>OZ038378.1:46704956-47304956 GCA_964036045.1 Eutreptiella sp. 'Long Island Sound 2002'
GGAGGGGGAGGCAGGGCGGGCATAGAGAGACGAAGGCCGCAGGAGGGAGCGGAGCGACATGCGTGCCACAAGCCTAGAGACCAGGGCGCCAGGGGGAGGCAAGGTGAAGAGGGAATGGGAGAGGTGCCACGTATTGCTCCGCGATGTGTATGCAGGGAGGGAACAGCGAGGACGGGGACAAGGAGACAGAGGGCCAAGGACCCGGGGGCCTGGGAAGGGGGGCGAGGGAGGACGAGGGGGAACGAACACACGAGGGGCAGGGCTAGGCCAGAGAACAGGAGTGGAGGGGGGCAGCAAGGAGGGAGGGTTGCCTCGCGAATTGCTTCGCCCCGTGCTAGCCAGAGCAGAGAGAGGGAGCGACGAGGGAGACAGGGGCATGCTCAGCGTTAGGCGAGCACAGAGGGCGAGGGAGGGAGCAGCGGGGGCAGGGTAGGGGATAGTTGCCATACGTCGTGCCATGCGCCGACTCTAACCTCAATCATGCGTCATGTCACGTCAGAGAAGCCTAGAGCAGGAGGCAGGAAGCGACACGGGGGAAGGGCACCTGCGGCGCCATCCGTAGGGCCTCCGGTGCGGTGACCCAACCAGTGGCGCAGAGGGGACACGCGCCAGTGGCACCATCCACTGGATCATATATATCCTCCAATCTACACCCCTCTCCCAACTCTAGGTGGCTCCACCACACGGCTCTAAGGTACGTGCGAAGGGCACAAAGTGGTGCATACATGTGGTGGAAGGGGCTAAACTCGGTCAAAACTGGCTCAAAACGGGCTAAAAACACTTGTTTGAGCATCCCAAATGGTCCGGGATCATTTTTGGAAAAACGCGTTTTTGACCAGTTTAGGACCCATTTTTGGTCCCAAAATGGCCTATTTTGAGGGCATTTTGGGAGTTTCCAGGAGCCAAAACCCGTCGCCACGGGCTCAAAATGGGGGAAAACCACTTGTTTGAGCATCATAAATGGTCCAGGATCATTTTTGGAAAAACGCGTTTTTGACCCATTTTTGACCCATTTTTGGTCCCAAAACGGCCCATTTTCAAGGCATTTTGGGATTTTCCATGGCCCCCAACGCGCCACCACGGGCTCACAACGGGCTAAAAACACTTGTTTGAGCATCCCAAGTGGCCTAGGAACAACTTTGGAAAAAAACGCCCCGGGGACCCTGGTGGACCGTGCACGGGCCGGGCTGCCCTCCGGCTCCACCAAGTGACCCCTAGTACGGGGGTCTAGGCGTTTCGTGGGGCAATTCTGATGCTTGGAAACCACAAAAAGTGGGTGGTTGCAGGTGGACTAGGTGCCCTTGGAATTCAGATTTGAGCCACATAGCCCAAGATACGGCTTGTGCTTGGTTTCGGGGTGTTGGTGCACATTGCGTAGATTTTGGTGCTTTTTGGCGCCTATTTGGGCCGTTTGTCGGACATATCGTGGAGTTGAAGGGCACTAGAGGGCTCTTTGGCGCGGTGAAGTCAAGCCGCACGTGGGTTATAGCCACCGTTTCCCTTCGTTTGGGCGTTTTGCCCGGGTTGGGGGGCTGTTTTGGGCGAAAAATGGCTGTTTTTGGCACAAAGCTGCGCAGATTTGGGAGGGCACCCCCCAGCTTGGCGCCCACGCCCCGGGCTGGCACCGGTGAGTTTTTGGCTCAAAACTTGGATTTGGCAAGGGCAACACCTGGGCTGTAGGATGGCAAAAGTAGAGTATATGTCCCAAATCCTTCTGAAACCTCATTTTTTGAACTCCTCGGCCTCAAAGTAGGGGGGGGGGGTATCCTCCTACCCCCCTAGTAGTGGGGGGAGGGGGGCACAAAGCACAGCATTGCCACACACACACACACACACAGACACACACACACACACACACACACACACACACACACACACACACACACACACATATATATATATATAGATATATATATATATATATATATACATCCTCTGATCTATACTCCTCTCCCCAACTCTAGGTGGCTCCACCATTCGGCTCTAAGGTACACGCGAAGGGTACAACTTGGTGCATACATGTGGCGGAAGGGGCTAAACTGGGTTAAATAGAGCTCAAAATGAGCTTAAAACATCTGTTTGAGCATCCCAAACGGTCCACGATCACTTTTGCGAAAACGCGTGTTTTGAAACGCCCCAATTTCAAGGCATTTTGCGATTTTCCATGGCCCAAAACGCGCCACCACGGGCTCAAAAAGGCCTAAAAACACTTGTTTGAGCATCCCAAGTGGTCTAGGAACAACTTTGAAGAAAATGAGTTTTCTCGCCCCGGGGACCCCAGTGCACCCACCATTGGCGCCAACCGTGTGCGGGCTAGGCTGCCCTCCGGCTCCATCAAGTGACCACTAGTACGGGGGTTTAGGCGTCTCGTTCGGCGATTCTCAGGCTTGGAAACCACAACAAGTGGGGGGTTGCGGGTGGACTAGGTGCCCTCAGAATCGGAGTTTGAGTCACGCAGCCCAAGATACGGCCCGTGCTTGGCCTTGAGGTGTTGGTACATATTGCGTAGTTTTTGGGCGCGTCAAGGGTACCACCAAATAGCCCGGCAAAGCCAATACACACGCCACACACATAGAGCGCAGCAACTTGAGAGGGGTAAACTGCAGGCGGCGGGAGGGGTCCCCATAAAACATGGGCCTAGACCCCCGACAAGTGGGGACATGCCCAAAACGAGGCGTGCAGATCCACTGCGCGCGCCCTAGAAACTGTTGCAAACGCCGCATACTACAGACGCCGACAGACAATCGCAACCAATGGGCCAGTAGGGCCTCCTACGCAATCCCCGCCCTCCGCAGGCTTCCCCCACCCAAGTCCACGTCTTTCCTCAGCCACACCAGACGCGTAACCGGCTCCAAGGTGCTCTTAGGGCTTATAACTCCACCCGCTACACGTGACGCCTGCACCGCACGCATAGCTTGCTCACGCACTCCCGCTCTACCCCGTCCCACAATGAGCACATCGTCAATGTAGATTAAAACCAACGCCCCCACCACACCAATCTCCTCCACTAAACGCTCCAAGACCTTTTGGCACAGCATCGGACTATACTTCCAACCAAAAGGCAAGCATCTGAACGACAAAATTCCGCCCTCACCATCCAAGATACGGAAAGCTCTCCAGAAGGTTTTGGGGAGGAGCAGCGACCAGGAACAGTTACTGGGGTTAATATTGGAAAATACATGGGTCCTCATCCCCCCCCCTCCTGGGAGCCCCATCACCTCCCAGACCGGCCGGAGGCACCGTGCTTTACTATAGAAAGGGGGGAGGGAAGAACCCTGTTGCGCCACCTGCGCCAACAGGGCGAGAACCTCCGGTGAAGGCAGCGAAAATTTCTCAAGTCTCTCTGGCATCTCTCTATTCACTAGCAGCAAGTTCACTATCAGGCTACACTTATCAAATGTTTTCGGAATGGCGAAAACTCCCCCGTTCGGACCCACAAATCCTGGCGGGAGGGGGAACAGCTTTTTTGCTACGCAAAGCATGCAACATGACCACTGCCTCGTTCGACGGGGGCCCAACTCCAAAGAAATGGCGACCGGCAACCGACGCAAAAGACTCCAGCACGTACCGCTCCCAAATATCACCCGGGGTAGGAATATGCCCCACCACCCCCAAACCCCTACACAATACTTCTTCCCTGATGCATTGCATCAGCAACTTCCCCGACGTGGAATCATGAAGTAGGGATTCCCAAACCCCACAATCCAGGGAGGACAGCGGCTGTAATTAAGGGCAAGAAATCCAGTTGCCGTAGGTCTCTAGCCGCGTGCACCCCCCAAACCAGAAACTGGATCAGGCACCGTTCCAACAAACCCGGCACGGCCCTGGGAAGGCAGGCACGCAGGTTACGCGGCCACGCATCCCACTCACCGCACCGCAGGCGCTCCCCAGCCCACCGCCCCATCTACGACACGGCGGAAAACGGCCACTCGGGCAGCCGCACCCACGAGCTTGGCCGGGCCTGCTGCCTTCCTCTTTTCCAAGACCGAGGCGACCGCACCCGTCCTGTGTGCCGCGATTCGTAGGCGACGGATAGAAGAGGTGACTACCGAGGGGGGGGGGGGGGGGGCTCAGCATTGACGTCGATGACGTCATCTCTCCTCTGGCGCTCACTTGTGCGCTCAGACCCGGGGCGCTCCTCGATAGCCGCAAAGGCCAGAGGGACACTCGGGATCCTTGTGCCCCGGCCTGCGGCGGGACTCTCTCAACTGCTCTCACCACGACCCCGCCCGGCAGGCGGGCCCTCTCCTTGCTCCTGCCCGTCCCCCCGCATACTGCGGTGTGCCTTGGACTCGGCGCTTGCATCTGCACCTTGCCACCCCCCGAGGTCTTCTTCTAGCCCCACATCTCTATCCCGCACACAGAGGGCTAGTAGCTCCCCCGGGAAAATGTGTTGAAGGGATACAACTCTCCACTCCCACGCCATGTCCCCTTGTGCACTAGGCCACAGCAGCTCCACGTTGTCTGCCACAACGAAGTTGTCTTGTGCGTTGCTGTAGTGGGCTGCCACCGACTCTGACATTCAGCAACCCCACCAGGCGAGCCATCGGACCGGCAGCCCCAACCAACTTCAGGCCGCCGACCCACCCCGCGTCAACGTGTGCCATGGCGCGCGGGCACTTTCGCAGCCGCTGAGGGTGGTTGCCATAACCATCCGGAGATAGGAGGTACGAGGACGCTTGCGGGCTGAAGTGCGCCACTCGGGTGGCAGATGTGGACCCCTCACGGTCCAACCATCGCAACCACGCCCTGCCGTAGCTCCCCAGCCTCCTTCAGACGAAGTGTGGGTCACACATGACGGTGTGAAACACCAGACCCCCGCTGCAGGACCCTCCACGCTTGATGGGGGCTACCTCGCCCAAACATCGGTGAACGATAAGACCACCATTCCGTACACCATCAATTGTGCCCTGCGATCACATACCCTCGCGAAATTCCCGAGCCCCTCCAGTCCTGCGTAAGGGCGTGCCGCCACTTGAGACGTGGACCGTTTTGCACGTCTCCAAACCCTACCACTTACGAACTCTGGGAGCCATCCCATCTCTTCCAATGCCCGCATTGCTCATACCGCCCCCCTAAGAAAAGCTCCCGGAATACCCCGGCCTTCATACCTGAAACAAGTACTCGCAGGCTTCGGTCTCCAAGCCTTTGACCGGCGTGTATCCAACCCAGAGGGCCAATTTCTTGTAGTGGGTACAGTATGTACCCATTGTGCTCTTCGCCCAGGAGGACGCTTACAGGGCATTCACGGAGGTGATCTCATCCTCCTTCCACAACCGTCGCCACGCTGCCCATACCACACGCCGAAACCACGTCATCCCCGTCCCGGAAGTCGGCTGGCAGCAAGACCACCACGCCTTTTCAAGATGAGATCTCCTTGCGTCCGATTGGGCAGCGCCGCCATCAGTCAAAGCCTAGGCATAAATGAAACCACTGGTGCTTCACGCCCCGCACTGCATTCTTGCAAGCCTGACACGCTTTCACCATCGCGCACGTCACATCCATGGGCTCCGCACCAGGCTTCATCGTGTATAGGCTGCGATCTCCCTCGATCAAGAACTTGGTCTTCATGGGCACCAATGTGCGAGCCATCACCTCTTCCTCCGCCGCCCCCATACAACCTTGCTATCTCGCTGGAAGAATGGGCTCGTCGTCTTCCGCCTCTCGCTGGTCAACCGCTCCTTTGGGGTCAGGACCCCTTTTACCGTGGTACGCGGACAGGGACGTCACCGTGAACGTCCAAACCGCCGCGACGAAGGCCTTCAGCTTGTCAATCTCCTCATCATTCATGGATTCCAAACACCATACCTTGGTGTCTGCGGCATCAGAGTCCATCACTGGGGCCAGATCATCCAGCGTGACATCGGTGAACTTCTCCTTGTCTGGGAAGCGCGACACATACTCGTGGGCCGGCACCTCTGTGCGCCACAGCAGTGTGGACAGGGCCAGCAGGGTGGCATAGACCCATTGGGGTTTTGCATCCAGCTCGCTGACTTTCAGCAACTTGGCCTTGCTCAGCGGGGGCACCCCCCCATTTTCCTCTTTGCCGCGGCCTGGGATTGTGCACTGACCTCCGCCAATTCCTTTCATAGACCCTCCATGGCCATACGTTGGTCCTCCACCAGTTTCTTTAACTCCTGTAGCTCTAGCGTGGGGGTGGGTGGGGGGGGCGCCGACTTCACAAAGCCCAATCCCTCCACATCTAGAGTGCACCGCGCCATCACGCAGAAAGCACCCGATATTTTCAGGAATTGCACCTAACTGTCCACTGGTACCCCAAACTTGTTCACCAATGTGTCCCCCCATTCTTTTCTCCTGTCCATCAACACCGACAGTGCCATCTCAATTGTCGACGTGGCTCTCGCAATTTCGATGAGGGATACAGAGTCAATAAAGGTGGAGCATATACTGCCCCAGGCAAACGCCACGATATCTGACATCGACATCATTGCTGGCCGGGTCTATACGCAATTATCAGGGAGTTTGACTCTACGTGTGACCCACTGCAGGCCTGCAGGCTCCAATGCAAAAATTGCACTGTACCAAGACACACATGCATGCACACACCACACACACACACATACACACACACACACACACACCACAAATAGACCTAAACCATAGATCAGAACGTGATCTAAGATTTCGTGATGCGACACCTTGATGGAAGAAGATTGCATCTCCATCATCGAAAAACATTGCATCGTGAAGTATGCATTGGGCCTCTTGCCACATCCAAGGAGCAGGCCGCATAGCTCTACCCCCTAGTTGTTCGCGGCCGTTGGTCCATTGTTCACGCATTCGAGGCACAACCTCTCGCACAAACTCACCCAACCCGTGCGACTTGCGGCCTTGGCTCAATGGCTTCTTGTTCGGCAATGAGGTTGACTATGTTTCCCATGCCGGCAGCACAAGCACCAAGAGATATGCGGGAACATCCAGCGGGACAACCTGTCGGTACCCCAACGGGTCAATCCGTTCACTCCCATACCGAACTCAGAGCCAAAGGCACTAAACAATAGGAACAGGGGGGTAGGGTTTGGGTGGCCACTCATTGGAGTAAAAGCACCTATACACACAGTGACATACATAAGGGGCTCCAAGGAAAACCGTTGTCCAGCATGTGAGCCGAAAAGTCGTTTCCCATGCCGGCAGCACAAGCACCAAGAGATATGCGGGAACATCCAGCGGATTAAATTTCCCACAAACTCACACCAGCTTGCCGGGCATAATAGCTGTCAGTACTCATAGGGCCTAGGCTGCTCCCTCAACGAAAAGCCCCCCCACCCCCCCCGCCGAGACACAACACATCTGCATCAAACGGCGCACCCTAGTAGATCAACACCTGCACTGCAACACTAACCGCTGCACTCAGCCATAGTAAAAAGGGACGCACATAGGGAAGACGTTCCGCAAACGCGGTCGCGTACTAGCCCAAGCGCGTGATATACCCGCCCAGACCGCATAATGAGGGCGGCGTTCGAGCCACACAAGCCAACAAAATTGGGGCGACGCCGCAAAGGCACATCTATAAAGCAAAAACAAGTAGATAAATGCGCCAACGGGGCAGGAAAATAGGGAGCACCGTTGCCCGCGAGCCATTGCACCTCCCGGGCCCTTGGCAAAAAAGCCCGGCCCAGGCGTACCCCGCAGCCGGCGGTATGACCACCGTTATAATTATTCGTGGTGCTGCGAAGCACGGCCAGTGCCAGGCGCGTCATCACTGAGATTAAACCCCGGAGAAGACACGGCTCAGCAAAACTACAAACAACAAAAAATCCACAATACACAACGCACACAAAAAAGAAAAAGTACATCCCTTGCGTGCGCTGCCGTCACCCAACCAGTCAATCTCCAAGCCCCGGGAGATCCGGTCCACGAACTTCAGCGGGGCCATCTCGGGGCAGCCCCCCGGGGCGTACACCGTGAAGAACCGCAAGCACGCGACCGGCAGCCGGTACAACGCGTGGAACGTGCAGGCCAGCAGCTCGCAGCCCACCTTGATGGCGGCATACAGCGACGCCGGGTGCACCACCAGGTCCGTCCCCCGGAACGCGTGGACGAGCTCCCCATGCGCCGCGAGCGCGTTCTCGTCGCCGGGCGCATCCTACGCGCCGCCGGCCTTCTGCCTGTCCCCGTAGACGTTGTTGCTGGACGCCATGGCCACGCTGCGGCACCCAAACGGTTGCGCCATCTCCGGGAGGGTGCTGGTGCCGACGACGTTGCTATGGGCGTACACCCGGGTGTCCTTCAGGCTGGCCCGCACCCCGGCCCACGCCGCGAGGTGGCAGACCCCGTGGGGGCGCCCCCGCTCAAACAGAGACTGGATGAACTTCTCGTCCCCGATGTCCCCTTTGTAAAACGAGAGCAGGTCCTCGGCCGCCCCCAGCTCTTGAGCTCCCGAAGGTTGAGCACCTTGATGTGGATGTCGCTGTAGTCGTTGAGCTCGTCCACGACCACCATGCGGTAGCCTCACGTGAGCAACTCCTTCGACGTGTGGCTCCCCATGAAGCCGCGACCTCCGGTGACGAGACCGTCGCCACGGCCGGGAAGAGGGTGTTCTCGGCTCCCACGGTATTGCAAGGAGACAACTTGGCAGACAAAGGGGGCCAAAAAAAGCCTCATTGACTCATTGAGGTAAAACAACCTATACACACAGTGACAAACATAAGGGGCTCAAAGGAAAACAACGTTCCAGCATGTGAGCCAGATAGTCAGCTAACTCCCTAGTGTTTGCACCCACTATGTACGGCCTGTTAGACAGCGGATCGAACAGGAGACACAAGAAAGTGCAAATTGCAAAGTGCAAACCAACAACAAGCACAGCACCCAATGCTGATAGCGCACATCATATACTTGGGTCGCAAGCACGGGAGGGGCATATTCCATCAATGGAGACTGCTTATGGTGCGCCCATGATTCAGCTAACACCTGCCTACGATCCCACGACGCAGATGACGCATTCCACAATGAATCACACACAACCCACACCACACCTATAACACCCCTGTCCGCACTCAACAATGTCCTGGTGCCACACCCATATGTTAAGTCATCGCTTCGTGACAATTGGGAACGACCACTCGTTGTGATCATTCCAAGTTTGGGGTCTCAACTATATAAATTGGACGCACACCATTTGAGGAATGTTTACACAGGGTCTTACGTGACCGATAATGCCAAAATGGCTGGGCCGGCTCCAATTTCATTAGGCAAGCGGGGGGCCATCGCACCCCAACCCAAAAGCCCCCCCCCCCCCCCCCCCAAGGGCACCGCCCTCCTTGCAACGGGGTGGGGTGGGATGGGGCCAAATCCTTGACTGCCAAAATTAAAAATGCAAGGTGTTAGCATTTTTGGCCCGGCCAGATGGTGATTGTTTATTCTTGGTGGCATCTGGATGGTTGCTGTTTAAAACCTATTCAAAATGTTGTTTGTTGCCACCTACAAAGCATAAGCACACCTTCAATGCAACCTTCCTTCCTTTTTAGGTGGAAGCAACTGCACAGGAAATGAAGCGTTGTCTGCACTGCATACATCCCAACGACCGGTGCCTCACTGCCACAGGTCTAAAGGGAGATGGTATTTGATGAGCAAATATGTGAAATATGAGCTAACAGTGAGCATCTAGATAATGTAACAATTATAACACCCGTTAACACAACTGCACCACGCACCAGCGTGCAGCAAATCAGCCTTGCTGAATGAGCAAATCAGCTTGGCCACGGGGGGGGGGGGGTTTCTCGGAAATCGGATATCATGCTTAAAAGCTCCCAGAGCCAAATTTAAAAAAGGGGGGGGTTTGGGGGGGGGGGGGTTAAGGGGGTGTTTCGCTGCACGGGGGTATTGTCCGCGCAAAGGGCAGCCTGGCCCCCCAAATCTCCCCCCCAATGAAATACATAGTGTTGGGCACTTCCGAACACTTGGGTATGCGGCCCAGGTGTGATCCGACAATTCGCACCGCCCCTACCAACGCCTATGGTAGGGTTTCATCGGCTTGGGTATTTCCGGCAGTGGGTACCAGAAACCTCGGGACTGTGGGTCTCCGAGGCGGTCATGGGGTTCGAAATACACCATGGGGTTAGAAATACACCATGGGGTGAGAAATGCGTCAAGGGGAGGGCATAAAATAAGAGGTGTGTGTGTGACTATACTAGTCGGCCGATGCAACTCGGGAGGCCCTTAAGGCTATGGCAGGCCACGCCTCCCTCCCTGCGCCATTGTGTGGGCCTTCCAGTCCTAGTGTGCATGTTACTACTACAAGGGAAGAAGGGGGAGAGCGAGGAGGTGTAGGGGGTGGGGGAGGTACCCGTTTGTGATGTGTGTGTGTGTGTGTGTGTGTGTGTGTGCATGTAGCTCCGCCTACTTCTTCCGCCCTGGCGTCTTCACCGTGTAACGCTTCTTGGCATTTTGCTTGGTAGCGGTGATGGGCCGCTTTGTGCCCTTGCCAAGCACAGCTTTCTTTTGGGGGAGAACTTACACCCCGGAAGAAGAGGTAGAAGACGAAGAAGATGAGGAAGAAGAGGAGCTATTGCCATCCTCGGAAGTTGCGGAACTCTCGTTACCGCTGGACGATTCGTGATGTGCGGAAGACCCGGATTCCACAGAGGTTGCATCCTCCTTCAGTTACCACTCCCAATCAAAGCGTCCAAGAGAGGCTTCAGAGAAGGACGCACTCTGGTTGTCAACCGCCTTTCAAAGTGATCTTGGGCTTCATCACCATGGGTTTTTTTTGGCTCGCCCCCGTTTTTTCTCATCGTCCCGGCCGACTACAACCCATTCCGTCAAATCAACGGTGTTTGGTGGCACGGTTGGATGGCACTGTGCGAAGTGAGTTTTGATGTTGAAAAGCCAGGGGGTGGCACTGCACCCGGGAATAGGACATTCACGGGCCATGTTTTCTTGTTTGCGCATGGCCATTGCGAGCTTTAATGGGACCACACACGGGCATGTGCTACTGATTTTCTTGTGCACAATACTTGTGGTACATGTGCCTGTTGTGCGCCCACAAAAACCGCAATTTTTGGCCTTACCACGCATCCTTGGGTCCGTTACCACCTCTCCTTTCTGCAAGCGCACTGCCACATGATTGCGCATCCTTGCCAAAGCAATGGCCGCTCCACAAAACAAAAATAAATTTTGTTGCTTCCACGGGTAGTATGTGCCACAACAGCGTACGGCTCTGCACGCAACTGAGGACAATTGGGCACCTTTGCGGTTTTCACAAAGGTAGACAGGGTGCCCACAATGTCCCGCAAGTGAGGGTAGTTCCCAAAAGCATAGAAATATTGGACCATGCCGGCCTGCAACCCACAATACCCAATTGATATTGTGTTCTAGTGCACACGAGACCTTGTACTTGTGTTTTCCCCACGGCCGTAGGCAGCAACTCATCGCGCGACATTAGATACTGTACTTTAAGAGCTGTAAGGGACGGAGGTCGTATGTAGCAAGGAAATGGAATAGCACAAAGGGATGCAAAAAGGGCAGCAAAATGCAACAAATGGCACCTACTCCGATCGCGTTGCAGCGAGTGTTGACCTCGATGCCTACTAACTTTCATCACGGGAACCGCCCCTGCAACCACTTACCTAAAAAAAAACAACACATGCATACGAGCAAAAGAAAGGACAATACGACCAACAAAGGGAGCAAAATCACAAGTGGTTCCCAAGAGAAGTGGCCCACAAGTGGGCAAGGTGGCTACATAATCCCTGCCGCCGGGGGGGTCCCCACCGCTTTGGAGCGGGGGACAAAATTAGAAGTGGCCCACAAGTGGGCAGCGTGGCTACATAACCCTTGCCGCCTGGGGGATCCCCACCACTTCAGAGCGAGGGGCAAAATCGGAAGTGTCCCAAAAAGCACGGAAATGCAACGTCACCCTTGCATTATGGGGGGTCCCTAGCTAAGGGGACAAAATCAAAAGTGGCTGAAGTGGGGGCAAGGACAAAACTTTGGATGTGCAGTGCAAAAGATTACCACCACAAAAATTTTTGCACAAATGATGTGTCTGCGTCGAAAAACCTTAGACGGCACAAGCCGACCCCCCCCCTCCCCCAAATGGACCCCCGACAAAAATGTCACCAAATGACGGTCATCAAAAACGCATTCTACAGGGGTGAAATTTTAGCAACAAGCAGCGCACGTCTCTTTCCCCTGGTTTTTGACTACTCCCATATACGTTTTTGGCACTTTGCGCACAACACCAACTTGAGGCTGGGCCCTGTGAAATATGGGGGAAATCGTCAAATTCTGAGGAGGAACCCCACGGAATGCATGTGTGTCTATGCACGCTTCAATATCACTATACCAGCGGAGGCACTACTTGTCGACGCGTACCATGTTACTCAAATTTTGTTCTGCAGACACCAAAATAATGAAGTTTGTCCAAAAACAAACACATCTTACCAAAACTTGCTGCACGAGGACAATAATCACAAAAAGTTGTCTGGTTCCAGACACAAGACGAGCAACCTGGGAAAAATTACTGCATTCCACAAAAAGAACTGTGGTCCGCAACAAAATGTCATACAAAAGTGAGAAAGGACGGTCAATCGAGTGTTGGTGAAGGGAAAATCGTCGAAATGGACCACTGGGACCCGAAGAGCAGACTGGCACGCCAACATGGTGCCACAGTGATTACATGTTATGAATAGATGCTGTGGTCACTGAGCAGGTTTACAACAACAATGTGCAACCAATAGCAACTGCAACAATGCACGTTTAGTTCTTCTTGGAGCCATTGAATCGTTCCTTCCATGCCTGAAACCCAATCTTGGCCCTCTTGGAAGCAGACGATTGAGAATCGGATCCCGCAGCTGCAGGCTCATCAAGAGGTAATGCCTAGGCTTTTTTGTTGCCTTTGCCTTTTGTCTCCGATGAGGAGGCTTTGTTCTCGTCTCCCTAGCGTGTGCGACCACCTTTTTTGGCAGGGCCCCGTGCCTGCTGCGGTGTACAATACACAGCATTGTCTGGGGTGGCGCCCACGTCTTCCACTTCATCTTCACACTCCTGCTCTCCCTCTGCCTTCTGAGGCACATAGGTGCAGTCCACAGGGCACCCTCCGCGAAATTTTCAAACACTGCATTCCAGGGAATTGGGCTCAGCCCATAAGCGATGCCTAAATTGCTGCATTCGAGGGCACCAACGTCTGCAATAGACTCCTACTCCGTGGGCAAACCCAACACCACACTGATGGGTACCGGCATGCGCACTGCTAGACTGCAGGCCACCTGTACAGAACCACTGATAACCAAGAACCACAGGGTAGTTGCTTATGAGGGTACTGCATTTGCTAGCTGGTGCATGACAAACCCAGCAACCTCCGTACACAGCTGGTTCACCATCGGACCACGAGAAAAGGCAAAGTAGCGAGGCACCTATATAAGGGAACAATGAGTCGGACACCCCTACTGGTGCAGCGGGACTGGCCGATGTGGTCTGGTTCCGGACACTTTCCCACAATTCACCCTTCTCAGGACGCATTTCGCCTCGTAAGTGTCTGGTTCCAGACAAACTTTAGGATTTAATGGTGCACACAACGTGACTCTGGTAGCAAGCAGAAGGCAGCAGAAACTGACGGTAATACCTTCTTGGGGAGCGGATTTCTGGAAACGACCCACAGCTCAGTAAATCCCATCGAGTACTGCTGTGTGAGAGATCCCAGAATAAAGCAAGCCAGGCGAACTGTTGTCAACCCCTTTGTTGTCGTGCAACTTTCGGAGACCATCCAGCACCCGCAAGACGTCACAAGCTTCGCCAACAATGAGAACAAGCGTCCCAGACACCAAATTGCGACTAAGAACGGAATGGATGCCTTCCATATGTCCCTTTTGGAACTTCAACAATGATCCGGCAATACGGCATGTTGGCCACAGTAGAGTGCAACGGAGTACTAGGTGCCATCCCGGTGATATGCATGACCCCATCCAGGGACTTGCTGTGAGTCACTCCCGCCTCTGGGGCCTCGCACCCAATGTTCACGGTGATGAAGTTGACATCAACAGCAATCTTGATCTCAGGGTTCACAAGGGGACGTTTAAGGGCATCGCGGAGGGGAGCATACGTGGGGTCACTGTAGATTGCAGCATTTACGACATACTTCCAGGGGGGCCAGCGGTTCTGCTCACACCACTTCCAAGTGTACGTCTTGAAGGTGACATGGCTCTTCGTTAACAGACACTGCTCACAACGAGCCCATTCTGCAAGCGTTTTGCGACGGGAGTCAACCAAGTCGTTGTCCGGGTGGCAGAGATGATGTTCGCACAGACGTGAAGCCTTTAGCTGCTTTGCTTCCTTTGTAATCATTGGCAGTGACACATTGCTGGAGCCCATGTACTGTGTAACCTCCTCAAGGTCTGGTGGGATGAGGCCTTCCAGGCACTTCCAAAAGTGCAACTTTACTGGCAGTCCACGCCTCTCTAATCCATCGACAGCAGCCACCGCCTTATCCCCCCCATGACTTGCACCCGGGCGGCAATCGGAAACCAGGTTTTT
This sequence comes from Eutreptiella sp. 'Long Island Sound 2002', assembly GCA_964036045.1. Taxonomy (NCBI): domain Eukaryota; phylum Euglenozoa; class Euglenophyceae; order Eutreptiales; family Eutreptiaceae; genus Eutreptiella; species Eutreptiella sp. 'Long Island Sound 2002'. The sequence continues at coordinate 46,719,450 of OZ038378.1, forward strand.
CTGACACTGTCCCGCAGAGCGAACATTGCACATGCGTCCCTGGCCAGGAAAATTGTCCCATGCAACAACGAAGGCTGTCACGGCTGTCTGGAACTAGACACCTCGTGTATTTCTACCATCACTAGACTCCACTTACGTTCTGTTGCGTCTCGTGCCAAACATTTAGCGCTATTCGATCATTCGCACACCACACCGTGTCCCATTTGCGTCTGGAACTAGACACAACTTTTTTCGGCCTCGTCAAAGTGTGTGCCTGGACCTCCATGTCTGAAACCAGACAACAACTCACTGATGCCGCCTGTCAAAGCAGAATTCCTCCTGTTGTGTGTGGTACCAGACAACACCTAATTATTGACACGCATGAAACGGAGATCAGGTCCTCTTGTGTCTGGAACCAAACAACAGCCTGCTAAACAGCCTTGTCATTCGAATATTGGCTACCACCACACAGTTCGCGTACTGCCACTCTGTGCAAGCCCAGACATACCAGTGTCCCCTCCTTCAGTGTATAGCCACCCTTCACGTACAGCACTCCTAGGTGTTCTCGTATGGATTTCTCCTCCAGTATTTCTTTGCCTCGTTCCTCCAAAACTGCCAGAGGGTTAGGTTATGTTGGGGTTTGCGTACAAATACACACGGGACGGGCTCTGCCTTTGCGGACAAAAACGCCCACCAACAACTACCTTGTACCTTCGGCAACTACCCTGATACCGCATGTTGAACCCACCTAGTGTTCGGGAGAGGGGTGTAGATTAGAGGATATTACTTGTTCGTCCTCTACCAATCACTTTAGAGAAATTGTTGTAACCCTTGCTGGTAAAGATTAGACATGGCATGAACGTGAAACGGGAAACATTGACCATGGAGATGCTTTAGAAAATGGATTTTTTTTTTGCTTCTAAGTGTTGCTGAAGGTAACCCCGGTAAGGGTACACCTTGATGGAAGGGATGGAGGTCGGAAACATAAACGTAAGCGATGGAAAAGATGGGAGACGCACCCGCAACGTGGTTTGCCATGAATGGTATGGAATGACATCAAAAGTAAGTGAAGGTAACTCCGTTAAGAGTACACCTGCTTTCCAAACGAAATGTTCACGGTACGGTTCGGAAAATGGATCACCCTTTGGTTGAGCGTTGTTGAGGCTATACTAACGTGGTTTGTCATGGATGGTTTGAAACGACAGGTGAAGGTAACTCCGTTAAGAGTACACGTGCTTTGCTAACAAAATGTTCACCGTACATTTTAGAAAATGAATTACCATTTGTTTGAGCGTTCCTGAGGCTATACGAAACGTGGTTTGCCATGGATGGTTTGAGATGTTATCGACAATATGTGAAGGTAACTCCGTTAAGGGTACACGTGCTCTGTTGACGAAATGATCACCGTACGTCTTAGAAAAGGTATCACCGTATGTTTGAGGGTTCTTGAAGCTATACCCGGTCAGGGTACACCTTGATCGAAGTCGAGGAACTTTGGAACCGTAACAAATTGTTTGCAACAATGGAAGGCGCGCGCACAACGTTGTGTAGGATGATTGGTTTGTTGTTTGTTTTGTTTTCAAGGCATTTTGGGATTTTCCATGGCCCTAAACGCACCACCACAGGCTCAAAACGGCAACTCAGTTAACAGTAACTCCGATAGGAGTACACCTATACTCCGAATCCAATAACTAAGAGCAAAGGGCACAGAAGAACAAAGCACACAAACGGCAAAACACGGCAAGGAACTACTCGTCCCTCTTGTACCCAACACTCCACACTATTGTTGCAACTCTTGCTCCCATGATTAGACATGGCGTGGACGTGAAGGTAACTCCATTAGGAGTACACCTGTAATCCAAGTCCAATTATAAGAGCAAAGGGCACAATCAATAAAGCACAAGAACTCCCGCAAACTTAATAAGCAGTATGCAAGTGCAGGCACAAAAACTACAAAGCACATTGATGTGGACCGGGCCACTTCCGGATCACAACTTCTTTGTCTCTATCCCAATGGTCAACGATCATCATTACTCAATGCAAATCGCACTCATAGTGGGGCCAAAGTGGCTTGAAAGGGGCTACAAACGGGCTCATTTCACTTGTTTGTGAACCCTAAAGGGTCCAAGATCACTTCTGGAAAAATGTGTCTTTGACCCATTATTGACCCATTTTTGGTCCCAAAATGGCCCATTTTCAAGGCATTTTGACATTCTCCATGGGCCAAAGCGCGTCACCACGGGCTGAAAACGGGCTAAAAACACTTGGGCGCCAAGAGGAGAGGCGCCCTCCCAAATCTGCGCAGTTTTGGACCAAAAGCAGCCATTTTTCGGAAAATAGCCCCAAAACCCGTGCAAAATGCCCAAACGAAAGGAAACGGTGCCTACACTACACATGCGGCTTGACTTCACAGTGTCAAACAGCCCTGTGGTGCCCCTGACAGTTTTGGCAGTGTCGTGGCAGACTGCACAGCTTGTGATACAACGGGTGGTCACAGAAGTTAACCCCCCCCACCACAAACAAAGCGGCTAGTCACGCAAGACAACCGGCAGGTCATGATGGACGTCACAGGCGCGTGATATTTCCCTGGTGTGGGAAGGTAGGATGTAGTGTCACACTGCACTATCACAGCTGATATATGGGGTGCGCCGCTAGAAGCGCTCCGCTGGAACCCCCCCCTTCGAGCAGAAAATTTGATCACATCTTGGTTTCCCACACAAAACCTGTTGACTTGACCTAATGCACCCCGAAATGTCTTACACTATGACCCCCTTGCTAGTACAAATCTTGGCCGTGCCCGGTCACCCCGCCCTTGTGGAGCATTGGGGGGCACAAAAAGCGCTGGAACCCGTCCTAGAACCCCCTTCTAGCGGGCTTCCAGCGACTTTTTAGGCCCCCTTCTAGCGCTGGAACCCCCGCTGGAACCCCCTTCCAGCGCCCCCTTCCAGCGCTGGAAGGGGGTTCCAGCGGGGATTCCGGCGGGGGTTCCAGCGCCGGAACCCCCCCTTCCGGCACATACCCCAACTTCACAACAACACGGATTGGGGGCACAAACAGATTCAATGTGGATTGACTTGTTCAGCACAACATCCTTGCCGATCAACGGCGTTGTCGTTTCAAAAATGCATGACCCTTGCGTGCAACATAGTGACGCAAGGCAATTTGCATGGTCTCCATGTTGAGGACATGGCGCAAGCCCCTTTTTGACACACGGGGCTTTTGTAGCGACCATCCACGCATGGAGTTTTTCACCTGTACCTTAAATCGGCGGTGCCGGTGTTCGGCCGGCACACTTGGAAACAAATATAACGTGCGATATTTGGCAAGGAAGTAGTGGGAATGGGCCACAGTCCAATGGACCCATGGTGTGGGCTTCCAACCCAACGCTTGCCAACATGTGCCAATGCTTTGGCACAAAGTTTTGGCAGACGCCACCTCAACATCTCTTAGGGGTTCCTTCTTACGCCATAGCTTTTGAAGTGCACAAAACTGGCGCAAAAAAACAGCAACTAGAACATACATACATACATACACCGTTGCAAACAATAGTTGGAAAGTGGGTTTGGAGGGCTGAGATAAGCCGTTGTTGAAGCCGTGGTCGGTCCCAAAAAATTCGAGCAGTGCTGATGTCAAACGTTCCCTCCTTTGCCTTTCGAGGGAGAAGCTCCTTGCGCTCCGCGGCACGAATAGAGCGGGCCTCATGCAGCAACTCAGCCCAAATTTCATGAAATTCGCGAGCCATGGCACGCTGGCCAACTACACCAACCAACCACGGTGCAATATCATCAGACAACCGTTTTTTGAAAGCGTTGGTCACTCGGCAAGCACCATGGACCACATCTCCTACCCGACGATCCGTCTTGATAGTGCGCAAGACTAAGCCCCAGCGAACATTCGCAAGGACATGATCCAATGGAACTAGAATAGTCAGATCGTCACAACACCAACATTTCCCCCCGCCGTTGGTTACTGCCATTAACTTCCCATCCCGAGACAGGAACACCACAAACCGCCAGGACGCACCATCAATGAACACAGTGGTGTCCCTTTGCAAAGCAACCACTTGTTCATTGAGTTTGCCAATGTCATCGATAGCCAGCAGACACCCGGCATCGTCCGGCCCATCCATGCACCACCACATTGCCCAACGGGCAATGTGGCCAGCCGCTTTCACCCCCCCCCCCCCCCAAACATGGACGAACATGTCCGACTTCAAAACACTAGTTTTCCACAAAGGGGTTGCATCGGGCACCACAACCACCCAGATGCACTTTTCAGTCCCATTATGTTTAAAATAACCCTCCGCTATGGCAAGTTGAACTTGGTTTACCGCCACGTCCTTCACCTGCGTCACGGCTGCGCTCCTCTGGTGCATGGAGCCTCCACTGACGGTCAATGTTTCCGCCGTGTAGCGGGTCAACTGTGTCCTCGTGTCGGCAAGGTCACGTTGCGTGCAATGCCGCGGCAACCGTAGTGTTTGCCGGATTGAGAGGTAGGAGTCCAAGGCGTACTTCCACACCCGAATGGCGGCCCGGTACGCGTGGCTATCCTCCCCCTCAGCGTCAGCCTTGCTGCGCACGAACGACCCATCTACGGTTTCTTGGACTAGCGGGATGTCCTCCACAAGAAGGGCAGCTAGAACTTTGGCGATGTGCCCACGCCGCTCATGTCGGGCACGCCCCTTCAGTTGGGAATAGGCCGTCAGCGGTGGCAATGAATGCAGAAACGCTGCTACAGCCTTGTCCATGGGGTCCACCTAAAGGCCGGGAATGGGTGCTAGAACCCCCGCTGGAACCCCCTTCTAGCGCTGGAACCCTTGCTGGAAGCCCCGCTGGAACCCCCTTCCAGCGCTGGAACCCCCCCTTCCAGCGCTGGAACCCCCCCCCCCCCTTCCAGCGCTGGAACCCCCTTCCAGCACCCCTTCTAGCAGTGAACCCCTCCCCAACCCCTCTTGCACCTATTGCCAACCATTCCGTCCCCTGGCACGCTTTGCACAAAGAAAGGCTTAGGACAGTATTTTGGGCAATCTTGCAATTCGTAGTTCGTCATCCCTAATTCGCAGTGTGTAATTTGCAATTCGTTTCATGAAACAACCCCCATACCATGGGACGTTAGGAGCATGGACCTCTGCCCACACTGCAGCGCCGGCACACATCGCGCAAGGCGAGTAGAAGTGCTTTGTAATTTGTCTAAAAAGTATTTGCCACCAAGAATGCAAATTGTGGCCTCGGCGTTAAATCAGTGGATCAAAACATAATAATAAAACGGTAGGAGCATGCACCTCCGCCCGCACCGCAGCGCCGGCACACATCGCGCAAGGCGAGTAGAAGTGCTTTGTAATTTGCCCACAAAGAATGCAAACTGTGGCCTCGGCGTTAAATCAGTGCATCAAAACATAATAAGGGCAACACGGGCAGCGGCAGTCTGGAAGCGCGCATGCTGTACCAAGCGCATTTGCCCCTAGTGCCCTTTGGTGAAAGGACAAACAAACTGACAAACACCGGTACCTGGTGGGGCTGGTAGGGTTGTGACCTTTGCTGGTGCCTTGCCCTTTGGTGCGGGCTTTGGTGTGGCCCTTGGTGTAGACTCCTGCTTGACAGCGGTCCTCCCCTTGGGTGAACCCTCAGACTTCACAATCTCAGTGTCATCAGCCTCATCATCGACAACCATGGGGTCAGCCTTGTACCCCCGCCCTGTCAACGGTTCAGCCACCCGCTCAGCCACCCAGTCACCGACACGAGTCTGGACGTTGGAGCCTCCCTACTTCTGCTTCTCCAAAATGGTGAGGTACTTGGAGGAACGCTCCTTCTCCTCCTCCCACTTCTCTCGCATGTGCTTCAGCTCACCCTCTACCTCTATCTTCTGCCTATCCTCAAGTGCGTCCTGGAGGTCCTGTGCTCGCTTCTCTGCGGCCTTTGCCTGACTCTTAGCTACGGCCAGTTCATTTTGAAGCTTCTGCATTTCACGGGTCGCCCGGGTTGAGGACTCTGTCTTCATGGCCTCACGAACTGCCGCGGGCAGAATATCCCGCAATGTGGACTGCACATTTCCCTCCAACGTACGCATCACCCCATCTGAAATGCCACGAACCGTCTCCTCCATGGGGAAGGGGATTGGGTCGGGGGTCGCTGGTGGGGCTGTGACCTTCGCTGGTGCACCACCGACACCGCCAAACCGCTTCAAAGAGTGCCAAACCTCCCACTCATTCGCCTCAGCATCCCACAATTGATAGGTGTATGACCTGTGTTTCGTTGCAGTGGGAGCAGCACACAAAAATAACTCGCGCCGTGATGGATGACGCAGGTCTGTGATGCGCAAAGGCAAATGCAAAATAAGCACATGTGGAGGCTACGTTTTAACCCGCAAACTTAGGCACCGGTACCAATTAGTCTGCCCCTTCGAAAACAAGCTCTCCGACCAATCCTCCGGACTCAGAGAGGCTGTTGGTGGCCACGTAATTGGCTGTGTATCCACTTGCCCACCGATCTCGTTGGACACCGCCTTGGGCTTCGCAACCACACCCGTTGATGAAACCGGAGCCTTGGCTGTCTCATCGGCCTCCTCAGGGGCACTGCCCTCCGTATAAGTCACCGATGGCCAGATGTCCAGTGTGGCCTTAGGCACAAGGGGAGGATGGTCAATTGACTGGGGGGTTGGAATGCACCGCTGGAACCCCTGTACCCAACTGCTAGAACCCCCTTCCAGCTCTGGAACCCCTGCTGGAACCCCCGCTGGAACCCCCTTCCAGCGCTGGAACCCCCCCCCTTCCAGCAGTGGAACCCCCCGTTCAAGCGCTGGAACCCCCCCCCCTTCCAGCACTGGAACCCCCCCCTTCCAGCGCTGGAACCCCCCCTTCTAGCGCTGGAACCCCCTTCCAGCACCCCTTCCAGAAGCGAACGTGGGACAAATTTCATTCTCGAAACGACACCAAACAGGCAAACGTAGTAATAAACGACAGTAGTGGTCGGCTACCTGCTGGCATACGCACCAGTACTCGCCTGCCTCCTTCGGATTCTCCACCACTAGGCCTGCCTGCACTAGGATCACGGGGTCAACGACGTTTGGGGTCTCCAATGGTACTTGATCCCATCGCAGCACGCGGAGTTCATCACCATCTGGGTCCCCACAATAGGCCGTACCGCCAAATCTTCCCGAGCGGATGACCAGGATGCTGCCGGGGTTTGTTCTGAGCAGTGTGTAGCAGGCACCAGGTTGTGGAAAGCGCTCCTCCTCGTGGGTGTGTGGACCAAAAGGGCACTTCTCCGGGAGGCATGGTGTTGCTTCTACGTCAACGGGCTGTTGCGAGGTGATGGGCTCCGGAGGCTGTGGTAGGTGTTGTGTCAAGAGGACAGTGTTTCCAAGCGGCATGAGGCTAGTGGCGGCGAAGCCGCACACTAAAACGTCTCCAACAGATGCTGCAGAGCCTGCAGCGCCCTGTGATAGTCCACGAAGGGGTGAATCCGGAGGAGGTGCTTCAAAGAGTTCGGGCGTGGGGGCAGTAAGTGTGGCGTCGCAGACTGAACAAGTACCGCTTGCATGGTTGGGGCACAGTGGGACCTTCTGACACATGAAGCATACGGACGGGGGCTGTGCGACCTTCTTGCGGGAACCGGAATGCCCACATTTCACCGATTCTTGCGGTCCCCGATTCGGCATAGGCCCACGGTGGGGGGGAAATGGGGACGGTGTTGTTGTAGTGCACGTTGTAATTCGCCAGCGCAATGAAGGCAGTTATGCGAGGAGTGCCTGCAGGCAGCCCAACGAGAACAGCTCTTCCAGCGTGGATCAACTCCGACGTGAAGACGGTCATATCCCCAACCTCCATATCCATCGGGCACTCGAACCAGGGCTTAGGCACCCCCTCATGGGACAATGGCCGGTATCTACCACAAGAGGTGTCGGCCGGGATGTCCACATTGCACGGCACAAATACCGGACCGAGGGGGGAAGGCCACGCCCCAAGACCATGTAGTCCGCGACATCAGCGACATGCTGGGGCTCGTGGACCTGACGCCGAGTGTCCCCGGGATGCTGAGGTGGTTGACGAGGTGGATGTGAAAGCCCGCCCGGGCATGCAAGAGGGTCCCCTTGTGCCAGTGGCATCTGTATGATTTCTGGTCCGGGGTATACATGGGGGTGGGTTCCGGAGGGTCGTCGCGTTGAAGGCTTTGCTCCTGGAAAGTCAGAAGCTGCGGGACCTAGTTGGCCCCCTGTGCCATCACGAGCTCTTGGAGGGTGGCGGTGGCGTCCTTGGAGTATGTAATGGCTGGGTGTTTCAGGTCAAAGAGGTCGATGGTGGCCTCTGTGGTCACGGGCGAGGGCTGTAGGGGCCTTTGTCCCTAACCCTTCCCCCATCAGGGAGGAGGACTGGCTGGCTCGGAACGCCAACCATCCCACTTCCCCTACCAAATGGAGGCCGCCCCCTCCCGCATCGACGTGTGCTACAGCGACCTCACCACCATCATAGGGGCAGAGGTCCGGTACGGCGCTTTCCCTCTGGGATCCACAGGCCATAGGCCCTTACATCACCATCCCCAACCTTCCCCCCTACCCCCGGGAGGATTCAGACCAAGGCTTGCCATCCACTGAAAGGGCTCGACCCTCAATTTTGTGTGTCAAGGGGCGATCGCGGTGCTAGTGTTGCCGCTTGTTGTTTATTGCCCGAACATAGCCGGCCCGAACAACCACAACATCCTCGAAATCCTTCACCTTTTGAATCTCCCACTGCACCTCCTTGGCAAGGGCCTCCAAAGCAGGCAGGTCGTACCCCTCTCCGTCTCGTAGTGGCAATCCCAAACAACTGTAGCAGGCACTTCTACCGGGGCTGTCTTGTGCACGGCTTGGAGCCGGTGCATTGTCGTTTAAAATTGATCCCCACTTCTGGCCCGGAATGGTGAGGCACTCGTCCTTGGCGGCACTGTGGACCGGGGAGTCGACAAAAATACCACGGTAGCGGCAAAGCCCAAAGTCCGAGATGGCATTGGAGTTCTCGTTCGTGGCGGTACCAGTTGCATGGCTAGGAACAACCTTCTCGTTACTGCCAATCAATGGAAGGGGGTGACACATAGGAAAGGGTAGGAAGGGCTCCGCATCGGTAGTGGACATCATGGTGGGAGTGGTAAGGCCAAAGCGGTCGTCGGGTTTCCATTGCAATTGCTTGGACGTCCGCAAAGAGTAGATTGGGATCTGCCTGTGTGCGTCTTTGAGGGAGAGGAAGCGGAGCGTGTGGGTGGTCGGTTGGGGGAGTAAATAATTGTCCTTGCCCAGCTTCTTGGTCGTGGGGCACCTCCTAGCAAAGAGGACGTCACCGGACTGGTCGTCCCCCACATGGAGCTTCACAGTGCTGTTGGAGTCGGTGGGGAGCCTGCCCGTGATGCTGAGGTCCAAATCCTCTTGGTCCTTGGGGGAAAGGGTGAACTGGAAGATGGGGACGTGGGGGTTCTTGCCCATGACGTCGGCGATGTAATCGCTCACCACGCGCGGCTGCCGGTCATGCATGATGGACCCCTTGACGTGAACACGACCAACGGTGGTGGTGAGCTTGAAAATAACGGCGGCACCTGTGGTTGCGGCGGTGAGGGATTCTAGTTCACAACCAACAGGGGCTGCATATCCACGCGTCCCCGGAAGCCCTTGGCCTTGTCAAGCCATGATGCAAGGACCGGAAAGTCCGACCACTTCATGATGAAGCTATGCTAACACAACAATGTGAGAAATGTGGTGCACGCATGAGGGCAGTGGATGTGCTGTGCCTAGAGGATGTAGTGTGCCTAGAATCGGTGCTGGAACCCCCGCTGGAACCCCCCCTGGAACCGCTTCCAGCGCTGGAACCCCCCCCCCCTTCCAGCGCCGGAACCCCCCCTTCCAGCGCTGGAACCCCCCCCTTCTAGCGCTGGAACCCCCCTTCCAGCGGAGTGCTGGAAGGGGTTCCAGCGGGGGTTCCAGCGGTTTTGAACCTACCTTAAATTGAGCACCCGGGCAACGGTACACCTTGTTTCCACCACAAACGAACACCATACACAACATATTTGCACCCCGAGTGAATGTCTAATGGTAACCTCCACCCACCATGTGTGCCAAAATGGGGGGGGGGGGGTTCCAGCGGAGCGCTTCCAGCGGCGCACCCCATACCTGTGACATGCCAGCGATTGACTCCCATATGTGCAGAGTGACATCCGTACGAACCACTTGAGCAAGAAATTGCACCGACAATGTTGGCGGTTCCAAATGGGCATTCATATGCTCCCTTGCGATTCGTCGACAGGCCTTGGCAATGGCTGCCCCGATAAGATCCAAAACCCCCCCACTGCGTCACGCCACACTATGATTCGTATTTTTGCTACACCTAGTGGATTCCTGCGTAGCTCTGTCATCTTGTATTGGACAAGATGTTCGTCCAGCACTCTGATTTGACCATGCTCCCTTTTTTTGTCCCATTGCAGTCTGCTGATGGGCAGCAGGACCTCGTGGTCTTCAGTATGGTCACCGATTTTCAGTTGACCATCTTTTCCCTTCGGTGTGTCACCACATTTCCGCTTGGACTTGGATGGGGCATCGTCCACGGCACTGAATTGGGATGCTAGATCAATTGAGGGGTCGGCAGAGGGTTCACTGCTACCTTGCGTAAGGTCAGACATGTTGGAACCAACTGGGCGCAAGACGCAAAATGACACAAGGGCGAGATGTTGGGCAATGTGATTTCAACTTTCCAAGCTTGCCGACGTGAGCATACTGTTTCCACACTCAGACCACATCATGTTCAATACCAAGGGGTGTAAAAAGCACAGTGTGTCTCGTTCCAGACACAACAGTTTGCTTTTGGAGTGTGCAACCGGTGCGGAACAATTTATTGTCCGGTTCCAGACAAGCATGTAATGTTCTGGCAATTGACAGGGCATAAACAGTCAGTGTCTGTTTTTGGACACATATGCAGTATAATTCCGACTTGGCAGGCTACCCAATGCGATTCTAGCGTTTCCAGAAACAGACCCGATGACCTTGAAGACAATGGAGGGCACAAAACAGACTCTGTCTGGTTCCACACACAATAGCTTGCCTTCAGGATATGAAATGGGTGCAAAACCATTAATTGTCTGGGGGGCTCAATGGTCAGTACTGATTGACTGAATGTCCCCGCCATAGACACTTTCAGCCGTTAGTTCGAATGTTCATGTGTTCCGGGCAATTGCAAATGCAAAGTGTCCCCTTCTTGGTTGGGGTGCTCCACTATCTATGTACATAGCCGAGGTCAGCTTGCGTTGACGAGCGTTCAGTGGGCGCCGCACAGGCCAGCTTAGTTGCTGCATTCAAGCCCAATACTCGGCCCGCCAAGAGAATAAAGCGTCCATCAAGGATCGACTGCATTCTACCACTACCCATGTTTCTCAGGCTGCTGATGCATGGCACTCACTCGGCCTTACCCTTGGTCCATCAAAGATTACGGTTTCAAAGGGTAAACACTGGTGGGGGAGTTGAGTTAATTGTCTGGTTCTAGACGGGCATGTACTTTTCGGGGCACTGGATGGGGAACAAACAGTTGGTGTCTGGCTGCAGACACACATGCATGCGGTGTTTATTCTGCTGGCGTCCTTAACCGGGTATTCGGTTGGTCAAGGTCGCATGCTAAGTTTCCAAGGAGGAATGCAGCCGGAATGTACAAGTGCAGGATGTTCTTTAGTCCACTCGACCATACGAGCGGTAGCTTGCGGGCTGCCTCTGGAAATTGCATAATTGAAGTGTCCTTGTGTACGATGCGATCCTTAACATTGTGTGTGGCTAACAGTAGGGCACAAAATTGCTTCTCAATGTGCAACAGCTTCGGGTGGCACATGATCTCGTCATCTACCGCGGGCACTTGCTGCCCAAGGTAACCCAGAATGGGGAAGAACTTACGGTGGATCATGGTACACACATACTTATAAGGGTGCCAGCAGCCGTACAGCATTGGGGGAGTGGCATAGTGCTCGGCCAACTTAAAGGGGTTGTATGTCCGACTGTACATGAACTTGGCGAGTCTGTAGAATATATTTTCATCCATCAGGAGGGGCATGACGTGGCGTGTGTGAACGTGAACGGCTAGGCATTGTTCCATGATGTGGAGCAAGTCCTCATTGGAGCTGGCCACCAGGTCGGCTAGCGTCAGGGGGTACCATTGGAATGAACCAATGCTATCTCGGTGCACATCTATAGTGGAACCCGTACGTATTGGGCCTCTGGTGGGTCTCGCCTCCAAGCGTCCACCGCTCGTGGGAACTCCCGGAAACTGGCTACTATGGTCTGTGCTGTTTGCGGGATGCGTTGGAGAAGATCGTCAAGTGTAGGGAAACCCGGGTACATAGCAATCGCAATTGTATGCTACACAGACGTGGCAGTGACGTTCAGACAGCATTCGGGTCGTACCGGGTCACTGCAGTACCGTCTGCGATACTAGTTGTCAAAGTGCACCAGCACCTGCTTCCCTGCCATTGATCTCCAGATGGCGTTTGTTCTAGCATGTGCCTGTTGCCCCAAGGGCGGTAACCAGCCCGTAGCAATACCTGCATGTGACAATTGTCTTCGCATCCCCCTGGATGCACTTGTCAGTGAGCCAACAGCCTTTTCCTCTGGCACAGCCATCTTCCTACACAGTTGCATCATCGTGTACACCTGGCGTGCAAGAACTCCATACCACCTTGGCCACAGTGATTGCCCATGAGCTTTAGTCAACGTTGCCATACTGCGTCTGGTTGGCCGGTTGGCCCTCGTCTATGCGCGGAACTCCAGAAGCAGGGCTGCACCTGGTTCCTCATCGCGTAAAGCGGCATCCATAAGCTCCAGCGGTGTACCATACTTCGCTCCGCGTAAGAAGTCACGCAGGAGACCAAAGGGATCTGTGGCAGCACTGGTCACCTGGCTCATCAACATTGGAACAAAACCAGACTAAACAAAACGGTGAACAACAACGAAACAAACCTACTCAGGACCAGACAATTGGTGGTGAGTGTCTGGAATCAGACACCGTTCAATAAAATATGAATCTTAATCATGCAATTTCACCAAAATGTCTGGAACTAGACACATTTTCCATATTATGGGGGTGTACAAAGGGCGTTTGACAGTGGGAACAGACACCTCGTGACCACCCCCCCTTGAAAGGGGGTAAATTGTTTAGTTTGTCTGGAACCAGACACTGCGACCTCAAAGATTGGGTTTGAGAGGGGTGGAATTTCACAGAGTGTCTGGTTCTAGACACTTTTTGAAATTCCAAGAGAAGGGTATATAGGTAGACAAAGGCAACACAGCACAAAGCGAAACTTGTTCACTGACGCGTAAAAATTGACCATGCGCAGTCACTTGGGTTTGTGTGCTTGGATATGAGAACCACAAAAACAGGCCTTCACGCAGTCCAATTCACATTCGCGTCTGAATGACTAAAAAGCAGGTTATGAAATTTCCTATCGGCCGAAATGGCCCTTTTCGGGTGTTTTGGGCCGATTTACCGGGGTGGGCAACTTGGGCCGTCTAAGAAAACACCCTTAAAACCCAACCTCAGACCATTTTTAAAAAGGGGGGGGGGGGTTCAAAACCCCCCACGCTATCGGATTTCTCAGAAACCCCCCCCCCGTGACCCTAGCTGAATGCCACAAGTCTGCGGAGCATGCAAAAAAAGGGCAATTGGCTGCACCGCTTCAGTCACGCACATATTTTGGCTCCAAATTAGCCACTAGAGATGCTGACATGGGTGGAGCTACTACCGCGGCTATTGGTGCCACTGCCACCGGTGCTACTGGTGCTACTACCACTACTCTCATCATCACTGCAACAATATCAGACATGGGTCATGGGGCTAGAAAAAGAATGGGATGGCACAAGACACCGATCAAAATACACAGTGCTAAGGTATGCCATCCCCCCGCACCCCAAACCCCCCCTTGTAAAAGCACCCCCCCCCTTGTAAGCGGGGTGGGGTGGGAAGCCCCCCCCCCCCCCCCCCAGCCATATGAAATTGGCCTTGCCCTTGGGTATTGGCGGCAAAGAAACAACCCAAATGTCCAAAAATGCCACGATGCACCGACTTGCGCTATTCTCAAATGTGAACGCTAGAAGTGAAGGATATCTTGATGCTGCCTCACACTAGGCTGCTCTAGGCAAGCATCTATTACCTTCTCCCAACCCCTATTCCGCATGAAATGGATGGCAGCAGCACACTCCATCCTCACCTTCCCCTTGCTGTTTGCCTTGTCATTATTTAATGAGGCACGGGTGCAAGTTCGTGCAGCAAGCCGTGCCTCATCTAGAACCGGTTGCAGCATGGTGCGTGCCACATTGGCCGGTGCCTTCGCTGTCAATTGTATAACTAGGTCCCGTGTCCCGTTGACTGCACACAACAGGGCACGAAGGACCCCATGGAGGCCATAATCAGGCACTCGCCTATCACTCGTAATGGTCCTATATATAGCATTTATGGCAACGGCTGGTTCCCAGTTGCCGTCTATCGCACTTGCTGTGCCAAAGGTAGCAAGGCACAGAGCACGGTTACGCATGCAGACCCAACACACAGTGGCACCAGGGGATTCTGCCTTCCAGTTTTGGCAGCCCGCCATGAGCAGCTGTGCTTTACCATCTGCACACAGAAAAAAAAGGGACTGCGTATCGTTCCCTGCCGTATCCTTAAAACTTACGGTTGCGGCCTTGCGCAACTCATCATCAAAATCAATTTCCTGGGAGGCCGCGTAGAGGGTCTCCCACTTTTCACTGCCCCCTAGTAGCCACCAACTAGATAGTTGGTTGGGGCTGGCGGTGCCACCGAGCGTGCAATGGACGTACGAGGCCTCATGCCTCGATGTACCGTCCACCGCAATAGGCAACCAATGCAGCCGTCGGTCCCCGGGCTGCATGATGGCCGAGGGTGGGGGTGGTCGACACTTGAATAGGTGGCCGATGCGGTCAGGTACGTAGCAGGCCGCACCATTGATGGCCGTGTCGTCACCCGTATAGGCAGTGAACGCCCAGGACTCCGGCAACGCTAGCTGCCGAAGCATGCCGTACACCTGGTCCCATACCACACCGTACGTCATGCTCCCCACTAAGTACCGGGACTCCGTCCTAGAGAGGTGCAATGACCGGATCCTCCAGACGGCCATGATCAACCTCTCCTCCTGGGTGGGCTCGGGCTGGACGGTGGCTACAATTCTTGTTTCGGGGGTAAGCACTATTTGCCCCGTGTCGGGCAGGTACTTGACGGTGTAGGGTGCTGCAAGCTCCTTGGTAACAACCTCCTGGAGCTCTTGTAGGCGCCGCCGTCGTGTACGATCCGCTAGCAGATGGAATGGCCCCTTGGGCCGTGGCATGGTGTGAGATAGAAGACCTGTTGAATGGGCAGGCAGTCATCGCAAGCTTTCTACCATCCCCCTCCCGCAGACAACTCTCTCTACGGTGATTCGCATGCAATTTGAAGAAATTTACATAAATTCGCACGAAATTCGTACTAATTTCGTGCGAACTTCAGGTGAATAGAAATGTGTGAATATTCTGAAAATGTGAAATTCGTACGAAATTCGTACGAATTTCGTGCGAATTTCACACGACTGTCACAGAATTTCTGCCAAAGCCTCATCCTTCTACCCTCGTTGACCCTCACAAAGCAAGCTCACGATGGTGCTCATGGGTTATCACACACCCAGTCCAGTGGCTGTCATTCCGGCTGTCACTAAGCCAGCAGTGTAACACGCCAGGGGGCATAGCATACCCCAAATAAAATACAAACAGTTCCGCAGAAAAAATCGCAAACAGGTCAGGGGGCACACCGTACCCCAATTAATGTACAAACAGTGCTGCAGAAAATTTCGCACAGTGGGGGGGGAGTACCCCACATATCGGTCAAACTGCCCATGCTTGGGGGGGGGGGGGGGGGCAGGATAACATTCGTCGTGGTTAGAAAGGACAGGTGCTCCGGAGGGTACCTACGCACCCCCCCCCCCCCCGGAGCAGAGCTCCGGCTAGCGGAGCCCTGGGAGCTCTGCTCCGCCACCGCCTCCACAAAGGAGGGGTCCATGGCCGCCGATGTGAGGCGGTGGGGGGGGTACTGCCGGCGCACTTCCTCCACTGCGGAAGTCACCTTGGGGGCGTCAGGGGCCACGCTGTCCACATCGACCTGCTGGCCACTGCCCAACATGGCCATCCGCAGGCCGGTGGACACTGCGGACATCTGGCCGGCGCATGCCTCGGCCTGGGCATGCCAGGCCTGTGCGCCGGCCAGGAGGTACCGGACACCGGCAGCACTGGCGCCCCCCCTGTCACCCGGGGGGGCGGGGGCCTCGGCACCCTTAGCCCTCTCCACTGCCTCTGCTGGCTGTGCCGCTGGCTTTGCCCTGCGCAACGTCGCCACGTCGCGCTCAAGAGTCTTCACCTTGGTGGCCAGCCGGTCACGCTCCTTGGTGACGTCCGCCAACCGCCACTCGCGGTCCCGCCTGTCCTCGTTGGCCCTGGACAGACGGGCCTCGAGGTCGCGGTTGGCGGCCTCCGCGCTGATGGCGCGTGCCTCCCACGGCCCCGCCCGCTGCAGGTCCACCCACTCCTGCACCACCCCCCTCTACCCCCGCCCCCCCACCGGCTCCGCCTGCTCCGCCCGCACTGCCCGCTCCGCCGGGGTGGCCGTACGCGGGGCTTTTGGGGGGGGGGGGTGGGGCCCGTGTCCCCTTCGCGGCGCCCTTTCCGCTTGCGCGTGGGGGTGGGGTTCGTCCTCCTCGACGTCAATGACGTCAACCACCGCCCCCATCTTCCGCTGCCTCCCCACATGGACGCGCATGGCAAGCCATGCCACGTCCACCCACTCCGGCCTCCGCTGCTCCCAACCCGTGAGCACATTGAGCCCAAAAACCCCAGCCGTCGTCACCGTCCCCGCCTCCCCGATCCGCGACACCCCCATCTGCACCCGCCAGTGCCCACTCACAAGCCGGTAGGCAAACATGCCCACCAGCTCCTGCCCCACAGGCAGGTTGGCCCCCCCCCGGACCACAATGGGGCAGGGGAAGGAGATGCGGAGGGTGCCCTGCACCCCCCGCGACTCCAACACCATGTCCCACACGGCACTGAGATGCCGCTGCCGCCCATCGGGCCCGGGCGGCACCTGCTGGGTCCAGGCCGGATCCGGCTGCCTGGCGGCCAGGGTGACCCGGTCCAGGGGGGGGTCGTTGTGGGCGTCGCCCAACTCGTCGCGGGACGGCTGGGGCACCACCACCTCGCGCGCCACATGCCCCCTGGCAGTGCTGGCCGCGCTGCCTCCCGAACGTCGAGAGCGCTGCAACCCCTCACTGCGCACACTGCCGGCCACGCTTGGTGCCCGTCCACCGCCGGTGCCTGCGGGCTGGTCGCCACCGGGGCCTTCGGCGGGCCCGGGTTGCTCCTCGGGCAATCGGGGCCGGGGCTTGTACTTGCGCTTGGTGTGGTGCCGAATATCCGGCCACCAAGCGGTGAACGGGACCTGCATGGAGATGTGGGGAGGTGTGCCAGGCACAAATTGAGAAAGGGGGAGTGGACACGAGGCAATGCAAGAGCAAAAGGAGCAAATTGGACAAAATTCACAGAAATTCGTACGAAATTCGTACGAATTTCGTGCGAATTTCACATTTCCACAAAATTCAAACAAATTTATTCACGTGAAATTCGTACGAATTTCACGTGAATTTCGTCCAATTTGCCAATACACAAAGCAAACACACAAGCAAGCACACCTTGCACTCGCATGGGCAGGTGATGCTCCATGCCCCGGTCCTCGCGCACTTGGGCGACCGCCACGCTGGGACCGTGTTCACCAGGTGCCACAGCGTGGTCGGCCGACCCAGGGGGGCAATGCCGGACAAGGCGAAGTGGATCTCCGACTCCGCGTCGACATCGCCCCCCTTGGCGACCTCCAGCTGGTGCACGCTGCCCACGAAGAACAGCATGCACTGGGGGCCGACCTCGATGACGGCGAGGTCGGAGGCCGGGGCCGACCGGGAGATGAAGGTGGGGTGGAAGGGGCAGGTGGGGGGGCCTGCCTGGAGCGTCTGGGGGGGTCGGCGAAGAGGGCCTGGGCAGCCTCCCCCTCCCACAACCCCACCCTCCCAACCGCCCCCTTCCCCACCCACAACACCTGGTCCACGCTGGGGAGGTCCCAGCTGGACAAATCCCGAGCAACGTCCAGGGCCTCCTTGGGGGGGGTGGCGTCCAAGTGTGTGGTGTTGGGCTGGTGGTGTTTGTGTCGGGGGTCGGGGGTCCACAAGTTAAAAAGAGCCCCCTGCAGCCCATCCTTGGAGTCAGGGAGGGCAAGCAATCCATGATGGCGGCTGGTGGCCACCATCAGCAGCATGTCCCCCCGATGCAGCTCAATGGTGTCCCAGCGCGCCTCCCCCACCTCCCCCAGGGCCGTCCCCGCCTGCACCGCCACCTGGTAGTCCTCTGACAAGCAGAGGAAGCTACTCAGGTGGCAGTCCCCCACCTCCCTGTCGCTGGGGGGGAGGACCTCGGGGTGGGTGGCCACGTCGGCGTGGGGGAGCTGCGGCCCACTCCCCACACTGGCCACAATGACGCTGCCCGGCGTCATTGGGTGGAGGTCCCCAACCCCAGGGACACTTTCGGTGAGGTGGGGGTGGAACTTCTTGAAGAGAGGCCCCCTCACCCCCGACCCCAAGGTGCTCTTGCTTTGCCAACGGCGGGGGAGCGCAGGATCCTTGGCCTGCTCCTCACTCCGCGCGGCGTTGAAAAGGAGCTCAAAATTCTTTGCGGCAACTTTTTCGTCGCCGCTGCCCCACGCCTTCATCACCTTGTTCCACCCCACCTCACAATCCCGTGCCTCCACAAGCCCCCGAAGCACAATGTAGCCGTTCCCACCAACAAAGTTGAGGGGCGGCTGAGAGGGGCCAACCCTGTCGGGGGCGGGGTCAGGGCTGCCCGTCACCCCATGAGGGGGGTCGGGAAGGGGTTCGGTGCGGAGGGGGGGTTCACTCAAAATGAAGGGGGGGGCGCATGAGGCACCACGGTACCATTGCAAAGAAGTTGTGCTATAGAAGGTGGGGTGGGTGACGTCGGGGACGTGCACCTGGGGGGGCATGGTGGGATGGAAAGGGGCGACGCCCAAATCATCCCACCACCGGGGGTTGGCAAGATGCCAAGAAAAGGGGGAAAAAGAGTGGTCAGCTGGTGCACCTGCAGCAAGATCCTGCAAGCACACCATATCGCAGTGGGGGGGGGTGTGGACGAGGTTAGTGGTGGGGTACACCTGGACGTGGGCGTCCTTAGGCTTCCCCACAAGGTTATTCCTCATCGAGTTGAGGAGCTGGTCAACACTGGAGGGGAGAGGGGTTAGATGGAGAAATTTGAGGGTGGGGAGTTGGCGGCGCAGTTCCCTCCACAGGGTTGTGGCCCATCCCCTCCCCCCGAGGTAGCTGTTGCGGGTGGGGTTGCGCATGTCGATGTGGATGACATCCGGGGAGGGGTCGAGGGAGGCTGCCCAGCCCACGATGTCATCCACCCCCAGTGCCTCCGACTCGTACGTTGCCTCCTCCAATTGATGGTGGGCAACGGGGAGGGCTTGGTAGTGGGCGAGGGTGTCGGCTGCGGGGTCGGGGCGCGAGGCCAGACTTGCGAGCTGAGACATAGTCTGCTGGGACATTGTTAAAAGAGAAGAACGCGAGGGCTTTGAGAGCTGTAACAAAGCGAAAGAGTGGAAAGGAGGGTAAATTCGTACGAAATTCGTACGAATTTCGTACGAATTCGTACGAAATTCGTGCGAATTTCACATTCTCGTGAATATGTGAATCTAGCGTGAATTTCTGCGTGAATTTAGGTGCGTGAATTTCACATTCACGCGAATCTCACCAAATGTGTTAAACCATGCGGGGACTTTAAACCTCTAAATTGCACCTATTTGTTGCATCTTACTTTGGGCGAAGGTAGCACGACAAAAGCACACGATAGCACCAAGTTACGAGCAAAACACAGCAAAATTGGGTGAAATTCACGGTACCGTGAATCTCGGATTCAAACGGCCGGTTCACGAAGGGTACAGGGGCATGTGGACACCCCGAGCACCCGTCGTGTCCACGGTTGATCCCCCCCGAGGATCACCTTTGCCTCCTCCTTGGAGGCCCCCCACTGGACCAGCCCCGTGTCGATGATCTCTTGAATCACCTAAACACGAGACATGGGGGGTGGTTAATTTCGTTCTAGTCTAGTCCAATCTAGCGTCTAGCGCGCGGTGTTTGAGGCCGACTAGATCAAAACTAGAACGAGTGAAAGGCACTAGGTGAGAGGAGTACCTCCCAATTGCTGTTCCACAACGTCCCAAGGGTGTCCATGGCCTTGTCATCGCAATTGGCCATGCTCAACACCCAAAGGCCCGCCGGGGAGCGGGCCAAGCGGTCGAAGTGGGCCAAGGAGATGGTGAGTTGGGTCCCATTGCCCCCGGCCACGGGGCAGGCATCTCCCCGGACGATGAACGTCAACGGGAAGGTGCGGTTGATTGACCGCACCAAGCCCGGCCGGGAGAGGATGTATGTGACCCATGAGGCGAAGGGCCATGAGATCCCTGTGGCCTTGGGCAACACCGTGGCAACGGGGTCATCCAATTGCACCGGGGCGACCAACTCCTTCCAACGGGCTTGGAAAGCCCGCTCGGTACAAATTGGACGGGAGTAGGGGCCACTAGGGACGGTGCGGTGATACTCCAACTTACGGAGCGTGTAGAGCTCCGAGAGGGTCCTCCACGAGGACTTGGGGGCCCTCATGTTGAGCACTAGTTCACACGTGGCGGTGGGGGGAAGTAGGGAGGCGGCGTATGCCTCAACGGCGGCCTTGCATGCCTCACCCGTGGTATGGGTAGAAAAGGCGGGGTTCACATATTGGACGGCGTTGTTGAATTGCCGCCGTGCTAGGGGGCATGATAGCGCCCACGTGGCCAAGTAATGGCCCACCCGCTCATCCTTGAGGTTTGAGGCCCCACTCAACTCCCGTAGTGCCTTAGACAAGAGGGAAGTATCCTTCCCGGTTGAGGAGGGAGCAAGGGGGGAAGTGGTGGGGCGTTTCATTGCAAAGAAATGCGCAATATCTAAGCGGGAAAGAAGGAAGCATGGAACAATGCACTACAGACAATAGCAAGCATGCACGCACGCACGCACGCACGGAACAATGAAGAAATTGGGATATGTTGGTAGACATTATATCGTTCTAGTATTGATCTAATCTAGGCTAGAACGTTCTAGCTAGAGCGTTCTAGGCTAGATCGAGATTGGGTCTTCTAGCGTGTACCAGGGGATGGCAACACCTTCATTGAGAAAAAAATGAAATGCGTGAAAACCACATTCGTGAGAAACTTAGCTAAGTACACGTGTTCTTGGCGTTGCATATTCATATAAGAGCATTCGGACTTCAGGTCAACAAATTGTTCCCATGACATTTCAGCACACAAACAATGAATAAATACACGTTCATGGCTTGAAATGGGCAGAGCTTCGAATTAATGTTGAAGAAAATAGGAGCGCCAGAAATCCATACCCATGGAAACATGGCGCCAACGAAAAAAAGTATAAACTACATCACCCCTGCATTCTTGGGCGTCCCCAACGCCAAGCGCGGGGAGCAAAATCACAAGTGGTCCTCAACAAGTGGGAATAAAATCAAAAGTGGCTGCCTCACCACTGCCTTCTCGGGAGCCCAAAAGAGGGCAAA
The DNA here is from genome assembly GCA_964036045.1 of Eutreptiella sp. 'Long Island Sound 2002'. Lineage (NCBI taxonomy): Eukaryota > Euglenozoa > Euglenophyceae > Eutreptiales > Eutreptiaceae > Eutreptiella > Eutreptiella sp. 'Long Island Sound 2002'. Next base: position 46,741,113 of record OZ038378.1, read on the forward strand.
AATGCTTCCTAACCCCTGCATTCTCGGGGATCCCCAAGCGCGGGGAGCAAAATCAGAAGTGGTCCCCAACAAACGGGAACAAAATTAGAAATGGCTGCCTCACCCCTGCCTTCTCGGGGGCCCAAAAGAGGGCAAAAATGCTTCGTCACCCCTGCATTCTCGGGGACCCCAACCCCAAGCTCGGGGAGCAAAATCAGAAGTGGTCCCCAACAAAGAGGAACAAAATTAGAAGTGGCTGCCTCACCCCTGCCTTCTCGGGGGCCCAAAAGAGGGGGAAAATGCTACGTCACCCCTCCATTCTTGGGGATCCCCAACGCCAAGCGCGGGGAGCAAAATCAGAAGTGGTCCCCAACAAAGAGGAACAAAATCAGCAGTGGCAACCTCACTGCTGCCTTCTCTGGCGCCCAAAAGAGGGCAAAAATGCTTCCTAACCCCGGCATTCTCGGGGATCCTCAACCCCAAGCGTGGGGAGCAAAATCAGAAGTGGTCCCCAACAAAAGGGAACAAAACCAGAAGTGGCTGCCTCACCCGTGCCTTCTTGGGGGCCCAAAAGAGCGCGGAAATGCTACGTCACCCCTACATTCTCGAGGATCCCCAACGCCAAGCGCGGGGAGCAAAATCAGAAGTGGTCCCCAACAAAGGGGAACAAAAATCAGAAGTGGCTACCTCACCCCTACATTCTCGGGGATCCTCAACGCCAATCGCGGGGAGCAAAATCAGAAGTGGTCCCCAACAAACGGGAACAAAACCAGCAGTGGCAACCTCGCTGCTGCCTTCTCTGGCGCCCAAAAGAGGGCAAAAATGCTTCCTAACCCCGGCATTCTCGGGGATCCCCAACCCCAAGCGCGGGGAGCAAAATCAGAAGTGGTCCCCAACAAAAGGGAACAAAACCACAAGTGGCTGCCTCACCCCTACGTTCTCAAGGGCCCAAAAGAGCGCGGAAATGCTACGTCACCCCTACATTCTCGGGGATCCCCAACCCCAAGCGCGGGGAGCAAAATCAGAAGTGGTCCCCAACAAAAGGGAACAAAACCAGAAGTGGCTGCCTCACCCCTACGTTCTCAAGGGCCCAAAAGAGCGCGGAAATGCTACGTCACCCCTACATTCTCGGGGATCCCCAACCCCAAGCACGGGAAGCAAAATCAGAAGTGGTCCCCAATAAACGGGAAAAAAATTAGAAGTGGCTGCCCCACCCCTGCCTTCTCGGGGCCCTTCTGGTTTTGTTCCCCTTTGTTGGGGATCCCCGAGAATGCAGGGGCGACGAAGCATTTTCGCGCTCTTTTGGGCCCCCAAGAGAGCAGGGGTGAGTTAGCCACTGCTGATTTTGTTTCCCTTTGTTGGGGACCACTTCTGATTTTGCTCCCCGTGCTAGGCCTTGGGTATCCCCGAAGAATGCAGGGGTGACGTAGCATTTTCCCCCTCTTCTGCTGCCATGTCCCACACCAGAGCGACGAACCCACATAGCATTGCCATTGGCACGTCGTTGTATGCTTTCTGTCTCTTCCGTCCAATGAGCCTGTGATTGAGCCTGAAATAAGGTTGTGTGCCAATTACATCTTCACATTTCATGTGGGGTGACCCCCCTGCCGGAATGAAAATGAAAGTCAAGCACTCCCCCCCTTGCAAGCGCCAACTGCCAACTGGGATATTGACTGGACGGCTCTCAAATCCCCAATAATAGTCAGGGGATGCAGAAATCAGAGACGCAGCTTTGGGGCTTAATGCATTTCTGGGAGGTCTTGTTGGGGGGGGGGGGGGGCAACTCTACACTGCATGCACTTTTGTTGCTGACCATGTTCTACACCCATGAAAACCATGACCTCCTGGGAGACGAAAAAAATGCACAAAAAACACCAGTGATCATTGTCATCATCTTCTCCAGAGGCATCATCACTACTCGATACCCATGATACTGGTTTATGCCCAGAGCAGAGTGAGGCTTGAAATAGAGTTCTGGTGGTTCCATTGGCACAACACTTTCGCTCGGGTTGGGATAAAGCTACAGGGCACCTAGTCGTGCAAACACAAGCAAAGTGCGCCCACACACAGAGCTGCACACCTGCACAATTGGTGGGACCTTCCAGCCGTGAGGGACCCACAAAAGAGCCGTTGCACAGCAGTACAAGAAACTTCTGCTTGTCCTTATCAGTCTCACCCTTGAGAATGGAATTATGGAGTCCTGCATAGCTCCGCAACCAGCGACTGTGGTGGCACGTGCTGCGCTCTTTAGCGGACCACTCTGCATCACTGTGGCATGCAGCAGCTTCCAAGCTACTCAGATGCACAAGCCCACAAAATACTATCCAGCTCACAAGGAGCAGGACGCCCATCCCCATGGACGGACTGCAGACTTAGGCCCAAAGCGGAGGCAGCTGGCGGCCAAATGACCATCACAAAACTGAAAGAAAGAGAAGGGCAAGAATCAACATGCACCTCGCACAAAGGGTTGCATGATGGGGGTGCGCGAGGGGAGAGGGTACGTAGAGGGGGTAGATGCACAAGGAACGCTGTGGGAAGCAAAGCATGGGCAAATGCTTGGTGATGGAGAGTGCAGAAAAAATTCCTGCACCAGTAACAGTTGTACCAAAAACCTGCCACAGGGGACATAGACTGAATGAACCAATATAGGGTGCACCACGGGCTTATTGGTGAGTGGGGGATAATAGTGGGGGATTCCAACCATGGGCGCTTGTCAAGATACATGCTGTGCACAGTTCATCACTTCAATGCCAAGCCTAACTAGGTTGGCTTGAGACAGCACCCTTAGGGGGGAATGTTTGCCCGGCGCGCGCCCGGCACACTACTTTTCTATTAAGTATCCCGACTTCAGCCCCAGATTTACCCTCTCATGGAGAAGCCCCCCAAGTAGACCACGTTGGACTGCACACCTTCCCTACAAAGCAGGTTGCACAATAGGCAACAGGTGTGAATTCAACAACTCCAAATGTCATTTGTATTGTACTTAACAAACAACATTGGACCCACAAGTGTGGGTGTCAATACATTCAGCACAATAGTGCTCTTCACACTCACCACAAACTGTGATGGTGGAACGCTTCTGACAACACAACACACACACTTCTGCCTCATCCTCTGCCTCATCTTGTGTGGTGGCTGAGTTGCTTTTGTCAGTCCAAACATGAGGCGGGACATACTCCCATGGTCCATGGGGGGGGGGGGGGGGGTGACGCACCTGCGTGCGAATGCAAAATTGCGTAAAATGCAACAAAATAAGGACTGACTGGTGCAACTCATTGGGGCCGCCACACCAGATTTCCTAACCAAGCCCCAAAGCCACAAGCGAGCAAACAACTGCTCAATGCGTGCCCTATACCACCCGTGTACGTCATTGTAAGATTGTTGGCGGGCTGTCACAGTGCCATTCTTTCTTCCAATGAATGGCACAATGACATGAATCCGGACTTGATAAGCACCATCATGGCCCCCAACTTCGAAATCAAAGAAATCACCTCGGGTACGAGAAGGTCCATACCCATCCCAAATTAAAACATCAGCTGATGTCCCGGGGGCCAAGGGGCAAATCCATATGATGGTGGGGAGAAATCAATATGGCTACATCACCCGTGCCTTCTCGGGGTCCCAATGGTGGGGAGAAATCAATATGGCTACATCAACCCTGCCTTCTTGGAGTCCCCATGGTGGGGAGAAATCAACCTAGTAAGAAGTGGATGTGGTGGAAACGAGCAAAAAATGCATGAAAATGGGTGAAACTAGGTGAGAATCCAAATATACCATATCCCCAATGTGAAAGAAGCATCAAAACACCCGTTTTCAAACAATGCCCATAGTATCACAAAGTATGGGGTTCTAGGACGGCTAGATGTCCAAATAGTTGCACTCCGCGTGCACTGCGCTTAGTGCACCCCCTAAAAGGTCAAAAAAGATGCCCGGCGCGCTAACGCTCCCCATGGGTTGGCTTGAGGCATGTAATGACCCCTGAATCCCCCCACATAACACTACATCTCGCTTCCATGGAGCCCATACATGGTTTGGAGCAGGGAAGGGCAGGGAATTGAGTGTTTGGTTGAGGGTTTGGTTCTCCCCTGTTCCCTTGTCCGCAACATGTGGGACAAAAAAAGGATTCCACACAGCAGATACTTGGGAACTAACAATGCCACTTGGCCAGAGATCAAAAGTTTGTGAGGTGCTTCAATTGCCTATCTACATCCTACATGCAACACAAATTGGATTAGATCCTCTTATATGGCGCATGCTGTATGGACAGCACGTTGTGGCAAGAACTAACATTCTTGTTGGATATCTTCACAACAATTCTAGCACATATGCAACACAAAATGGTGCTTATTATCACACTTCTGCAAGTAGAGGCAACAGAATTGAGAAGACAAAGAACTAATTTTGGGGAATGGATTGCAAGATGTTGTGTTGTGTTGTGTTGTGTTATGCTGTGTTGCGTTGTATTGTGCCATGCCGTGCCGTGTTGTATTTTATAGTATTGTTGTGTTGTGCTGTGTTGTTGTGGTGTGGTGTGGTATGCCGAAGGCGCTAGTGCCAAAAGGCAATAGCCGGGATGGTCTTGCATGCGGGAAAGTGCAAGTTGGGAGGGCTGTGTGTCTAAATGCGCGTTGTGTGGAGTGTGTTGTGCACACTTGTTGTGCACCTATGGTAGAGGGCCGTCCCTCTTACTGGTGCCGGGCGGTTGCTGTCCTAGGATGCCCTTGCCGGCCTGCCCCTCTGCTTGATGGTGCTACGGGAGTTCTCGCCGCCCATCCGGGCCCTAGTCTAGCGGTATTGAGGCCGGCTCATGGGCGGTTGAGAACTTGAAGTACACTGCAGTGTCCTCTTGTACATTGAGGCAGTGCGCAGTGCGCACTCCTTTTGGTCACTGCCTCACTGCCCTAGGGCAGCGTGCAGTGGAACTCCTTCTGGATCCCCCTCACTGCCTTGGGGCAGCGGGTAGTGGAGCTGCTTCGGTGCACTGTGCCACTACCTTGGCATCCGGTGGTTTTCTTGAATTCAGGTACCACACCCACCAATGTGGTCCTCCGTGACAATCAGTCCACAACATTGTCGTAAATCTTCGTAACATACACGGCGCCTCAATACCTTATGGTCATTTATTGGCTGTCTGGGCTCTGACCTCATAGGCTGAAATACCCTAATGTACATGTTTAAATATCGAATTCCGTGAAATCCAAAGAAACCCGTGTAGATGGCGTGTCCAAGTGATACACAGGTGGTATGATTTGACGCTCTGGTGTCGCACACAGTGATCCGGGCGTGCCCACTAGCGTCCCCACCTCTGACATTACTAGTGCTCACTCTGGTGTCCAGGGCACAAAATCATTGTGCTCTCGTGTCATCGGTGGTGGCGTGCGCGCACGTGTGCCAATAATCTGCACGTTTGAGTCGCCCTGTGGTTGCCTGGTAGCAGAATCCAGCAATGTGTTGTTCACCGTCCACAACGGACTGCGCATGCGCCCTTGCCGTGCCAACTAGTCGACTAAAATCATTCTTCGTCAAACAAGAATGGGATGCTACGTGATGGACAGTAACATGTGTCCCATACACGTCCAAGAGGATTAAAATTTGCTTCCACACATCAGTATGTATGACCGGACCCGCTGTGGTCCTCCATTTGTTCCTCTGCCATTTTTTGCCCTGCCCGTTGCAGCCGTCTACAATGTATTTTGAGTCACATAATATAGAAGCTGGCCCAAGCATGGTGACCTCATTGAGAGCCTTGGGCACTGCTCTCAATTCCACACGACCTATTGTTTGTAATTCACCCATTGGCAAAAACTCCGACACATTCATTTCCGGTCTCCATAAAAAATACACACCATGTCCCCCGACACAGGAACCTCCCATCTGTGGCTTGTCCAACGATCCATCTGTCCATATCATTTCTCTTCCCTCCTGATACAGTGAGTGCAGTAGCTCCCGAACTCGCTCTGCATGCTCAAAGTTGCGAAGCGCACGGCGATGTGCCTTTTGTTGCTGTAAGCTGGGGGAAGATGGCGGAGTCCGTGACACTGCTGTGTACAACCAGCGGCCCGTCGTGAGGAAGCTATGCAAAACAGCCATAAATTTGCATACCTCTCCCGTATTGACACTGAGAGCCGGAAGGTCTGCCCAAGATCATAGGATGCAGTGCCAAACCCTCACAAAATGCGATACATTGACAAGCCTATGCGATAGCTCGACACAGCTTCGCACATTCCAACTCGCCTGTCTGGGAGACCACAGCAGCAACCCCTGAGGGGTTGACGGGTTTTCTCATGATCCCGTGCTATCCTGTGCATAGGTGTTTCCAAGCATTTGGAGATAGTGTCATGGGCCAGCAACAAAAATGTACAATTAAATAAAGGGTGTGACACCACCTCCACATCACGACACAAAGCACAGCTCCGTTGCCCCGGTAACCAAGACTTGAACCTGTGGCCTACCTTTAGCTTTGCCCACAAAGCCTCCCTTGCCCCTTGAGTTGGGGTTAGGTACTCGCAATCCACCCTTTGTTGCATGGCCCCTTGAGTTGGGGTTAGGGACTGGCAATCCACGCTTTGTTGCGTGGCCCCTTGAGTTGACGTTAGGGACTGGCAATCCACGCTTCGTTGTGTGGCCCCTTGAGTAGGGGTTAGGGACTCGCAATCCACACTTTGTTGCATGGCCCCTTGAGTTGGGGTTAGGGACTCGCAATCCATGCTTCGTTGCGTGGGCCCTTGAGTGGGGGTTAGGGACTCGCAATCCACGCTTTGTTGCGTGGCCCCTTGAGTTGGGGTTAGGGACTCGCAATCCACGCTTTGTTGCGTGGCCCCTTGAGTTGGGGTTGCAGACTTGCAATCGACACTTTATTACGGGGTGCGTAAGTTGGGGTTAGGGACTCGCGATCCATGCTTTGTTGTGTAGCCCCTTGAGTTGGGGTTGGACTCGCAATGCACGCTTTATTCCGTGTCCCCTTGAGTTGGGGTTAGGGACTCACAATCCACGCTTTGTTGCATGGCCCCTTTGGTTGGGGTTAGGGACTCGAAATCCACGCTTTGTTGCTTGGCACCTTGAGTTGGGGTTAGGGACTCGCAATCCACGCTTTGTTGCTTGGCACCTTGAGTTGGGGTTAGGGACTCTCCATCCACGCTTTGCTACGCGGCGCCTTAAGTTGGGGTTAGGGACTCACAATCCGGGCTTTGTTGCATGGCGCCTTGAGTTGGGGTTAGGGACTCGCAATCCACGCTTTGTTGCATGGCCCCTTGAATTGGCGTTAGGGACTCGCAATCCACGCTTTGTTGCGTGGCGCCTTAAGTTGGGGTTAGGGACTCAGGATCCGGGCTTTGTTGCATGGCGCCTGGAGTTGGGGTTAGGGACTCGCAATCCACGCCCTGCTGCCGGTCTTTTGAGTTGGGGTTCGGGAGTCGCAATCCATGCTTCGTTGCGTGGGCCCTTGAGTGGGGGTTAGGGACTCGCAATCCACGCTTTGTTGCGTGGGCCCTTGAGTGGGGGTTAGGGACTCGCAATCCACGCTTTGTTGCTTGGCACCTTGAGTTGGGGTTAGGGACTCTCCATCCACGCTTTGCTACGCGGCGCCTTAAGTTGGGGTTAGGGACTCACAATCCGGGCTTTGTTGCATGGCGCCTTGAGTTGGGGTTGGGGACTCGCAATCCACGCTTTGTTGCATGGCCCCTTGAATTGGCGTTAGGGACTCGCAATCCACGCTTTGTTGCGTGGCGCCTTAAGTTGGGGTTAGGGACTCACAATCCGGGCTTTGTTGCATGGCGCCTGGAGTTGGGGTTAGGGACTCGCAATCCACGCCCTGCTGCCGGTCTTTTGAGTTGGGGTTCGGGACTCGCAATCCATGCTTTGTTGCGTGGGCCCTTGAGTTGAGGTTAGGGACTCGCAATCCACGCTTTGTTGCGTGGGCCCTTGAGTTGAGGTTAGGGACTCGCAATCCACGCTTTGTTTCATGGCCCCTTGAGTTGGGGTTAGGGACTCGCAATCCATGCTTCGTTGCGTGAGCCCTTCAGTGGGGGTTAGGGACTTGCAATCCACGCTTTGTTGCGTGGCCCCTTGAGTTGGGGTTGCAGACTTGCAATCGACACTTTATTACGGGGTGCGTAAGTTGGGGTTAGGGACTCGCGATCCATGCTTTGTTGTGTAGCCCCTTGAGTTGGGGTTGGACTCGCGATGCACGCTTTATTCCGTGTCCCCTTGAGTTGGGGTTAGGGACTCACAATCCACGCTTTGTTGCATGGCCCCTTTAGTTGGGGTTAGGGACTCGAAATCCACGCTTTGTTGCTTGGCACCTTGAGTTGGGGTTAGGGACTCGCAATCCACGCTTTGTTGCTGGGCACCTTGAGTTGGGGTTAGGGACTCTGCATCCACGCTTTGCTACGCGGCGCCTTAAGTTGGGGTTAGGGACTCACAATCCGGGCTTTGTTGCATGGCGCCTTGAGTTGGGGTTAGGGACTTGCAATCCACGCTTTGTTGCATGGCCCCTTGAATTGGCGTTAGGGACTCGCAATCCACGCTTTGTTGCGTGGCGCCCTAAGTTGGGGTTAGGCACTCACAATCCGGGCTTTGTTGCATGGCGCCTGGAGTTGGGGTTAGGGACTCGCAATCCACGCCCTGCTGCCGGTCTTTTGAGTTGGGGTTCGGGACTCGCAATCCATGCTTCGTTGCGTGGGCCCTTGAGTTGAGGTTAGGGACTCGCAATCCACGCTTTGTTGCGTGGGCCCTTGAGTTGAGGTTAGAGACTCGCAATCCACGCTTTGTTGCCTGGCGCCTTGGGTTGGGGTTAGGGACTCGCAATCCATGCTTCGTTGCGTGGGCCCTTGAGTGGGGGTTAGGGACTCGCAATCCACGCTTTGTTGCGTGGCCCCTTGAGTGGGGGTTAGGGACTCGCAATCCACGCTTTGTTGCGTGGCCCCTTGAGTTGGGGTTACATACTTGCAATCGACACTTTATTACGGGGTGCGTAAGTTGGGGTTAGGGACTCGCGATCCATGCTTTGTTGTGTAGCCCCTTGAGTTGGGGTGGGACTCGCAATGCACGCTTTATTCTGTGTCCCCTTGAGTTGGGGTTAGGGACTCACAATCCACACTTTGTTGCATGGCCCCTTTAGTTTGGGTTGGGGACTCGAAATCCACGCCTTGTTGCTTGGCACCTTGAGTTGGGGTTAGGGACTCGCAATCCACGCTTTGTTGCTGGGCACCTTGAGTTGGGGTTAGGGACTCTCCATCCACGCTTTGCTACGCGGTGCCTTAAGTTGGGGTTAGGGACTCACAATCCGGGCTTTGTTGCATGGCGCCTTGAGTTGGGGTTAGGGACTCGCAATCCACGCTTTGTTGCATGGCCCCTTGAATTGGCGTTAGGGACTCGCAATCCACGCTTTGTTGCGTGGCGCCTTAAGTTGGGGTTAGGGACTCACAATCCGGGCTTTGTTGCATGGCGCCTGGAGTTGGGGTTAGGGACTCGCAATCCACGCTTTGTTGTGTGGCGCCTTGAGTTGCGGTTAGCAACTCGCAATCCACGCTTTGGTGCTTGGGCTCTTGAGTTGCGGTTAGCAACTCACAATCCACGCTTTCTTGTGCGGGACCTTGAGTGGGGGTTAGGGACGCGAAATCCACGCTTTGGTGCATGGCTCCTTGAGTTGGGGTTAGGGACTTGCAATCCACGCTTTGTTTCATGGCTCCTTGAGTTGGGGTGAGGGACTTGCAATCCATGCTTTGTTGCGTGGCCCCTTGAGTTGAGGTCAGGGACTGGCAATTCAATCTTTGTTGCGCGGCCCCTTGGGTTGAGGTTAGCGACTCTGCATGCACGATTCATTGCGCGGCTCCTTGAGTTGGGGTTAGGGAGTCGCAATCCACGCTTTGGTGACTGGGGCTTTGAGTGGGGGTTAGGGACTCGCAATCCATGCTGTGTTGCGTGGCCCCTTGAGTTGGGGTTACGGACTCTCCACCCACGCTTTGTTGCCTGGCGCCTTGAGTTGGGGTTAGGGACTCGCAATCCACGATTTGTTGCGTGGCCCCTTGAGTTGGGGTTAGGGACGTGAAATCCACGCTTTGTTTCATGGCTCCTTGAGTTGGGGCGAGGGACTTGCAATCCACGCTTTGTTGCGTGGCTCCTTGAGTTGCTGTGAGGGACTTGCAATCCGCGCTTTGTTTCATGGCTCCTTGAGTTGAGGTCAGGGAATGGCAATCCAATCTTTGTTGCGTGGCCCCTTGGGTTGAGGTTGCTGACTCTCCATGCACGATTCATTGCGCGGCTCCTTGAGTTGGGGTTAGTGAGTCGCAATCCACGCTTTGGTGACTGGGGCTTTGAGTGGGGGTTAGGGACTCGCAATCCACGCTTTGTTGCGTGGCCCCTTGAGTTGAGGTCAGGGACTGGCAATTCAATCTTTGTTGCGCGGCCCCTTGGGTTGAGGTTAGCGACTCTGCATGCACGATTCATTGCGCGGCTCCTTGAGTTGGGGTTAGGGAGTCGCAATCCACGCTTTGGTGACTGGGGCTTTGAGTGGGGGTTAGGGACTCGCAATCCACGCTGTGTTGCGTGGCCCCTTGAGTTGGGGTTACGGACTCTCCACCCACGCTGTGTTGTGTGGCCCCTTGGGTAGGGGTTAGGGACTCGCAATCCACGATTTGTTGCGTGGCCCCTTGAGTTGGGGTTAGGGACGTGAAATCCACGCTTTGTTTCATGGCTCCTTGAGTTGGGGCGAGGGACTTGCAATCCACGCTTTGTTGCGTGGCTCCTTGAGTTGCGGTGAGGGACTTGCAATCCGCGCTTTGTTTGATGGCTCCTTGAGTTGAGGTCAGGGAATGGCAATCCAATCTTTGTTGCGTGGCCCCTTGGGTTGAGGTTGCTGACTCTCCATGCACGATTCATTGCGCGGCTCCTTGAGTTGGGGCCAGTGAGTCGCAATCCACGCTTTGGTGACTGGGGCTTTGAGTGGGGGTTAGGGACTCGCAATCCACGCTTTGTTGCATGGGCCCTTGAGTTGGGGTTAGGGACTCGCAATGCACGCTTTGGTGACTGGGGCTTTGAGTGGGGGTCAGGGACTCGCAATCCACGCTTTGTTGCGTCGCCCCTTGAGTTGGGGTTAAGGACTCAGAATCCAATTTTTGTTGTGTGGCCCCTTGGGTAGGGGTGAGGGACTCGCAATCCACGCTTTGTTGCATGGGCCCTGGAGTTGGGGTGAGGGACTCACAATCCACGCTTTGTTGCGTGGGCCCTAGAGTTGGGGTGAGGGACTCACAATGCAGGCTTTGTTGCGTGGCGCCTTGAATTGGCGTTAGGGACTCGCAATCAACGGTTTGCTGCCTTGGCCCTTGAGTGGGGGTTAGGGACTCGCAATCCATGCTTTGTTGCGTGGCGCCTTGAGTTGGGGTTAGGGACTCGCAATCCACGCTTTGTTTCGTGGCTCTTGGAGTTGCGGTTAGGGACTTGGAATCCATGCTTTGCTGACTGGGCCCTTGAGTTGGGGTTAGGGACTCGCAATCCACGCTTTGCTGCATGGACCCTTGGGTTGGGGTTAGGCAGTCGCAACCCATGCTATGTTGCATGGCCCCTTGAGTCGGTGTTAGGGACTCGCAACCCATGCTCTGTTGTGTGGCCCCTTGGGCCGGGGTTAGGCACTCGCAATCCACGCTTTGTTGCAAGGGCCCTTGAGTTGGGGTTAGGTACTTGAAATGCATGTTTTGTTGCATGGCCCCTAGGTTGAGGGTTAGGGACTCGCAATGCCCGTTTTGTTGCAAGGCCCCTTGAGTCGGTGTTAGGGACTCGCCACCCATGCATTGTTGCGTGGCCCCTTGGGCCGGGGTAGGCACTCGCAATCCACTCGGTGCTGCGTGGGCCCTTGAGTTCAGGTTGGAGACTCGCAATCCATGCTTTACTGTGTGGGCCCTTGAGTGGGGGTTAGGGACTCGCATTCCACACTTTGTTGTGTGGCGCCTTGAGTTGTGGTTAGGGACTCTTAATCCATGCTTTGTTGCGTGGCCCTTTGAGCTGGGGTTACGGACTCCAAATCCGAGCTTTGTTGCATGGCCCCTTGAGTTGGGGTTAGGGACTCGCAATCCACGCTTTGTTGTGTGGCTCCTTGAGTGGGGGTTAGGGACTCGCAATCCATGCTTTGGTGCGTGGCCCTTTGAGTTGGGGTTAGGGACTTCAAATGCACGCTTTGTTGTGTGGCACCTTGAGTTGGGGTTAGGGACTCGCATCCCACGCTTCGTTGCGTGGCACCTTGAGTTGGGGTTAGGGACTCGCAATCCACGCTTTGTTGCGGGGCCCTTTGAGTTTGGGTTACGGACTCCAAATCCACGTTTTGTTGCATGGCCCCTTGAGTTGCGGTTAGGGACTCGCAATCCACGCTTTGTTGTGTGGCTCCTTGAGTGGGGGTTAGGGACTCGCAATCCATGCTTTGTTGCGTGGCCCTTTGAGTCGGTGTTAGGGACTCGCAACCCATGCTTTGTTGCATGGCCCCTTGAGTCAGGGGTGTCCTTAACGGAAAAAAAGAAAAAAAGTGTTCCGGTACCAGTTTTCCCAAAAAAGCCCGCGGGCACCCCATGTGCTCAACCATGGGTGGTGGCATTTGGCGGTTGGCGGTTGGCGGTTGGCAGTTGGCAATTGGCGGTTGGTGTCGGTTGGTGGTGGTTGGCGGCGGTTGGTGGCTGGTTGGGGGCAGTTGATAGTGGTTGGCAGTTGGCGGTTGGTCGCCGCTAGCGGTTGGCGGCGGTTGGTGTCTGGCGGTTGGTGGTGGTTGGTGGTTGGCGGTTGGTCGCGGTTGGCAGTTGATGGGAGTTGGCGGTTGGCGGTTGGTGGTCCCTTGGGGCGGTCCTTGAGGGGTGTCCTTAGCAAAAAAAAAAAATCTCGTCCCTTAAGGACCCCCGTGCCTTGAGTCGGTGTGAGGGACTCGAAATCCACGCTTTGTTGCATGGCCCCTTGAGTCGGTGTTAGGGACTCGCAACCCATGCTTTAATTTGTGGCCCCTTGGGCCCGGGTTAGACACTCGCAATCCACGCTTTGTTGCATGGCCCCTTGAGTTGGGGCCGGGCACTCGCAATCCATGCTTTGTTGCATGGCCTCTTGAGTGGGGGGTTTGGACTCCAAACCATGCTTTGTTGCGCGCCCCTTTGGGCAGGGGTTAGGCACTCGCTATCCACTCTTTGTTGCGTGGTCCCTTGCGTTGGGGTTGGGGACTCGCAATCCATGCTTTACTGCGTGGGCCCTTGAGTGGGGGTTGGGGACTCGCAATCCATAATTTGTTATGTGGCGCCTTGAGTTGGGGTTATGGACTGTGAATCCATGATTTGTTGCGTGGTGCCTTGAGTTGGGGTTACGGACTCCAAATCCATGCTTTGTTGCGTGGTGCCTTGAGTTGGGGTTAGGGACTCGCAATCCATGCTTTGTTGCGTGGTCGCTTGAGTTGGGGTTAGGGACTCGCAATCCACGCTTTGTTGCCTGGCGCCCGGAGTTGGGGTTGGGCACTTGCAATCCACGCTTTGTTGCATGGCCCCTTGGGTTGGGGTAAGGGACTCGCAATCCACGCTTCGTTGTGTGGCGCCTTGGGTTGAGGTTAGGGACTCGCAATCCACGATTCATTGCGCGGGTACTTGAGTTGGGGTTATGGATTTTCCATCCACGCTTTGGTGCCTAGGCCCTTGAGTGGGGGTTGGGGACTCGCAATCCACGCTTCGTTGCGCCGGCCCTTGAATTGGGGTTAGAGACTCGCAATCCACGATTTGTTGTGTGGCGCCTTGAGTGGGGGTTAGGGACTCGCAATCCATGCTTTGGTGCGTGGCCCTTTGAGTTGGGGTTAGGGACTTCAAATGCACGCTTTGTTGTGTGGCACCTTGAGTTGGGGTTAGGGACTCGCATCCCACGCTTCGTTGCGTGGCACCTTGAGTTGGGGTTAGGGACTCGCAATCCATGCTTTGTTGCGGGGCCCTTTGAGTTTGGGTTACGGACTCCAAATCCACGTTTTGTTGCATGGCCCCTTGAGTTGCGGTTAGGGACTCGCAATCCACGCTTTGTTGTGTGGCTCCTTGAGTGGGGGTTAGGGACTCGCAATCCATGCTTTGTTGCGTGGCCCTTTGAGTCGGTGTTAGGGACTCGCAACCCATGCTTTGTTGCATGGCCCCTTGAGTCAGGGGTGTCCTTAACGGAAAAAAAGAAAAAAAGTGTTCCGGTACCAGTTTTCCCAAAAAAGCCCGCGGGCACCCCATGTGCTCAACCATGGGTGGTGGCATTTGGCGGTTGGCGGTTGGCGGTTGGCAGTTGGCAATTGGCGGTTGGTGTCGGTTGGTGGTGGTTGGCGGCGGTTGGTGGCTGGTTGGGGGCAGTTGATAGTGGTTGGCAGTTGGCGGTTGGTCGCCGCTAGCGGTTGGCGGCGGTTGGTGTCTGGCGGTTGGTGGTGGTTGGTGGTTGGCGGTTGGTCGCGGTTGGCAGTTGATGGGAGTTGGCGGTTGGCGGTTGGTGGTCCCTTGGGGCGGTCCTTGAGGGGTGTCCTTGGCAAAAAAAAAAAAATCTCGTCCCTTAAGGACCCCCGTGCCTTGAGTCGGTGTGAGGGACTCGAAATCCACGCTTTGTTGCATGGCCCCTTGAGTCGGTGTTAGGGACTCGCAACCCATGCTTTAATTTGTGGCCCCTTGGGCCCGGGTTAGACACTCGCAATCCACGCTTTGTTGCATGGCCCCTTGAGTTGGGGCCGGGCACTCGCAATCCATGCTTTGTTGCATGGCCTCTTGAGTGGGGGGTTTGGACTCCAAACCATGCTTTGTTGCGCGCCCCTTTGGGCAGGGGTTAGGCACTCGCTATCCACCCTTTGTTGCGTGGTCCCTTGCGTTGGGGTTGGGGACTCGCAATCCATGCTTTACTGCGTGGGCCCTTGAGTGGGGGTTGGGGACTCGCAATCCATAATTTGTTATGTGGCGCCTTGAGTTGGGGTTATGGACTGTGAATCCATGATTTGTTGTGTGGCTCCTTGAGTGGGGGTTAGGGACTCGCAATCCATGCTTTGTTGCGTGGTGCCTTGAGTTGGGGTTAGGGACTCGCAATCCATGCTTTGTTGCGTGGTCGCTTGAGTTGGGGTTAGGGACTCGCAATCCACGCTTTGTTGCCTGGCGCCCGGAGTTGGGGTTAGGCACTTGCAATCCACGCTTTGTTGCATGGCCCCTTGGGTTGGGGTAAGGGACTCGCAACCCACGCTTTGTTGTGTGGCGCCTTGGGTTGAGGTTAGGGACTCGCAATCCACGATTCATTGCGCGGGTACTTGAGTTGGGGTTATGGATTTTCCATCCACGCTTTGGTGCCTAGGCCCCTGAGTGGGGGTTGGGGACTCGCAATCCACGCTTCGTTGCGCCGGCCCTTGAATTGGGGTTAGAGACTCGCAATCCACGATTTGTTGTGTGGCGCCTTGAGTTGGCGTTAGAGACTCGCAATTCACGCTTTGTTGCTTGGCGCCTTGAGTACGTGTTAGGGACTCCCAACCATGCTTTGTTGCGTGGCCTCTTGGGCCGGGGTTAGGCACTTGCAATCCACTCTTTGTTGCGTGGGCCCTTGAGTTGGGGTTGGGGACTCGCAATCCATGCTTTACTGCGTGGGCCCTTGAGTGGGGTTTAGGGACTCGCAATCCATAATTTGTTGCGTGGCCCCTTGAGTTGGGGTTAGAGACTCGCAATCCACGCTTTGTTGCCTGGCGCCGGGAGTTGGGGTTAGGCACTTGCAATCCACGCTTTGTTGGATGGCCCCTTGAGTTGGGGTTAGGGACTCGCAATCCACGCTTTGTTGCGTGCCGCCTTGGGTTGGGGTTAGGGAGTCACAAACCACGATTCGTTGCGCGGCTACTTGAGTTGGGGTTAGGGATTCTCCATCCACGCTTTGGGGCCTAGGCCCTTGAGTGGGGGTTGGGGACTCGCAATCCAAGCTTCGTTGCGCCGGCTTGAGTTGGGGTTAGGGACTCGCAATCCACGCTTTGTTGTGTCGCGCCGTGAGTCGGTGTTAGGGACTCCCAACCATGCTTTGTTGCGTGGCCTCTTGGGCCGGGGTGAGGCACTCGCAATCCACTCTTTGTTGCGTGGGCCTTTGAGTTGGGGTTGGGGACTCGCAATCCATGCTTTACTGCGTGGGCCCTTGAGTGGGGGTTAGGGACTCGCAATCCATAATTTGTTGTGTGGCGCCTTGAGTTGGGGTTACGGACTGTGAATCCATGATTTGTTGCGTGGTGCCTTGAGTTCGGGTTAGAGACTGGCAATCCACGCTTTGTTGCCTGGCGCCCGGAGTTGGGGTTAGGCACTTGCAATCCACGCTTTGTTGCATTGCCCCTTGAGTTGGGTTTAGGGACTCGCAACCCACGCTTTGTTGCGCGGCGCCTTGGGTTCGGGTTAGGGACTCGCAATCCACGATTCATTGCGTGTCTACTTCAGTTCGGGTTATGGATTCTCCATCCACGCTTTGGTGCCTAGGACCTTGAGTGGGGGTTGGGGACTCGCAATCCGCGCTTCATTGCGTCGGCCCTTGAATTGGGGTTAGAGACTCGCAATCCACAATTTGTTGCGTGGCGCCTTGAGTTGGCGTTAGAGACTCGCAATTAACGCTTTGTTGGATAGCCCCTTGAGTTGGGGTTAGGGACTCGCAATTTACGCTTTGTTGCGTGGCGCCTTGGGTTGGGGTTAGGGAGTCACAATCCACGATTCATTGCGCGGCTACTTGAGTTGGGGTTAGAGACTCGCAATCCACGATTTGTTGCGTGGTGCCTTGAGTTGGCGTTAGGGACTTGCAATCCACAATTTGTTGCTTGGCCCCTTGAGTCGGTGTTAGGGACTCCCAACCATGCTTTGTTGCGTGGCCTCTTGGGCCGGGGTTAGGCACTTGCTATCCACTCTTTGTTGCGTGGGCCCTTGAGTTGCGGTTGGGGGCTCGCAATCCATGCTTTGCTGCGTGGGCCCTTGAGTGGGGGTTAGGGACTCGCAATCCATAATTTGTTGTGTGGCGCCTTGAGTTGGGGTTACGAACGTGCAATCAATGCTTTGTTGCGTGGCCCCTTGAGTTGGGGTTAGAGACTCGCAATCCACGCTTTGTTGCTTGGCCCGTTGAGTTGGGGTTAGGGACTCCCAACCATGCTTTGTTGCGTGGCCTCTTGGGCCAGGGTTAGGCACTCACAATCCACTCTTTGTTGCGTGGGCCCTTGAGTTGGGGTTGGGGACTCGCAATCCATGCTTTGCTGCGTGGGCCCTTGAGTGGGGTTTAGGGACTGGCAATCCATAATTTGTTGCGTGGCCCCTTGAGTTGGGGTTAGAGACTCGCAATCCACGCTTTGTTGCCTGGCGCCCGGAGTTGGGGTTAGGCACTTGCAATCCACGCTTTGTTGGATGGCCCCTTGAGTTGGGGTTAGGGACTCGCAATCCACGCTTCGTTGCGTGCCGCCTTGGGTTGGGGTCAGAAGTCACAGTCCACGATTCGTTGCGCGGCTACTTGAGTTGGGGTTAGGGATTCTCCATCCACGCTTTGGTGCCTAGGCCCTTGAGTGGGGGTGGGGGACTCGCAATCCACGCTTCGTTGCGCCGGCTTGAATTGGGGTTAGAGACTCGCAATCCACGATTCGTTGTGTGGCGCCTTGAGTTGGCGTTAGGGACTCGCAATCCTGTTTTTTTTTTGATCAAAAAGGCCAGTTCATAAGTGCCGGGGGCCACAGTGGACCAAGTTCGAAGTAAGATACAGATTTCGGCGAAGCGAGGGTATGCATACGGGCTGCAGCTCGTGACTGTGCCCCCATGGTTTCCCATTGAGGTTGGTGTAGTCATGTCAGTGGTACTTCCCACTCATTTGCGTCCCACTGCGTTTTGTGGCGTTTCGGTGGCGGTTGTAACGGGACTTCCCACAAGGTGGGGTCCCAGTGCTCCCGCGGCCGCTTCCGTAGCAGGTATATCGTCTGTCTGGCTGGTCGGGTTGTTTGCCAGTATTGTGTTGTATTGTGTTTGCAGGCGTCTTGGTAGTACTGTGCCACGGCAGTCAGGTGTGTCTGCTGCTGCCACATGTAGGTCGCTTGTTGATGGTGCAGGTCAACTAGCTTGGCAGTGCCTGCGCTCAGCCTCCAGTATCGGTCGTTGACCATCAGTAGCAGTTTTGCGTCAGTGTACGACATCCTTGTGTCGTCCTTCGCTTGTTCGTACCATTGCCTACGTATTTGGTATAGGTGTGCATGTGTGTCGTGCAGTCGTTGTGGTTGTCTCTGTTGGTCGACTAGTTTTATGACAAGCCTGTGGTAGTCTTTTTTAGCCGTCAGTGCGTTGGTGTAGCCCATGTGTAGGGTGTGCAGGTGTTGTCTCGCCATCGCCTCCATGTGTGCTTTGTGGTATATGTCCCGTGCTTGCTGAGCGTGTTCATTTGCCAGCCTGTCTGTGGTGGTCTTGTACTGTTCCCACCGCTGTGTGTCAACTTTGAGGCACTGACGCTTCTTTATGTGGTTGTCTGCCCCTGTGTTAGTGGCTCGTGCGACGAACCATGCCACTGCCTCACTATCGCCCGCGTTGCGTGCATCTTGTAACCATTGGCCGGGATCGATTGGGTCAGCCGTTGCGACCTCGGCCTTACGTTTGCGTTTCGCGCCGCACCACGTGGGCGCCCCGACTTGGTTCCGTAGGTTTTGGGGCGTTTCTCGCGGCGGAAGTGCCTGTGCCATGTATTTGGTGAGCCACAGGGGCGACCGTGGTTGTTGTGGTGTTGGGTCGGCGTACTTCCGTCTTAGTGTTTGGACGGACCGTATCATGCGAAACTGGAACAGGCCCACCTCCGTTCGCAGTTTGTGTCGTTCCGCAGTGGGTATGGCGTCGACGAGGGATAGTGGTATGAGCAGCCTGACACAGAGCCATAGTTCTTGGTTGTCGGCCGCTTGCAGCCATTGGTGCGTGTATGGGGCCCAATCAGTCCAACTCTTGCGCCACAGGTCTCAGAAGTCGCTCCAAGCAGGACAGTAAGCCAGTTTTGACTGCACCGATGCTCCGTGTTGGTGGCCACACTGGGAGCAGAGGTGGGGTGCAAACCTTTGCTTAGCAACTGGAGGGGGGGGGGGTTCATTTTGGGGCTGCCTCAGGACTGGCCAAGCCACCCACCCACCCAAGCTGACCCACCCATCCACCCACCCAGACCCCCCCCTACTCCCCCGGTAGGGGGGGGGGTCCCCCAGTCCGGGGGGGGGGGGGTTAGTTCAGCCTGCATCATATGTCAGTCAATTGCATACTGAAAATTTTGCCAGAGCATCAGGGACCTAAAATTTGAGAGTGCCGGACCCCGGGTTTGAACCCACGCCTGCGAGATAACAGTCCAGGGTTTTACCACTGGACCACCAGCCTTTCCAGCAGCGCTCTGCTCAAGTACTTTGTACAGGCTGCCATCTGTTTTTTTTATCAGAAGAAATGTCTTTGCACCTGGAAACACAGGAAACAGCAATACAACTTGCATGCACGGTGTGAACCACTGGCCCATCTGCTGTCATCCCAAAGCTCCAGTACTGTGCACAGGGTTTTACCACTGGACCACCAGCTGTTACAGCAGCGCTCTGCTCAAGTACTTTGTACAGGCTGCCATCTGTTTTTTTTTATCAGTTTTTTTTTATCCGAAGAAATGTCTTTGCACCTGGAAACACAAGAAACAGCAATGCAACTTGCATGCACGGTGTGAACCACTGGCCCATCTGCTGTCAACCCAAAGCTCCAGTACTGTGTACAACCTGAAAATTCGTTTTTTTTGGAAAAAAGGTCTGTGCGATGATAAACACAACAAAACAGCAACACAAATCAAATGCATCACAGTGTCACTGATGGGTACAACACAGACCGTTCATGTTCTCCCTACGCATCAGAATCAGAAGAGGAGGAGGAGGAGGAACTAGAGGAGAAGGACGCTGAGCTATCACTGTCACTATCACTGTCATGCATCGTGGGGGATGCACCGTGACCTCCTTGAAGTGAAGGGCGGCCTCTGGCAGCATCGCTGGACCAGAAGCCTGCACAGGATACAGCAAAATGTCTGGTCCATCCTGGCTACCCGGTTAGTTTGGGAGAGTCAGGCCCTACCCAGCCCCTACCCAGTTGCCCACCCACCCACCCACCCACCCACCCACCCAGACCCCACCCCCCCCCCTGGGGGGGAGTAGGCACGTTGGGCCAAATTGCCCAAAACCAAACTAACCCACCCACCCACAGGCCACGGACCCACCCACCCAGCCCCCCCCCCCCCCCAGTCCAGTCGGACCATCCTTAAGCAAAGGTTTGGCGGGGTGTCCGTTCCCAGGGGGCCCATTCCCCACCAACGCACTTGCCCCCACAGCCAGGGTGTCCACGCGTTCCGTCTGTAGTGCTTCATGGGGAGCCAGCTCACCCAGTGTACGTCTGGTGTTTGTTTTTGTCTACGCACTTGCATGATCCATGCCTTGGCAGGCGTGGGCATGATCTGTCCTGTGATGACAATATCATGGGGTTGTGGTTGTTGGGAATCCAAAGGCAGGTGGTCGCCCATATTGGCGACGACGTCAGAGTGGTTGTTCCCCTGTATGTCCTGGTAGTCTTTATACGTGGTGGCTTGTTCTAGATTGCGGTGCCCCGGTGTCCATCGGATCGTCAGTCGTTTCGTGGTGGAGTTGAGGTACCCTATGTCGCGGTAGTCCTGGTCCTTGACCACTCCTTTGCGTTTTATAGGTGTGGCCTTCACCACACTCTGGTTGTCTAGTATAATGTCGTCTCCTGGCTTGGCCAGCTCTGAAGCTAAGGCGCAAGCGATCGTTTCGGCCCGATAAACCTGTTGTGGCCCATGCACCCGGAAGGCCGCACGGTATGTTCCGTTGTAGATGCCCCCTCCCGCTTGTCCGTGTCGTTTCGACCCATCTGTGTACCACCGGGTGGCGGTGGGTTCTCCTGTGTAGTGTATGGTGATTCCGTGGAGTTTTTGCTGGTGGGGGAGTGCCTGCCAAACCTCATGTGTTTCCTCAGGGGTTGGTTCCTCTGGAGGGTTCATCCGGCTGTAGTCTAAGCGGTTGGTAGCTGGCCGTGTCTTCCCTGCATGCGTCTCCTGGTCCTCCTCTGAGGTCTCCGAGTCGTAGAGTCCCGCGGACAAGGGTCGGTGTTGTCGGGGTTGGGATATACGCTGACCCACCGTGCCCCCTAGGGCTCGGACGGCGTCTATGTATTTGTATTGGGTTGCGGTGAGTTGTTGTGTAGGGCCGGTGCGTTGTAGTTCCTGTTGGCCAATTGTGACCCACCGGGTGATGTAGGACCACCACAGCTGGCGTAGGCCAAGTCCCCCGTGACTCCGGTTGGTAGTCAGCCGGTGTTTGTTCATTTGTTGTTCTACCCCGGGTGTATCCTTGATGAACTGCAGCAGTATGTCGTCCCAGTGCGCCATTCGTGTCCTATTTCCGAGGAACAGTCCCCTGTACGTCCAACGGGGGATAAGGACGGCGTTGATGATAGCCACCTTTTCGTAGGCGTTGAGCGGCAGGGTCCTGTATGCCGCTACGTCGTGGTGTAGCTGTGTAGTGACCATGTCCCATGCTGTGTCTTCTTGTGTGGGGTGGGCAAGCACATGCCCCAGGTAAGTCATTATACGTGGCCGCACGGGGATGAGCTGATGCCGCCACGTGATGGGCGTTAGGTCGTAGTCCTTAGCCCAGTGGCACACTTTAGTTTTGTCCTTGTTGAAGCGTAACCCCATTGTGTGGGCCACGTCGTGGAGGGTATCCAGGGTGTGCAGCAATGCTTCCTTCGTGGGCGCACGCACAGCTATGTCGTCAACGAACACGTACAGCTGGGCTCCCGGGCATCGTTCCATGGTTTCACGTAATAGTATGTCGTAGTAAAGGAGAAATAGTGTTGGGGAGAGGGGGCACCCCTCCTTCATACCCCTGGTGGGTCGTATGGGTAGGTCCTTTCCGTGTAGGGTTAGTACGGCCGGTGTATGCTGGTATATTTCCCCCAACATCCGTATGATGTTTTCTGGTGCCCCTACCTCCTTGACGATCCCAGTCAGCATGGGTCGGGGGACTGAAGGAAAAGCTTTGGCCACATCAAGTAGGGCCACGTACCCGTCCTCAACGTGCAGGTCGTTTAATAGTTTCGTGGCTAACGTTGTGGTGTTTCGGCCCTGTGTGGCGCCGTGTTGTATGTCCAATAGTCCCGGGGTCAAGGCTCCCGATATACGCGTCAGGAGGAGGCGTGTGAGTATACTATGTATGGCTGTGGATACGTAGATTGGCCGGTAGTTTCGTGGGTCCTGGGGATCCTTCTTTTTATAGATGAGCACTACCCTGGACTGCAGCCAAGCCACTGGGATGTGCTGTCCGTTCCAGACTGCAACGATTGCCTGGTATAGTTGCCGCTGCACGTGGTCCGGTAGGTGCCGTAGCAGGTGTGGGGGGACACCGTCAGGTCCGGCAGATTTGTTCTTTGGTGCCCGAAGGCACCGCAAGTACTCCTCGTATGTGGGGGTCGTTGTGTTCCACGTGCGGTGCCGTACATGTTTCCGTATGAGTTGCCGGCACGCGTCTTCGTCGTATGTTGGGTCGCCCGCAAAGTGGTTGAGTACGTACTGTGTTCCTCCTATTGGGGGCTGCGGTGTGTCCTGGGCTATGAGTCCTGTGCGCCATCTCTTGACCATTTTATAAAAATAGCCCGATTTGTGCACTGCCGCTCGGCGCAGTTTGCCGATTTGTCTCCGTATGTGTTGCTCTTGTATTTCCCCGTACTCTCGTAACCGTGTTTTGGGGTCCGTGGTTTCCGACCAGCTTGCGGTGGTCGCTGTCTTTGCGCGCGTGGGTCGTCGTGGCCGCGCCGCGTGCACTATAGCTGACAGGATCCGTCGTGCCGTGTGTAGGGGTGGGTCGTTGTTTGTTATGGGTA
The DNA here is from genome assembly GCA_964036045.1 of Eutreptiella sp. 'Long Island Sound 2002'. NCBI lineage: Eukaryota > Euglenozoa > Euglenophyceae > Eutreptiales > Eutreptiaceae > Eutreptiella > Eutreptiella sp. 'Long Island Sound 2002'. The sequence continues at coordinate 46,763,969 of OZ038378.1, forward strand.
GTGTAGATATGGTGTTAGTAAACCGTTGAAATTGTTTTGTATACCACTTGCGACTGTGGGCTGTTGTTTTCTGCGTGCTGGGTCGGGGACCCCTATCCTCCATCGGACCCCAAGCAGGACCAAAGCATGATCCGATATGGGCATGTGTATGGTGTCATAGTAGGTCCAGGGTATGTTCGGTATTTGTTGCCCAATCAAGATGGCGTCTAGTCGACGTGGGCGTCCATGCCTAGGGATGCGGGTATAGTATTGCCGGGGGTCGGGGGGTTGGCTGCCGGCGTGCAAAGGGTCCAGGAACACTCCGCTGGCCACGTCTTCGTGCCACGGGCGTGTCGGGTTGGGTGACCAAATGTCATCGTTGTAGTCCCCCATAATGATGTCGTATGGTCTCAGGGACTGCAGAAATAGGTCTACCTCTTGTTTGTCCTGTTGGTTGAATTTGGAGTACACACACGCAATGGTGCAGCGGGGGCTGTTTGGGAGCTGTATCCTGATGGCCCCTGCCAAACCGTTGGGTGAGTATAAAGTTTCGAGTATATGGGGGACCACAGCGTTGCGGACAATGAAAGCTATCCGTGGTTCGGTCCCAGGCGCGGCGTAGCACTTGTAGTCGTTGTTGAGTGCTGTTGTGGCTGCCTCTGGTTTGGGGAAACCTGGGTGATACTCCTGGATGCCGCATAGGTCGATACGGCACTGGCTGATTAGGTGGAGGGTATTGGCCCATCGTTGTAGGCTGACGGATCCCTGTGCTCCTTGTATGTTCCAGGAGGCCAGTTTCATGTCGTGGTCCTTCGCAGTGGTTGCGTCTTCTAGACTGTCATACCGTCGATTGGTGTTGACCACGAGGTGTTGAGCATACTCCTCAATGTCAAGCAACGGTATGGGGGGTCCCCGCACATCCCGGCATCCCCGCCGGAGCTGATATATCCTACGGTGCCCGGGGTTGAGGTGCACATCTCCGCATTGGAGGACCTAGTTGGTGTTATACCGCGTGTTATATGGGCTGGTTACCGTGGTGATCGTGACAGGAGCATGGTAGCGGCATGGCGCTGCCGTGATTGGGGCGGTCGGGGTGTGGAAGAAACAGACGATGTAGAGGAGGAGTAGGCCTGGCTGCCATATACGGTAACTATGGGGGTTGGGGCCCCGTGCGTAACCGTGCCGGTGCCGTAACCTAGGGGTATATCGTCTGCGGACTCTCTGGTTCACGGGGAGTAGATATACCGGCCCCTCAGTATGCGTGGGGGCCAGGAGTAGGAGGAGGGCCATAATGGCGAAGCAGGGCATGAGGAACAGGCACCTCACTTTTTCCCTTTGCCCTGCGGGTTTTTTGGCGGCCCCTTTCCTTTCCCCTTGTGTCTGTTGTCCACGGTGAAGGCAGCCGTACTGTCTGCTTGTTGTGTGGATTGCGGCGATGCAGGTGCTGCCTTCTTCTTTTTTGGTGGTGGCGTTGTTTTGTGGGCGTTTTCTGTGGTGTCTTGTTGTGGGCCTTGGTTTTCTGGGCTGGGTGTGACTGCCGTGCGTGTGTTGTGGTTAATTTTGCCGGGTTGTCTGGTTGCTGGACGGGGGTTTCATCCGTGTCCATGGTGGCCATATTTGGGTGGGTGTCTGATGGGGTGTCGTCGTTAGTGGTATGGCCGAGTTCGTTCAGGATGGCCTCGTCCCAGTCTGCCACGTTGATGGGTTCCGGCTCTGCGAACAGCTGCTTTTCCCTGTTGATTTCCTTGATGACGCGTTCAGTCATCATGTCTGAGCCCAGTTGTTTCCCTGCCTTCATTCGTCTCCTGAAGGCCGCGTCGTCGCCCGTTTCCTGCGGCATTTTGTGCGCGAGCATCTGGTCGATGCGCTCTACCGCCTGTGTGTCCGTGTTGTCATCTCCTAGCGTGATGTGGACGTATTCACCGGGTGCCACTCCGATGTATCGTCCGGCACTGAGGGCCACTGCCGTGGCGTGCTGGTATTGGAGGGAGGCGTAGGTGCAGCCCGCGTCGCTCCACATGTTGGGTTCCGGCTTCCAGCTGGTCCAGCATCCAAAGAATGATGCCACGACTTTCGCCGTGTCGTCTCCTGCGCCCTGTGTCCACCCTACGAACACTGTTGTGGTGTCGTGCCTAGTCGGTTTTGGCAGTCGCTTGATGTCCCTAGAGCAGTTCGTGGACTGTGTCCAGTTGTTGCGGTTGAGGATGACGTTGGTCATCACGTGGACCAGTTCGTAGCTTTTCATGCCCTTTAGTAGTTGGGCAATCAAGCGTCGGTCTGCGTCTGGGTGGAATTGTACCAGTAGACGGTATGAGTCCACTGGTCGGAACCCCTTGAGGAAGGATGCAATGCTCCTTCCTAGCTCGAGCTGTTCCCTGTCCAGGTCGTCCAGTATCTCCTGTACAGACGTTATTCTGTCTTCTTTGTGTTCCGTGTATTGTTGTCTTAGTATATACAGGCTCTCATAGTCCGTTTCGGTGAGCCAGTAGGGTCCAGGGTTGCCGGCGTTTTCATCCTCTTGTTTTATGGTCTGCAGTGCTTGTGTCAAGCGAGGCAGCAATTGCATGGGCAGGTGTAGTCTCCGGGCGTGCGACCCACTTTGCCCCGCGGTGTGTTCGGATGCGCACTTTCACCGGAAAGTGTTGTGGGGGTCTTTGCTTGCTATGGTGGATGCGACGTCAGACTGGTGGCCGTTGATCCGTTTCATAAATGCGTCTCGCGTCCTAATGCCCGTTTCTGGTGGGCATTCCACTACGATTGTAGTCTTGGCCGGTTCTGGTTGTAGTGTGTCTGTGCGGTCTTCCAGTCCCACTTGTATGGGTGTGCCCTTCGTGAGTGCGTATGTTTTGTGCGTGGGCTCGTGTCCCATCTTTATGGTGTTGTCCAGGTGGAAGACCATGATGGGTTTGGGTTGTAGGTGGTCGACCATAGTTTCGTGTTCCGGGGACCACTTGCGCACGGGGAAGTTGTCGAATTGGTATACGCCCCTTACATAGCGGGCCAGTTTGCGCAGGGGGACGGTGGAGGCAGTCCATGCGGTAGGTTTGTAGTGCTGTAATGTCTTGGCGGTCCGCCTCGTAAGCCAGGATCAGTTCCTTGGCCCCCGGGTCGCCGAGTGCCCGTAGGACTTGGTCAACCCGTTTGTCCTCGCTTCCGCCCCATTCCGTTTGTATGGCGGCGCGCTGCATGCGTCGTTCATGATTGCGGCGGGTCCCGGTTGCCTGTGGCAGTAGTAAGTATGTCTTGTTCCGGATGTCTGGGTTCCCTTGATGGTCGGCTTCCGTGTGTACTGTGTATTGGTGTGCTTCGGCCATCTCGGATACCGTGTGTATACCGTTAGAGTCTGCCTCATGCCTCACCGTCATGACGTCGCGCAGTTTGTGTTGCGCAAACAGAGGGAATTGGTAGGTGTTCCTGTCATACCATACCCCTTCCTGTGTTTGCCTCCTGATGTGCTCTGTGGTCACTGCACGGTTTGGGTGCTTTGTTAAGTAAATTTTTAGTCTGGTTTGTGCGTCGTACACAACTGATGCTTTCAATGTGTTTTGCTCTGCTGTAGTCATTGGTTGTTGTGACGCGCCTGTGTTGAGCCTTACGAGTTCTTCTATGAGCTGGTATTCCGTAGGTGTGTGTATGGGTAGTTTGTCCAGTGGGTTGTTGCCGTCTTCGTGGAATGTGTATGCCTGTGTATCCTCTTGGGATGGAGGGGGGACGTAACTAAGCCCTTCGGTGTGTTGGTCAGGTGGTGTGCTAGGTTCCCCATTCTAGGGGGGTTCCCGCTCAGTGGTATCCTCTGGTGGGGGGTTTGAGGTTGACTCCAGAATGTCCCGGTTTTCCATTTCGTCCCCTTGGTCTTGCACACCAGTGTGCAGTCCGGACGTGTGTCTTTCGTAGTTTTCTGCCACGGTGCGCACCATGCCATGGGGCGGGGCGTTGCTATCCGGGCCCGGGTTCGGTTCCACATCACCATCCTGCGTGGCATCCGGCACCCATTGGGTGTGTTGTGGGTAGACCACGTCCGGGGTAACGGATGTGATCCTGTCATGGCGCACATCCGATGGGTGGTCGGGTGGCACCCAGTCGGTGGTGTCATACTCCAGGAGCACGTCGTGTTGCAAGGGTTGGACCAGAAAGAGCCAGTATCGTATGGATACGGCCATTTGGAAGCCCTCCCTCGTGCCCGTGAGGACATGCAGTCCGTGTCTTGCGAGGTGGTAGTATGGGAGGTCAGTCCTGAGGTGTACCTCCCACAGTTGGCCTCTTGTGCTAGGAAGCCTCCTCCACACGTTGTATGCCAAATAGGCGGGTTGGGAGTTGCGCAGTGATCCGTGTATGTGAGGAGTGTGTTGTTGTAGATTTGTATGTGGAAATACGCATATGTTGGGTCATCCGGGGGTGGGGGGGGTATCTTTGGTTGCAGAGTGCCGCGGCACAGTGGGCATCTTAGCAGTCGTGGGTCGTTGGCGAAGTCCTGGCACAGCCTGTGCCTGGGGTCGCAGCTCAGGTGTGTATCCGCGGGGATGTCCAAGCATACGGGGCAGTCCTCTAGGGCCCGTCCACCGTCATCCGTGTTCCACGAGTGTTTGTGCACGTCGTCGTTGGGCTGGCGGGGTGGTGGTGCCGCCAGCAAGAGCGGTGGCAGAGCGTTGTGCACCTCAGTCCCCATGTCCCCCGGTGGTGTGGTCTGGGCTGTGCGCTCCACTGCGGGTGTGGTTGGTCCGGGGTTGGGCTCCGTGTCTCCGTCTTGAGTCGGGTCGTGGACCCAGCTCGTTGGTCTCGGGTAGAGGCGATATGGTAGGCGTTGTGTTCGGCAGATCTGCCTGCGTGGTGAGTCACCCATGACTTGGTCAGTGGTGTCTTCATATGTCCGTTTCATGCGTAGGTTTCCTTGGTTCCCGGGGGGGTGTTGCTCGTCCCAGTGGGTCGTGCTCTGGTGCCTTTTGGGTAGTGGTTGGTGGGTAGGTTCCCCGTCCGCCTTTCGTTTGTGGTGGTTATATACCAGTGTTGACGATTGATGCTCCTGGTTCGCCATGGGTACGTGGTCTGCGTGCCTCCGTTTTTGTCCGGGGGGAGTGTTGTCCGCGGTGCGTTTGCGTAGCATCCTAGGTGTTTGGTACATATGTGGCGTGTCTTGGTTGTATCGCGTGCGCTTCGCTCAGGGTGTTGATGGGCTGGGACCGGGGTTAGGTTCCACATCCCCGTCGCTTGTGACGTCGCGTAACCATCCGTCCGCGGTGTCCTCCACGGTCGTTCGGGGGCCCGTCTCGTGTGGTACTGGCGTGTGGTAGGTTTGCGAGGTGGTGGCCGGTATGGCCTCTTGCCAGGATTCTTGTCGTGGGTATAAGGGGTCCGGGGACATCACGTTGTAGAGTCGCCGTGGTACCAAGTCTGGGGTACCCGGTTGGTGTGTGGCGAAATACTTGCATGTCGTGCAGCGGAAGTATACAAAGTCGGCCATGTTGCATCGGGGGCAAACTACATCGATGGCTGTGGTCATGTTTAATCCTACCGGTGAGTGGTGTTTTTGTGTTTTTACAATCAACTCGGAAGTTTCCAAGGGGGCGGGTCGTGGTGTGCCTGGGTCATGTACCCCTTGCACCAGGGGTGCCTCTGGTGATGGCACCTCCAATGTGCCATGTGTGGTAGACGGTTCCGCACATGGAGCGGGTGTGTTGTGTCCTAAGGGAGGGGTGGATGCGCGCCGCTTTTTTTGCAGTGCCTCCGTGAGTGCCTGTGTCGCGTATTTGTATAGTTTAGCGGGGTAGTGGGGGTTGGAGGCCGTTTCGATCTCGCTAGCCAGCCGGGTGACCATCTCTCTGTGCTGCGGGGGGATGTCGTTCCCTGTGGTCTGCGCATCTTCAGGCCCCGGGTTCTTTTCCATATCACCGTCGACCGTGCGGTCCCGCAACAACCCAATGAGGGCGGGGGGGTGTCGTCGATTGTTGGGGGGTGCCCGCCTAGATGGTGGGTCGCAAGGCAGTTCCTCTCCCATGAGGGGGGGGGGGTGTCCCGAGGGGTAGGGGGGTTCCTCGCGATACTGTGGCAATAGCACGAAGGGATCTGATCCAGGAAATGCGTGTATTCTGGTCATTGTCGCAGGTGCCTGTCCAGTCCGATGCCCGTCGGTCGGGACCTGGGCGGCGTCCCCGCGTACTGATGGCCGGTTTGGGGCCATATATGACATTCCTGTCTGGTTATCGTGTACTGCCTGTCGCTGGTCAGCAGACTGGGCGTCACCGGGGGCGTCGAGCGCGCCCACACCGGTGTGTAGAGCGGGAGAGTAGGCGGTGGCCAAGGGCCCAGCCGGGTACGTGCCAGTAGCGCCTGCCATCCCCACGCATGGTCGGCGGGCGGGCACGTTCACACGGCCCGTCGCCTTCGCAGCCCGTTGCCTGTCTGTCTGACCCCGCGCTGTTGATGGCCGGGTTGGGGCAATATATGACATTCCTGTCTGCTTGTCCTGTGCTGTCCGTTGCTGGTCAGCACGCCGAGCATCACCAAGGGCAAAGAAAGCGCCCACGCCACTGTACCCGGATAAATAAGCTGCGGCCTGGTAGGCAGTGGCCAAGGTCCCGGCCGAGTGGGTGCCAGCAGCACCAGTCATTAGCGTGCATGTCTCAGGAGCAAAATCCTTACGGCCGACTTGCCACCGTGCGGTCACCGTGCGGTCGACGCGGTCCGTTCCAGGTTGTCCGTTCCCGCTGTTCACTGTGGAGAATGGCGCAAGGCAGGTGTTGGGAAGGTAGGGACTCGCAATCCACGCTTTGTTGCTTGGCCCCTTGAGTCGGGGTTAGGGACTCCCAACCATGCTTTGTTGCGTGGCCTCTTGGGCCGGGGTTAGGCACTCGCAATCCACTCTTTGTTGCGTGGGCCCTTGAGTTGGGGTTGGGGCCTCGCAATCCATGCTTTACTGCGTGGGCCCTTGAGTGGGGGTTAGGGACTCGCAATCCATAATTTGTTGTGTGGCGCCTTGAGTTGGGGTTACGGACTGTGAATCCATGCTCTGTTGCGTGGTGCCTTGAGTTGGGGTTACGAACGCGCAATCCATGCTTTGTTGCGTGGCCCCTTGAGTTGGGGTTAGAGACTCGCAATCCACGCTTTGTTGCCTGGCGCCCGGAGTTGGGGTTAGGCACTTGCAATCCACCCTTTGTTGCATGGCCCCTTGAGTTGGGGTTAGGGACTCGCAACCCACGCTTTGATGCGCGGCGCCTTGGGTTGGGGTTAGGGACTCGCAATCCACGATTCATTGCGCGTCTACTTGAGTTCAGGTTATGGATTCTCCATCCACGCTTTGGTGCCTAGGACCTTGAGTGGGGGTTGGGGACTCGCGATCCGCGCTTCGTTGCGTTGGCCCTTGAATTGGGGTTAGAGACTCGCAATCCACAATTTGTTGCGTGGCGCCTTGAGTTGGGGTTAGGGACTCGCAATCCACGCTTTGTTGCATGGCGCCTTGGGTTGGGGTTAGGGACTCGCAATCCACGATTCATTGCGCGGGTACTTGGGTTGGGGTTAGGGATTCTGCATCCACGCTTTGGTGCCTAGGCCCTTGAGTGGGGGTTGGGGACTCGCAATCCAAGCTTCGTTGCGCCGGGTTGATTTGGGGTTACAGACTCGCAATCCACGATTTGTTGCGTGGCGCCTTGAGTTGGCGTTAGGGACTCGCAATCCACGCTTTGTTGCTTGGCCCCTTGAGTCGGTGTTAGGGACTCCCAACCATGCTTTGTTGCGTGGCCTCTTGAACCGGGGTTGGGCACTTGCAATCCACTCTTTGTTGCGTGGGCCCTTGAGTTGGGGTTGGGGACTCGCAATCCATGCTTTACTGCGTGGGCCCTTGAGTGGGGGTTAGGGACTCGCAATCCATAATTTGTTGTGTGGCGCCTGGAATTGGGGTTACGGACTGTGAATCCATGCTTTGTTGCGTGGTGCCTTGAATTCGGGTTACGAACGCGCAATCCATGCTTTGTTGCGTGGCTTCTTGAGTTGGGGTTAGAGACTCGCAATCCACGCTTTGTTGCCGGGCGCCCGGAGTTGGGGTTAGGCACTTGCAATCCACGCTTTGTTGCATGGCCCCTTGAGTTGGGGTTAGGGACTCGCAACCCACAGTTTGTTGCGGGGCGCCTTGGGTTGGGGTTAGGGACTCGCAATCCATGATTCATTGCGCGTCTACTTGAGTTTAGGTTATGGATTCTCCATGCACGCTTTGGTGCCTAGGCCCTTGAGTGGGGGTTGGGGAGTCTTAATCAACTCCTCGTTGCGTGGGCCATTGAATTGGGGTTGGAGACTTGCAATCCACGGTTTGTTGCGTGGCGCCTCGAATTGGCGTTAGTGACTGGCAATCCACGCCTTGTTGCATGGTCCCTTGAGTTGGGGTTAGGGACTCGCAATCCAATGTTTGCTGCTGGGCACCTTGAGTTGGGGTTCGGGATTCACAATCCACGCTTTGTTGTGTGGCCCCTTGAGTTGGGGTTAGAGACTTGCAATTACAAGCTTTGTCGCATGGCCCCTTGAGTTGGGGTGAGATACTGACAATCCACGCTTCGTTGTGTGGCCCCTTGAGTTGGGGTTACGGACTCGCAATCCAATCTTTGCTGCCTGGCACCTTGACTTGGGGTTAGGGACTGGCAATCCACGCTTTGTTGCGAGGGGCCTTGAGTTGGGGTTAGGGACTCGCAATCCAAGCTTTGTTTCTTGGCACCTTGAGTTGGGGTAAGGGACTCGCAATTCACGCTTAGTCGCATGGCCCCTTGAGTTGAGGTTAGGGAATCGCAATCTGCGCTTTGTTGCGTGGGCCCTTGAGTTGGGGTTAGGGACTCACAATCCATGCTTTGTTGCTTGGGCCCTTGAGTTCGGGTTAGGGACAGGCAGTCCGTGCTTTGTTGCTTGGCACCTTCAGTTGGGGTTCGGGATTCAGAATCCACGCTTTGTTGTGTGGCCCCTTGAGTTGGGGTTAGGGACTCGCAATCCATGCTTTGTTGCGTGGCGCCTTGAGTTGGGGTTAGGCACGCGCAATGCACGCTCTCTTGCATGGTCCCTTGAGTTAGGGTTGCGGACTCGCAATCCACACTTCGCTGTGTGGCGGGTTGAGATGGGGTCAGGGACTCGCAATCCACGCTTTGTTGCGTGGCGCCTTAAGTTGGGGTTAGGGATGCGCAATCCACGCTTTGTTGCCTGGCGCCTTGAGTTGGGGTTAGGGACTCGCAATCAACGCCTTGTTGTGTGGCGCCTTGAGTCGGGATTAGGGACTCGCAATCAACGCTTTGTTGCATGGCCCCTTGAGTTGGGGTTAGAGACTTGCAATCCAAGCTTTGTCGCATGGCCCCTTGAGTTGGGGTGAGATACTGACAATCCACGCTTCGTTGTGTGGCCCCTTGAGTTGGGGTTACGGACTCGCAATCTACGCTTTGTTGCGAGGCGCATTGAGTTGGGGTTAGGGACTCGCAATCCAAGCTTTGTTGCTTGGCACCTTGAGTTAGGGTGAGGAACTCGCAATCCACGCTTAGTCGCATGGCGCCTTGAGTAGGGGTTATTGACTGGCAATCCACGCTTTGTTGCGAGGGCCCTTAATTTGGGGTTAGGGACTCGCATTCCGTGCTTTGTTGCATGGCGCCTTGAGTTGGGGTTAGGGACTCGCAATCCAATCTTTGCTGCCTGGCACCTTGACTTGGGGTTAGGGACTCGCAATCCACGCTTTGTTGCGAGGCGCCTTGAGTTGGGGTTAGGGACTCGCAATCCAAGCTTTGTTGCTTGGCACCTTGAGTTGGGGTAAGGGACTTGCAATTCACGCTTAGTCGCATGGCCCCTTGAGTTGGGGTTAGGGACTCGCAATATGCGCTTTGTTGCGTGGGCCCTTGAGTTGGGGTTCGGGATTCACAATCCACGCTTTGTTGTGTGGCCCCTTGAGTTGGGGTTAGGCACGCGCAATCCATGCTTTGTTGTGTGGCGCCTTGAGTTGGGGTTAGGCACGCGCAATGCACGCTCTCTTGCATGGTCCCTTGAGTTAGGGTTGCGGACTCGCAATCCACACTTTGCTGTGTGGCGGGTTGAGATGGGGTCAGGGACTCGCAATCCACGCTTTGTTGCGTGGCGCCTTAAGTTGGGGTTAGGGATGCGCAATCCAGGCTTTGTTGCCTGGCGCCTTGAGTTGGGGTTAGGGACTCGCAATCAACGCCTTGTTGTGTGGCGCCTTGAGTCGGGATTAGGGACTCGCAATCCACGCTTTGTTGCATGGCCCCTTCAGTTGGGGTTAGAGACTTGCAATCCAAGCTTTGTCGCATGGCCCCTTGAGTTGGGGTGAGATACTGACAATCCACGCTTCGTTGTGTGGCCCCTCGAGTTGGGGTTACAGACTCGCAATGCAACTTTTACTGCCTGGCACCTTGAGTTGGGGTCAGGGACTCGCAATCCAAGCTTTGTTGCTTGGCACCTTGAGTTAGGGTGAGGAACTCGCAATCCACGCTTAGTCGCATGGCGCCTTGAGTAGAGGTTATTGACTGGCAATCCACGCTTTGTTGCGAGGGCCCTTAATTTGGGGTTAGGGACTCGCAATCCGTGCTTTGTTGCATGGCGCCTTGAGTTGGGGTTAGGGACTCGCAATCCAATCTTTGCTGCCTGGCACCTTGACTTGGGGTTAGGGACTCGCAATCCACGCCTTGTTGCGAGGCGCCTTGAGTCGGGGTTAGGGGCTCGCAATCCAAGCTTTGTTGCTTGGCACCTTGAGTTGGGGTAAGGGACTCGCAATTCACGCTTAGTCGCATGGCCCCTTGAGTTGGGGTTAGGGACTCGCAATCTGCGCTTTGTTGCGTGGGCCCTTGAGTTGGGGTTAGGGACTCACAATCCATGCTTTGTTGCTTGGGCCCTTGAGTTCGGGTTAGGGACAGGCAGTCCGTGCTTTGTTGCTTGGCACCTTCAGTTGGGGTTCGGGATTCAGAATCCACGCTTTGTTGTGTGGCCCCTTGAGTTGGGGTTAGGGACTCGCAATCCATGCTTTGTTGCGTGGCGCCTTGAGTTGGGGTTAGGCACGCGCAATGCACACCCTCTTGCATGGTCCGTTGAGATAGGGTTGCGGACTCGCAATCCACACTTCGCTGTGTGGCGGGTTGAGGTGGGGTTAGGGACTCGCAATCCACGCTTTGTTGCGTGGCGCCTTAAGTTGGGGTTAGGGATGCGCAATCCACGCTTTGTTGCCTGGCGCCTTGAGTTGGGGTTAGGGACTCGCAATCAACGCCTTGTTGTGTGGCGCCTTGAGTCGGGATTAGGGACTCGCAATCCACGCTTTGTTGCATGGCCCCTTGAGTTGGGGTTAGAGACTTGCAATCCAAGCTTTGTCGCATGGCACCTTGAGTTGGGGTTAGGGACTCACAATCCAAGCTTTGTTGCTTGGCACCTTGAGTTAGGGTGAGGAACTCGCAATCCACGCTTAGTCGCATGGCGCCTTGAGTAGAGGTTATTGACTGGCAATCCATGCTTTGTTGCGAGGGCCCTTAATTTGGGGTTAGGGACTCGCAATCCGTGCTTTGTTGCATGGCGCCTTGAGTTGGGGTTAGGGACTCGCAATCCAATCTTTGCTGCCTGGCACCTTGACTTGGGGTTAGGGACTCGCAATCCACGCTTTGTTGCGAGGCGCCTTGAGTTGGGGTTAGGGACTCGCAATCCAAGCTTTGTTGCTTGGCACCTTGAGTTGGGGTAAGGGACTCGCAATTCACGCTTAGTCGCATGGCCCCTTGAGTTGGGGTTAGGGACTCGCAATCTGCGCTTTGTTGCGTGGGCCCTTGAGTTGGGGTTAGGGACTCACAATCCATGCGTTGCTTGGGCCCTTGAGTTCGGGTTAGGGACTGGCAGTGCGTGCTTTGTTGCTTGGCACCTTGAGTTGGGGTTCGGGATTCACAATCCACGCTTTGTTGTGTGGCCCCTTGAGTTGGGGTTAGGCACGCGCAATGCACACCCTCTTGCATGGTCCCTTGAGATAGGGTTGCGGACTCGCAATCCACACTTCGCTGTGTGGCGGGTTGAGGTGGGGTTAGGGACTCGCAATCCACGCTTTGTTGCGTGGCGCCTTAAGTTGGGGTTAGGGATGCGCAATCCACGCTTTGTTGCCTGGCGCCTTGAGTTGGGGTTAGGGACTCGCAATCAACGCCTTGTTGTGTGGCGCCTTGAGTCGGGATTAGGGACTCGCAATCCACGCTTTGTTGCATGGCCCCTTGAGTTGGGGTTAGAGACTTGCAATCCAAGCTTTGTCGCATGGCACCTTGAGTTGGGGTTAGGGACTCACAATCCAAGCTTTGTTGCTTGGCACCTTGAGTTAGGGTGAGGAACTCGCAATCCACGCTTAGTCGCATGGCGCCTTGAGTAGAGGTTATTGACTGGCAATCCATGCTTTGTTGCGAGGGCCCTTAATTTGGGGTTAGGGACTCGCAATCCGTGCTTTGTTGAATGGCGCCTTGAGTTGGGGTTGGGGACTCGCAATCCAATCTTTGCTGCCTGGCACCTTGACTTGGGGTTAGGGACTCGCAATCCACGCTTTGTTGCGAGGCGCCTTGAGTTGGGGTTAGGGACTCGCAATCCAAGCTTTGTTGCTTGGCACCTTGAGTTGGGGTAAGGGACTCGCAATTCACGCTTAGTCGCATGGCCCCTTGAGTTGGGGTTAGGGACTCGCAATCTGCGCTTTGTTGCGTGGGCCCTTGAGTTGGGGTTAGGGACTCACAATCCATGCTTTGTTGCTTGGGCCCTTGAGTTCGGGTTAGGGACTGGCAGTGCGTGCTTTGTTGCTTGGCACCTTGAGTTGGTGTTCGGGATTCACAATCCACGCTTTGTTGTGTGGCCCCTTGAGTTGGGGTTAGGGACTCGCAATCCACGCTTTGTTGCGAGGCGCCTTGAGTTGGGGTTAGGGACTCGCAATCCAAGCTTTGTTGCTTGGCACCTTGAGTTGGGGTAAGGGACTCGCAATTCACGCTTAGTCGCATGGCCCCTTGAGTTGGGGTTAGGGACTCGCAATCTGCGCTTTGTTGCGTGGGCCCTTGAGTTGGGTTTAGGGACTCACAAATCATGCTTTGTTGCTTGGGCCCTTGAGTTCGGGTTAGGGACTGGCAGTGCGTGCTTTGTTGCTTGGCACCTTGAGTTGGGGTTCGGGATTCACAATCCACGCTTTGTTGCGTGGCGCCTTGAGTTGGGGTTAGGCACGCGCAATGCACACCCTCTTGCATGGTCCCTTGAGATAGGGTTGCGGACTCGCAATCCACACTTCGCTGTGTGGCGGGTTGAGGTGGGGTTAGGGACTCGCAATCCACGCTTTGTTGCGTGGCGCCTTAAGTTGGGGTTAGGGATGCGCAATCCACGCTTTGTTGCCTGGCGCCTTGAGTTGGGGTTAGGTACTCGCAATCAACGCCTTGTTGTGTGGCGCCTTGAGTCGGGATTAGGGACTCGCAATCCACGCTTTGTTGCATGGCCCCTTGAGTTGGGGTGAGATACTGACAATCCACGCTTCGTTGTGTGGCCCCTTGAGTTGGGGTTACAGACTCGCAATCCAATCTTTGCTGCCTGGCGCCTTGAGTTGAGGTTAGGGACTCGCAATGCAAGCTTTGTTGCTTGGCACCTTGAGTTAGGGTGAGGGACTCGCAATCCACGCTTAGTCGCATGGCGCCTTGAGTAGGGGTTATTGACTGGCAATCCACGCTTTGTTGCGAGGGCCCTTAATTTGGGGTTAGGGACTCGCAATCCGTGCTTTGTTGCATGGCGCCTTGAGTTGGGGTTAGGGACTCGCAATCCAATCTTTGCTGCCTGGCACCTTGACTTGGGGTTAGGGACTCGCAATCCACGCTTTGTTGCGAAGCGCCTTGAGTTGGGGTTAGGGACTCGCAATCCAAGCTTTGTTGCTTGGCACCTTGAGTTGGGGTAAGGGACTCGCAATTCACGCTTAGTCGCATGGCCCCTTGAGTTGGGGTTAGGGACTCGCAATCTGCGCTTTGTTGCGTGGGCCCTTGAGTTGGGGTTAGGGACTCACAATCCATGGTTTGTTGCTTGGGCCCTTGAGTTCGGGTTAGGGACTGGCAATCCGTGCTTTGTTGCTTGGCACCTTGAGTTGGGGTTCGGGATGCACAATCCACGCTTTATTGTGTGGCCCCTTGAGTTGGGGTTAGGGACTCGCAATCCATGCTTTGTTGCGAGGCGCCTTGAGATAGGGTTAGGGACTCGCAATCCAAGCTTTGTTGCTTGGCACCTTGAGTTGGGGTAAGGGACTCGCAATTCACGCTTAGTCGCATGGCCCCTTGAGTTGGGGTTAGGGACTCGCAATCTGCGCTTTGTTGCGTGGGCCCTTGAGTTGGGGTTAGGGACTCACAATCCATGCTTTGTTGCTTGGGCCCTTGAGTTCGGGTTAGGGACTGGCAGTGCGTGCTTTGTTGCTTGGCACCTTGAGTTGGGGTTCGGGATTCAGAATCCACACTTTGTTGTGTGGCCCCTTGAGTTGGGGTTAGGCACGCGCAATGCACGCTCTCTTGCATGGTCCCTTGAGTTAGGGTTGCTGACTCGCAATCCACACTTCGCTGTGTGGCGGGTTGAGATGGGGTTAGGGACTCGCAATCCACGCTTTGTTGCGTGGCGCCTTAAGTTGGGGTTAGGGATGCGCAATCCACGCTTTGTTGCCTGGCGCCTTGAGTTGGGGTTAGGGACTCGCAATCAACGCCTTGTTGTGTGGCGCCTTGAGTCGGGATTAGGGACTCGCAATCCACGCTTTGTTGCATGGCCCCTTGAGTTGGGGTTAGAGACTTGGAATCCAAGCTTTGTCGCATGGCCCCTTGAGTTGGGGTGAGATACTGACAATCCACGCTTCGTTGTGTGGCCCCTCCAGTTGGGGTTACGGACTCGCAATGCAATCTTTGCTGCCTGGCACCTTGAGTTGGGGTCAGGGACTCGCAATCCAAGCTTTGTTGCTTGGCACCTTGACTTAGGGTGAGGGACTCGCAATCCACGCTTAGTCGCATGGCGCCTTGAGTAGAGGTTATTGACTGGCAATCCACGCTTTGTTGCGAGGGCCCTTAATTTGGGGTTAGGGACTCGCAATCCGTGCTTTGTTGCATGGCGCCTTGAGTTGGGGTTAGGGACTCGCAATCCAATCTTTGTTGCTTGGCACCTTGACTTGGGGTTAGGGGCTCGCAATCCACGCTTTGTTGCGAGGCACCTTGAGTTGGGGTTAGGGACTCGCAATCCAAGCTTTGTTGCTTGGCACCTTGAGTTGGGGTAAGGGACTCGCAATTCACGCTTAGTCGCATGGCCCCTTGAGTTGGGGTTAGGGAGTGGCAGTCGGTGCTTTGTTGCTTGGCACCTTGAGTTGGGGTTCGGGATTCACAATCCACGCTTTGTTGTGTGGCCCCTTGAGTTGGGGTTAGGGACTCGCAATCCATGCTTTGTTGCGTGGTGCCTTGAGTTGGGGTTAGGCACGCGCAATGCACGCTCTCTTGCATGGTCCCTTGAGTTAGGGTTGCGGACTCGCAATCCACACTTCGCTGTGTGGTGGGTTTAGATGGGGTTAGGGACTCGCAATCCACGCTTTGTTGCATGGCGCCTTAAGTTGGAGTTAGGGATGCGCAATCCACGCTTTGTTGCCTGGCGCCTTGAGTTGGGGTTAGGGACTCGCAATCAACGCCTTGTTGTGTGGCGCCTTGAGTTGGGATTAGGGACTCGCAATCCACGCTTTGTTGCATGGCCCCTTGAGTTGGGGTTAGAGACTTGCAATCCAAGCTTTGTCGCATGGCCCCTTGAGTTGGGGTGAGATACTGACAATCCACGCTTCGTTGTGTGGCCCCTTGAGTTGGGGTTACGGACTCGCAATCCAATCTTTGCTGCCTGGCACCTTGAGTTGGGGTTAGGGACTCGCAATCCAAGCTCCGTTGCTTGGCACCTTGAGTTAGGGTGAGGAACTCGCAATCCACGCTTAGTCACATGGCGCCTTGAGTAGGGGTTATTGACTGGCAATCCACGCTTTGTTGCGAGGGCCCTTAATTTGGTGTTAGGGACTCGCAATCCGTGCTTTGTTGCATGGCGCCTTGAGTTGGGGTTAGGGACTCGCAATCCAATCTTTGCTGCCTGGCACCTTGACTTGGGGTTAGGGACTCGCAATCCACGCTTTGTTGCGAGGCACGTTGAGTTGGGGTTAGGGACTCGCAATCCAAGCTTTGTTGCTTGGCACCTTGAGTTGGGGTAAGGGACTCGCAATTCACGCTTAGTCGCATGGCCCCTTGAGTTGGGGTTAGGGACTCGCAA
This sequence comes from Eutreptiella sp. 'Long Island Sound 2002', assembly GCA_964036045.1. Taxonomy (NCBI): domain Eukaryota; phylum Euglenozoa; class Euglenophyceae; order Eutreptiales; family Eutreptiaceae; genus Eutreptiella; species Eutreptiella sp. 'Long Island Sound 2002'. The sequence goes on from OZ038378.1 coordinate 46,780,202, forward strand.
TAGGCGCTTTGTTGCGTGGGCCCTTGAGTTGGGGTTAGGGACTCACAATCCATGCTTTGTTGCTTGGGCCCTTGAGTTCGGGTTAGGGACTGGCAGTCGGTGCTTTGTTGCTTGGCACCTTGAGTTGGGGTTCGGGATTCACAATCCATGCTTTGTTGTGTGGCCCCTTGAGTTGGGGTTAGGGACTCGCAATCCATGCTTTGTTGCGTGCCGCCTTGAGTTGGGGTTAGGCACACGCAATGCACCCTCACTTGCATGGTCCCTTGAGTTAGGGTTGCGGACTCGCAATCCACACTTCGCTGTGTGGCGGGTTGAGATGGGGTCAGGGACTCGCAATCCACGCTTTGTTGCGTGGCGCCTTAAGTTGGGGTTAGGGACTCGCAATCCACGCTTTGTTGCATGGCCCCTTGAGTTGGGGTTAGAGACTTGCAATCCAAGCTTTGTCGCATGGCCCCTTGAGTTGGGGTGAGATACTGACAATCCACGCTTCGTTGTGTGGCCCCTTGAGTTGGCGTTACAGACTCGCAACCCAATCTTTGCTGCCTGGCACCTTGAGTTGGGGTTAGGGACTCGCAATCCAAGCTTTGTTGCTTGGCACCTTGAGTTAGGGTGAGGAACTCGCAATCCACGCTTAGTCGCATGGCGCCTTGAGTAGAGGTTATTGACTGGCAATCCACGCTTTGTTGCGAGGGCCCTTAATTTGGGGTTAGGGACTCGCAATCCGTGCTTTGTTGCATGGCGCCTTGAGTTGGGGTTAGGGACTCGCAATCCAATCTTTGCTGCCTGGCACCTTGACTTGGGGTTAGGGACTCGCAATCCACGCTTTGTTGCGAAGCGCCTTGAGTTGGGGTTAGGGACTCGCAATCCAAGCTTTGTTGCTTGGCACCTTGAGTTGGGGTAAGGGACTCGCAATTCACGCTTAGTCGCATGGCCCCTTGAGTTGGGGTTAGGGACTCGCAATCTGCGCTTTGTTGCGTGGGCCCTTGAGTTGGGGTTAGGGACTCACAATCCATGGTTTGTTGCTTGGGCCCTTGAGTTCGGGTTAGGGACTGGCAATCCGTGCTTTGTTGCTTGGCACCTTGAGTTGGGGTTCGGGATTCACAATCCACGCTTTGTTGTGTGGCCCCTTGAGTTGGGGTTAGGGACTCGCAATCCATGCTTTGTTGCGTGGCGCCTTGAGTTGGGGTTAGGCACGCGCAATGCACGCCCTCTTGCATGGTCCCTTGAGTTAGGGTTGCGGACTCGCAATCCACACTTCGCTGTGTGGCGGGTTGAGATGGGGTTAGGGACTCGCAATCCACGCTTTGTTGCGTGGCGCCTTAAGTTGGGGTTAGGGATGCGCAATCCACGCTTTGTTGCCTGGCGCCTTGAGTTGGGGTTAGGGACTCGCAATCAACGCCTTGTTGTGTGGCGCCTTGAGTCGGGATTAGGGACTCGCAATCCACGCTTTGTTGCATGGCCCCTTGAGTTGGGGTTAGAGACTTGGAATCCAAGCTTTGTCGCATGGCCCCTTGAGTTGGGGTGAGATACTGACAATCCACGCTTCGTTGTGTGGCCCCTTGAGTTGGGGTTACAGACTCGCAATCCAATCTTTGCTGCCTGGCGCCTTGAGTTGGGGTTAGGGACTTGCAATCCAAACTTTGTTGCTTGGCACCTTGAGTTAGGGTGAGGAACTCGCAAGCCACGCTTAGTCGCATGGCGCCTTGAGTAGAGGTTATTGACTGGCAATCCACGCTTTGTTGCGGGGGCCCTTAATTTGGGGTTAGGGACTCGCAATCCGTGCTTTGTTGCATGGCGCCTTGAGTTGGGGTTACGGACTCGCAATCCAATCTTTGCTGCCTGGCACCTTGACTTGGGGTTAGGGACTCGCAATCCACGCTTTGTTGCGAGGTGCCTTGAGTTGGGGTTAGGGACTCGCAATCCAAGCTTTGTTGCTTGGCACCTTGAGTTGGGGTTCGGGATTCACAATCCATGCTTTGTTGCGTGGCCCCTTGAGTTGGGGTTAGGGACTCGCAATCCATGCTTTGTTGCGTGCCGCCTTGAGTTGGGGTTAGGCACACGCAATGAACCCTCACTTGCATGGTCCCTTGAGTTAGGGTTGCGGACTCGCAATCCACACTTCGCTGTGTGGCGGGTTGAGATCGGGTCAGGGACTCGCAATCCACGCTTTGTTGCGTGGCGCCTTAAGTTGGGGTTAGGGACTCGCAATCCACGCTTTGTTGCATGGCCCCTTGAGTTGGGGTTAGAGACTTGCAATCCAAGCTTTGTCGCATGGCCCCTTGAGTTGGGGTGAGATACCGACAATCCACGCTTCGTTGTGTGGCCCCTTGAGTTGGCGTTACAGACTCGCAACCCAATCTTTGCTGCCTGGCACCTTGAGTTGGGGTTAGGGACTCGCAATCCAAGCTTTGTTGCTTGGCACCTTGAGTTAGGGTGAGGAACTCGCAATCCACGCTTAGTCGCATGGCGCCTTGAGTAGAGGTTATTGACTGGCAATCCACGCTTTGTTGCGAGGGCCCTTAATTTGGGGTTAGGGACTCGCAATCCGTGCTTTATTGCATGGCGCCTTGAGTTGGGGTTAGGGACTCGCAATCCAATCTTTGCTGCCTGGCACCTTGACTTGGGGTTAGGGACTCGCAATCCACGCTTTGTTGCGAAGCGCCTTGAGTTGGGGTTAGGGACTCGCAATCCAAGCTTTGTTGCTTGGCACCTTGAGTTGGGGTAAGGGACTCGCAATTCACGCTTAGTCGCATGGCCCCTTGAGTTGGGGTTAGGGACTCGCAATATGCGCTTTGTTGCTTGGCACCTTGAGTTGGGGTTAGGGACTCACAATCCATGGTTTGTTGCTTGGGCCCTTGAGTTCGGGTTAGGGACTGGCAATCCGTGCTTTGTTGCTTGGCACCTTGAGTTGGGGTTCGGGATTCACAATCCACGCTTTGTTGTGTGGCCTTTTGAGTTGGGGTTAGGGACTCGCAATCCATGCTTTGTTGCGTGGCGCCTTGAGTTGGGGTTAGGCACGCGCAATGCACGCCCTCTTGCATGGTCCCTTGAGTTAGGGTTGCGGACTCGCAATCCACACTTCGCTGTGTGGCGGGTTGAGATGGGGTTAGGGACTCGCAATCCACGCCTTGTTGTGTGGCGCCTTGAGTCGGGATTAGGGACTCGCAATCCACGCTTTGTTGCATGGCCCCTTGAGTTGGGGTTAGAGACTTGCAATCCAAGCTTTGTCGCATGGCCCCTTGAGTTGGGGTGAGATACTGACAATCCACGCTTCGTTGTGTGGCCCCTTGAGTTGGGGTTACGGACTCGCAATCCAATCTTTGCTGCCTGGCGCCTTGAGTTGGGGTTAGGGACTTGCAATCCAAACTTTGTTGCTTGGCACCTTGAGTTAGGGTGAGGAACTCGCAATCCACGCTTAGTCGCATGGCGCCTTGAGTAGAGGTTATTGACTGGCAATCCACGCTTTGTTGCGAGGGCCCTTAATTTGGGGTTAGGGACTCGCAATCCGTGCTTTGTTGCATGGCGCCTTGAGTTGGGGTTACGGACTCGCAATCCAATCTTTGCTGCCTGGCACCTTGACTTGGGGTTAGGGACTCGCAATCCACGCTTTGTTGCGAGGTGCCTTGAGTTGGGGTTAGGGACTCGCAATCCAAGCTTTGTTGCTTGGCACCTTGAGTTGGGGTAAGGGACTCGCAATTCACGCTTAGTCGCGTGGCGCCTTGAGTTGGGGTTAGGGACTCGCAATTTGCGCTTTGTTGCGTGGGCCCTTGAGTTGGGGTTAGGGACTCACAATCCATGCTTTGTTGCTTGGGCCCTTAAGTTCGGGTTAGGGACTGGCAGTGCGTGCTTTGTTGCTTGGCACCTTGAGTTGGGGTTCGGGATTCACAATCCACGCTTTGTTGTGTGGCCCCTTGAGTTGGGGTTCGGGATTCACAATCCATGCTTTGTTGTGTGGCCCCTTGAGTTGGGGTTAGGGACTCGCAATCCATGCTTTGTTGCGTGGCGCCTTGAGTTGGGGTTAGGCACGCGCAATGCACGCTCTCTTGCATGGTCCCTTGAGTTAGGGTTGCGGACTTGCAATCCACACTTCGCTGTGTGGCGGGTTGAGATGGGGTTAGGGACTCGCAATCCACGCTTTGTTGCGTGGCGCCTTAAGTTGGGGTTAGGGATGCGCAATCCACGCTTTGTTGCCTGGCGCCTTGAGTTGGGGTTAGGGACTCGCAATCAACGCCTTGTTGTGTGGCGCCTTGAGTTGGGATGAGGGACTCGCAATCCACGCTTTGTTGCATGGCCCCTTGAGTTGGGGTTAGAGACTTGCAATCCAAGCTTTGTCGCATGGCCCCTTGAGTTGGGGTGAGATACTGACAATCCACGCTTCGTTGTGTGGCCCCTTGAGTTGGGGTTACGGACTCGCAATCCAATCGTTGCTGCCTGGCGCCTTGAGTTGGGGTTAGGGACTCGCAATGCAAGCTTTGTTGCTTGGCACCTTGAGTTACGGTGAGGAACTCGCAATCCACGCTTAGTCGCATGGCGCCTTGAGTAGGGGTTATTGACTGGCAATCCACGCTTTGTTGCGAGGGCCCTTAATTTGGGGTTAGGGACTCGCAATCCGTGCTTTATTGCATGGCGCCTTGAGTTGGGGTTAGGGACTCGCAATCCACACTTTGTTTCTTGGCCCCTTGAGTTGGGGTTAGGGACTCGCAACCTACGCTTTGTTGTGTGGGCCCTTGGGTTGGGGTCAGGGACTCGCAATCCATGCTTTGTTGCTTGGGCCCTTAACTTCGGGTTAGGGACTGGCAATCCGTGGTTTGTTGCCTGGCACCTTGGGTTGGGGATTGGGATTCACAATCCACGCTTTGTTGTGTGGCCCCTTGAGTTGGGGTTAGGGACTCGCAATCCATGCTTTGTTGCGTGGCGCCTTGAGTTGGGGTTAGGCACGCGCAATGCACGCTCTCGTGCATGGTCCCTTGAGTTAGGGTTGCGGACTCGCAATCCACACTTCGCTGTGTGGCGGGTTGAGATGGGGTTAGGGACTCGCAATCCACGCTTTGTTGCGTGGCGCCTTAAGTTGGGGTTAGGGATGCGCAATCCACGCTTTGTTGCCTGGCGCCTTGAGTTGGGGTTAGGGACTCGCAATCAACGCCTTGTTGTGTGGCGCCTTGAGTCGGGATTAGGGACTCGCAATCCACGCTTTGTTGCATGGACCCTTGAGTTGGGGTTAGAGACTTGCAATCCAAGCTTTGTCGCATGGCCCCTTGAGTTGGGGTGAGATACTGACAATTCACGCTTCGTTGTGTGGCCCCTTGAGTTGGGGTTACGGACTCGCAATCCAATCTTTGCTGCCTGGCGCCTTGAGTTGGGGTTAGGGACTCGCAATGCAAGCTTTGTTGCTTGGCACCTTGAGTTAGGGTGAGGAACTCGCAATCCACGCTTAGTCGCATGGCGCCTTGAGTAGGGGTTATTGACTGGCAATCCACGCTTTGTTGCGAGGGCCCTTAATTTGGGGTTAGGGACTCGCAATCCGTGCTTTGTTGCATGGCGCCTTGAGTTGGGGTTACGGACTCGCAATCCAATCTTTGCTACCTGGCACCTTGACTTGGGGTTAGGGACTCGCAATCCACGCTTTGTTGCGAAGCGCCTTGAGTTGGGGTTAGGGACTTGCAATCCAAACTTTGTTGCTTGGCACCTTGAGTTAGGGTGAGGAACTCGCAATCCACGCTTAGTCGCATGGCGCCTTGAGTAGAGGTTATTGACTGGCAATCCACGCTTTGTTGCGAGGGCCCTTAATTTGGGGTTAGGGACTCGCAATCCGTGCTTTGTTGCATGGCGCCTTGAGTTGGGGTTACGGACTCGCAATCCAATCTTTGCTGCCTGGCACCTTGACTTGGGGTTAGGGTCTCGCAATCCACGCTTTGTTGCGAGGTGCCTTGAGTTGGGGTTAGGGACTCGCAATCCAAGCTTTGTTGCTTGGCACCTTGAGTTGGGGTAAGGGACTCGCAATTCACGCTTAGTCGCATGGCCCCTTGAGTTGGGGTTAGGGACTCGCAATTTGCGCTTTGTTGCGTGGGCCCTTGAGTTGGGGTTAGGGACTCACAATCCATGCTTTGTTGCTTGGGCCCTTAAGTTCGGGTTAGGGACTGGCAGTGCGTGCTTTGTTGCTTGGCACCTTGAGTTGGGGTTCGGGATTCACAATCCACGCTTTGTTGTGTGGCCCCTTGAGTTGGGGTTCGGGATTCACAATCCATGCTTTGTTGTGTGGCCCCTTGAGTTGGGGTTAGGGACTCGCAATCCATGCTTTGTTGCGTGGCGCCTTGAGTTGGGGCTAGGCACGCGCAATGCACGCTCTCTTGCATGGTCCCTTGAGTTAGGGTTGCGGACTTGCAATCCACACTTCGCTGTGTGGCGGGTTGAGATGGGGTTAGGGACTCGCAATCCACGCTTTGTTGCGTGGCGCCTTAAGTTGGGGTTAGGGATGCGCAATCCACGCTTTTTTGCCTGGCGCCTTGAGTTGGGGTTAGGGACTCGCAATCAACGCCTTGTTGTGTGGCGCCTTGAGTTGGGATGAGGGACTCGCAATCCACGCTTTGTTGCATGGCCCCTTGAGTTGGGGTTAGAGACTTGCAATCCAAGCTTTGTCGCATGGCCCCTTGAGTTGGGGTGAGATACTGACAATCCACGCTTCGTTGTGTGGCCCCTTGAGTTGGGGTTACGGACTCGCAATCCAATCGTTGCTGCCTGGCGCCTTGAGTTGGGGTTAGGGACTCGCAATGCAAGCTTTGGTGCTTGGCACCTTGAGTTACGGTGAGGAACTCGCAATCCACGCTTAGTCGCATGGCGCCTTGAGTAGGGGTTATTGACTGGCAATCCACGCTTTGTTGCGAGGGCCCTTAATTTGGGGTTAGGGACTCGCAATCCGTGCTTTATTGCATGGCGCCTTGAGTTGGGGTTAGGGACTCGCAATCCACACTTTGTTTCTTGGCCCCTTGAGTTGGGGTTAGGGACTCGCAATCCACACTTTGTTTCTTGGCCCCTTGAGTTGGGGTTAGGGACTCGCAATTCACGCTTAGTCGCATGGCCCCTTGAGTTGGGGTTAGGGACTCGCAATTTGCGCTTTGTTGCGTGGGCCCTTGAGTTGGGGTTAGGGACTCACAATCCATGCTTTGTTGCTTGGGCCCTTAAGTTCGGGTTAGGGACTGGCAGTGCGTGCTTTGTTGCTTGGCACCTTGAGTTGGGGTTCGGGATTCACAATCCACGCTTTGTTGTGTGGCCCCTTGAGTTGGGGTTCGGGATTCACAATCCATGCTTTGTTGTGTGGCCCCTTGAGTTGCGGTTAGGGACTCGCAATCCATGCTTTGTTGCGTGGCGCCTTGAGTAGGGGCTAGGCACGCGCAATGCACGCTCTCTTGCATGGTCCCTTGAGTTAGGGTTGCGGACTCGCAATCCACACTTCGCTGTGTGGCGGGTTGAGATGGGGTTAGGGACTCGCAATCCACGCTTTGTTGCGTGGCGCCTTAAGTTGGGGTTAGGGATGCGCAATCCACGCTTTGTTGCCTGGCGCCTTGAGTTGGGGTTAGGGACTCGCAATCAACGCCTTGTTGTGTGGCGCCTTGAGTCGGGATTAGGGACTCGCAATCCACGCTTTGTTGCATGGACCCTTGAGTTGGGGTTAGAGACTTGCAATCCAAGCTTTGTCGCATGGCCCCTTGAGTTGGGGTGAGATACTGACAATTCACGCTTCGTTGTGTGGCCCCTTGAGTTGGGGTTACGGACTCGCAATCCAATCTTTGCTGCCTGGCGCCTTGAGTTGGGGTCAGGGACTCGCAATGCAAGCTTTGTTGCTTGGCACCTTGAGTTAGGGTGAGGAACTCGCAATCCACGCTTAGTCGCATGGCGCCTTGAGTAGGGGTTATTGACTGGCAATCCACGCTTTGTTGCGAGGGCCCTTAATTTGGGGTTAGGGACTCGCAATCCGTGCTTTGTTGCATGGCGCCTTGAGTTGGGGTTACGGACTCGCAATCCACGCTTTGTTGCGAAGCGCCTTGAGTTGGGGTTAGGGACTCGCAATCCAAGCTTTGTTGCTTGGCACCTTGAGTTGGGGTAAGGGACTCGCAATTCACGCTTAGTCGCATGGCCCCTTGAGTTGGGGTTAGGGACTCGCAATCTGCGCTTTGTTGCGTGGGCCCTTGAGTTGGGGTTAGGGACTCACAATCCATGGTTTGTTGCTTGGGCCCTTGAGTTCGGGTTAGGGACTGGCAATCCGTGCTTTGTTGCTTGGCACCTTGAGTTGGGGTTCGGGATTCACAATCCACGCTTTGTTGTGTGGCCCCTTGAGTTGGGGTTAGGGACTCGCAATCCATGCTTTGTTGCGTGGCGCCTTGAGTTGGGGTTAGGCACGCGCAATGCACGCCCTCTTGCATGGTCCCTTGAGTTAGGGTTGCGGACTCGCAATCCACACTTCGCTGTGTGGCGGGTTGAGATGGGGTTAGGGACTCGCAATCCACGCTTTGTTGCGTGGCGCCTTAAGTTGGGGTTAGGGATGCGCAATCCACGCTTTGTTGCCTGGCGCCTTGAGTTGGGGTTAGGGACTCGCAATCAACGCCTTGTTGCATGGCCCCTTGAGTTGGGGTTAGAGACTTGCAATCCAAGCTTTGTCGCATGGCCCCTTGAGTTGGGGTGAGATACTGACAATCCACGCTTCGTTGTGTGGCCCCTTGAGTTGGGGTTACGGACTCGCAATCCAATCTTTGCTGCCTGGCGCCTTGAGTTGGGGTTAGGGACTCGCAATCCAAACTTTGTTGCTTGGCACCTTGAGTTAGGGTGAGGAACTCGCAATCCACGCTTAGTCGCATGGCGCCTTGAGTAGGGGTTATTGACTGGCAATCCACGCTTTGTTGCGAGGGCCCTTAATTTGGGGTTAGGGACTCGCAATCCGTGCTTTGTTGCATGGCGCCTTGAGTTGGGGTTACGGACTCGCAATCCAATCTTTGCTGCCTGGCACCTTGACTTGGGGTTAGGGACTCGCAATCCACGCTTTGTTGCGAGGTGCCTTGAGTTGGGGTTAGGGACTCGCAATCCAATCTTTGCTGCCTGGCACCTTGACTTGGGGTTAGGGACTCGCAATCCACGCTTTGTTGCATGGCCCCTTGAGTTGGGGTTAGAGACTTGCAATCCAAGCTTTGTCGCATGGCCCCTTGAGTTGGGGTGAGATACTGACAATCCACGCTTCGTTGTGTGGCCCCTTGAGTTGGGGTTACGGACTCGCAATCCAATCTTTGCTGCCTGGCGCCTTGAGTTGGGGTTAGGGACTCGCAATCCAAACTTTGTTGCTTGGCACCTTGAGTTAGGGTGAGGAACTCGCAATCCACGCTTAGTCGCATGGCGCCTTGAGTAGGGGTTATTGACTGGCAATCCACGCTTTGTTGCGAGGGCCCTTAATTTGGGGTTAGGGACTCGCAATCCGTGCTTTGTTGCATGGCGCCTTGAGTTGGGGTTACGGACTCGCAATCCAATCTTTGCTGCCTGGCACCTTGACTTGGGGTTAGGGACTCGCAATCCACGCTTTGTTGCGAGGTGCCTTGAGTTGGGGTTAGGGACTCGCAATCCAATCTTTGCTGCCTGGCACCTTGACTTGGGGTTAGGGACTCGCAATCCACGCTTTGTTGCGAGGTGCCTTGAGTTGGGGTTAGGGACTCGCAATCCAAGCTTTGTTGCTTGGCACCTTGAGTTGGGGTAAGGGACTCGCAATTCACGCTTAGTCGCATGGCCCCTTGAGTTGGGGTTAGGGACTCGCAATTTGCGCTTTGTTGCGTGGGCCCTTGAGTTGGGGTTAGGGACTCACAATCCATGCTTTGTTGCTTGGGCCCTTAAGTTCGGGTTAGGGACTGGCAGTGCGTGCTTTGTTGCTTGGCACCTTGAGTTGGGGTTCGGGATTCACAATCCACGCTTTGTTGTGTGGCCCCTTGAGTTGGGGTTCGGGATTCACAATCCATGCTTTGTTGTGTGGCCCCTTGAGTTGGGGTTAGGGACTCGCAATCCATGCTTTGTTGCGTGGCGCCTTGAGTTGGGGTTAGGCACGCGCAATGCACGCTCTCTTGCATGGTCCCTTGAGTTAGGGTTGCGGACTTGCAATCCACACTTCGCTGTGTGGCGGGTTGAGATGGGGTTAGGGACTCGCAATCCACGCTTTGTTGCGTGGCGCCTTAAGTTGGGGTTAGGGATGCGCAATCCACGCTTTGTTGCCTGGCGCCTTGAGTTGGGGTTAGGGACTCGCAATCAACGCCTTGTTGTGTGGCGCCTTGAGTTGGGATGAGGGACTCGCAATCCACGCTTTGTTGCATGGCCCCTTGAGTTGGGGTTAGAGACTTGCAATCCAAGCTTTGTCGCATGGCCCCTTGAGTTGGGGTGAGATACTGACAATCCACGCTTCGTTGTGTGGCCCCTTGAGTTGGGGTTACGGACTCGCAATCCAATCTTTGCTGCCTGGCGCCTTGAGTTGGGGTTAGGGACTCGCAATGCAAGCTTTGTTGCTTGGCACCTTGAGTTACGGTGAGGAACTCGCAATCCACGCTTAGTCGCATGGCGCCTTGAGTAGGGGTTATTGACTGGCAATCCACGCTTTGTTGCGAGGGCCCTTAATTTGGTGTTAGGGACTCGCAATCCGTGCTTTATTGCATGGCGCCTTGAGTTGGGGTTAGGGACTCGCAATCCACACTTTGTTTCTTGGCCCCTTGAGTTGGGGTTAGGGACTCGCAACCTACGCTTTGTTGTGTGGGCCCTTGGGTTGGGGTCAGGGACTCGCAATCCATGCTTTGTTGCTTGGGCCCTTAACTTCGGGTTAGGGACTGGCAATCCGTGGTTTGTTGCCTGGCACCTTGGGTTGGGGATTGGGATTCACAATCCACGCTTTGTTGTGTGGCCCCTTGAGTTGGGGTTAGGGACTCGCAATCCATGCTTTGTTGCGTGGCGCCTTGAGTTGGGGTTAGGCACGCGCAATGCACGCTCTCGTGCATGGTCCCTTGAGTTAGGGTTGCGGACTCGCAATCCACACTTCGCTGTGTGGCGGGTTGAGATGGGGTTAGGGACTCGCACTCCACACTTTGGTGCCTAGGACCTTGAGTGGGGGTTGGGGACTCGCAATCCGCGCTTCGTTGCGTCGGCCCTTGAATTGGGGTTAGAGACTCGCAATCCACAATTTGTTGCGTGGCGCCTTGAGTTGGCGTTAGAGACTCGCAATCCACGCTTTGTTGCGTGGCCCCTTGAGTTGGGGTTAGGGACTCGCAATCCACGCTTTGTTGCGTGGCGCCTTGGGTTGGGGTTAGGGAGTCACAATCCACGATTCGTTGCGCGGCTACTTGAGTTGGGGTTAGGGATTCTCCATCCACGCTTTGGTGCCTAGGCCCTTGAGTGGGGGTTGGGGAGTCTCAATCAACGCCTCGTTGTGTGGGCCATTGAATTGGGGTTAGAGACTTGCAATCAACGCTTCGTTGCGTGGCGCCTTGAGTTGGCGTTAGTGACTCGCAATCAATGCCTTGTTGCATGGCCCGTTGAGTTGGGGTTACGGACTCGCGCCCAATGTTTGCTGCCTGGCACCTTGAGTTGCGGTTAGGGACTCGCAATCCACGCTTTGTTGCGTGGCGCCTTGAGTTGGGGTAAGGGACTCGCAATTCACGCTTAGTCGCATGGCCCCTTGAGTTGGGGTTAGGGACTCGCAATAGGCGCTTTGTTGCATGGCCCCTTGAGTTGTGGTTAGGGACTCACAATCCATGCTCTGTTGCTTGGGCCCTTGAGTTCGGGTTAGGGACTGGCAATCCGTGCTTTGTTGCTTGGCAACTTGAGTTGGGGTTCGGGATTCACAATCCACGCTTTGTTGTGTGGCCCCTTGAGTTGGGGTTAGGGACTCGCAATCTATGCTTTGTTGCGTGGCGCCTTGAGTTGGGGTTAGGGACTCGCAATCCACGCTTAGTCGCATGGCGCCTTGACCAGGGGTTATTGACTGGCAATCCACGCTTTGTTGCGAGGGCCCTTAATTTGGGGTTAGGGACTCGCAATCCGTGCTTTGTTGCATGGCGCCTTGAGTTGGGGTTAGGGACTCGCAATCCAATCTTTGCTGCCTGGCACCTTGACTTGGGGTTAGGGACTCGCAATACACGCTTTGTTGCGAGGCGCCTTGAGCTGGGGTTAGGGACTCGCAATCCAAGCTTTGTTGCTTGGCACCTTGAGTTGGGGTAAGGGACTCGCAATTCACGCTTAGTCGCATGGACCCTTGAGTTGGGGTTAGGGACTCGCAATCTGCGCTTTGTTGCCTGGGCCCTTGGGTTCGGGTTAGGCACACGCAATGCACGCTCTCTTGCATGGTCCCTTGAGTTAGGGTTGCGGACTCGCAATCCACACTTCGTTGTGTGGCGGGTTGAGATGGGGTTAGGGACTCGCCATCCACGCTTTGTTGCGTGGCGCCTTAAGTTGGGGTTAGGGATGCGCAATCCACGCTTTGTTGCCTGGCGCCTTGAGTTGGGGTTAGGGAGTCGCAATCAACGCCCTGTTGTGTGGCGCCTTGAGTCGGGATTAGGGACTCGCAATCCATGCTTTGTTGCGATGCCCCTCGAGTTGGGGTTAGGGACTCGCAATCCACGCTTTGTTGCGTGGCGCCTTGGGTTGGGGTTAGGGAGTCACAATCCACGATTCGTTGCGCGGCTACTTGAGTTGGGGTTAGGGATTCTCCATCCACGCTTTGGTGCCTAGGCCCTTGACTGGGGGTTGGGGAGTCTCAATCAACGCCTCGTTGTGTGGGCCATTGAATTGGGGTTAGAGACTTGCAATCAACGCTTCGTTGCGTGGCGCCTTGAGTTGGCGTTAGTGACTCGAAATCCACGCCTTGTTGCATGGCCCCTTGAGTTGGGGTTACGGACTCGCAATCCAATCTTTGCTGCCTGGCACCTTGAGTTTCGGTGAGGGACTCGTAATCCACGCTTTGTTGCGTGGCGCCTTGAGTTGGGGTTAGGGACTCGCAATTCACGCTTAGTCGCATGGCCCCTTGAGTTGGGGTTAGGGACTCGCAATAGGCGCTTTGTTGCGTGGGCCCCTGGGTTGGGGTTAGCGACTCACAATTCACGCTTAGTCGCATGGCCCCTTGAGTTGGGGTTAGGGACTGGCAATCCGTGCTTTGTTGCTTGGCACCTTGAGTTGGGGTTCGGGATTCACAATCCACGCTTTGTTTTGTGGCCCCATGAGTTGGGGTTAGGGAATCGTAATCTGCGCTTTGTTGCGTGGGCCCTTGAGTTGGGGTTAGGGACTCACAATCCATGCTTTGTTGCATGGGCCCTTGAGTTTGGGTTAGGGACTGGCAGTCCGTGCTTTGTTGCTTGGCACCTTGAGTTGGGGTTCGGGATTCACAATCCACGCTTTGTTGTGTGGCCCCTTGAGTTGGGGTTAGGGACTCGCAATCCATGCTTTGTTGCGTGGCGCCTTGAGTTGGGGTTAGGCACGCGCAATGCACGCTGTCTTGCATGGTCCCTTGAGTTAGGGTTGCGGACTCGCAATCCACACTTCGCTGTTTGGCGGGTTGAGATGGGGTTAGGGACTCGCAATCCACGCTTTGTTGCTCGGCGCCTTAAGGTGGGGTTAGGGATGCGCCTTCCACACTTTGTTGCCTGGCGCCTTGAGTTGGGGTTAGGGACTCGCAATCAACGCCTTGCTGTGTGGCGCCTTGAGTTGGGATTAGGGACTCGCAATCCACGCTTTGTTGCATGGCCCGTTGAGTTGGGGTTAGGGACTTGCAATCCAAGCTTTGTCGCATGGCCCCTTGAGTTGGGGTGAGATACTGACAATCCACGCTTCGTTGTGTGGCCCCTTGAGTTGGGGTTACGGACTCGCAATCCAATCTTTGCTGCCTGGCACCTTGAGTTGGGGTTAGGGACTCGCAATCCAAGCTTTGTTGCTTGGCACCTTGAGTTAGGGTGAGGAACTCGCAATCCACGCTTAGTCGCATGGCGCCTTGAGTAGGGGTTATTGACTGGCAATCCACGCTTTGTTGCGAGGGCCAGTAATTTGGGGTTAGGGACTCGCAATCCGTGCTTCGTTGCATGGCGCCTTGAGTTGGGGTTAGGGACTCGCAATCCAATCTTTGCTGCCTGCAACCTTGACTTGGGGTTAGCGACTCGCAATCCACGCTTTGTTGCGAGGCGCCTTGAGTTGGGGTTAGGGACTCGCAATCCAAGCTTTGTTGCTTGGCACCTTGAGTTGGGGTAAGGGACTCGCAATTCACGCTTAGTCGCATGGCCCCTTGAGTTGGGGTTAGGGACTCGCAATCTGCGCCTTGTTGCGTGGGCCCTTGAGTTCGGGTTAGGGACTGGCATCCGTGCTTTGTTGCTTGGCACCTTGAGTTGGGGTTCGGGATTCACAATCCACGCTTTGTTGTGTGGCCCCTTGAGTTGGGGTTCGGGATTCACAATCCATGCTTTGTTGCGTGGCGCCTTGAGTTGGGGTTAGGCACGCGCAATGCACGCTCTCTTGCATGGTCCCTTGAGTTAGGGTTGCGGACTTGCAATCCACGCTTCGCTGTGTGGCGGGTTGAGATGGGGTTAGGGACTCGCAATCCACGCTTTGTTGCGTGGCGCCTTAAGTTGGGGTTAGGGATGCGCAATCCATGCTTTGTTGCCTTGCGCCTTGAGTTGGGGTTAGGAACTCGCAATCAACGCCTTGTTGTGTGGCGCCTTGAGTCGGGATTAGGAACTCGCAATCCACGCTTTGTTGCATGGCCCCTTGAGTTGGGGTTAGAGACTTGCAATCCAAGCTTTGTCGCATGGCCCCTTGAGTTGGGGTGAGATACTGACAATCCACGCTTCGTTGTGTGGCCCCTTGAGTTGGGGTTACGGACTCGCAATCCAATCTTTGCTGCCTGGCGCCTTGAGTTGGGGTTAGGGACTCGCAATCCAAGCTTTGTTGCTTGGCACCTTGAGTTGGGGTGAGGAACTCGCAATCCACGCTTAGTCGCATGGCGCCTTGAGTAGAGGTTATTGACTGGCAATCCATGCTTTGTTGCGAGGGCCCTGAATTTGGGGTTAGGGACTCGCAATCCGTGCTTTGTTGCATGGCGCCTTGAGTTGGGGTTACGGACTCGCAATCCAATCTTTGCTGCCTGGCACCTTGACTTGAGGTTAGAGACTCGCAATCCACGCTTTGTTGCGAGGCGCCTTGAGTTGGGGTTAGGGACTCGCAATCCAAGCTTTGTTGCTTGGCACCTTGAGTTGGGGTTAGGGACTCGCAATCTGCGCTTTGTTGCGTGGGCCCTTGAGTTGGGGTTAGGGACTCACAATCCATGCTTTGTTGCTTGGGCCCTTGAGTTCGGGTTAGGGACTGGCAGTCCGTGCTTTGTTGCTTGGCACCTTGAGTTGGGGTTCGGGATTCACAATCCACGCCTTGTTGTGTGGCCCCTTGAGTTGGGGTTAGGGACTCGCAATCCAAGCTTTGTTGCGTGGTGCCTTGAGTTGGGGTTAGGCACGCGCAATGCACGCTCTCTTGCATGGTTCCTTGAGTTAGGGTTGCGGACTCGCAAACCACACTTCGCTGTGTGGCGGGTTGAGATGGGGTTAGGGACTCGCAATCCACGCTTTGTTGCGTGGCGCCTTAAGTTGGGGTTAGGGATGCGCAATCCGGGCTTTGTTGCCTGGCGCCTTGAGTTGGGGTTAAGGACTCGCAATCAACGCCTTGTTGTGTGGCGCGTTGAGTTGGAGTTAGAGACTTGCAATCCAAGCTTTGTCGCATGGCCCCTTGAGTTGGGGTGAGATGCTGACAATCCACGCTTCGTTGTGTGGCCCCTTGAGTTGGGGTTACGGACTCGCAATCCAATCGTTGCTGCCTGGCACCTTGAGTTGGGGTTAGGGACTCGCAATCCAAGCTTTGTTGCTTGGCACCTTGAGTTAGGGTGAGGAACTCGCAATCCACGCTTAGTCGCATGGCGCCTTGAGTAGGGGTTATTGACTGGCAATCCACGCTTTGTTGCGAGGGCCCTTAATTTGGGGTTAGGGACTCGCAATCCGTGCTTTGTTGCATGGCGCCTTGAGTTGGGGTTAGGGACTCGCAATCCACACTTTGTTTCTTGGACTCGCAATCCATGCTTTGTTGCATGGTGCCTTGAGTTGGGGTTAGGCACGCGCAATGCACGCTCTCTTGCATGCTTCCTTGAGTTAGGGTTGCGGACTCGCAATCCACACTTCGCTGTGTGGCGGGTTGAGATGGGGTTAGGGACTCGCAATCCACGCTTTGTTGCGTGGCGCCTTAAGTTGGGGTTAGGGATGCGCAATCCACGCTTTGTTGCCTGGCGCCTTGAGTTGGGGTTGGGGACTCGCAATCCATGCTTTGTTGCATGGTGCCTTGAGTTGGGGTTAGGCACGCCTAATGCACGCTCTCTTGCATGCTTCCTTGAGTTAGGGTTGCGGACTCGCAATCCACACTTCGCTGTGTGGCGGGTTGAGATGGGGTTAGGGACTCGCAATCCACGCTTTGTTGCGTGGCGCCTTAAGTTGGGGTTAGGGATGCGCAATCCACGCTTTGTTGCCTGGCGCCTTGAGTTGGGGTTAGGGACTCGCAATCAACGCCTTGTTGTGTGGCGCGTTGAGTCGGGATTAGGGACTCGCAATCCACGCTTTGTTGCATGGCCCCTTGAGTTGGGGTTAGAGACTTGCAATCCAAGCTTTGTCGCATGGCCCCTTGAGTTGGGGTGAGATACTGACAATCCACGCTTTGTTGTGTGGCCCCTTGAGTTGGGGTTACGGACTCGCAATCCAATCGTTGCTGCGTGGCACCTTGAGTTGGGGTTAGGGACTCGCAATCCAAGCTTTGTTGCTTGGCACCTTGAGTTAGGGTGAGGAACTCGCAATCCACGCTTAGTCGCATGGCGCCTTGAGTAGGGGTTATTGACTAGCAATCCACGCTTTGTTGCGAGGGCCCTTAATTTGGGGTTAGGGACTCGCAATCCGTGCTTTATTGCATGGCGCCTTGAGTTGGGGTTAGGGACTCGCAATCCACACTTTGTTTCTTGGCCCCTTGAGTTGGGGTTAGGGACTCGCAATCTACGCTTTGTCGTGTGGGCCCTTGGGTTGGGGTCAGGGACTCGCAATCCATGCTTTGTTGCTTGGGCCCTTAAGTTCGGGTTAGGGACTGGCAATCCGTGCTTTGTTGCTTGGCACCTTGAGTTGGGGTGAGATACTGACAATCCACGCTTTGTTGTGTGGCCCCTTGAGTTGGGGTTACGGACTCGCAATCCAATCTTTGCTGCCTGGCACCTTGAGTTGGGGTTAGGGACTCGCAATCCAAGCTTTGTTGCTTGGCACCTTGAGTTAGGGTGAGGAACTCGCAATCCACGCTTAGTCGCATGGCGCCTTGAGTAGGGGTTATTGACTAGCAATCCACGCTTTGTTGCGAGGGCCCTTAATTTGGGGTTAGGGACTCGCAATCCGTGCTTTATTGCATGGCGCCTTGAGTTGGGGTTAGGGACTCGCAATCCACACTTTGTTTCTTGGCCCCTTGAGTTGGGGTTAGGGACTCGCAATCTACGCTTTGTCGTGTGGGCCCTTGGGTTGGGGTCAGGGACTCGCAATCCATGCTTTGTTGCTTGGGCCCTTAAGTTCGGGTTAGGGACTGGCAATCCGTGCTTTGTTGCTTGGCACCTTGAGTTGGGGATTGGGATTCACAATCCACGCTTTGTTGTGTGGCCCCTTGAGTTGGGGTTAGGGACTCGCAATCCATGCTTTGTTGCGTGGCGCCTTGAGTTGGGGTTAGGCACATGCAGTGCACGCTCTGTTGCATGGTCCCTTGAGTTGGGATTACGGACTCGCAATCCACGCTTCGCTGTGTGGCGGGTTGAGATGGGGTTAGGGACTCGCAATCCACGCTTTGGTGCCTAGGACCTTGAGTGGGGGTTGGGGACGCGCAATCCGCGCTTCGTTTGCGTCGGGCACTTGAATTGGGGTTAGAGACTCGCAATCCACAATTTGTTGCGTGGCGCCTTGAGTTGGCGTTAGAGACTCGCAATTCACGCTTTGTTGTTTGGGCCCTTGAGTTGGGGTTAGGGACTCGCAAGTCACGCTTTGTTGCTTGGCCCCTTGAGATGGGGTTAGGGACTCGCAATCCACGGTTTGTTGCGTGGCGCCTTGGGTTGGGGTTAGGAAGTCACAGTCCACGATTCGTTGCGCGGCTACTTGAGTTGGGGTTAGGGATTCTCCATCCACGCTTTGGTGCCTAGGCCCTTAAGTGGGGGTTGGGGAGTCTCAATCAACGCCTCGTTGTGTGGGCCATTGAATTGGGGTTAGAGACTTGCAATCAACCCTTCGTTGCGTGGCGCCTTGAGTTGGCGTTAGTGACTCGCAATCCACGCCTTGTTGCATGGCCCCTTGACTTGGGGTTAGGGACTCGCAATCAACGCTTTGTTGCGTGGCGCCTTGAGTTGGGGTTAGGGACTCGCAATTCACGCTTAGTCGCATGGCCCCTTGAGTTGGGGTTAGGCACTCGCAATAGGCGCTTTGTTGCGTGGGCCCTTGAGTTGGGGTTAGGGACTGACAATCCATGCTTTGTTGCTTGGGCCCTTGAGTTCGGGTTAGGGACTCGCAATCCGTGCTTTGTTGCTTGGCACCTTGAGTTGGGGTTGAGGATTCACAATCCACGCTTTGTTGTTTGGCCCCTTGAGTTGGGGTTAGGGACTCGCAATCCATGCTTTGTTGCGTGGCGCCTTGAGTTGGGGTTAGGCACGCGCAGTGCACGCTTTGTTGCATGGCGCCTTGTGTTGGGGTTAGGGACTCGCAATCAACGCCTTGTTGTATGGCGCCTTGAGTTGGGATTAGGGACTTGCAATCCACGCTTTGTCGCATGGCGCCTTGAGTTGGGGTGAGATACTGACAATCCACGCTTCGTTGTGTGGCCCCTTGAGTTGGGGTTACGGACTCGCAATCCAAGCTTTGTTGTGTGGCGCCTTGGGTTGGCGTGAGAAACTCGCAATCCACGCTTAGTCGCATGGCGCCTTGAGTTGGGGTTATTGACTGCCAATCCAGGCTTTGTTGCGAGGGCCCTTAATTTGGGGTTCGGGACTCGCAATCCGTGCTGTGTTGCATGGCGCCCCGAGTTGGGGTTAGGGACTCGCAATCCACGCTTTGTTGTATGGCGCCTTGGGTTGGCGTGAGAAACTCGCAATCCACGCTTAGTCGCATGGCGCCTTGAGCTGGGGTTACTGAATGGCAATCCACGCTTTGTTGCGAGGGCCCTTAATTTGGGGTGAGGGACTCGCAATCCGTGCTTTGTTGCATGGCGCCTTGAGTTGGGGTTAGGGACTCGCAATCCACACTTTGTTTCTTGGCCCCTTGAGTTGGGGTTAGGGACTCGCAATCTACGCTTTGTTGTGTGGGCCCTTGGGTTGGGGTTAGGGACTCGCAATCCATGCTTTGTTGCTTGGGCCCTTAAGTTCGGGTTAGGGACTGGCAATCCGTGCTTTGTTGCTTGGCACCTTGAGTTGGGGATTGGGATTCACAAGCCACGCTTTGTTGTGTGGCCCCTTGAGTTGGGGTTAGAGACTCGCAATCCACAATTTGTTGCGTGGCGCCTTGAGTTGGCGTTAGGGACTCGCAATCTGCGCTTTGTCGCTTGGCCCCTTTGAGTTGGGGTTAGGGACTCGCAATCCACGCTTTGTTGCGTGGCCCCTTGGGTTGGGGTTAGGGAGTCACAATCCTCAATTCGTTGCGCGGCTACTTGAGTCCGGGTTAGGGATTCTCCATCCACGCTTTGGTGCCTAGGACCTTGAGTGGGGGTTGGGGAGTCTCAATCAACGCCTCGTTGTGTGGGCCATTGAATTGGGGTTGGAGACTTGCAATCCATGCTTCGTTGCGTGGCGCGTTGAGTTGGCGTTAATGACTCGCAATCCACGCTTTGTTGCATGGCCCCTTGAGTTGGGATTACGGACTCGCAATCCAATCTTTGCTGCCTTGCACCTTGAGTTGCGGTTAGGGACTCGCAATCCACGCTTTGTTGCATGGCCCCTTGAGTTGGGGTTAGGGACTCGGAATCTGCGCTTTGTTGTGTGGGCCCTTGAGTTGGGGTTAGGGACTCACAATCCATGCTTTGTTGCTTGGGCCCTTGAGTTCGGGTTAGGGACCGGCAATCCGTGCTTTGTTGCTTGGCACCTCGAGTTGGGGTTCGGGATTCACAAAACACGCTTTGTTGTGTGGCCCCTTGAGTTGGGGTTAGGGACTCGCCATACATGCTTTGTTGCATGGTGCCTTGAGTTGGGGTTAAGCACGCGCAATGCACGCTCTCTTGCATGCTTCCTTGAGTTAGGGTTGCGGACTCGCAATCCACACTTCGCTGTGTGGCGGGTTGAGATGGGGTTAGGGACTCGCAATCCACGCTTTGTTGCGTGGCGCCTTAAGTTGGGGTTAGGGATGCGCAATCCACGCTTTGTTGCCTGGCGCCTTGAGTTGGGGTTAGGGACTCGCAATCCACGCTTTGTTGCATGGCCCCTTGAGTTGCGGTTAGAGACTTGCAATCCAAGCTTTGCTGCATGGGCCCTTGATTTGGGGTTATTGACTCGCAATCCACGCTTTGTTGCGAGGGCCCTTGAATTGGGGTTAGGGACTGGCAATCCGTGCTTTGTTGCGTGGGGCCTTGAGTTGGAGTTACGGATTCCAAAACCACGCTTTGTTGCCTGGGGCCCGGAGTTGGGGTTAGGAACTTGCAATCCACGCTTTGTTGCGTGGCTCCTTCAGATGGGGTTAGGGACTCACAATCCACGCTTTGTTGCGTGGCGCCTTGGGTTTGGGTTAGGGACTCGCAATCCAAGATTCATTGCGTGTCTACTTGAGTTCGGGTTAGGGACTCTCCGTCCAACCTTTGGTGCCTATGCCCGTGAGTGGGGGTTGGGAACTCGCAATCCACGCTTTGTTGCGTGGGCCCTTGAATTGGGGTTAGGGACTCGCGATCCACGCTTTGTTGTGTGGCGCCTTGAGTTGGGGTTAGGGACGCGCAATGCACGCTTTGTTGCGTGACCCCTTGAGTTGGGGTTACGAACTCGCAATCCACACTTTGTTGCTTGGCCCCTTGAGTTGGCATTAGGGAGTCATAATCAACGCCTTGTTGAGTGGGGCCTTGAGTTGGGGTTAGGGACGCGCAATGCAGGCTTTGGTGACTGGCGCCTTGAATTGGGGGTAGGGAGTTGCAATCCATACTTTGTTGCATGGCCCCCTGAGTTGGGGTTGGGGAGTCGCAATCCACGCTTTGTTGCGTGGCACCTTGAGTTGGGGTTAGGGACTCGCAATCCACGCTTTGTTGCGTGGCGCCTTGAGTTGGGGTTGGGGACTCGAAATCCAAACTTTGTTGCTTGGCACCTTGAGTTGGGGTGAGGTACTTGCAATCCACGCTTAGTCGCATGGCCCCTTGAGTTGGGTTTATTGACTGGCAATCCACGCTTTGTTGCTTGGCACCTTGAGTTGGGGTTAGGGACTCGCAATCCACACTTTGTTGCTTGGCCCCTTGAGTTGGGGTTAGGGACTCGCAATCTATGCTTTGTTGCGTGGGCCCTTGAGTTGGGGTTAGGGACTCACAATCCATAATTTCTTGCTTGGGCCCTTGAGTTCACGTTGGGGACTGGCAACCCGTGCTTTGTTGCTTGGCGCCTTGAGTTGGGGTTCGGGATTCACAATCGACTTTTTGTTGTGTGGCCCCTTGAGTTGGGGTTAGGGACGCGCAATCCATGCTTTGTTGCGTGGCGCCTTGAGTTGGGGTTAGGCACGCGCAATGCACGCTCTCTTGCATGGTCCCTTGAGTTGGGGTTACGGACTCGCAATCCACCCGTCGCTGTGTGGTGGGTTGAGATGGGGTTAGGGACTCGCAATCCACACTTTGTTGCTTGGCCCCTTGAGTTGGGGTTTGGGACTCGCAGTCTACCCTTTGTTGCGTGGGCCCTTGAGTTGGGGTGAGATACTCACAATCCATGCTTTGTTGCTTGGGTCCTTGAGTTCGGGTTAGGGACTGGCAATCCGTGCTTTGTTGCTTGGCACCTTGAGTTGGGGTTCGGGATTCACAATCCACGCTTTGGTGTGTGGCCCCTTGAGTTGGGGTTAGGGACTCGCAATCCATGCTTTGTTGCGTGCCGCCTTGAGTTGGGGTTACGCATGCGCAATGCACGCTCTCTTGCATGGTCCCTTGAGTCGGGGTTGCGGACTCGCAATCCACACTTCGCTGTGTGGCGGGTTGACATGGGGTTAGGGACTCGCAATCCACGCTTTGTTGCGTGGCGCCTTAAGTTGGGGTTAGGGATGCGCAATCCACGCTTTGTTGCGTGGCGCCTTGAGTTGGGGTTAGGGACTCGCAATCAACGCCTTGTTGTGTGGCGCCTTGAGTTGGGGTTAGGGACTCGCAATCCACGCTTTGTTGCATGGCCCCTTGAGTTGCGGTTAGAGACTTGCAATCCAAGCTTTGCTGCATGGGCCCTTGATTTGGGGTTATTGACTCGCAATCCACGCTTTGTTGCGAGGGCCCTTGAATTGGGGTTAGGGACTGGCAATCCGTGCTTTGTTGCGTGGGGCCTTGAGTTGGAGTTACGGATTCCAAAACCACGCTTTGTTGCCTGGGGCCCGGAGTTGGGGTTAGGCACTTGCAATCCACGCTTTGTTGCGCGGCTCCTTCAGATGGGGTTAGGGACTCACAATCCACGCTTTGTTGCGTGGCGCCTTGGGTTGGGGTTAGGGACTCGCAATCCAAGATTCATTGCGTGTCTACTTGAGTTCGGGTTAGGGACTCTCCGTCCAACCTTTGGTGCCTATGCCCGTGAGTGGGGGTTGGGGACTCGCAATCCACGCTTTGTTGCGTGGGCCCTTGAATTGGGGTTAGGGACTCGCGATCCACGCTTTGTTGTGTGGCGCCTTGAGTTGGGGTTAGGGACGCGCAATGCACACTTTGTTGCGTGGCCCCTTGAGTTGGGGTTACGAACTCGCAATCCACACTTTGTTGCTTGGCCCCTTGAGTTGGCATTGGGGAGTCATAATCAACGCCTTGTTGAGTGGGGCCTTGAGTTGGGGTTAGGGACGCGCAATGCAGGCTTTGGTGACTGGCGCCTTGAATTGGGGGTAGGGACTTGCAATCCATACTTTGTTGCATGGCCCCCTGAGTTGGGGTTGGGGAGTCGCAATCCACGCTTTGTTGCGTGGCACCTTGAGTTGGGGTTAGGGACTCGCAATCCACGCTTTGTTGCGTGGCGCCTTGAGTTGGGGTTGGGGACTCGCAATCCAAGCTTTGTTGCTTGGCACCTTGAGTTGGGGTGAGGTACTTGCAATCCACGCTTAGTCGCATGGCCCCTTGAGTTGGGGTTATTGACTGGCAATCCACGCTTTGTTGCTTGGCACCTTGAGTTGGGGTTAGGGACTCGCAATCCACACTTTGTTGCTTGGCCCCTTGAGTTGGGGTTAGGGACTCGCAATCTATGCTTTGTTGCGTGGGCCCTTGAGTTGGGGTTAGGGACTCACAATCCATACTTTGTTGCTTGGGCCCTTGAGTTCACGTTGGGGACTGGCAACCCGTGCTTTGTTGCTTGGCGCCTTGAGTTGGGGTTCGGGATTCACAATCGACTTTTTGTTGTGTGGCCCCTTGAGTTGGGGTTAGGGACGCGCAATCCATGCTTTGTTGCGTGGCGCCTTGAGTTGGGGTTAGGCACGCGCAATGCACGCTCTCTTGCATGGTCCCTTGAGTTGGGGTTACGGACTCGCAATCCACCCGTCGCTGTGTGGTGGGTTGAGATGGGGTTAGGGACTCGCAATCCACACTTTGTTGCTTGGCCCCTTGAGTTGGGGTTTGGGACTCGCAGTCTACCCTTTGTTGCGTGGGCCCTTGAGTTGGGGTGAGATACTCACAATCCATGCTTTGTTGCTTGGGTCCTTGAGTTCGGGTTAGGGACTGGCAATCCGTGCTTTGTTGCTTGGCACCTTGAGTTGGGGTTCGGGATTCACAATCCACGCTTTGGTGTGTGGCCCCTTGAGTTGGGGTTAGGGACTCGCAATCCATGCTTTGTTGCGTGCCGCCTTGAGTTGGGGTTACGCATGCGCAATGCACGCTCTCTTGCATGGTCCCTTGAGTTGGGGTTGCGGACTCGCAATCCACACTTCGCTGTGTGGCGGGTTGAGATGGGGTTAGGGACTCGCAATCCACGCTTTGTTGCGTGGCGCCTTAAGTTGGGGTTAGGGATGCGCAATCCACGCTTTGTTGCCTGGCGCCTTAAGTTGGGGTTAGGGACTCGCAATCAACGCCTTGTTGTGTGGCGCCTTGAGTTGGGGTTAGGGACTCGCAATCCACGCTTTGTTGCATGGCCCCTTGAGTTGCGGTTAGAGACTTGCAATCCAAGCTTTGCTGCATGGGCCCTTGATTTGGGGTTATTGACTCGCAATCCACGCTTTGTTGCGAGGGCCCTTGAATTGGGGTTAGGGACTGGCAATCCGTGCTTTGTTGCGTGGGGCCTTGAGTTGGAGTTACGGATTCCAAAACCACGCTTTGTTGCCTGGGGCCCGGAGTTGGGGTTAGGCACTTGCAATCCACGCTTTGTTGCGCGGCTCCTTCAAATGGGGTTAGGGACTCACAATCCACGCTTTGTTGCGTGGCGCCTTGGGTTGGGGTTAGGGACTCGCAATCCAAGATTCATTGCGTGTCTACTTGAGTTCGGGTTAGGGACTCTCCGTCCAACCTTTGGTGCCTAGGCCCGTGAGTGGGGGTTGGGGACTCGCAATCCACGCTTTGTTGCATGGGCCCTTGAATTGGGGTTAGGGACTCGCGATCCACGCTTTGTTGTGTGGCGCCTTGAGTTGGGGTTAGGGACGCGCAATGCACGATTTCTTTCGTGGCCCCTTGAGTTGGGGTTACGAACTCGCAATCCACACTTTGATGCTTGGCCCCTTGAGTTGGCATTAAGGACTCATAATCACCGCCTTGTTGAGTGGGGCCTTGAGTTGGGGTTAGGGACGCGCAATGCACGCTTTGGTGACTGGCGCCTTCAAGTGGGGGTAGGGACTTGCAATCCATGCTTTGTTGCATGGCCCCCTGAGTTGGGGTTGGGGAGTCACAATCCAGGCTTTGTTGCGTGGCACCTTGAGTTGGGTTTAGGGACTCGCAATCCACGCTTTGTTGCGTGGCGCCTTGAGTTGGGGTTGGGGACTCGCAATCCAAGCTTTGTTGCTTGGCACCTTGAGTTGGGGTGAGGAACTCGCAATCCACGCTTAGTCACATGGCCCCTTGAGTTGGGGTTATTGACTGGCAATCCACGCTTTGCTGCGTGGCGCCCTGAGTTGGGGTTAGGGACGCGCAATGCACGCTTTGTTAAAAAGCCCCTTGAGTTGGGGTTACGGACTCGCAATCCACCCTTTAATGCTTGGTCCATTGAGTTGGCATTAGGGACTCATAATCAACGCCTTGTTGTGTGGCGCCTTGAGGGGATTAGGGACTCGCAATCTACGTTTTGGTGACTAGCGCCTTGAATTGGGGTTAGGGACTTGCAATCCGCGCTTTGTTGCATGGTCCCTTGAGTTGGGGTCACAGACTTGCAATCCAACCTTTGTTGCATGGCCCCTTGAGTTTGGGCTAGGGACTCGCAATCCACACTTTGTTGCGTGGCGCCATGAGATGCGGTTACAGACTATCCATCGACGCTTTGTTGCGTGGCTCCTTCAGTTGGGGTTAGGAACTCACAATCCACTCTTTATTGCGCGGACCCTTGAGTTGGGGTTAGGGACTCGCCATCCACCATTCATTCGGCGGGGATTTGAGTTGGGGTTAGGGTCTCACAATCCACACTTTGGTGCCTAGGCCCGTGAGTTGGGGATCAGGACTTTCCATCCACGCGTTGTTGCGTAGCCACTTGAGTTGGGGTTGTGGACTCGCAATCCACACTTTGTTGCATGGGCCCTTGAGTTGGGGTTAGGGACCCTCCACCCACTCTTTATTGCGTGGGTCCTTGAGTTCGGGTTAGGAAATTGCAATCCAAGCTTTGTTGCGTGGCGCCTTGAGTTGGGGTTGCGGACCGTAGATGCACGATTTATTGTGTTGCCCCTCGAGTTGGGGTTAAAGACTCTCCAGCCACTCTTTGTTGCATGGCCCCTTGAGTTGGGGTTAGGGACTCGCAATCCATGCTTTTTGTTGCGTGGCGCCTTGAGTTGGGGTCAAGGACCGTAGATGCACGATTTATTGCGTGGCCCCTCGAGTAGGGGTTGGGGACTCTCCATCCACTCTTTGTTGCATGGCCACTTCAGTTGGGGTTAGGGACTGGCAATCCGCGCTTCGCAGCGTGGCTGCTTGACTTGGGGTTAGCGACTTGCAATCCATCCTTTGTTGCGTGGCGCCTTGAGTTGGGGTTACGGACTCGCAATCCACGCTTTGTTGCGTGGGCCCTTGAGTTGGGGTTAGGGACTCGCACTCCTCGCTTTGTTGCGTGGGCCCTTGGGTCGGGATTAGGAACACGCAAGCCACACTTTGTTGTGTGGTCCCTTCAGTTGGGGTTAGGGACTCTCAATCCACGCTTTGCTGTATGGCCCCTTGAATTGGGGTCAGGGACTGCACATCCACGCTTTGTTGCAAGGCCCCTTGAGTTGGGGTTAGGGACTTGCAACCGGCGCTTTGTTGTGTGGTCCTTTGAGTTGGGGTTAGCGAGTCTGCATCCACGCTTTGTTGCGTGGCGTCTTCAGTCGGGGTTAGGGACTGGCAATCCACGCTTCGTCGCATGGGCCCTTGAGTGGGGGTTAGGGACTGGCAATCCACGCTTTGTTGCATGCGCCCTTGAGTTGGGGTTAGGGACTTTCCAACCACGCTTTGTGGCGTGGTCCTTTGAGTTGGGGTTAGGTACTCTACATCCACGCTTTGTTGTGTGGCCCCTTGAGTGGGGCTTAGGGTCCGCGCTTCATTGTACGGCTGCTTGAGTTAGGGTTAGGGACTCTCCATCTACGATTCGTTGTGTGGCCCCTTCAATGGGGCTTAGGGTCCGCGCTTTACTGCACGGCTGCTTGAGTTGGTGTTAGCAACTCTTCATCGACGCTTTGTCTTCCTAGCGGACCCTCAAACACCCTAGCAATAAATCATGGATTGGCAGTCCCTAACCCCAACTCAAAGGGCCACACAACAAAGCGTCGATGGACAGTCCCTAACCCGAACTCAAGCAACCGTGCAATAAAGCGCGGACCCTAAGCCCGACTCAAGGGGCCACACTACGAACCATGGATGGAGACTCCCTAACCCCAACTCAAAGCACCACGCCAAAAATGGGTCAAGAATGGGTTAAAACCGCATTTTTCCAAAAATGCTCGTGGACCATTTGGGATGCTCAAACAAGTGTTTTTAGCCCGCCTTGAGCCCGTGGTGACGCGCTTTGGGCCATGGAAAATCCCAGAATCCCTTGAAAATTGGCCGACTTGGGACCAAAAATGGGTCAAAAATGGGTCAAAAAAGTCTGGAGCTTGCCTTGGGGTGTTTTCAGTGATTGCGAGGGTCTGATACATGATAGGTTGTTTGCTATTGACCTATACATTTTTGGCACTAAGAGTACAATCCAAGCGTGTGATCAATTTAGCCGCAACGGAACAATTACGGAGCCGGCACATGTTGCTCCGAGATGCAGGAAATGAGGTTTTGTTCATCTCAACAGGGGTATGTTGTTGTGCGGTTACTTCGGGTTACTGTTGCTTTCAGTGAATTTCCATATGTCGTCAAAGCTTGGCAAAATTGAGTCCATCCTTGCGATGGACCCAATTACTTTTGCACTGGTTCCGGCGTCCCCTGGTGTACACATAATGCCCTCACATGTGCTTGCATTCCCCGTCAGCAGGGCACAACACGTTAAATGCCATCAGGTAGCAATGCAGAGCTTTTGATTCTAGCCAACTGGGCGCAATTTGGGCAAAAAAGGCCAATAAGCCCCGAGTTGAGGGCCGTCCCCCTTATCCCGGCCCCCCAAAAAGATTGACTCCCTGTTGGGGGTCATGTGTATGCCCGAGCTGGGCAAGTTGAAATCGGGGGTTGGGAGGATCCACACCACCACTAACCTTGTCCACTGCCCCCCGCGCATGGATATGATTGCCTTGAACGAGTACTTCCCTGCTGAGGAACCAAAGGGGGACCATTCTTCTGTCCCCCTTTAGTGGCACACTGCCACAATTCGGTGGTGGGATGACCTGGGGCTCTTCCCTGCCCACCGTGAGGTGCCCCCCCTCCACCACGTCCCTACATCCCTCTGTCCACACTCCATCGTATGCCTAGATTTGAGTTGGTATCCGAGATTGGCCGACACCCCCCCTTCTTTACCCCCGAACCCCCTCTGCAAATTGCCCCCCTGCCGGACCCCCCGCCTATGCAACCTTCACAAACCACGCTTTGTTGCGTGGCCGCTTGAGTGGGGGTTAGGGACTCGCAATCCATGCTTTGTTGCATGGCCCCTTGACTTGGGGTTAGGGACTCTTCATCCACGCTTCGTTGCGTAGCCCCTTGAGTTGGGGTTAGGGACTCGAGCTCCAGGTTTTGTTGTGTGGCGTCTTGGGTTGAGGTTAGGGACTCTCCATCGACGTTTTGTTGTGTGGCCCCTTGCGTTGGGGTAGGGACACGCAATCCAAGCTTTGTTGCTTGGCGCCTTGAGTTGGGGTCACGGACTCCCAATCCATGATTCATTGCTCGGCTGCTTTAGATGGGGATAGAGAGTCGCAATTCACGCTTTGTTGTGTGGCCCCTTGAGTGGGGGTTACGAACTCCAAATCCATGCTTTGTTGCAGGGCCCCTTGACTTGGGGACAGGGACTCTCCATCCACGCTTTGTTGTGTAGCCCCTTGAGTTGGAGTTGAGGACTCTCCATCAACGCTTTGTTGCATGGCCCCTTGAGTTGGGGTTACGGACTCGAACTCCACGCTTTGTTGTGTGGCGCCTGGGGTTGAGGTTATGGACTCTCCATCTACGCTTTGTTGCGTGGCGCTTTGGGTTGGGGTCACGGAGTCCCAATCCACGATTCATTGCTCGGCTGCTTTAGTTGGGGCTAAGGAGTCGTAAATTAATGCTTTGTTGCTTGGCCCCTGGAGTTGGGGTTAGGGACCCGCAATCCACGCTTTGCTGCAGGGCTCCTTGACTTGGGGTTAGGGACTCTCCATCCACGCTTTGTTGCGTAGCCCCTTGATGTGGAGTTACAGACTCTCCATCCATGCTTTGTTGCATGGCCCCTTGAGTTGGGGAGAATCCACGCTTTGTTGTGTGGTCCTTTGAGTGGGGCCTACCGCGTTATTGCACGGCTGCTTGAGTAGGGGTTAGGGACTCTCCATCGACCCTTTGTTGTGTGGCGCCTTCAGTTGGGGTTAGGGACTCCCAATCCATGATTTGTTGTTCGGCTGCTTGAGTTGGGGTTAGGGATTCGCAATCCATGCTTTGTTGTGTGGCAACTTGAGTTGGGGTTAGGTATCACAATCGAATCTTTGTTGCGTAGCCCATTGATGGGTTACGGAGTGGCAATCAATGCTTTGTGGGCCCTTGGGTTGGAGTTAGCTACCTGCAATCCACGCTTTGTGGCGTGGTCTTCTGAGTTGGGGTTAGGCATTCTCCATCCAAGCATTATTGCGCGGCCCCTTGAGCTGGGGTTGTGGACTCTTCATGCACGCTTCGTAGCGTGGCCCCTTGAGTAGGGCTTAGGGGCCGCGCTTCATTGCACGACTGCTCGAGTTGGGGTTAGGCACCCGCAATCCACTCTATGTTGCGTGGCCCCTTGAGTGGGGGTTAGGGACTCGCAATCCACGCTTTGTTGCATGGCCCCTTGACTTGTGGATCAGGGACCCTCCATCCACACTTTGCTGCGTAGCCCCTTAAGTTGGGAACAGGGACTTGCAATCCACGCTTTTTTGTGTGGGCCCTTGAAGTGGGGTGAGGGACTGGCAATCCACACTTTGTAGCGTGGGCCCTTGAGTGGGGGTTAGGGACTCGCAATGCACACCTTGTTGTGTGCCCACTTCAGCTGGGGTTAGGGACTCTCGATCCACGCTTTGTTGCACAGCCCCTTGAGTTGGAATGAGGGACTCGCAATCCACGCTTTGTGGCACGGCCCCATGAGTCCGGGTTAGGGATTCGCAATACACGCTTTGTTGATTGGCCCCGTGAGTTGGGGTTAGGGACTCGCAATCCACGCTTTGTTGCATGGTGCCTTGAGTTGGGGTTAGGGACTCGCAATCCAAGCTTTGTGGCGTGACCCTTTGAGTTGGGTTCGGCGCTCTCCATCCACACTTTGTTGGGTCCCCTGGAGTTGGGGTTAGGGATTCTCCGTGCAAGCTTTGTTGTGTGGCCCCTTGAGTTGGGGTTAGGCAATCTCAATCCACGCTTTGTTGTGTGGGCCCTTGAGTGGGGGTTAGGGACTCTCCATCCAAGTTTTGTTGTGTGGTCCCCTTAGTTGGGATTGGGCACTCTCAATCCACGCTTTGTTGCATGGCCCCTTGAGTTGGGGTGAGGGACTCGCAATCCTCGCTATGTTGCGTGGCCCCTTGCGTTCGGGTTAGGCACCACAGATGCAAGCTTTTTTCCATGGCCCCTTGAGTTGGGGCTAGGGACTCGCAATCCGCGATTTGTTGCGTTGCCTCTTGAGTTGGGGCTGTGGACTCGCAATCCACGCTTTGTTGTGTCGCCCCTTGAGTTGGCGTTCGGCACTCTCCATCCACGCTTGGTTGTGCACCCCCTATAGTTGGGATTAGGGACTATAGATCCACACTTCGTTGCATGGCCCCCTGAGTTGGGGTTAGGGATTCTCAATCCACGGTTTGTTGCATGGCCACTTGAGTTGGGGTTAGGGACTACAGATACAAGCTTTGTTGCATGGTGCCTTGAGTTGGGGTTAGTGACTCGCAATCCACGCTTTGTTGCGTTGCCTCTTGAGTTGGGGTTGGGAACTTGCAATCCACGCTTTGCTGCGTGGGCCCTTGCGTTGGGAGTTGGCACTCGCCATCCACGCTTGGTTGTGCACCCCCTAGAGTTGGGATTAGGGACTCTCCATCCACGCTTCGTTGCATGGTCCCTTGAGTTGGGGTTAGGGACTTGCAATCCACGCTTGATTGTGTGGTCCCTTGAGGTGGGGTCAAGGACTCGCAATGAACTCTTTGTTGTGTGGCGCCTTGAGTTGGGGTTAGGGACCCGCATTCCTAGCTTTGTTGCATGGCGCCTTGAGTTGGGGTTAGCGACTCTCCACCAACCCTTTGTTGTGTGGCCCCTTGAGTTGGGGTTAGGGACTGGCAATCCGCACTTGATTGTGCGGCCCCATGAGTGGGGGTTAGGGAGTCGCAATCCACGCTTTGTTGTGTGGCCCCTTGAGTTGGGGTTAGGGACTTTCAATCCAGACTTTGTTGTGTGGCCCCTTGAATTGGGGTTAGGGACTCGCAATCCACGCTTTGTTGTGTGGCCCCTTAAATTGGGGTTTGGAACTCTCCATCCATGCTTTGTTGCTTGGCCATTGAGTGGGGGTTAGGGACTCGCAATCCATGCTTTGTTGTGTGGCCCCTTGAGTTGGGGTTAGGCACTCTCAATCCACGCTTTGTTGCATGGCCCCTTGAGTTGGGGTGAGGGACTCGCAATCCACGCTATGTTGCGTGGCCCGTTGCGTTCGGGTTAAGCACCACAGATGCAAGCTTTTTTGCATGGCCCCTTGAGTTGGGGCTAGGTACTCGCACTCCACGATTTGTTGCGTTGCCTCTTGAGTTGGGGCTGTGGACTCGCAATCCACGCTTTGTTGTGTGGCCCCTTGAGTTGGCGTTCGGCACTCTCCATCCACGCTTGGTTGTGCACCCCCTAGAGTTGCGATTAGGGACTACATATCCACACTTCGTTGCATGGCCCCCTGAGTTGGGGTTAAAGATTCTCAATCCACGGTTTGTTGCATGGCCCCTTGAGTTGGGGTTAGGGACTATAGATACAAGCTTTGTTGCATGGTGCCTTGAGTTGGGGTTAGTGACTCGCAATCCACGCTTTGTTGCGTTGCCTCTTGAGTTGGGGTTGGGAACTTGCAATCCACGCTTTGCTGCGTGGGCCCTTGCGTTGGGGGTTGGCACTCTCCCTCCACGCTTTGTTGCGTGGTGCCTTGAGTTGGGATTAGGGACTCTCCATCCACGCTTCGTTGCATGGTCCCTTGAGTTGGGGTTAGGGACTTGCAATCCACGCTTTATTGTGTGGTCCCTTGAGGTGGGGTCAGGGACTCGCAAACAACCCTTTGTTGTGTGGCGCCTTGAGTTGGGGTTAGGGACTGACAATCCTAGCTTTGTTGCATGGCGCCTTGAGTTGGGGTTAGCGACTCTCCACCAACGCTTTGTTGTGTGGCCCCTTGAGTTGGGGTTAGGGACTTTCAATCCACACTTTGTTGTGTGGCCCCTTGAATTGGGGTTAGGGACTCGCAATCCACGCTTTGTTGTGTGGCCCCTTAAATTGGGGTAAGGAATTTTCCATCCATGCTTTGTTGCTTGGCCATTGAGTGGGGGTTAGGGACTCGCAATCCATGCTTTGTTGTGTGGCCCCTTGAGTTGGGGTTAGGCACTCTCAATCCACGCTTTGTTGCATGGCCCCTTGAGTTGGGGTGACGGACTCCCAATCCACGCTATGTTGCGTGGCCCCTTGCGTTCGGGTTAAGCACCACAGATGCAAGCTTTTTTGCATGGCCCCTTGAGTTGGGGCTAGGGACTCGCAATCCACGATTTGTTGCGTTGCCTCTTGAGTTGGGGCTGTGGACTCGCAATCCACGCTTTGTTGTGTGGCCCCTTGAGTTGGCGTTCGGCACTCTCCATCCACGCTTGGTTGTGCACCCCCTAGAGTTGGGATTAAGGACTACATATCCACACTTCGTTGCATGGCCCCCTGAGTTGGGGTTAGGGATTCTCAATCCACGGTTTGTTGCATGGCCCCTTGAGTTGGGGTTAGGGACTATAGATACAAGCTTTGTTGCATGGTGCCTTGAGTTGGGGTTAGTGACTCGCAATCCATGCTTTGTTGCGTTGCCTCTTGAGTTGGGGTTGGGAACTTTCAATCCACGCTTTGCTGTGTGGGCCCTTGCGCTGGGGGTTGGCACTCTCCCTCCACGCTTTGTTGCGTGGTGCCTTGAGTTGGGATTAGGGACTCTCCATCCACGCTTCGTTGCATGGTCCCTTGAGTTGGGGTTAGGGACTTGCAATCCACGCTTTATTGTATGGTCCCTTGAGGTGGGGTCAGGGACTCGCAAACAACCCTTTGTTGTGTGGCGCCTTGAGTTGGCGTTAGGGAGTCGCAATCCTAGCTTTGTTGCATGGCGCCTTGAGGTGGGGTTAGCGACTCTCCACCAACGCTTTGTTGTGTGGCCCCTTGAGTTAGGGTTAGGGACTTTCAATCCACACTTTGTTGTGTGGCCCCTTGAATTGGGGTTAGGGACTCGCAATCCACGCTTTGTTGTGTGGCCCCTTAAATTGGGGTTAGGAACTCTCCATCCAGGCTTTGTTGCTTGGCCATTTAGTGGGGGTTAGGCACTCGCAATCCATGCTTTGTTGTGTGGCCCCTTGAGTTGGGGTTAGGCACTCTCAATCCACGCTTTGTTGCCTGGCGCCCTTGAAGTGAGGTTATGGACCGTAGATCCCCGCTTTGTTGCGTTGCCCCTTAAATTGGGGTTTGGGACTCTCCATCAATGCTTTGTTGTGTGGCCCCTTCAATTTGGGTTAGGGACCGTAGATCCACGCTTTGTTGCATTGCCCCTTGAGTTGGAGTGAGGGACTCGCAATCCACGTTGTGTTGATAGGCCCCTTGAGTTGGGGTTAGGGACTGTAGATCCAAGCTTTTTTCCATGGTGCCTTGAGTTGGGCGCAATCCACGCTTTGTTGCATGGCCCCTTGAATTGGGGATAGGGACTCTCCAGTGACGCTATGTTGTGTGGCCCTCTGAGTTGGGGTTAGGGACTCACAATTCGCGCTTTGTTGTGCGGCCGCTTGAGTTGGGTTTAGGGACTCCCAATACACGCTATGTTGCGTGGCCCCTTGAGTTGCGGTTAGGGACTATAGATCCAAGCTTTATTGCATGGTGCCTTGAGTTCGGGTTAGGGACTTGTAATCCATGCTTTGTTGCGTTGCCCCTTGAGTTGGGGTCGAGGACTATAGATCCACGCTTCATTGCATGGCCCCTCGAGTTGGAGTTAGCAACTCGCAATCCACGCTGTATTGTGTTGCCCCTTGAGGTGAGGTTAGGGAAACGCAATCAACCCTTTGTTGCGCGGCCCCTTGAATTGGAGTTGGGGACTCTGCATCAACGCTTTGTTGTGCGACCCTCTGTGTTGGGGTTAGGGACGCGCAATCTGCCCTTTATTGCGTGGCCCCTTGAGTTGGGCTTCGGGACTCGCAATCCACGGTTTGTTGCGTAGGCCCTCGAGTTGGGTTTAAGGACTCTCCAGCCACGCTTTGTTGCGTGGGGCGTTGAGTTGGGGTTAGGGACTCGCAACCCACGCTTTGTTGCGTGGCGCCTTGAGTTGGGGTTAGGGACTCGCAATCCACAATTCATTGCGCGGCTCCTTGAGTTGGGGTTAGGGAGCTGTAGCAAGTGTTTGTAAGCAAGGGGAGACCAATGGGTGGGCATTGGATACACCGCAAATAGCAAGCGTACAACATATTATTTGGTAGGTTATGGCTTGTCGGGTTTGATGAGCAAAGGAGTAGGGGAGGAAGGGGTTGACGAAGAACCAATAAAAATTGGATAGAGTGCACCTAAAAATGAAGTGTACAGAGGGTTAGTTGTTGTGAAAAGGGGGAGAGAGGAGGTGAAAAAAGGAGCATGGCACTTGAACATGCATCACAAAGGTCGGTGGCATGTGTTCGGCAGTGTACATGCCCTAATTGGTACTGGGGTCCGTCTCCAACAAAGCCACAACGAACTCACCTAGATAAACACACATCCAACCATCATGGTTTCGGAAACCCAAAACCATGGCGCTGAGTGGGATGCTTGTGCCGCAAAACTGCTGAATAAAGGGCCACATATACAACTCACTTCCCTTGGCATCCCACAAAAACACGTGCATGGCGGACTCAACAACTGCCCCGAACACAAACCAATGGACGCTAGAAAAGCAATCGCTATTTGTAAAAAATAAAATAAAACACGAACGCTGCCACCAATGAGGTTTGCGTGACATGGAGCGATCACATTGGTCTATACGCTACTTGAGGTCATCACACCAATCCAAGGCCTGTGACCAGACCCTTGGCTCAAGAACCTCTCCCTTGCAGCAGACAACTTCTTGGTAGGCACAAATGTGGCAGTCATCCAACCAAGCTTGGATTCCCTTGCCTTCAAGACGGCGTCGTGGGGTGGGGTCACTTTTTGTGTACCTCTTCTTAGGGGTTCAGTCTCCTTCATAAAAACACCCACCATCCGTTGGAGGAGGGGGCTTGTTGCGGCGCCCAGAACGCGTGGTGCGGATGGTGGTGGGCATAGAAGTGTTTGCCACGGAGCGAACCTTGCGCTGCTTTTTGGGTCGGGGAGGGGTTGGCACCACGGCAGCTTTGTTGCTGCCATTGTCATGGGCCACAATGGGGGGCGTAGTAGGCCCCAAATGAGCAGGAAGATGAACCAAGTG
This sequence comes from Eutreptiella sp. 'Long Island Sound 2002', assembly GCA_964036045.1. NCBI lineage: Eukaryota > Euglenozoa > Euglenophyceae > Eutreptiales > Eutreptiaceae > Eutreptiella > Eutreptiella sp. 'Long Island Sound 2002'. The sequence goes on from OZ038378.1 coordinate 46,815,792, forward strand.
ATGTTTGTCGCGAGTGACCCGACCCCTCGCGGGAGAATCTATGGAAGTCAAACAATAAGCGCACCCCCTAGAGTATGTGTACCACAGGCACCGCTTGCAGTTGCATTGGGCACAATTGTAGGGTGGATGCATCAAGGCACACGCATGCCACTTCTTTTGCCCACTACGCCACTCGTGGTACACATCCTGCGACCCACTATGGTTGTGGGCCTCCGTAGCAACTGCAGTGGCAGTCCCTTGAGACACATTATCAGAGTTACTCTCATTGCCGTGCAAGAGCAAGGCACTTCTCTGACCCGTGAGTGTACCTTAGCCCCTCCGACCCCTTTGGTCCAAACTGATACCTCCCTCCATCATGGCCCGCCTAACCTTGGAAAATTTACAAAGTCGCATAACCAAATATCGCTCGGAATACATCAGCGGGACCTAAAATTCGGGCTCCTTAAGTATCAACCACAATACGATCTCCTTACAAACACCCGGAACTGGAAACACACCACATGTGCAATACGAGGCACTAGTGCGGCGAAGACAAATGAAACCCACAAACGTGGGTCAAAGAAGACGGTCGCCATGATTGATTTTTGCAATGTGTCTTTCCAGTAGCGAAAAATATTCAGCTGTTACGGCCTTAAAACCAAGAAGCTCCCCAGAGTGTCCACGCTTCGACGATGGAGTTCCTTGCCACACAAAGAGAAACTCACCATCCTCGTAGAAAAAAGGGCGAGCTTGGATGGCTTGTGCCTCTTGCCACGTGCACAGTTGAGGGTCAGGAGCACAACAATAAAATTCATTGTCCTCAACATTCCACAACCTGCCTGTCCGTGGTACTACTCTCTTCAAAAACTCTACGAAACCACAAACCATGCCATCGGCCAGTAGTTTGCCCTCAATGGCGTCGCATTAAGCTGAGGTTGCACTAGGAATGCGTGGTGGTGTCAAACCCACAAACCAACCATTCCGCTGCTCAACGTACTCCATGAGGGCATGATGCAAGTAGTGCTCATACCCCACCCAAAGCTTGTTGAGTGAGTCCCATCCAGCTCAGAAAATGGTCGTGGACCATCTCAATTGGAGTGTGTTCAGGGCCAAATGTATGCGGGCACGGTGCTGTTTATCCGAAATGCACCACAAAGATCCGGCACGCAATGAGCTTTGGACATGCCAACAACAAAATGCAACGAGCAATGAGCAAAATGAACCGCCGCAGCCCAAGACATTCCAAATGCATCGTCTTGCATGAGCAAATCCAAGTCCCATTCAAATTGGCCATTAAGGTGGTTTGCTGAAACGTACAGACGTCCACCACCGCCTGTCGTACATGCATAAGTTCATCACGTCAGTGGGTGCATGTGCAGTTCATTCACACAGGCTCCATGTGTCGCCTTCTTGGTTGGGGTGCTCCACTATCTATGTACATAGCCGTGACCAGCCACACTGACAATGTCACCAGCATGTGTGTGAGGGGTCGTAGGCCCAACCTCCGGTGCATGTGCACGGAACAGTCATAACATTCAAGGGTGTTTGGGTGTCTGACAGACGACCTCCTCGGGGGTGGGGAAACACATCCCAAATCAGGTCTACAACCTTCGCACCCTGATAGTACTGACGTCTGAGCTGAACTCGACGTCCTGTACATGATCGTGACTGGGCACAATAGTCGAACAGGCCAATGGCTCCGTGCCGCAGAGCATCCACTGGCACCGGAGCCAAATTGGACTTTGTTTAAGGTCTCCCGGGGGGGGGACCTCTTGTCGGCATGGGGTGGACCTCAATCAAGGGCATAGCGTGACGGGGTACAGAGACAATCAGACCCTATCGTCACCACGAGTTCAATTGCGGATCACGTGCTTTCTTGCTTGTTCATTCAAACATGGGAGAAGGCCCCTACATCTCAAAATAGCCAGAGTCCGGGGTGGTGGGTGACTCTGGTGGGGAGTGCCCTGAGCAATCAGTGTCACATATTGAGCAGTGCCAGAAATTGGGTGTGTCTGGCGCCAGAGGTTTTGGAAAATAAATGCCTTTGGCTGAAATACCTTCTATGGTTCAGGAAGAAGCCGCAAGACCTCAATTCGCACCCAAAAGTAGCAATACAAGCCCACAAGAAGCAATGCAATGCGATCACGGAATCCTGGATAAGCGGCGTCCCCAACAGTACGCGTTTCGGCTTAAATTAAGCCCTCATCAGCTGAAAACAAACAAAAATCAATCCGGCAGGCCCAAAAAAATAGACAAATCAACAAATAGCGCCAAAACGTAAAGAGACAGGAGAAGGCACGCGCGTCATGACCCAATGGGCTGCTGGAGCGCGCGCAAGGTCCAGCGCCTGAACAAGTGCTTAATGTTAGGCAGAGGGCGAGGAAGAGCAAAGAGCTTGAGGCCGGGAATGAAGGGTAGTTTGGATTTCAAACCATGCACCACGCTGGACCAACGAAGGGGTAGCGCTGAGTGGTGTACCACCCTTAGGACATGCACAATGGGGCCTATAGTTGAGTGTGGATTTTGCTCGGCTTGGCCCAAAGAGACAATGTGTGAGTCTACTGCATCCCTCCCACCACCACTAGCAGCAGAGTGACGGCGGAGTGTAATGTATTTATGCCTATCATCCCAATCAATAGCTTGTGCCTAGATAACGTGTTTGGGGTAGTTGAGAAACAACAAGGCTCGGATAAGTCGTTGGCAACACAATCTGTAAAAAGAGCAAGAAGAGCAAATTCTAATATAGCGAATGAACTCCCCCCTCACCCGCGCGATTCTAATGTGCCTAGGCACATTCGCATCCCACCGGATGTAGGAGCACGTATGTGTGGGCTTCCAATACACGGAGGTTTTAAGGGGGCAAAGCGCCACGATGTGCACATCCAAAAAATGAATATCCGACACCCTATCCGTCATCTCGAAAGACCATGGGAGATTCGGGGGATAGATCACATCCAGGTGTTGTTTCACCACCGTGTGGGAAGAGCGGTGCAGGATAAGTCCATCGTCTAAGAAACGGAAGAGCAAACAATCACTCGGTAGGCGACCCGCATGTTCGTAACTTCTTAAAGTCAGCTGCGCCCATGGAGGCGCTGCGTTCGTGCCCATTGGCCACCCTTGGGCCTGGCGATAGACACCCAGACCCGGACTCAGGAATACGGTGTGCATATATACAAAATGTAGTAAAGCGAGACCAATGGTGGGGGCATGGCACTGTAACTCGAAGTAAGGGAGGTCACAACCCAATTCATGCATGGCGAACTGATTAATGGGGGTGAAAACAAAATCCAAGAAAGCTAACTCGACCTTAGAGATGTGAAGGGTAGAGCGATCACAATTGTAGAAGACATTCTTCCAATAATTGTAGGTGTGTAGGGTGTGTTCCCACGTAACTCTAGTATACATGGCACAAAAATCAATTGTAGAGCACTTCCAATCATCATGTGTGTTGGTAGAGAAGTGCTTACGTAATCTAGACAGCAGGTCATACGAGTCGATGATTGGCCACGCCATGGGGTGGAGTTGGCGGTCTATTTTCAAAAGAATTAAACCAGCAACACCAAGGAGGATGGAGCTCGGGGTAGTCGCCCAACGGAAGAGGCCAACGAGTGGCCTAGAGGAGAAGCCACCCTTTGCATCAACGGAGGCACTCTTGTGTGTTTTCACAAGAAGACGGAACTTAGGCATCACCGGATTGGAATATGAGTCCATGAACGTGCATAAAAACTCTCTCAAATGATCGGGATAAAAGTGTAGGAGCCAACGGGCTACCTTGCGCTGCCACGCGTGTCCTTTGTCAACCCAATCGGTCAAAGAAGAAAAAGGACCATGGAATTGGTAAACAGGCGCATTGTTAAACACCGAATCCATGTTCAATTGCGCTTCGCGCAAATACAACGCACGGGACATCAAAACAAATGAGCTATCCTTATCCGCTTCCACAACAAGGTTGTGCTCTAAGTAATTCTCTAAACGGGAGTAGGGAACATGGAAGCCACGATAAATGGGATCACATTGGAGGCAATGGGACATGGCGATGCGCATCTTGTCACACAATTCATTAAGGGAATTTTGAATCACATGGAATTTGTGTCCCAATGATTGTTTGATTGTGTATGAGGGGCGTGACCCAGTAGAAGCAAACAATTTTTTGTATGGGAATTCCAAAAGGCTAGGACGCTTCGATGTGTCTTGTGTTTTCTTGGAAACAAAGTGTGTGGACCAAATTAGAACCCGTTCCGATTCATCAACTTCTTTACGTAGCATTTTGGAGCTACGTGCAACAAAAGGGTGCAAAGTTGGGAAGGGGACATATTTACCACCATGTTTTAACACATCAACGAGAATGGAAGGTGGGGGCAGGAGATGAACGTCTCCTTGTAGCGTAGGAATCTCAAAATCCGGCTCATGTCCACGAAGGCGTAAGGCCTTTCCAAGGCGCTCATTCAGTCTTTTGGATCGCCGCCATTGGCGCTTGCGCTCCTTCCTCTTTTCCTTGACGGTCCATTCTTGCCCGATGTGCGGCGCTTGCGTTTTCCTTCGGCTTTGGCTTGGGGTGTTGTTTTTGGCAAACTTCCCGAGCGTGCACGATCGTGATTCTTGGTTCCATTGTTTGGAGTGTGAGAGCGAGGATTTTTGCGAGCGGCGGAGATAGAACGCCCTCTTCGCCGCGGTCCATTTTTTGTGGGTTTGTTCGTGGCGCTGTCCTTGGATTTCGAAGAGTGCACAATCAATTTAGAAACCGCCTTTGGGAGAAGAGAGACTTGCTCATGGACACGCAATAATTCCTCACGCTTGGTACAAGTATCGGCTTTAGAGGGCTCATAGGTCGAGTCAACAACTTTTGAAATTTGTTCTCGGAGTTGATCATTGTTCACCCGAGTGGTTTTGGCAACCTTCTTATGTTCTTGGTGAGCAACCCATTTGGAATAAGCATCATTGGATTCACGGAGAGTTTTGTGTTTAGCACGAGCAATGCACAAGAGACACCGATCAGGACTCGTCTCATTATCACCGGAAATGTCAATGTCATCATCATCATCCATTAGAACATGATTGGGGTCATTCACCAAAGAGTTGAGCATGGATTGAACACCATCATAATGGGAAGCAATAGCGGAGCGTAATGTAGTGAGAGATTCATCCAATTTGCTTTGAACCGAAGTGATGTCCTTGCCCAAATATTCTAGTTTCTTCTCCATTTCTCGGGTGAATATCTCTTTTTGCTTACCTTCTTCGATGACGGTTTTAACAAGGGCTTTTCCATCTCTAAAATGAGTGGTGCGGGGCGTAAATTCATTGGATAATCTCCATCGTAACTTCTTGCGAGCGCTCTCCTTCAATAGATGGTTGCGGTGACAAACAAGATGATCAATGATAGGTTTCTTCAACTCCTTAGGGACGCCGCTAAGGTCCCAATCATGTTCTAATGGATGATGATGATGACATTGACATTTCCGGTGATAATGAGACGAGTCGTGATCGGTGTCTCTTGTGCATTGCTCGTGCTAAACACAAAACTCTCCGTGAATCCAATGAAGCTTATTCCAAATGGGTTGCTCACCAAGAACATAAGAAGGTTGCCAAAACCACTCGGGTGAACAATGATCAACTCCGAGAACAAATTTCAAAAGTTGTTGACTCCACCTATGAGCCCTCTAAAGCTGATACTTGTACCAAGCGAAAGGAATTATTGCGTGTCCATGAGCAAGTCTCTCTTCTCACAAAGGCGGTTTCTAATGATGTGTTAAAACATGGTGGTAAATATGTCCCCTTCCCAACTTTGCACCCTTTTGTTGCACGTAGCTCCAAAATGCTACGTAAAGAAGTTGATGAATCGGAACGGGTTCTAATTTGGTCCACACACTTTGTTTCCAAGAAAACACAAGACACATCGAAGCGTCCTAGCCTTTTGGAATTCCCATACAAAAAATTGTTTGCTTCTACTGGGTCACGCCCCTCATACACAATCAAACAATCATTGGGACACAAATTCCATGTGATTCAAAATTCCCTTAATGAATTGTGTGACAAGATGCGCATCGCCATGTCCCATTGCCTCCAATGTGATCCCATTTATCGTGGCTTCCATGTTCCCTACTCCCGTTTAGAGAATTACTTAGAGCACAACCTTGTTGTGGAAGCGGGTAAAGATAGCTCACTTGTTTTGATGTCCCAAGCGTTGTATTTGCGCGAAGCGCAATTGAACATGGATTCGGTGTTTAACAATGCGCTTGTTTACCAATTCCTTGGTCCTCCTTCTTCTTTGACCGATTGGGTTGACAAAGGACACGCGTTGCAGCGCAAGGCAGCCTCTTGGCTCCTACACTTTTATCCCGATCATTTGAGAGAGTTTTTATGCACGTTCATGGACTCGTATTCCAAACCGGCGATGCCTAAGATCCGTCTTCTTGTGAAAACACACAAGAGTGCCTCCGTTGATGCAAAGGGTGGTTTCTCCTCTAGGCCACTCGTTGGCCTCTTCCGTTGGGCGACTACCCCGAGCTCCGTCCTCCTTGGTGTTGCTAGTTTAATTCTTTTGAAAATAGACCGCCAACACATGGTGCTGGAACGCACAGCATAGAAGGTAAAAAATGGCACGAAAAAGCTAAGCATATTGCTCAGGATATTTGGGGATGCTCAACATTTATGCTCAGCAAATGGGACTCATATTGCAGGGTTGATTTGGGAAGTCCCAGCCAAAATTTCTTCCGAGCTCCACGGGCACGGTCGGCTGGGAAGTCCATGGAACATTCCTACCGATATCGGTTGCGTTTTGGGACCCGATTTGGCTGCCAAAACTTCCGAGCATCTTTTCCGGGGATTTCAAAAACTTCCAGGCTTTTTCCATTGGTTTTTTGTACAATGAACTATACCGTTGTTGGTTCCCAAATCCCAGACCTCAGCAAAGAAACACACAAAAAGACAAGCATGACTGTTCACTTAAGCTTGAAATGTGAATGTTCAGGGGGCAAGACAACGCCCTGTAAACATGAAAGCCCCGTTCCTCAGCAAGGTTGGGAGAGGGTTTGGGGAGCGTGGGAGAGGGTTGGGAGAGGGTGGGAGAGGGTTGGGAGAGGGTTGGGAGAGGGTGGGAGAGGGTTGGGAGAGGGTGGGAGAGGGTTGGGAGAGGGTGGGAGAGAGTTGAGAGAGGGTTGGGAGAGGGTGGGAGAAGGTTGGGAGAGGGTGGTACAGGGTTGAGAGAGGGTTGGGAGAGGGTTGGGAGAGGATTGGGAGCGGGTGGGTGGGGGAGGGTAGGAGAGGATTGGGAGAGGGTGAGAGAGGGTTGGGAGAGGGTTGGCAGAGGGTGGGAGAGGATTGGCAGAGGCTGGGAGAGGGTTGGAATAGGGTGGGAGAGGGTTGGGAGAGGGTGGGAGAGGGTTGGGAGAGGGTGGGAGAGGGTGGCAGAGGGTTGGGAGAGGATTGGGAGAGGGTTGGGAGAGGGTGGGAGAGAGTTGGGAGAGGGTTGGGAGAGGGTGGGAGAAGGTTGGGAGAGGGTTGGGAGAGGATTGGGAGCGGGTGGGTGGGGGAGGGTGGGAGAGGGTTGGGAGAGGGTGGGAGAGGGTTGGGAGAGGGTTGGCAGAGGGTGGGAGAGGGTTGGCAGAGGGTGGGAGAGGGTTGGAAGAGGGTGGGAGAGGGGTGGGAGAGGGTGGGAGAGGGTTGGGAGAGGGTGGGAGAGGGTGGCAGAGGGTTGGGAGAGGGTGGGAGAGGGTTGGGAGAGGGTTGGGAGAGGGTGGGAGAGGGTCGAAGAGGGTGGGAGAGGGTGGGAGAGGGTTGGGAGAGGGTGAGAGAGGGTTGGGAGAGGGTGGGAGAGGGTTGGGAGAGGGTGGGAGAGGGTGGGAGAGGGTTGGGAAAATCTGAAACAGTGGGCCCTTGTAGGGGGGCGGATAGTGGAGCTCACTTTGGAGTCTTCTAATTCTGTGATGGTGTGGTAAAATTCCACAAAACAAGGTTCTGATGAAAGCTGGTTGGGGCTTTACATAGAACCCCTGGTTGTGAAAATCTGAAACAGTGGGCCCCTGTAGGGGGGCCGGATAGTCGAGCTCACTTTGGAGCCTTCTAATTCTCTGCTGGTGAGGTAAAATTCCACAAAACAAGGTTCTGATGAAAGCTGGTGGTTGGGGCTTTACATAGAGCCCCTAGTTGTGAAAATCTGAAACCGTGGGCCCTTGTAGGGGGGCGGATAGTCGAGCTCACTTAGGAGCCTTCTAATTTTGTGATGGTGTGGTAAAATTCCACAAAACAAGGTTCTGATGAAAGCTGGTGGTTGGGGCTTTACATAGAGCCCCTGGTTGTGAAAATCTGAAACAGTGGGCCCCTGTAGGGGGGCCGGATAGTCGAGCTCACTTTGGAGCCTTCTATTTCGGTGATGGTGTGGTGAAATTCCACAAAACAATGTTCTGATGAAAGCTGGTGGTTGTGAAAATCTGAAATAGTGGGCCCCTGTAGGGGTGCGGATAGTCGAGCTCACTTTGGAGCCTTCTAATTCTGTGATGGTGTGGTAAAATTCCACAAAACAAGGTTGTGGTGAAAGCTGGTGGTTGGGGCTTTACATAGAGCCCCTAGTTGTGAAAATCTGAAACAGTGGGCCCCTGTAGGGGGGCCGGATAGTCGAGCTCACTTTGGAGCCTTCTAATTCTCTGCTGGTGAGGTAAAATTCCACAAAACAATGTTCTGATGAAAGCTGGTGGTTGTAAAAATCTGAAACAGTGGGCCCCTGTAGGGGTGCGGATAGTCGAGCTGACTTTGGAGCCTTCTAATTCTGTGATGGTGTGGTAAAATTCCACAAAACAAGGTTGTGGTGAAAGCTGGTGGTTGGGGCTTTACATAGAGCCCCTAGTTGTGAAAATCTGAAACAGTGGGCCCCTGTAGGGGGGCGGATAGTCGAGCTCACTTTGGAGCCTTCTAATTCTCTGCTGGTGAGGTAAAATTCCACAAAACAATGTTCTGATGAAAGCTGGTGGTTGGGGCTTTACATAGAGCCCCTGGTTGTGAAAATCTGAAACAGTGGGCCCCTGTAGGGGGGCGGATAGTCGAGCTCACTTTGGAGCCTTCCAATTCTGTGATGGTGTGGTAAAATTTCACAAAACAAAGTTCTGATGAAAGCTGGTGGTTGGGGCTTTACATAGAGCCCCTGGTTGTGAAAATCTGAAACAGTGGGCCCCTGTAGGGGGGCGGATAGTCGAGCTCACTTTGGAGCCTTCTAATTCTGTGATGGTGTGGGTACAGTGTTCTCCATGCAAGTTTGTAGGCAAAGCAGGCACCAAAGACCAAACTGGCATTGCACATGTCAACACCAAAAGTGCAAATTCACAAAGGAGCTCAAAGGGGAAGCAATCATAAGCTTGAGCACATTGTTCTGCATGCAATTTTGTAGGCAAAGACAAGAGGTAGACAAACATTAGCTTCAACGTACTGTTCTCCATGGCATCTTGCAGGCAAGGTAGGCACCAAGCATCCAACCAAAGTTTCACTGGGTTCGGGGTAAAAAATTTCTTCCGAGCTCCCCTGGCACGGTCGGCTGGGAAGTCCATGGAACATTCCTACCGATATCGGTTGCGTTTTGGGGGGCCGATCTGGCTGCCAAAACTTCCGAGCATCTTTCCAACGGTTTTCGAAAACTTCCAAGCGGCGGACCGAAGCATATCGCATGCACGTCGGTACAGATTTCCTAAAATTGCCACCAGCAACGGGACAACATTGGTCTCTCTTCCAATGTTCTATGCTGGGCACCGGTGGTACATGTGACTCCACCCCATGGCGTCGCCAATCATCGACTCGTATGACCTGCTGTCTAGATTACATAAGCACTTCTCTACCAACACACATGATGATTGGAAGTGCTCTACGATTGATTTTTCTGCCATGTATACTAGAGTCACGTGGGAACACACCCTACACACCTACAATTATTGGAAGAATGTCTTCTACAATTGTGATCGCTCTACCCTTCACATCTCTAAGGTCGAGTTAGCTTTCTTGGATTTTGTTTTCACCCCCATTAATCAGTTCGCCATGCATGAATTGGGTTGTGACCTCCCTTACTTCGAGTTACAGTGCCATGCCCCCACCAATGGTCTCGCTTTACTACATTTTGTATATATGCACACCGTATTCCTGAGTCCGGGTCTGGGTGTCTATCGCCAGGCCCAAGGGTGGCCAATGGGCACGAACGCAGCGCCTCCATGGGCGCAGCTGACTTTAAGAAGTTACGAACATGCGGGTCGCCTACCGAGTGATTGTTTGCTCTTCCGTTTCTTAGACGATGGACTTATCCTGCACCGCTCTTCCCACACGGTGGTGAAACAACACCTGGATGTGATCTATCCCCCGAATCTCCCATGGTCTTTCGAGGTGACGGATAGGGTGTCGGATATTCATTTTTTGGATGTGCACATCGTGGCGCTTTGCCCCCTTGAAACCTCCGTGTATTGGAAGCCCACACATACGTGCTCCTACATCCGGTGGGATGTGAATGTGCCTAGGCACATTAGAATCGCGTGGGTGAGGGGGGAGTTCATTCGCTATATTAGAATTTGCTCTTCTTGCTCTTTTTACAGATTGTGTTGCCAACGACTTATCCGAGCCTTGTTGTTTCTCAATTACCCCAAACACGTTATCCAGGCACAAGCTATTGATTGGGATGATAGGCATAAATACATTACACTCCGCCGTCACTCTGCTGCTAGTGGTGGTGGGAGGGATGCAGTAGACTCACACATTGTCTCTTTGAGCCAAGCCGAGCAAAATCCACACTCAACTATAGGCCCCATTGTGCATGTCCTAAGGGTGGTACACCACTCAGCGCTACCCCTTCGTTGGTCCAGCGTGGTGCATGGTTTGAAATCCAAACTACCCTTCATTCCCGGCCTCAAGCTCTTTGCTATTCTTCGCCCTCTGCCTAACATTAAGCGCTTGTTCAGGCGCTGGACCTTGCGCGCGCTCCAGCAGCCCATTGGGTCATGACGCGCGTGCCTTCTCCTGTGGCTATAAGTTTTGGCGCTATTTGTTGATTTGTCTATTTTTTGGGCCTGCCGGATTGATTTTTGTTTGTTTTCAGCTGATGAGGGCTTAATTTAAGCCGAAACGCGTACTGTTGGGGACGCCGCTTATCCAGGATTCCGTGATCGCATTGCATTGCTTCTTGTGGGCTTGTATTGCTACTTGTGGGTGTGAATTGAGGTCTTGAGGCTTCTTCCTGAACCATAGAGGGTATTTGAGCCAAAGGCATTTATTTTCCAAAAATCAAAAGACACCTTACTCTTATGCCATATGAGGCCACCGGTGCCATCCACATATGCCCGACGCGGTAAGCCACAAGTTTTTGCCTCCTGGGCTTGCTTAGCGACATTTCTAAGCTAGCGCCTAGTGGAAAAAGCAATGCAAAGGATGATCAAGGGAGTAATCAAGCAGCTACATCTCAGTGTCGGCCACGCCAAACCCTACTTTTGAAAACTTGGACAAAGTTTGCACCACTTGTTGTGCCGTGATGCTTGACCCCGCGCCCAAACTTGCGGCGACGTCTGTTGGTGAGGTATTGATTGATGCGCTTTCGCGGCAGGCTGGGTGCCACGTTGCTGCACTCAACAGCTGCGTGCGGGCCGCACGCAATTTGCTCTGGGCTTTTTTTTGTCGACATGCCCGGTTGCAATGCAGTCATACACCCTATTGCCCAGCCAACTGCACCTCAGTGACACCTTTATCTCTGGTGCAGTGTGGTGATAGGTGCACCGGCACAGGGTGGAGCCGCCAAGGTGGCTGTCCATACACTTGCTTTGCATTTCACTTTGACCAGTCCGCCACATGGTCCCGTGTGCCCCAGGTCTTGTCGCGATGGGTTGCTTTTGTACCACATAGTGGCGCACTTTCGGCCTGCATTGTGCTTGACCTTGGACCCTTGTTCGACCCAAAGCTCCATACATGCGGCCTTAGTAGCTGCAAAGAGGCCTAACTAGACACCTCGGATGCTAAATCGGACCAAGTGGGTGGGGAGGACGCGCTGTCCGCGGGTGTAGGCTGCGGGGGGGCGCGCCACACTCGGACAAGGCGGGCTTCTGCCGTTGGTGATGTGGATGTTGCTGCAGCATGGGTAGATTGTGCTGCGTCCACAATATCATCCGCAGGTGGTGTAACTTCAGCGGGCACTGATGGGCTATGGGCACGATTGCTCATAGTATGGCGCAAATGCAAGAATGCAGGTGCACCAGCATGAAAAGGGGCGCTCCCTTCCCGCGCACCCAGCGCGAGCAGAAAATGCGAAACAGTTTCTAATGGGATAGCCACACGACCTAGCCCAAATGTGCAAATTGAATCGGCAAGGACACAGTCGGGATCTTGCCCTATCATTGTAAAATTTTGCTTGAACAAGTGGTCCACCTCTGGTAGAAACGTCGGCTGTTTGCATGGGGCGCAAACATGCAAAAACCATTGTCGTGCCGGCCACCCCATCTCGGTGGGCACTCCGAGGGACGTGGCGGCTTCCAGCCACGAAACCCCTTCTTTGAAGAAAAGTGCCAACTTGCGGACGGGTCTTTGTGGGGTGGGCATCAAAAGCTCACACCTAAACAAAATCTGCCACAGTGTACACCTTAGAAGTGTGGCACACCTCATACATGCGGGTGAACCGCGCATCTCACACCATTGAACCAGCTTGGGGGACGGGGCTAGCAACCGTCGGGGGTGTTGCATTGGCAAAGGTACTAGCGATTGCACGCTGGCTGAGCCTTAGCAGCCTTCGAAAACTCACAGGCCCTCCGCGTCCATGGGCACCGCATGGCAGTGTGCAATGCATTGGAAAGTGGACTTGGAACCCTTGTGGGGAATATGTTGCTGTTTCTTCATGGTACCCGTGGCTTGAAAAAATATGCTTACAAAATTGCACCCAATTGGGAGGGCCCGTTGGTAAGCTAGGGACACATCCTCACACACTAAAAAATCAGTTTTTTTGCTTGTGAAGACATAATGGTTGTCAAACCAAATGTCAAAGATTTATTGCATGTAGACAATGTACTGCTAGCTGTAGCAGCCGAGAACAAGTTTTCCGTAACTTTCCCTTCATAGGTCCGAATGCGGCACGACAAACAACGTGCCAGTATCTATTCGTTTTCGGCCCTCCACTCAAAAAAACTATCCTGCACACTGTGACGAACAGATGCTACAGTGTGTGTTGCTTCGGAGGGACCCGTAGAGCACACTACACTGCTTTGTACCGGTAGCAGGGGAACATTCGCGGACATTTCGTTGGCATGCCGGTGTTGCAGACTGAGAAATGGGGGGGCTCAAACACCCAACAACACATCGAGGCCATCCTCAGTTGCTACGTTCTTTTTCTCTATAGGTTCACGCTAAGGTGCGACGGGCCATGTACTAAGGCAAGCAAACATTTGAAGATCATCACACAAAAAGAAAAATAGCCATACAAAAGAAAGTCTCGGTGTCAATGTTGCACCAAATGTGCAAGACTATTTTGCCACGGCACCGCAAAATTTGTTACCTTCATGCACCGTGTTACAAGGGGGAGGGTGGTGCGGCGTCACACTCGGACCCAAATTTTCACCTTGCATAGAGAATGCCCCCCATACCCCATGCAGTGCCACACCACTATAGACGTTAGGTTTATTTAAGGGGATGGCGAATGAGCCTAAGCAACCACAATCCCCCAATGGAAAGAGTGTACAAAAACACTAGCTGAATCCTGGGCAACATCAAGCGTGCTGCCTATGGTCATACCAACTTCAAATGGTGGTCGCTGACCACAACCCACAAGGGGTACATCTCCTCTCCCTGCTAACACCACATGTGCAACTCACAAACCTTGGCCAAAATGCAATAGTGAAGTACAATAATTGAAGGGGTACAATTGCATGGAAAAAATGATTATAACGTGCCAATGCACTTTCGTTGTTGGTCCACCAAATGCATTGCACCTTGGCTTAAGACTCTTCGCCCTCAAACGACGAATAAGCTCCTTCGTCAACTCAAAGGTGGACCGTCTCAAACAACCAAGCAAGCAATGGTGCAATGCATGTGCATTCTAATGGTATCATCCGTGCCCACGGCACTCATTGCGGCCCATATCTTCGTGTATGCCTCGCTGCCATTCACAGGGCATTGCCAAAAATACTGTTGCATATACGAAAGGCAAAAAGATACATACCGAACCCCTATGTAGTCCCGGGGAACCCAAAAGTGGCCCCAAAAGAGGGCGAAAATGCTATGTCACCCCTGGATTCTTGGGGATCCCCAACACCTAACACGGGGAGCAAAAGCAGAAATGGTCCCCAACAAGCGGGAAAAAACTCAGAAGTGGCAGCCTCATCCTTGCCTTCTCGGGGGCCCAAAAGAGGGCGGAAATGCTACATCGCCCGTGCATTCTCAAGGATCCCCAACAAAGGGGAACAAAATCAGAAGTGGTCCCCAACAAAGGGAAACAGAACCACAAGTGGCAACCTCACCCTTGCCTTCTCGGGGGCCCAAAAGAGGGCGGAAATGCTACATCACCCCTGCATTCTCGAGGATCCCCAACAAAGGGGAAAAAAATCAAAATTGGTCCCCAACAAACGGGAACAAAACCAGAAATGGCTACCTCACCCCTGCCTTCTCCGGTGCCCAAAAAAGGTCAGAAATGCTACGTCACCCGTGCATTCTCGGGGATCCCCAACGCCAAGCACGGGGAGCAAAATCAGACGTGGTCCCCAAAAAAGGGGAACAAGACCAAAAATGGCTGCCTCAACCCTGCCTTCTTGGGGGCCCAAAAGAGGGCGGAAATGCTACCTCACCCCTGCATTCTCGGGGAACCCCAACCCCAAGCACAAAGGGAAAATCAGAAGAGGCCATTTGGTTTTTTGGGGGTAAAATTGTGCTTTCACTCCAAAAAAAAAAAAAAAGCACATTTTTTGTATATTATTTTTTCGAGTGTCAGCGCGAGTCGCTCGCGTGACACTCGAAAAAAAATCATGTTTTTTCATATTTTTTTTACACTCGCGGGACGCATCAAAACATCCGGAGATAAGCCGGGCGCGAAGAGGCAAATCCATACAATGTTGCCCAACATGTCAACGGCCATAGTTACGCTTAACTCTGTAACAAAGAGGTCCAAGGACACAAGGGGCAAAAAATGATGCTCTGCAACGGACACACTGAATGTATAAACATGTACCAAGCTCACCATGCCCGTTTCACAGTACACATGCACACAAATGCGAAATTCTTTCCCCTATAGCCGTGAAATGCATCAAACTCAAATTAAAAAACCCTTGGTGTGCCAGTGGGTGCTGAAATGTGCAACACTCTGCGCCCCGAAACCCCTGAAATGTATTAGACAAACAACCAAAACGAAATGAATGAAAGAAAAAGCAAGGCCTAGTGCATACCCGACCGGGAAGGGGCCGGTCCATATCCCCAACCGGAAAGGGGCCCGTCCATATCCCCAACCGGAAAGGGTCCAGTCCATACCCCCAACCGGAAAGGGGCCAGTGCATATCCCCAACTGGAAAGGGCCAGTCCGCATCCCAAAGTGGCCAGTCCATATCTCCCATCGGAAAGGGGCCATGCAAAAAGCGTGGATTAGGGCTCCATATCAAAAATGGCCCAAAAAGATGCCCGGCGCACGCTTCATTAGAACATCTCCCGCGTTTGTGTTCTTCCTCCTGGGGAACGCTGAAAGTTGGGGCATCTTTCCTTTCATGCACAAAAATACGGAGGCTCATGAGTGTATCATGAAAGCCCAGTGCATTCTATTCGCTCATATGAAATATCAGGCAGAAAGATTGCAGACGTTGAATGCAATCCCGGGCAACCCGTTTCTATAATGGTGAACCTAATGATTCCAACCCCAAATCCGTCTTCAGCAAAAACAGCCCTGGCCCTCATCTCCTGCAGGCAAGCCCAAAGATCATCCAATTCAATCACCCAAATATGATGTGACTCAACACAATACAATCCCCATTAGTATAAAATTGGCCCTGCACCTCACAAATAACTGCAGAGAATTGTCTCGCAGTGCCAACTATGTTACAGCAATATGCATACAATGCAATTAACAATACAATACAACGATGAGCATTGAGCAAAGCTAATGCCGTACACTTGGAAGGTCGATTCCTCATTCACCTGAAATACAACGAAGAGAGCACATTCAACCGGTTGACACTTTGGACATGTAAAATCTGTCTCGAAGAGGGTCTCTTGCAGAACAAACATTGTTTTCCATGGGTACTTTCCATAACAGGTTAGAAGATGATGCATCCCTTGTTTGGCCCGAAACGATCGACACTTTCCATATCCAATTGACCAGCCAACATAAGGCGCCCACGATTCGTCATTGGGGCACCAAGGCTAACCCTCACTCCCCCCCCCAGCGATGGATGTAAAACCCGGCCGCAGGGGGGGGCGCATGCTGTGACGCCTTGTCTACCGTTTGTGAGGCATTCTCCCCTTCTTTTGCAAGCCAGTATAAAGTGAACGCTTCTGCAATATATAATGCGCACTGGTGGTCTCAGAGCAAGCTCTGCACCGAACTCTAATGGAGAGCCAACAAAGAAGATCACAGGAGCACCAGAAGGGCGGTGCTAGTCAAAAGATGCTTTCCTGCTGGTTCTCAACGTATAGCACATGCACGACTGTAATGGGACAATCCATTTCTTTTGCAGCTTGACCCCTGGTGACAACCAAACATCAAAACGCCTTCACCAACGCACCGGCCTACACAACTTCTGGTCAGAAAGGATTCACTGATGATAGATATACAGCCCAGCCCACAGCCGCAAGCGCATCTTCTGAGTCCATCCCACTACCTATTTGGTGCTTGCAACTCCATCAATGGTCCCCAAAAGAAAACATAACCATGGGAGCAAGCACTTAAATTAAATGCTTGCGCAGATCCTGTGCCTGAAGAATGTCGCCAACGCTGTCGCGGACCTTCTCGGCTGTAATAGTAACCGTTTCGCCAGACAAATCAGGGGCATTGAAACTGATATCTTCAAGAACCTGAGATCACAACACACCAGACACCTTTTATCGGCATGTAGAAGACTCAAAAAGGCAAGAAGGGCCAAATCGCTGACAATCGCGTATGGATGCCCTGACATCCAGCGAAATTAAAACTAAATTCTATTGCCTTCGGCAAGGTACCTCGAAGAGAGGCTGAAAGTCAGCCAATCAGTCAGTCGCCAGGCAAGCAGTCAGGCAGGCAGTCAGTCGGGCAAGCAGACAGGCAGACAGGCAGGCAGAACACACAGTTGAGCTTTTTTCAGTGGGGGGGCCACAGCTACAAAAGAAGTGGAACCAAAGTTTCAGAGAAACATTCAGTGGTCGAATGGCAGAACACTGGACCCATGATGGGCTGGTCGCCGGTTCGAATCCCGGCTGCCGGACGCCAGCGCTCGCCGGTCGGTTACAGGTGTTTTTTTTTATTCGACCTTGGTTCAAATCCTTCTAAGCACAAACTTTTGACCCCCCCCCCCTAAAAGGTGTTATCCGGTTTCAGGCGGATAGAGGCCTCAAAATCAAAAATCCATTGGGGGATTGTTGTATCGGGCAAGGGGTTGGACATCCAATATCATGCCTTGGGGTATGCTACGCGAACGACCCCCAAAAGAGGGGGTGTATGGCGTCTGCGCTTGCGCTTGATCTAACAACCTCTCTTCGAGGTGATTTTCGCTGAAAAAGTGAACTTTCTTAAATTCTGTGCATGAATGAAAAACCAAACCCCAGAAATTCGATTTACGCAGACCCCTGCATGTCCGACAGCAGAAACATCAATAGATTAAACTCGGATTTATAGGTGTGTTTATTCCCAGTGTGTTACTGAGTCCTACCGTACCACTCCTACCATCTACAACTAAGCCTACTTGAAAATCAATTCCCAAGTTCCATGAACAGGATATTGACCGAACATTTCTATCTACTAGAACCTTGGTTCCCAATGTGCGGAATTAATCTGCTCACAGGACGCTCGTCCATAATTGATAGGACTCCGGAGTGCCTGCGTTGTTTTCTTATAACCTTGCCTCGGACGAGCTGTTGTTGACGGCCGACGCACGTTCTGGTATGCTGGTATGTCACCCCCGCCCAAGTTTGTTGGCAAAGCGGTATGCATTTGACTTGTTGTCCTGTAAAGTAGATAAGCTGAGGTTTGAATACTCCAGAAATGCACTCACATTGATATTGGAAGGCATGGAGCTGGCAGCAGGGTCAAGGTTGCCAATAACGGTCATGGGCTGATGACTTTTGGTTGTCATCAATGAACTGCTCTAGCTCGAATGCGGACCATCCAATGTAGTCCGCGATGCTATCCACGGCTCTTTCGGGGATGTGCTCCCAGAACTGGTGGCGGCATGCAAGAACCCTTCAGGACTGCTTGCAGTCTGTTACATTACGCAAATTGTACAGTCTCACCATATATGATGTGATTTACACCTCGATTAATGAGCGTTTTCAAATCACATCCAACAGGCCGCCCACAGTACCTTCCCAAACACAAAATGACTGCGTACGACCAAAGAGCAATAACAATTAGGACAGCAGGTTCCTTCGGTTAAGTTCTGAGGAAAGATTCCACAGAAATCTACTAAAAACCCTGTCCAGGTTTGAACTCTAAGAAGTAAATAGAAACCATTACCCAAAGACACAACACATGCCAATTCGTCCACTTCCCAAAGTAGTAAGTGACTACATATCAAAGCAACGTGTTAGGCATAAATATCGTGTCCGTTGTGATCCTAGTGCCTACACAACCAACCTCACCATGGATCACCTCACTCCCAGACCTTCGCCACCGAAATTAGAGATGCTTTTGCACTGGTGCAGCTTGTCGAAACGATCCGCACAATGGACTTTTGCGTTGCCACACAAAAGTCGTTCCGCTGAACGTGACCTAAATAATGTGCTTGTCCCATTGTTTCAGAACGTGTTCCAGCACATGGAGAAGGTCATTGAGCACCAAGTCGACGCCCTAGTTGATGTTGAAGCTCATCAGAAGGTCCTACCCTCCCCCCCATGCCCAGCCCCCCCCCCCCCCCCGGACGACGGTTCCCCCCCCATGGCAAACTGTTGCCAAGTGACAGTCCCCCCCCCAAGGGGGGGGGGGGGGAGGACACCACTCCTGACCAACCACTTACCGGCGCATACTACGTAGAATTCATGGCTGGTCAGTTGCTTGATGTAGGTCGCTCAAGGGTCTGGGATTGAGGGTGACATACATAGATGCTGATGGTGCTATGTATATAATGCAAATAAGAAAAAGTCTGAATGCACGGCATCCATTCATCAGTTTTTTGCCTGCCCCTCCTTCTGAACAGGCATAAACAAACTAGCTGCAGCAGGCTTTGCTGCAGGCTGCTTCCCACATTTGGGTGCGGATTTGGATGCAAGTTTAGGAACTGTTGGGGCCACCAGTTTTTTGGGGATCCACTTGTGCTCAGGGATGTCCTGGATGAAGTACAACTTGTCCCTAAAGTTGTGGCCTAACCCCTGGGTTCCCCGAGCACACTTTGCCCAAACCACTTCACTGTCACTGTCAATTTCACTGTCCTCATCAGTGGTAGGGCAATCTCCCTCCTCAACCACCTCCCCACCACTGTTGATCACCTGACCTTCTGAAACACTGCTAGAATCCAGCACAGGCTACTTCGTGGAAAAGACACAGCGCACAGCAACGCCTTGAGGGAACATTTTCAGAGGTCTGAGGAGTGCAATGGGTAAGAACAAAGGAGGTGCATATGAGGTTTGACAACGAGGTCTCGCAGTTGCGCAATCCAATGCAATATGATTGTGCAGTCCTACGCAATATGACACTGACACGCTTTCTTTGTCATGAACTAACCAGTGATGTTTCCGGTGACAGTTCCCCCGCCCGGGGGGGGGGGGCTAGGCACGGGGGGGGGGGGGGGGGTGTGAGGGTATAAGGAGTCCAATTTTTCGGAGCGCCTGGAGCCAAACCCCAATGACAAGTTGGCCAAATCACTCAGCCATGCAGACACATTCTCCAGACGCGCCCCATCCACAAGGGCTGAGCAGATGTAGGAGTCCTAGGCTCCCCTCAAGAAGTGCACGGCGGGCCACCTGACCCACGAGGCGCCGGAATTAGGGCTTGGGGGGGCGACGCGTTGCCACGGTTGCCTTTTTCGCTACCAGCTTGGCCGAGTGAAGGCTGGAGGTGCCGATGCGCCCGGATGTGCCTTGCTGCTTGCCAACGGGGAGGGGGGGCTGCTATCGTCGATGACGATGGGGTCGGCAGCACCCATACCCATGGCCGCTGCAGAATTTGCAGCGGCCTCCATTGACGCCCCGGTGACCCTATCCAATCCGGTGCCCCTCTCGACAGCCAATTTGGCAGGAGGTGGGCACTGGGGGCGGGACGAGGTCGTGGTGCGTGCGGACGGCTGCTGCTCAGCTCCATGGCATTGTCGCGTGCGGCCTTGCCCCTCATTCCCATCCCCCAATCCGGCTGTGTGCGCTGCACCCACCACTGGGGGGGCGCAATGCTGCCACATGTTCCCCCCTTGCACCAGGTAACTTGATTGGAGTGCAAGCTGGAGGACGTCGCGAGGGAAGACGTCCCTAAGGCCCGCTGCTCTCCGCTCGAGAGATCCATTACATGGCCATGAGCAAGCATAAGGGATGGTGCCCACCCCGACAACTGTCCCCAGGACCAAGGTGAGGTCTTGGCGGACGCCTAAAAGCACCTAAGGGTGGGGATGGGCAAAGCGGCAGGCATCAGCCCACATGCACTACCCCCTAGCCCGATGCTTGCAGGTCTCTGTCCCGCTTGACTTGGGCTGCGCCCTGTCCGCCACCTCTGTGGCACCCGGCCGTGTATCGGACGCCACTCTTTTAGCGGTACACCCCAGCTCGTCGTTCTCCATGGGCACCACATCTACTGCCTCCCGCGAACCTTTCGGGCTGGACTCAGCGTCCCCTGCGCCGGCATCAGTCGGCGGACTACGGGCAACCCAAGACTCTAGCAAGAGTCGTTCCCACGTGAGCTTCAACGTCCAGCTCATCCCCCAATCGGACTGCAGGCTCACTAGCGCCCTGTCCTACCTCCAGCGGCAGCATGGCTCCCGACGTCGCATCCGCCTCACTCTCAATATCCACACTCGCCCTCGGCAGTATCATCCCCCCCCGTCGTAAGAGCCTGCCACATGGACGGGCTCTGGGCGATCTATGCTGCCTGCATCGTACATACCATCACAACCAGCCGGACGGACCCACTGAGAAAACGTCCGGCACGTCACCATACCCCGCAGCGACAAGCTCCGACGACCAGCGTCCCCACCATGCGAGGTGGGGGACGGAGAGGCGAAGCAGCCTTCAACTCCGAAAGAATTTCGAGAAAAAAAAGTCCACAAAATCGCCGATGCGGCAAAGGCGCTGCCGACGCGACTTTCAGGGAATTTGCAGACCGAATTTGCCACGAATTCGCAGACCGAATTCGCAATCTTGTGAAATGCACGGGAAGCCATGCCTGGACCTCTTGTAGGCAGTGGGCCCCCTAAGGGCACAACAAGGCTGTGCGGACGACACCTGTCCACCCTTCCTTGTCCAACCTCTTGAGCCAGGCATCCACATCCACTACGTCCTTTCCAATATGTACAGCCACACGGCGATACTTCTTGCTTCGCGATGGGGTTTCCGTGTTGCTGCCTGATGATGTGGACAAATCAGAATCGGTGGCACTTACAACAGAGCCACCGAAAACGTCTTGCACACCATTATCTGAGTCTGCGCCAGAGGGGCCTTCAGTACTATTGCCACTGCTGTTGCTACTGCTGCTGCTGCTGCCATGTGCCACTAGTTGGTGCTCAATGTCACTATGGACAATGGGGATACGCATCAGCTTAGCTTTTTGTGCGGGCTGAACACGTCGCTCCGTAGTAAGTACATCAGGGCCCTAAAATGAGACTGCACTATCCTCCCCCTCAGATGGAGGTACAATGCCCATGGAGGAAGTATTTGGGTTAGGGTTAGGGGCTGGTTCGGCAGCACATTTTCCCTTGCCTGTTTTCACAGCCTTTCGACATGCAGCACATGATTTAAACTAGGCACAACTTTTCAAACCCAATGTGGGCCAAGCTTGGATAGTTTCCAACTCGGCTGATACCCACCTCCGCATGCCACGTTTTGGGCCACAACTCCCACACCCGCAAAACACATTCACTTCCTCTCTGCCAACTACGAAGGTGCACTTCACGGAGCGGGTGTCTATGTGCATTAATGTAGTATAGCCACCTGCTTCTTGCAATTCAAAGAGAGGGTGTAACAAGCGTGCAAAGATTATGCAGCACAGCACATTGGCAGCCACCATGCAGGCCTCCAGTACAACGTTTCAATGGACAGGGGCCCAAATTTTAGCAGAGGGAACTTTTTGCTTCTTAGGCACGAATCCGCTGGGGCTCGTCCAAGGCGCGTGGTTCCTTTGGGGGTGACGTGGGTGTTGGTGTCGTGTGTCAGAAACTGGGCCCACTCGATGGAGGGGATCAAGATGCGCTGGTCTCGTGTGTGCTGGCGAGCCCTCCTGAGGACGAGGTACACGATCGCCTCGTGGAGGCCTTTCCCTGGGGTGGCGAGGTCCCGGAGGGCCTGGACGGTGAGCTTGATCCAGCTCTCTTGCAGGCCGTACCACCCCAGGGGGGTGTCCAGGGCCGTGCCTTGGAGGTCTGCTCGGAGGAGGTGGGGGTCGCTGATGGTGGCCGGCGTGAGGGGGGGGTGCTCTGGGTCTGGGGGGTCTGGCGGGGTGGGCTGTCGAGGTCCGGCGCGTCTACGTCGATGTGTGCGTGCTCCTCTGTGGGCGTGGCTGGTCTGAGCGGTGTCGGGTGGTCTCGTGGGCCCGAGGCGGGTGGTCCCGGGGTGTCACAGGTGCCTGTGGTGCGGGGACCCTGTGGTGGGCGTTCTTCCGGGGCGCGCTGGTGGTGTCTTGGGGGCCTGTGGATGGAGATGGGGGGCGTGTGTGGGCTGTTGAGTAGGTTAGTGCACATCTGGGTCATGTACGGCATGGTAATGGATGAGACGCATCATGTGTTCCCTGGCGGTGGGGTCGGCGAGTTGCTCCGTGTGTGCTAACAGGAGGCGTTTGAGGTGCGCCATTTGGGCCGTTGCCCTGCGGACCGCCTCCAATTGGAAGTGCGCCGCCGCCTCCCTCGGGTCTTGTGTGTGTGGGGTGAGGTGTCGTTGTAGGGCTTGTGTCACCGCCCCTCTCATGGTGGCTTCCTTGATCACGGGATCCCTGAACAGGTGGTTGGCGGCCTTGTGTGCGTGGCTGTGCGACGGCCAGCCTTCGTGTTGCTGTAGGGTTTCCGCCGGGGACCAGCCCACTAGTGTGTCTCTGCCCGCATGGAGGGGGCACGTCTTGAAGTGCGGGCAGTCTTCCGGGGTGGTGTGGTCGCATGGGCAGCGGGTGTGTTCCTCCAGGATGTGGATGTGCTTGCGGGCGAGCCACCGGGCGACTCTGGTGAGGAATGGTAGTTGCTCTCTGAGGAGCTGGATGCGCCGCTTTTGCAGGTGGGCTGGGACGCATGCCGGGCGGAGCGCTGAGTGGTAGAGGGGGACTTTCAGTGTCTCTTGGAGTTGTTGGATGTGTGCTCGGCTGTCCGCGCCGCCGAGTACCCGGGCGAGGTGTTGGATGGGGTTGGGGTAGTGGTAGGCTCTGTTGTGCGAGGTATAGGGGGCGTCCTCTGGTAACCAGTCCGGGGTCTGATGGGGTTCTTGCTTGGCTTAGGAGGCCCATAGTGCCCCCTATCGTTTTAGCGAAAAAGGGTGATGGGTGGTGTTTTGCGTATGGTAAAATGGGGGTTCAAATTTACATTTTTTCATCAGGCTGGGCTCTGCAGAGCCCAGACCAGCCGTGTAAGCCATTTCTGGCCCCAATATTACACATCATAGACCTGTGGGCTCTTCAAAGCCCAGGTTACAAGTTATACCCTCTGTACCTACCCCCGGTACAACACTCGGCACCTGTATACAGTGGTCAAGTGGCCACGCTACATGGCGCTGGGTTAAGTGGTATACTCTCGTTGACATTGTAACACATTCAACCTAAACATTGTCCCCGGACAGGTCAGCAATAACAGTATTCAAGGATACAACTCCTACATACATTACCAGTGGGCAATGATCCAAGACGCTTACCACACCAGGCATCACATATTCTAGATGGAAATGCCTAAACAAGGCTTATATTAGGATTTTTCAACAACCTGGGCTCTGCAGAGCCCAGAGTTCATAAATTTGGTGCTTGAGGGGTGCTTATTAGGGTCTCCCTGTTTGCTGGGCTCTGCAGAGCCCAGATCTTCACAACTTCCCATTTTGCCCCCTTTTGTGTGACATCATAGCGCTATGACACTCCGAAACTTATTCAACATGTGGTCTGGTAGTATTTTTTCTATACCTTTCTGCCGCGTTGCTGTTGTATCGTGTATTACAATTGTGCACCCATGGCATTGTGTAAGTATGACGTTCGCCATTCAGGAATACGCTGCAACAAGCCTTGGACTGTTTGCACGCAGTGTAGTCCAACATGGTCCAATCGGGTAGTGTTTCTATTGTTGTGGTCTGTCCGATACTATGGGATTTTTAGGACACATTGTTTGCAATATACCCTAATCTATTGCAGTTGGTTTTTATGCATACTGTGCAGTGCTCGTACATTTACTATATGGTCATACGTCCCGTATATTAAGTACATGTAACATGCTATCTTCCTTTTACAACAGCCATGGCTGATTTCCCACATGCTAGACGTACGGAGGTGGATGTACCGGGTTCCGGCCAGGATACTGAAGGAGATGAGGCTGTAGCACCTGTACCCTTACCGGTCCCATCAACCAGTGGAACAGCAGCGCGTGCTGCAGCTACGCTCGCCTTGCAAGAGGCGATTATGTTTACGGGGTCAGCA
Source organism: Eutreptiella sp. 'Long Island Sound 2002' (assembly GCA_964036045.1). Taxonomy (NCBI): domain Eukaryota; phylum Euglenozoa; class Euglenophyceae; order Eutreptiales; family Eutreptiaceae; genus Eutreptiella; species Eutreptiella sp. 'Long Island Sound 2002'. Next base: position 46,840,663 of record OZ038378.1, read on the forward strand.
CCCCCTTCCCCACCGCGGCCACCAAAGCTTGTCCCCAAGGACCAGCCAACCCCACCAAAGGCCTCCCTCAATGACCCATTGACTCCAAAGACAATGGAGTTGCTGAGGGACAACAGTGGTGACCAGGCACGATGGTTCGTGCAGTACATTTGGGGGCTTCGTGCACGGTTCCGTTTTGCATTGCGGAACCCAATGCGCAACCCCCTCGTCACATGGCAACAAGGGGATCGGATATGCCGATCCCATTTTCTGTCACGCGGCGAGGAGCGGGCTGCATTGATCCTGGATACACTGAATCCAGAATCACGTCCCCCTGTTGAGTTGTCTCCCCATCCCCGTATCCCACCTCCTCGGCCACTTCCTCCCCCGGATGCCGACCAACCCAGACTTACGCAGATTGATCGGCACCCCTCCGATCGCCAGCACGTAAGGTCCCTTCCATTACCTGTGGAAGCAAACCGCACCGGTGGGCAGTCAAAATACAGCCTGTTGCCACCAGTGATTGTACCACATCGAGGCAACCCCCCCGCCCTGAGTCACAGTTCAGTCACCTCCAGTGGTAGGCGGTCAGTTAGCGCCCCGCTGCCCCTGTCTGATAATGCACTACCCCCAAGGAGTTCCCTCCTGCATACCCCCCCGCGCACTTCTCTGTTGCCCACTGCCGCTTATGCGGACAACCGACATACCCCCAGGTACTCACTTTTGCCACATGCGCATGTAGGATTGTCGCCGGATGTGGCTCCATCTGCCCCCCCACAACCATCTACTATCCCGGTAAAGAAGGATGGTCGGTATCGGTCACGGTGGTCATTACTACCTGATATGCCCCCGGCCAAATACCGGAAAACTCTGTGATGCATTAAGTGGTTGGTCTACTCCCCAAATGGGTGGTATGCACCCCCAACTATCATTTCTTGGGACCCTGGGCTCTGCAAAGCCCAGCTTGCGCGAAATGCTACTTTTACCCTTCTCACTTCTTTGCTTGTGGCACGTCCCTCCCTCTTTTTCCTCTGTCTATTACACGGCCCGCCATTACTGATTACGGGACGCTGGGCTCTGCAGAGCCCAGCACTCATAAACTTGGTACTTGAGGGGTGCTTATTGGGGTTTCTCTGTTGGCTGGGCTCTGCAGAGCCCAGACCTTCACCACTTCCTGTTTTTCCCCCTCTTGTGTGCTAGTCTACGCCTCTAGTTACCTGTTCTGGTCACCACCTTTTCCTGTTGTGCCACCCAGATTGTCTTATAACTATGGCACCGGTTTCTATGTCGTTGCATGTCAGCTACATGCGGTCTCTTTGTAAGACAGAATGGCGCACTGGTCGCCAAATGATATTGTCGGCTGTGCGCCATGGTGTGGCAAAGGAATTCATAAGATTCTGTGCGGGTCTACGTGTCAACAAGCGGACCCGCATTACGATCGACCGCATTCGCAAGGTGTTGGCACGAAAACAATGGCCGCGTTGGCTAACTAATTTTTCCAAGGAGGCCTATTATGTATGGCTGGGGATGCGTCGCATGGCCTTGCCACAAGCGGCCGTCCCCAGTGGTGAGAGCACCATTGCTGTAATGCGGGCAGACAGCCGCAAGCTGGTGCACGCTGGTATCACCAAGCCATCCCGGTTGTCTGTTGCAGACCAGGGGGCATTACAGTTCCGGAAACTGTGGCGTAGCATTGTTCGCCGTGATATTGTGATGTGGGTGGACAACTGGTGGCATGCCCAGTTTCGGGCCAATCCGGTGAAACCCAATGTCTGTGTAGATGTGACTACCATAGCGGTGTTGCACACAACCCCCCTTCCTCATTTTCTTGGCCACCCGAGTCTGCGTGACCTAGTGGACCGGGTGGACACAGTGGCCATGGCAGTTGTTCAACAGCACAGAGAAATGTTGAAGGTGTGCACTGATATGTGCAATACACCCATTTCTCGGAGAACCATCCGTGCCCCCCTCGATGTTGCCCGGGAGGCTGGTAGACAGCAACTCTTTTGGAAGCCATTCGGCATATATGAGTCCCGTACAGGTCAGAACCAAGAGCTCTTGGATCTCCTCGATATGCTACGCACTACCCAACGGCATTGTCAAAAACCTATGGCATTGCTCGTTGATTGCAACATCCACTACCGGGTGCTCAAATTTTTGTACTCTAGAGCAACCATTGACTGGAATTTTCCGGATTGGTTGCGGGGTATCTCGTTGATTTACGGCGTCTGGCACCCCTACAAACATGTTTGCAATATCATTTGGCGTAAATTCTTTCCTCTGTTTTCGTACATCACCGCTCCCGTGTTTGGGGCCGGTGCGCGCATATATAACCATCCCAAACTCATTGTAATAGAGAAAACCATCGCTGCCCTCCTTCTCTCAGCCCCGGACATACGGGCACAACTTCGGCAGAAAATTACCCTGTTTGAGGGACGCGCCAACCAAGCAGCCCTAAACACACAGGATGGGTTGCGCATCCTTCGGGGCCTTGAATCCCTCCTGAATTATTACCTCCCAGCCATCTTTGTAGTAGGACACTTAGTGCGCAATTGCACTTGGGCTGGGCGCGCCGACGGGACTGGTATAGTGGCCACGTGTGTACTTGAGCGCTGCCTGGGTCTGCTTGTTGACCTAGCCGGTCCAGCTGCAGCAAAAATGGACTATGTCCGTACCATATGTTGTGCACTTCTGTACAATACACAATGGCACGACGACACGCCTGGTGCTGCCCATGTGGAGGAATGTTGTGAGGCCCTGCTTGCAAAATTGCGGGCACGGTGCAAGCAACACCCCGACAAGCACACGGCGGATGAGGCTGGTGACCTATTACGCACCATGCCCCCCCGTGAGGAGGCACGTGCAACGGAGTCCCTCTCCGAAAGTGTGTGTGTTGAGGTGCGCGACAGGGTATGGGCACTCATGCGTGGTGCAGGACGGGAGGAGCATCCAACTGTGCGATGGTCCTCGGGTCCAGTTAGTGTGGTTGAGGCAGAAAGAGACACAACGTACGTGTTCCCCGAAAAGGGAACCGGGGGTACCCTAACAGTTGTGTTCATGAAATATATTCTAAAGCGCTTTCTGCGCACCCTAGTGGGTGGACAAAGGCTCCGCGATGATGCCATGGCTTACATACGTCAACATATCCCACTTAGGTCACCTGTGAACCGCCGCGAGGCCCGGGCAGCTGTAGAAAACAGTTGGGTTCATACCAATTGCAATGGAGCACATTATTCCCCGAGTGCCAAATGCAATTTTCATTGATCATGTGCGTGCCCCCCCTGAGGATGGCGTACCTGTGATCCGGGCGAGGGATGCTGTAGATGTTGATGCCCTGTCTGATGGCCCTGTACCTGTTGTGCTCAGTGAGGAGTTGCGTGAATTTGACCTGATAGATTCGGACTAATCACGGGGGGGTGGCAATGCACACCCCCCCCCCCCCAAGACAGGCCAATCTGCTGTGTACAGGCCCCTTATTGCTGTACCCAAGAGTCTGGGCTCTGCAGAGCCCAGCTTTCTCCGCCACTGAGTTTTTAGGGGTTGTAATACTAGTTTTTGACACTCTAGGCTCTGCAGAGCCCAGCCGGTCCCCACTGTCCGATATGTACCCGTATCTGGTCATTTTCAGTCGCTTTCATGTTGCTTTCATAGACTCAGGCTGATCATCGAGGGGGGTGGCAATGCAACCCCCCCCCAGACAGGCAAATTTGATGTTTACACCCCTGCTATCACTGTACACCAAGTCTCTGGGCTCTGCAGAGCCCAGCTTTGCCTGACACTGAGTTTTAAGGGGTCGTATTACTGGTTGTTGTTACTCTTGGCTCTGCAGAGCCCAGCCTGTCACCACTGCCTGATATGTACTCCCATCTGGTCATTTGCTGTTCCTTTCTTAGGGTTGGGCCAGTCCTGGACCATGCCATCTTCGTGCTTTGATCTGTGCACACATCTCCATTCTTTCGTATTGTAGTGTGCACCCGCTGCGTCAGCCTGTGTGACCCTCGAAGAGGTGTGCCTGGCACTGCTGTACTCACTGTTACGATTGTTGGAGTTAAATTGCCACAAGTAGGTTTGGCTGTGGTGTTGCAGGCCATTTGCACAGGCCCAATTTCCAGCTGGTTCATACCCGTGTCAACGAGGGACGTTTTAGTGGGCCTGTTTGATGCGGTGACCATCAATGTGCCCTGGACATTGGACTTGAGATGCCTCTGCAGTGATTTGCTGTTTTGAAGACAGTTTTGGCTATTTCAACCCATGTGGGTCCCAATTTGAATGCTTTGATCCGACGAATTTGCTGTCCAAATCTGCCATTTGCCACCATTGATGCTTTGAACTGTGTGATTGTTGTGCTGTTTTTGGTGACTTGATTTGTCCTGTAAAGTCCGTGTGTTTTTGGACCATGTGTGACATACCAAACGAAGTTGCCATGGATGGCAACACCGCTGAGATACCAGCGATGGACACACTGGAAGCCGAGAAAGTGGACGCACTGCAGTCAGAGCCCTCCATAGAGGATTCTGTACAGGGCAGCACTGTTGCTGGGGCCAGCCAGGCCAGTCAATCTCCCTCGCAAGTGGTGAACAAGGGTCGTGTCGCAACGAAGATGGGCAGTATCAAGGACTCCTCAACCGTACTGGCCATTCAAAACTACGTGGAGGTGCGGAGAGCGAAGGTGCCGCGCAAGGAACTGAAGATTGACAGGTGCATGGAGTATGGCCAATCCAGGATCATTGATTGGGACCACGTGGCGGAGGTGAAGGAGGACCTACTGGCAAACCCCCCCGATGGCCGACTGCAGCTTCTAGTTTGGGACGACAAAGGTATGGGATTGTTGCGACGCAACTCGATCAACGTAATTGGCTACGTGGCCTGCCCTGTGTGACCTGCCATGCTGTTGTATTCAGTGGGAGCCCTGTGGGTGATTGGAGGCCAACACGGCGTTGCGGCGTGTGATGAAATTTGCAAGGATGTGACAGCAGGGATGGGCGAGGTCGAGGATTGGATGACTAACTTTGACGTGCGCATCATCAAGTTTGATACATCCGTCGAGATCAGGCGAAAGTTGGCCGGACAACACAATAGGGCGCAGCACAGTGGGCGTGAGAGAAGTGTACCCCAACTGTTGAACAATTTCCTACAACTGGCGGCTGAGGACACACAATGCAAGAAGACAGTTGTCACCTTGATGTGTGAGGCAATCGTGGAGGCGGGGCTGACTGCGAAATCCGGCAACACGGAGACAATTGTCAAGCAAATGAGGCCAGCTGCCCATATGGCCCTGACCTGTGGTGCCACTTTCACGGACGCACTCGGCAAGATGGTGCAACGCAAGCAGGTGATTGCCCTTTACATAATGCGATGCTTTGCTGGAATGCAACCCGACAATTTGTGGCGTGTATGCAACTACATGGCCTCGCCGAAGAGTACAGTACCGGGCTTCCAGAAGCTGGCAAAGGAGCTCCGCGCTGGGGAATTGTGGTGGTATCACTTTGGTCATCCCGACATGCCAGTTGAGCGCATCCAACCGTCACGACGTATGCTGTTGCTTTGTAAGCCCCTGCCTTTTGTTGTGATCGGGCCGCTGCGACAGGGAGCCTGGATGAAGTGTAATGACCGATTTCAGTGTGACAGTTTGGGTCTGCTGGGCTCTGCAGAGCCCAGGATCCCCTGGGTTGCCAGTTGATTGCATGCAAGCTTGCAAAGAGACGCTGGATCTGTTGGATTGTCCGAAGTTCCGCAACTCTACTCATTATAACCGGTGCACTCTTTCCTAATGATGTCCAAGCCCCCCCCCCCCCCCCGGGAGAACCCCTAATTCACCATTTTGGTCATGCTAGGCTCTGCAGAGCCCAGATGGAGGGAGTTGACCAATTTCAGACGCCATATTACCATCTTGAGAGTTGTGGGCTCTGCAGAGCCCAGGATCCCCTAGGATGCCAATTGACTGCATGTACAGAGACGCTTGATCTGTTGGAATGTCCGAACTCCCGCAACTTCAGTCCTGATGACCGGTGCACTGTTGCCTAATGATACCCAAGCCCCCCCCCCCCCCGACACCCCCTAATTCACCATTTTGGTCATGCTGGGCTCTGCAGTGCCCACATGGAGGGAGCTGACCAATTTCAGACGCCATATTACCATGTGGAGAGTTCTGGGCTCTGCAGAGCCCAGGATCCCCTGGGATGCCAATTGACTGCATGTACGGAGACGCTGGACTTGTTGAAGCTTCCTTGACGCTGGACCTGTTGACCGCTGCGCCCGGGCCTATTGATGTCCCACGAACCCCCCCCCCCCCGGGCCAGCCCTTAAATTGCCAATTTAGTCATGCTGGGCTCTGCAGAGCCCAGATGAACCACAGTGACCAATTTCAGCCTTCATGGTACCAATTTGACAGTGCTGGGCTCTGCAGAGCCCCGGATCCAACAAAATGCAAATTTACGCTTTGCTGGATCGCTGTGACTTGGTGGATCGCCCTCCTGCCCTCCTCTATGGCTCCTGCACACACAGGCACGAAGACTGAAGTGGCTCGCATCTCAAAGAAGTTTAGTCACCATCTGGCGAATTTTGGTGCATGGCAAGGGAGCTGGGAGTACAGCGAGAGCACGCCCTGGCCACCGCTCCAGGCGCTGTTGAAGGCAGGTCTGTGGGTGAGCGATCGAGAAGAAGTCGAAGCCCATCGCAGACTGCTTGTGAGACCAGTGTTGAACCCAGCTGTTGAGGTGTCTGGTGGCGAGGTGGCAAAGGTCAATGTTGGCAAGGGGTCAGAATCTGGAGAAATTTGGGCGTACGATGGATTGGTGACCGCAGTCCCAAATGAGATCAAAATGCTGAAGTACAATCTCGTCATTGTTGAAGTCCCGCGGCGTGGAGGGTGGATCCCTGGTGCGCAGATCGTGCGTGTGCTGTCTCAAGGGGTACTTGGCGCCTTTCATGGACACCATGGGGATTTGGTCGCTGTGGAACAACACTTGCGGTCGCAATTGGAAGATTTGTACCCAACGGCTTTGCGCATGGCTGTGTACCACCTGGGGCGCCGAGAATAGCCATATTTGTTTGAGCAGTCAACCTTGTTGCTGGTGAAGACCCATGGGCTGGGCCCTGCAGTGCCGCACTTCCTCACACAAAAGTCGTTCACTGAAGGTCTGTGGCTGGGTCGGGCTATTTTGTGGTGGTTGGTGAATTTGCTGGAGGACCCCAACGAAGACTCGGACGACACGCACATGGATGGTGATGCAACGCGCTGCCTGTGGGCACTGTACTATGGCCGCCGCCCCGACCTGATCAGTCTGGGCTGTATTCACTTGCCTGTCCCGTTGAATTGTGCATGGGGTGTACTATCCGATGGTCCCTACAATGCAGCTGATGTGGTGAACCTGCTGAAGACGAGCGTCCGGAAAGGGGACACGGAGGAGGATGTTGAGTGGCGGAGTGTCACGCAGTGCGCAAGCACCGGGCAGCCGTTGTTCCGGCAGGAGTCCCCTGACCAGGCAGCAGATGCGGACACGAGTGAGTCAGAAGTCGAGGAGGTGCCGGATCCGCAAACTCCCAAGCCGAAGGGGAGAAACACCGAAAAGCAGCGGCAGAAAGAGCATGGGAAGGCGGAGCGCGAGTCGCGAAAGCAAGAGGAGGCACAGGAGAAGCAACGTAAGAAGGAGGAGAAGGAGAAGGAGAAAAAGGCAAGAGAGGACGAACGAGCAAATCGCAAGAGGAAAGAAGAGGAGGATAAGTTGGCAATGGCAGCCGCTGGGGCGTTCCCATCGCAGAAAAAAAGGGCAGTTGAGGGCGTGCAGGCCACCCTGCAACGTGGTGTCCGGGTTGGCTTGTCCAAGAGCAACGGCAAGAGCAACGGCAAGTGACTGGAGGCCCCACATACCGCTGGATCATGACTGTCGCTGGACCATACCGGACATACAACCACAGGCGCGTCCGTGTTACTGTGCTGGTTTTGTGAGCGCCTGATGTGACTGGGCCTGTCCTGTGCAGTCCCAAATGGTTGTGGGACAGTGAATGATGTGCCTGTTTGACGCTGTACGTGTTTGTGGCTGATTTTGACGCTCATTTTTTTAATTTGCACTGAGCTGGGCTCTGCAGAGCCCAGCTTGCTAGATTTGCTTGATTTGCCCCCGAATATGAACAATTTTATACTGCTGGGCTCTGCAGAGCCCAGCATGTTGTTTCAGGCCAATTTGCATGCCTCCTGGTGGTACGCAGTGCTGCTTTCATCGCAACAGTGTCCCTGTGTCCCTGTGTGAATTTGGTGGTATCAGCACAACATTGTGCTCCGGCATTTCTTTTGGTACGTCCCTCGTTGACACAGTGTGCCAACTGTCGAGTTTTCTCACAATTGTGGTCCATATACGGTGCCAGGTTTGTGTGTATGAGCCCCAGATGATTTAATTCTTGCTATTTTTTTACCAGTCCATGCCTTGCAAAGTTCAGATGCCTTTTGTAACCCCGATTTGGTCCTGGCATGTTCTGTTGCCCGTGCCTGGGCCCTGCAGAGCTCAGCTGAAGGTGTCTGTCATTTCGAGTTTACCAGGTATGCCCTGAGTCCAATTTCAAGTCGGTAATTTGGGCACATGTTTGCTTTTTATCGCTGAGCCCTGTTTTATTCCTCGCTGTCATGTATGCTCAATTGCATTGATCTGTTGGGCCTGTGTCTTTTCATTTCTCCAGCGGTTGACAGTGCGTATGCTGGACAGTGGCCTGACACTGTCTACTGTGCGATGTTTAATTTTTTGATGCGATTTGTGGCAGGTTTTTGTTGGTGTCAACCATTAATCGATAGTTCAACATTTGCTCGGAACTTAGGAGGGAACAGTCTTTGTGTGGCCGGGTGTTAGTAGGTGCTTGTGAACCACATCTGGGGACACATCAGTCTTTAGTCAATGCAGCATCCAATTTTGTTGTTCTGGCGGACCTCCTACAGCGCACATAACGGTTTTTACAACTTCTGTGCCGTGTTTTGTGTGTGTTCGTGCCTTAGACTCGTCAACTAGTGTGTACAGCTTCCATGCCTTGTGTATGACTGGTGGTCTAGTGGTCTATCGCTTATTGGGCTGAGATTTTTTTCGGTGGGGGGGGAGGCGGGGGGGGGGGGGTATAGTCCGATGCCTATTGTAGCCATTACTACACTCGTGGTCTGGCTTGTTTATCAATAGCGTAATTCATGGGTGCTTTGTGATGTTTGTATTGAGCTGGGCTTTGCAGAGCCCAGCCAGTAGGAATTCCCTATTTAACGCCCTGTTACTACCTGTTTGCCTGTACACTGTTGTGTTGGTGTACCACCCTGTACTATTACCCCTGTTTTTAGTGAATTTCATGTATCTGGGCTCTGCAGAGCCCAGCCTTTCAGAAATGCTGCCTTGCACCCTCCTTTTGTACAGGTGCTGTTCTCTGTTGTGATAGGTGGCACCTTCTTCACAGGCAGTGCATGTACGGTCATGATTGCCGTTACAATACCACAGGTGCTAGAAGAACCGCAGCACAGGCCGTTGCCACCTACGTGCTCCATTTGTGATATCAGACTGTGAAACATAGTTTTATGGTGCGACTGGTCCATTTTCGGTATTTCAGACCTCCAAAACTGGAAAAAACAGTCGCTGCGCTTGTATGCTGTGGGGGCCCAAAATGGTGCCTTTTGGCTGCTTCGCACCCCTAAATTGCGTGTCGTTCCTCCTCCCCATAAACCCAGGCTGGGAACCACCCCTCCGTTACGCTTGGCTATGCAGCAGAGAGGCTAGGCTCTGTGCAGGACATGAATTTTTTTTTGAAAAAACGATAGGGGGCACTATGGGCCTCCTAAGCTTGGGGGGAAGGTGCTGGAGGTGTGTGTGGTTGCGGTCCATGTTTGGCATCTGCATTTGCCAAGTTCATTGCAACAGGTCTGCCCGCACATGAACCTGAAGGATGCAACCATACACAGTACACAGGCGCACATTGAAATGTTGATTATGGAAAAATGGGTCACCTTCCACCTTGACCATCCAGACAACAAGGATGTCAACCAGACCGCAGGTATGCGGCAGTTTTGCAGCCGCAGTGCGCGAGGGCTCGCGCACTCGACGTCCATATTTTTCACATCTGCACAGCTGCCGATGAGAACAATCGAGGAGAAGTTGCAGCACTGGGCACATCGCAACTGAAGTGGACTGGGAAATTGGGATAATTCGGAAGGTGCAAAAAGTACAAAGTACCGGTCACCTGGCCAAAGTGGACAACGTTGACCGGTGTGTACCCTTCGTGACCCGGCCGTTTGAATCCGAGATTCACGGTACCGTGAATTTCACCCAATTTTGCTGTGTTTTGCTCGTAACTTGGTGCTATCGTGTGCTTTTGTCGTGCTACCTTCGCCCAAAATAAGATCCAACAAATATGTGCAATTTACAGTTTTGAAGTAGCCGCATGGTTCAACACATTTGGTGAGATTCGCGTGAATGTGAAATTCACGCACCCAAATTCACGCAGAAATTCACGCTAGATTCACAGGGTCACGAGAATGTGAAATTCGCACGAATTTCGTACGAAATTCATAAGAATTTACCCTCATTTCCACTGTTTCGCTTTCTCACAGCTCTCGAACTCTCTTCGCATTCTCTTTTGACAATGTCCCAGCAGACTATGTCCCAGCTCGCCAGCCTGGCCTCTCGCCCCGACCCCGCAGCCGACAACCTCGCCCACTACCAAGCCCTCCCCGTCTCCCACCATCAATTGGAGGAGGCGGCGTACCTGTCGGGGGCACCGGGGGTGGATGATGTTGTGGGTTGGGCAGCATCTCTCGACCCCTCCCCCGAGGTCATCCACATTGACATGCGCAGCCCCACCCGCAACTCCTACCTCGGGGGGAGGGGCTGGGCCACAACCTTGTGGAGGGAACTGCGCCGCCAACTCCCCTCCCTTAAATTTCTGCATCTAACCCCTCTCCCTTCCAGTGTTGACCAGCTCCTCAATTCCATGCGCACTAACCCTGTGGGGAAGCCTAAGGACGCCCATGTCCAGGTGTACCCCACCACTAACCTCGTCCATACCCCCCCCCACTGCGACATGGTGTGCCTGCAGGATCTTGCTGCAGGTGCACCGGCAGACCATTCTTTTTTCCCCTTCTCTTGGCACCTTGCCAACCCCCGGTGGTGGGATGATTTGGGCATCGCCCCTTTCCATCCCACCATCCCCCCCCAGGTGCACATCCCCGACGTCACCCACCCCACCTTCTACAGTACAACTTCTTTGCAAAGGTACCGTGGTGCCTCAATGCCCCCCCCCCCCTTCATTTCGAGTGAACCCCCCCTCCGCACCGAACCCCTTCCCGACCCCCCTCATGGGGTGATGGGCAACCCCGACCCCGCCCATGACAGGGTTGTCCCCTCCCAGCTGCCCCTCAACTTTGTTGATGGGAACGGCTACATTGTGCTTCGGGGGCTTGTGGAACCACGGGATTGTGAGGTGGGGTGGAACAAGGTGATGAAGGCGTGGGGCAGCGAAAAGTCGTCGCAAAAAATTTTGAGCTCCTTTTCAACGCCGCGCGGAGTGAAGATCAGGCCAAGGATCCTCAGCTCCCCCGGCGTTGGCAAAGCAGGAGCAACTTGGGGTCGGGGCTGGGGGGGCCTCTCTTCAAGAAGTTCCACCCCCACCTCACCGAATGTGTCCCTGGGGTTGGGGACCTCCACCCAATGACGCCGGGCAGCGTCATCGTGGCGAGTGTGGGGAGTGGGCCGCGGCTCCCCCACACCGATGTCGCCACCCACCCCGAGGTGCTCCCCCCCAACAGCAGGGACATCTCGGGGTGCCACCTGAGTAGCTTCCTCTGCTTGTCAGAGGACTACCACGTGGCGGTGCAGGCGGGGACGGCCCTGGGGGAGGCGGGGGAGGCGCACTGGGGTGGGGTGAAACTTCTTGAAAAGCCCCCCCCCCCCCTGCCATGCCCTACCTCAGCCCCCCCTTGCTCTTCCAACGCCGGGGGAGGGCATAGTCCTTCGCGTGCTCCTCGGACAACCCAGCGTTGAACACGAGCTGAAAATTTTTCGCCACCACCTTCTCATCTCCAATCCCCCAAGCCTTCGTCACCTTCCCCCACTCCCCCTCATAGTTTTTTGCCTCCACCACCCCCTGCAGCACCATGTAACCGTTCCCATCAACAAAATTCACGGGGGGTTGCAAGAGGCCGACCCTGTTGGAGTCGGGGGGGGGGGGGGAAGTCGCACATCACCCCTATTGGGGGGTCACGAAGGGGTTTAGTGCGGAGGGAGGGCTCACTCGAAATGGAGGGGGGGCACAGGACGAACCACGGTACCACTGCAGGGCGCTGGTGGTGTAGAACGCGGGGTGGGTGATGTCGGGGAGATGGCATTGGTATTGATGGTGGCATGGAAAGGGGCGATGCCCAAATCCTCCCACCAACGGGGGTTAGCAAGATGCCAAGAGAAGGGGAAAAGGGAATGGTCAGTAATGGAGGCGCTAGACACAAATCGTGGAGACACACCATGTCGCAACGGGGGGGGGGGGGTATGCTCCAGGTTAGTGGTGGGTTAAAGCTGGACGTGGGCGTCCTTGGGCTCCCCCATCATGTTGGTACTCATCCCCCTCAACAACTGCTCCACCGTGGCGGGGGAGGGGAGAAAGTGCAAAAACCGCACACTGGGGACCCGGTGTTGCAATTGCCTCCACGGCTCCGTCCCCCCCAAACATGAGTTGCGGAGGGGGCTCCGCAAATCAATGTGTACAACCTCTGGGGCGAGGGCAAGGGATGCTGCCCAGTCCACAACCTTCGCAACCCCCAAGGCGTCTTGGTCATATGTGGCCTCCTCCATGTGATGATGGGCCACAGGGAAGCCTTGGTACACCGCCAGTGTGTCGGCAGAGGGTTCTGGGCGGGACCGTTGAGTGGCCAGCTGGCTGAGGGTTTGTGACATTGTCAGGAAAGAAAGCGGGAGGCGATCAGAGCTGAGAACGAGAAGGAAGCAATGCAAAGTAGTACAAATTCGTACAATTTCGTACGACTTTCGCACGAATTTCGTATGAAATCCTCAACTGTGAATTTGGTGCGAATTGTATGTGAATTTGGCAGGATTCGCAATAGGTTCGACCGAAGGGCACCGAAAATTCGTGACCCACGGGTTAGTTAAAACATCAAATTTGGACACATTTACAGTAGTAGCGTTTTGGCGAAAGGAGCACGAGAAACACACACAATGGCACCAAATTATGGGCAAAACACAGCAAAAAAATGACAAATTCGCGCCCCCGTGAATCTCCCATTCAAACAACCGCTTCACGAAAGGTACCATGGAACGACGGGCTCGGGTGGGGGAGGGGTAGGGAGTAGAGGTTTGGTGTTGGGGATGAGGGTACACCAATCGGGCTTGACATGGTGATGGGACCTTAGAAGAGTGTAGAGGGGGTGGGAATAAGGTGTTGGCAGGGTGCAGATGCATTGAAATTGCGGCCATATGCATGCAACAAGATTTGGTTGATAAAAGGTGTTGCAAAACACCATTTTCATCTACTTCATCTTTGTTGCATCACCTTTGAACATAGGGACCATGTAGCAGTTGGCACAGATTATGCGGCTCTTTGGGCAGTTGTTGGCCTTTGTGGCGACACTGTAGATGACCCCGCACCTACATCACCGACATCAAATCAGCACTCAGACAAGGCTCGCAATATCTGAGGGCGCATGAGCGGTTGGTTCCACTCCGCCGCCACGAACGGCTTGCGGACCTGATACCCGCATAGCTCTCCTCGGGAAGCATGGTATTGGCCACAACCTTGAAAACTGTCTCAAGCCTCTTGATCCCGGGCAACCCACGCAGCGTGATGAGGTCAGTGTCCTCGTCGCACCCAAAGTCCCGCTATACACCACGGCGGTGAGCATCCTTCAGCATGGGCATGGCCGCGCTGTACCCATGATCCTAGCGTGTCTGGGCGGACGGCTCCTTAAAAGGGTGGCATGGCTGGGCAGAAAACAGGGGGGCAAATACTCACTACATGGTGAGTGCGTTCCAGCAACGTGGAGTGCTTTTCGGCACGCTTTGGGTCGACCGCTACTATATAGTTTGCCCTCCTACTCTGAACCGAAACCCTAGATACACGTCAGCGCATCACCATACGGGCCTGTGTCCATCTTGTCTGGGTTCTGTCCGGGGATAATGTTGTGGCTACTGCACTCTTGTGAGCACCTTGTGAGCACCCTAGGGGCCGCCCCCTTCCTGGGCTCCGTCCGGAGATGATTGTGACTATTGCGCTCCTCGGCGTCTTTTTTGTGGGATTCCCTTGAGAGAGCTCTAGGGACTTCCCCCCTCCCGGGTTCCTTCCAGGGATCCTTGCTCTGGTACCGGGTGGAGAGGATTTGGAGAAAACTCCTGGATGCGTGCATTCGGGGTGCCGGTAGGGACGGAGAACCCTCCCTCCCTCCCTCCCTCCCTCCCTCTCACCCCCCCCCCTCCCCCCACTCTCTCCAAGAGCATGCCTATGGCATGCTTGCTCTCTGGCCAAATGTCTGCCATGTGTGTGCCCAGATGTGTGCGTGTACATGTCTGTGTTTTGATAGCGGCACACGCCATGCTTCAATGGAGGCCAACCCCAAAGTCCATTGCCACTGAAATGTTCCTCCTCATACCTTGGGCATGGTGCGCCGTGTTGCAACCCACCAGTCTTTGGCAAATAAACCTGCAGCCTGCAACCTAATTGCACACCACCCAACACTGCCCATGGAAAACCCCAGCAAATTTCCACCTCCCACCCTGCAGTATATCCTTGTCATCAATTGACAGATGTGCCATGAACTCGTCGTGTAGAAGCGGCAATATCCCTTCGTGCCACATGACCAAATTGCAGTCCAGAGTTTCGTCATACCCGTTCCACAACTGTGTGCAATCGTCGCGCCCCGATGTTCTGCACACTGGAATTGGCCGTGTAAGCAACGTCTGCCATTTCTCTGATTGCTTCATCAGTCACATCCAAATTCACGCCTTCCGTCAACAGCATTTGCTGAAGTGCAAACACAAAAACACACAGAGACAGTTTTTGGGACGTCCCAGCACGGCATGGCAGGGCAGCGCACTTTCCAGAATCAATCGCTCAATGGGCCAACTCTGCAATTGCCCTGATTTTCAAAGCGAGCTCATGGCAACTTGCAACAGAAAAAACTGGTCAAATTGCAGATACCATCCACTCTGGCCTGCACTGGTGTGCCAGCCCTGTCCTGGGTCTCAAACCCCTCACCGCAGACCAGCTGTCTGGGGGACTGGGGGACTGCTGCGTGCCTTGCTTCCTTTCGGTGGGCTTTCGTAGGGCGCTCGCAACGCTGGCGGAAACCATTGGATTTCGCTTCACGTTAGTAACATCACGTCACAGGTTTTGAAGTCCCAATTCTGCTATCTGTTTCTGCTATCGAAGTGCCCCATGCCGGGGTAAAGCCCCCTCCATAAAGGGTGTCCAGGAACGGGAATACCTCAACCCTGACGCCTGAGCGTTCGCCGCCGCCAGCGGTGGTATTATGTGTGGAAGGGCCCGCACACCGGTCTGTGGTGGTTGATTTGTGTGGACTTATGAATTACATGACAAGTGGGGAATTTTTTTTTGGTTCAAAACGTGGCCCATGGGGCTATTGATTGGAGTCGCAGCTGACCAACACTTCGGTCGTGCGACGAAAACTTAATCCGCAGTTACAACTCGTGTTGCAATTACGACGGCGACCCATTGCAATAGTGTTGGTCCAAACTTTTTGTTAGGAGGCAAATCCTGAGCTCAAACACTTGGTGGCAGATGTGAGCAGTGCACAAAAGCAACCAAACAAATTTGAGCAATCAGATTGTGTTCCAAAATGGAACTTAGGCGAGATAATTGCCAATACGGGAATGGATTCGCATGCAACCATGCAACCACTTTAGGAGTAACTTTGGGGAGAGATTGCGTGGGTGCGTGTCGACCTTGCGCAACCCACAATAATGAGACGAGCCTCCACCTGATGCCAAACATACCACATTCTGTGCGATTAAATTTGTATGCGGTTCTGTCAAAATGCGGTAGAAATCATCCTTTGTGAGGGGCTGCAACTCCACCCGAATGGGCAAACGCCCTTGCAACTCGGCAATCATATCCGAAGGCTTGACACTATGGAACGCACCACTTGCAATGAAAAGGATGTGGTCTGTATTAATTGGTCCCCCGTACTTGGTGTTGACAATGGTGCCTTCAATCAACGGCAGCAAATCTTGCTGCACACCTTCGTCGCTGGCTTGTGATCCTCGGTACATCATATCGGATGAAACCACCACCTACGAAAGACCGTATTCGGAAAATGTACCACGTTCATGAATATCGTGCTTGGTTGCACCTCCACATCCAGGCTTTTGAATTGAACTACTTCTCTAATCTCACGGATACTATGGCGGAGGACGGACAAAAATGCTAGCGACTATGGGCACACACGCACACACAAGGGGGAGGGAACCAAAGCATCCTCACGACGCGGCTCGCGTATCGCATATCTACGCCTTAGCATAGCACCTTGTCAATTTCATCGATGATCACGATTCCGTCTTGTTCACATGCTTGGACGGCCTTGCGATGCACTTCATCGCTATCAAGTAGTTTCTCCATTTCAACTTCTTCCAACAACTTCAATGCGTCCTTGACGGGCAGTTTCTTTTTGGTTGACTTATTGGGGCCTAGGCGCATCCACGGTGCGAAAATTTCGTAAACGATGGAGAGCATCGGCAGACCCATGCAACAAAGAAAATCCGCCATACCTTGTCGCAACAATTGAGCCAAGTCGACGATGCCAACAACTGCACCACCTCCAAATCCTGAAAGTAAGTGACAATGCCGTCTTGTCGAAAGACGTCGGAAGAAATAGCGATCGCGTAGCGCATGGCGTCTACAAACGCAAAAGAATGTCACGAGCACCCACTAAGCGCTCACGTGCGCGAGTGCAAGATGCGAACAACTCCAATCTTTAGACCTGCAAGCACCCTCTCACATACGTTGGGAAGGACCGGTGGGTTGCTTCTCCGGCACTTCGACTTCAACACCTGTTTCGTCGAGTTCACCTTGTTCAAGTTGGTCTTCAAAATCCTTGATCTGGATGGACGGCGAAAATTTTAACGTGCGATTTTCGCAAACCAAGCAAATCATTGCAAGTCGATCGAGTGCGGTGGGCATAATGATTCGCGAATCGCAAAACGGGGCTTGCAACGGACACGAGCGCACCACGGTACCTGTTCTTTACTCCCACAAAGGGCCTGCAAAACCTTTTCCTTTGCAATTTGTCGAACCTTTTCGGCGTTTTGTTCTCTTATCTAAACGTAAAGGATGTCCATGTGAACTCGAAGATTGTGGAATAGGATCATGAACCATTAAAGCGCCCCGTCTTATCCATGGGATGAGAATGGGAAGCCAATTGTGATGTGGCGCATCGATTACGTTCTCCACATGGAGGCAAAATGAAACGTGCGTTTCAACGTTCGTGCCGGCATCACCTTCTGCTTTTCGAAATTGACCGCAGCCCTATACAAATCGTCGATAATGCTGTCAACGTCTCGTCCAACAAACCCAACCTCCGTGAACTTTGTGCATTCCACTTTCACAAAGGGGGCGTCCGTTAGTTTCGCAACGCGTCGTGCAATCTATGGAGAGTGACGGCAACGGAGCAAAAAAAAAAAGAACATGAAGTTAACGCCACCTCAAACATATATGGACTGCAATCACCGAAAGGGCATTTCGGGGCAGCCTCACCCTGTGGACGCACCTCGGTCTTGCCGCAACCCGTAGGACCAACCATTAGCATATTTTTCGGATGAATTTCATCTCTAAGGTCGGGTTCGACACGATGCCTGCGCCAACGGTTGCCTGCAAACGAAAGACGGTCACTCCATTGCTCGTAAGACATTTGCACGTGTAGCATGTGACGCTTTTGATGCGGACATGAGACGTGTGTTGGCAATTGTACATCCACAAAGTACTTCTCCCAAGTACGTGAGAACGACTCCGCAATTCGGCTTACGAATCGTGCGCAGACAAGGGTGGCGCGGGAATGCATCATGTGGCAAGAAAAAAGGGAAAGAACAATGACCTCTTCAGTAGTGAAACACGCAATGCTTGACAGAATTTCAAAACAACCCAAGGAACTCGTTAACTTTTCAAACACGCGAGGAAACGTGCAACATCGAAACAAAAGACGCATATGGTGCGACGTAGAACCAACATACGGAGCGCCACCGCAACAGCACGTTTGGCATCCGCTTGGCCAATAATGAAGCTGTCGAGTTGATCCACAATCTCCCTTGGTTTGAGATTGCAAGGACCGTTTGATTCCTCCGTCGTTTGCGTGGTAATTGGCACTGCTTCCGCATACAAGCGGCGTTGCGCTTGAAGAATTGATTGCCGTACTAATATTCTGAGGAAAAATTGAAGAAAAATTTCTACTGCTTTGCTTGCTTATTTCCCTCTTGAAGACGGACAAACCTGCTCAGCATCACGACTCCAAGTTGGATACCAGCGGCTGCAATAATGCTTACGCGCGGCACTTTTAGGGCCTAGGCCGGTTCGTTCAAATTTTGGGAACATCTTCAACAGAAAACCACCAAATGTGGATTTTCTGACAGATCTGTAGCTTGAGAGCTATTTTATAGCTCGGAGCGTCATAATTTCTGTCACAATGCACTGTACCACAATTCTTGTCCTCGGGGGTTGGTGCATTTTGGCCCAGAGGTCTGGAGAACTCTCAAAGGGACGGAAACATGTTCTGTATTTCTCAATGTTCCCCGCAAGATAGACGTCTTGTGCATCTTTTGTTGCGTTTGGAAAAATAATTTTCGAAAGTGTAAGCCAGGGTACCCATTTCTAGAGTCAAGAAACACGAGAAACCATGCATTTATCCCCCCCCCCCACCAGAGCCAGTCACAGCCCCCCCCCCTCCCGCCTGAAAATATACATGTCAAACAGCCCTCTGACAGAAAATTAAGTGTAGGGAAAGCCCCCCGGCCTGACGACCCACCACCCAGAAGGTTAACCCTTCAAAAATGAAATTTAGCTTAAAACAGTTCCCCCAATCTGAGATACGGTGGCAGATGCCCCCCCGGCTGGGAAAAAAAAATTACGCAACCACCCTCTCGCAGTAGTGAGTCCGTTGCCTTCAGCCCTCAGCACTGAATTTAGTGTCTACTGCCCGCACAATCCGGGTCTGTAGGTTTCTCCCTGCCCCCGGCCTGATATCTACCATCCCTTTTCATCCCTTCCCGTCTCATTTGTCATCCTCCTCATCCCCTCCCATCCTTTCCCATACATACATGAGCCAGCATTGGGACGAGCGTAACGGGCCAAATACCGTCCCGCCGTAGTAGGCTACAAAGCCATGTGGACGGTAGACGGTGTCTCCGACCGCGCTGGTCCTTCGATGTCACCGTGAGGCTAGGCATGCTAGACACGGTCCCACCTAGGAACGCCCATGGCCTTGTAGATGGCAGACCGCGTTTATGTCTTGCACCACACGACTAGTCGTGTGTCCTTGGTTTCAAAACTAATCGTCCTTATGCGTAGGGACATGAGGGCTCATTGCTTCTGAACCCAAAGGAACGTGTATAATGATTAGCTTGCCGCTGCTATTTTGTTTGATAAAGTGAGAGGCTACCTGGGTAAGGCTCAATGCGATAGTCGGGGATCATCGGCGTCAATGTCCTCCTATGTACATAGAGCGGCTGTCCTTTGGTGAACTTCGGCTCGTCACGAACGCTGAGCCCGTGATTAGGCCGCTCTTTTTGTTAAGTTTGCTGTGTCTAAAAAAAAAAAAGCCCCAAAATTGCCGTTCAAATTTTGGACATTTCTTCATGCCAATGCCTTGTTTTTTGATTCCGAGTTTTTTTGCTACATTGGCATTACAATCCGCATTAAATGGATGCCCGTCGAGGTCAATTGGAGCCAAAGTGCCTCTATAAAGTCCAATATTTGAACCACCGTTTTTCTCTCTTTTCTATCATATTTTTTAGCATTATGAGGAGATCTTCTAGGAAATGGCATACGGTTATAGACCATGAGAAGTTGATTGCAACTCTCTTTCAAAAAGATTGTGCCTTACGGGGTGCATGGGACATCGTGAATGGAGTTCTGAAAGGTCCGATACAAGGCAAAAAGAAGTAGGTTATTTCTAAGAACCATATTCCCTAGTTCTTGAAGAAGGTGCAGGAAGAAGGAGTCTGCATTGAAATGGAAGTGAATGCTCTTCAACTTGAAGGGTCAACTGCTTGACGTTAAAAAGATGTTGAGGTTGATCCTCGGGTCCTATATGTCGAAGATTACAAATGGGTAGGTCACGCAGTAACTAAAGGAAAACTAAGTTCTGTTAAAGCTGCTTTTGACGCTTACCTTCGATTTAGCATAGTCTTGTCACACATTACTTGTGCTAAGGCCGTTGAAGAAGATGGTGCCCCGTCCAAGAAGAGAGGTAAGGCTACTTTTGTACCTTTTGATGTCCAATGCAAACTTGTTGACTTCTGTATTGCATAGCGAAGTTTGAACTTTCCAATATTTAAGGAAGGATTAATAGCTTTTTGTAACAACTTGATTCAAGGAACTAAGTTGGTTTCTTTGTTGCAACATGGTGAAGTTCCCGACAGTTGGTATTATAACTGGCTGCGCAAGTACCATGAGAGGCTCGGTACCGCAGCACCAAATCCTTTAAAGGTGGATCGCCAACGATGGTCCATTTCAAAGAATGTTGGCAAACGGTACCAAATCTGCAAACAAACATTTGTTGATTTGGGCTTTGCTTTCAATGTTAAAAGTCCATGAATGAGCAACAATTTCTCAAAACATTGGTTTCATATGGAGTAATGGTATCAATCTTTATCGGAGTTTGGTTCGGACAATTGGGGGAAATTTTATCCATGGAGCTTGATGACTTCCAATATGGTTGAAAGGCACTTAATGGCTTAACTTTAATTCAAATGACCGTTTATCTATTGTATTATATGCCATGAGTTGTTGTTTGATATTCCATTGTTTCTTCTTTGAACACTATTTGTAACATAGCTCAACATGGGTGTTGGTCTTTGCTTTATCTACTTTTTTGGGCTAGTCTCATTGAGATTGAGGTGTTTAGTAATCTGCATTTTTCTCCAACATATGGTCATTTCACAAAAAATGAATGTGATTTTCAGACTCAACATTAAATTCCGCATCTACAGAGTGGTCATATGACTACTTCATTTTTTTGACCATTTTTGGCCCGTGAGCGCGCCGCTTCCACTATGGGCGATTCCTAGTCAGTTTTGTGGTCATAAGGGCAGTTCCTACTGAGTTCTGCAAGCATGAATTTATTTTTTCCTGAGCTAGAGAAAACTTCTGGAAGACATTTGAAATGATTTTGTATCATTTTTCATTATGTAGAATCCATTTTTCTTGCGTCTGTTTTACTATCTTTGCAGGAGGCCTGATTTCCGTGACATACCATTTTTGCCGTGATCTGAAGTCACTATTCACTATTGCAGCCGTTTCCAGAGTGCAGACTGAAGTAGCTTTTAAAATGGTGAGTGGTTCTGAAGCATACATGCATGCATACACGCAAGTGCAAGGCCAAACATCACCCATTGTTTGTCTATTCATTGTGTAGCCCCATCAAGTTCTTTATTGCTTTTATTGATCCCGTTTCTGCCCGTCTTGGAGTCTTGGTCTGGTTTTATTTTTCGATCGAAATCTTTGTGTACCTGAAATGGAGCAGGACCAAACACCAGAGCAAGTTCATCTACAGGATACTGAGACTATTCCAACAGAGGAACAAGATGCAAAGCGGGAATTTAACAGTGGTAGTAGAGGTATGGATGCAACTGTGCACATTATCGATTCCACACATCACAGCGTTGACCCCGTGAGTTCCAGCAACGTCGACGATCAACAAGCATCACTGGGGCCTTTCGTTCACGGCGCACAAGAAGACGATGGGGCGAATCAAGAAAGACAACCAATATTTCAATCATATGAAAGTTATCAACCCATGGGAAAACAAGAATTGGATTCTATTGCTGATCCTTATGCTATGTTACTGGCTGGTTTGGAAGAACGCGAGCGTGTTTTATGCGTCGAAGAAGAAAACATGCGGAATTTCCTTTATCTACAAGAGACGCTGGTTTTCAACAAGACGGCAGCCTAAATTCAAGGGCGCGAGGCGCGCAAACGCTGGCCCAGTTCATTGCCAGATATGAGTTCACCGAGTTTCACGTGTGCATCTACTACGACACCTGTTCCTTTCAGTCCACCGACCATTGTACTGGAACCGATGTCATCACCAAAGGGTCACAGTTCAGGAGGCCATCACAAAGTACCTGTTTGGACGTCGAGTTCAGAAGTTGGTCATGATATCTCCGAAGGGTCTTATGAATTATCTGAGACAAAATTTGCAAAGGAGCTTAAGGATGAAAATGGCGAGCCGACGGAAGAAGAGCATGAAGAGATGAGCGGCTGGTTGGAAGACTATTTATTGGGGTATCTCAAAGAGAAAATGAAACACAAAGCTACCGAAGTACGAGAGAAGCGTTGACGTAAGATGCTTAAGGGAAAATCCAAAGTCGATTTCCACAAGACTGAGGATAAAATCTTGGAGACGGATGACCGACTTCTTTGGAAGTTACTCCAGCGTATCGATAGGATGAACGAGAAGATCTCCAAGACGTTCGAGGACATTCGGTGTATGCCACCCTCCGGTCGTTCACCACCTACTAAGAAAAGTTCCTTTGTTACGCGAGAGTCATCGGCTTTTGCCACACTTACAGAAGTGTGTGCAGGTATGAATAAACATGAGTGGTCAGATGACAGTGAAGAGGATACGACTCACGCTCTGGAAATGGAAATTCCACCGTTCAATGGGCGCAACGTTGAGAAGTATGCGGAAAATTTTGGAAGATAACTGGTGCTCACTGGCAAAGCCAAAGCCAAGGATCCGGTGCAAGCTAATCTCATTGTTCAAGGCATCAAAGATCCTCAACTCCAAGAACGAGTCTCCAAATTCGTCAAAAAGGCCACAAGCTTTGAGTTTTTTCTGAGCAATCTCCAAGACCTCTATCCTACGCTCGAGACGGACCTCTCCATTCTGGGTGAGATTTCGAAGGTGTCTTATTTATCTTCTCACCCAAAACCAGAGCAGGTGGTCAAATTATTGGAAACACTGGAACGGCTGTTTGACAAGTTGAACCCAGGGGTTAGGACTGAGGAGCAAAAACTTATGGAGCTTTCGTCGAGGATCAATGATAAACTATTCGTTGAAACGACGACAACCTTTTTGCGCGGATGCACTCTTATGATTCACTGAAGGATCTCATGAAGGAGTGCGCACAGCTTTTTGCTGGTTTCAAACATCTTGCTGCTTCGCGTGGTTTTGCTTTCGGGCGCACTGCTTTGAAACGATACCAAGAAAGGCAGAGAGATAAGGAAAAGGAAACCTCTTTCTTTGGTGGACCATCGTCCGGAAGTTGTACCAATAAGCCAGACATCAACGAACTCCTCTCCAAATACCACTTGATGATTGCAGAGCTAAGAGTCTCTTAGAAAGAAGCAAGGGCGACGAAGGAGAAAACGGTCCTGGCCAAGGATAAGGTCGAGGAAGCAGAGGAGGCAAAGGACAGTTGGACCCCAACGCATTGATCGGCAAATTCAAGGCACGCATTCAGTGTTAGCATTGTGGTAAGACGAACCACTACAGCGATCACTGCTTTGAGATCCAAAGGAAACAGAAAGAGGAAAGACTGAAGGCCTTCCTCATCCGGTCCGGTCTCAGTGTGGAAGCAGCCCAAAAGGCGGTGGAAGACGCCAAGAAGACATGGAAGGACCAGAAGCAAAAGTGACCAAAAGCTGGCCCAAGAAATAAAAATGCCTCTGGCCCCGCCGCAGCAAGTGCTGGTTCTGCAGCCCCCTCAGCAGAGACCAAACCGGTGCAGGAGGACATTGAGAGCCCAGCCAAGAAAAGGAAGAGAGATTTTGCATTTTCAGAAGTTAAGAAAATTGTGGACCTGCTTCGAGCTGCTGTCAAGGACGGTCTCACATTGTGACTACCCGTGGTTGTGGAGGAGGAGATGTGTGACGCTGTTTTGGATACTGGTGCAACCGATTCCATTGTAGCTTCATCATTGGTGTCACATCCGAATCGCAGGGGTTACTGTGCAGTCAAGGTGGGAGATGGGCACTACACGTACAGTGAAGAACAAAAATCGGTGGATGTGTGCATGGGCAATTTTATTCTTCTAGTAAGAAAAAGTCACTGCCATGTCTTTCTTGGGGGACTTGATCCAGGCCAAGCCCCCCCTAAAAATCTTTTGTTAATGTTGAGACTAACTTAATCATTTTTATCACTCTTTTGAAGTTCAAAGTACACTTTCTCAAAGTAACTAGGGTTATAACCCTATCCCCCCATGAAGTTCACCCCTACCACTCAACTGAGCGGAGGTATCTTCTTTCATGGAGGTAATACCCAAATAAAGTAGGCACTTCATGCCTAAGGCCTTGTAGGTTAAGCCTAGTGGTCCCCCACCTCAAGAACCCTATACTCAACTGATTCTCCCACTTTTTGTGGTTCTCGTTTTGAACTGTTTCTGAATTCAGTTGCTTGGCCATGCTGGCCAAGCCATAACCTGTGTCTGGCCTAACTCTTATGCCCTAGATTCCTAACCAACTCCATTTCATCCAAAAGGGTGCACATGAAGTGCTTGATTCTAACTTGGAGGCCTCAGTCATGCTAGTTTTCACTTAGAACCAATTTCTTTTATCCTTTTGTGAATGAATCTTTGTACTTAAACCTGCTTTCTCTATCTGCAGCCCTTCTGTGATACACTGATTTCAAAACTATTCATTGATTCGATCCACATCCTGTTCTTGTTCTCCTGTTTTTCAACACCAAAGCTTGCAGGGTTTCATCAAAACTATTAGGGCACTAATCAAGGATATCTTTCCGGTAGCAGAGGAAACCCTTGAGAACCTTTCGAACCGACTCTGAGAAGTAGACAAGCCAAACTCAGCAAACAAAATGTCCACACCATCAATACAACTGTCCTCTAAGACTTGGCCCATTCGGAGTGTACAAGTGGGCAGCAGCGGGCCCATCTCAATGAGTGAGCCCAAGCTCAGAGTTGCATGTGGGTCTCGAGAAGATCCAAGTCACAAAAGGGGGTAACAAGAAGCGCCCGAAGAAATAACAAAACCCTTAACCATTGAGGCCTGAGCGGCTTGTGGTGACAGCTTGCAGCACCTCCGCCGACGAGTTGCTGTCTCCATTACCCCCTCAGCCTGCCCTGCATCTTCGTCTGCGGCAGTTGCAGGCTCTGAGGAACAAGACGAACTGAGAAGGAGAATGGACGAGTACCTGCTCCACTAAGAGTACTACAAGTCCGTCCGAGGGGAAGATGGAGAGGAACCTCTCGAAGCCTTGTGATCCCCACCACATACGGACATGGGTTCCTATCTTTACGCCGGCCCACCTGCGAACCTGGCCGACACTGTAACTCTACTCAGGTGACCGAGAGGGTCAGCTTGGCCTCCAGAGCTGCCAACAACTAGCAGGAACCCTTGTCCAGCTTATGTGGAGGATTCCCATCTCCCAGGGGCAACCTATGCTGCCCCCGACCGTATGGCCGAACTACTGGCCAAACTACTGTCTGGGTCCGAAGATCCAGATGTGACAGCCCTTTCTGAGGCTATCAAGGCGAAATCGGGTATCACTGAACCCTTACCCAAGCCAGCGCTGGCCTCACCCTCTCCTGGATTGAGCACGCTCGCTGATGATCTCAAACGATCATGGGTTTCCAGGTTACTGCCCAAGGTCACATGCCCCAGCCCTTTTCATCACCGTGCCAGCATAGTCCCCATCGCTGAGCTATGGGACGTGCCGGTGACAGACACTGAGAAAAGGGGGCTAACAGCTGTGGCACCTCTCGCTGGCGGACCATCCCCCCCTTCAGACATAACCTCAGGAAGTGGGAAGAGTGGCAAAAAAATTCCCTAGGCGAACATCAAGCTAGAGTTGCCGGAGTTCAACCCGAACAACCTGCCCGAATGGGCAGAAGAATTTGCCGAGTTTCTTTTGCTTACCGGCCAATCTCATATGGATGTGGCCACTAAGGTAAAGGGACCAGTTAGACACCCACTGTCGCGGCGCAGGATCGCCAGGCAAATAATGTTATCAGGAAATGACGATTCATAATCAAAGAAACATTCTTTTGAACATTATAAAAATAATCGAGATCCATCTGGCGATCCCGTAAATCGCCAGATACTACCGCGCGAAATTGCATAAATTAGCGCCGCAAAGTTACGTAAGCCCAAATGTCACCACGTAAAAGCAAAATGAATACTGCGCGAAATATACGATTCCGAGGTTGATTTCCCTTTGTTTTTTTTCATTTTAGATAATGCGGTTGGGACCCACCTGCACTACCAGCGCAAACACACAGAGAAAACAGGGAGCAAAAGCGACGCTTTCAGTTCTTCTTGCAGTGGACTGTTGGTGCAGAACCAGGTTCAGAACGCGATGCAAATTTAGTCCATCGTGTCGAGCCTGGCCGGTCAGCGGATTCGTACAGGACAGATCAGGCACGAGCAACGGTTTGATGCGTGACTTTGGTGTTTCACACATGGGTTGAGCCCACAAACCTCTGCACCCCTGGTCGTACATGTTTGTCCGCTGTTAATCTCGCACGTTGCTTGTCTCAAAGTGCTGTTATTCTCCATGAGGCCGCCCTTCCGACACTGGTTTTTTTTACTATTAATTGACTACGGTTGGCAAATAGTTGACAGCAGTCAGCAGTCAAAGACAAAGGAGGGCGTTTGACATTGGGACTGATGGCACTCGGCAAGTGACTTGCTGGAGGCTTGGGTGCAACGGAGCCCACAATTACTTCTCCGGAGGGACATCTCTGTCTTCCACCTATGTGCTGCGACAAGTCTGCAACAGGGGCCGTCATTTGATTCCAAGTGGGATCCAGTCACAATTCCAAGTGTCTGAATTCCCTCGCTTCAGATGGGAATGACCATTACGGAGATCCACGACATCACGAAGATTGACAATTGGTTCCTGCAGCGCTTTTTCATGATGCACACACATGCAGTGGCCATGCAGAAAATGCAGCTCGAGCAGTTTGATTACGACTTCTTCATGGAGGCCAAGTGCCTTGGATTCTCAGGTGCCTCCATCATACAGTGCCCATACAAATCGGAACGACAAACTCATGATGCCTGGAGTGCCTTTCAGAAACCACAAGGAAACATTCGGTTCGGTGCCCGGGAGCCACTGCTGTTTTGCCACCGTTTCTCATGCAACCCCTCTGCCAGTGCGCACCGGTCGTATCCCAGCCAGCAAATCGCACGCACCCGCTGTGCACACTGCACGCACGCATCGTACACACTGCACGCACGCATTGTGCACGCTGCACGCACGCACTGTGCACACTGCACGCATGCATTGTGCACGCTGCACGCCCGCATCGTGCACAATGCACGCACGCACTAATGTAATCTGCCTTCAACAGGATGTGCCTGCCATATCTCCACCGAGGTCAACATGGGCCGTTGTTGCTCCTGAAACAATTTCTTCCTATCCCCTCTGGAACCACCGCGCCAGCCACTTTCCTTGCATACACCGTGTCGTGCTCTGTGTATGGACAGTATGAAGTGTGCACACTGCACAGGGCAGTTGGTGCAGTGCGCAAGGTGTGGTCTGCATCGGGTTGAGTGCTGTGTGCAGTGCACATCCTGCTCCGAACAGCGTGCTGGGAGCAGAGTACAGTGGGAAGCGTGCGCGTTACAATCTGTGGTGCATATGGTGCAGGGTGCACGCTTCAACAGATTGTGAAGAGAAGCCTCCTTTCTGCAGGGTTGATGCTCTCCCATCCCACGTGCTTGCCACTTGCTGGCAATTGCTTGATGCCATGGGGACCGCAGACATTACAAATTAAAACGATGAGAAGTTTTGAACATGAAAAAACCAGTTCAAAATCGGGGTGGTGACTCTGCACACCCGTGACTCCGGCTACCCCCGGGTATGTCATGGGACACACTGGCAGACTTAGAATGATTGTGCTTTTAGGCGCGGTCATCAAAAGTGCAAAGCCATACACTTTCAGCCAGGTACACGCTTATGTCCATAAGCTGTCTCAGTGCTTCAAGTACCTTTACAACAGGTGTATGGGAGCATTCAGAAACTGTCACCGTGTTGCTCTGTGCAAGTGTGCTAGGGAGACAGTGCACAGGTATACAAAGCAGGAGATTACCAAGTTTTCCCAAAAAAAAAACCACTCCTTAATTTTGAAAAGCATGGTTTTACAAACGAAAATACCTTTTGCAACAAAAAAACATTGCACGGTTTTAAAAAAACAAACACCTTGCATGGTTCTACATAATGGGAGACATCCACCTGTAGCAAGAAAAAAAACAGTCCAAGGTTTTGGAAAAAAAATAAACCTTGCATGGTTTTCCAAAACAGAAGAGTGCAACCTTTTGCCCGAAAAAACAAACATTGATTGGTTTTACAAAGAAATAAACGTTGCATGGTTTTACAAAAAATTAAAAGTTGTATAGTGGTATGAAATAGGAGAGTGCAACCTGGTATTTACAAATAGATTACAAAGTTTTCAAAAACAAAAAGCCTCTGCATGGTTGTACAAAACAGGGCACATCAATAGTACACGGTTGTAAGAAAACCAATAAACGTTGCATGTTTTTACAAACCATTAGTCAAACACTTTTGGTACGGAGAAAACACATCACGGGGTTTTGAGCGACGTAACTCTCTGCATGGTTTCACAAAAAGAAAAGAGAACAACCTTTTACGAGAATGAAAAACATTACAGGGTTTGTAAAGGAAAACATGTGACACAAGCTTTTTATGGTTTGTAGTATTTTGGGGTGTGTCCTCTTTATCCCCGGGGGTGCCCTTTTTATCCCCAGGGGGTGTCTTATTCATCCCCACCCTGCCCTGATAATCCCCAGGGTGGGGCTCAACTGGTCACCGGGGATGAACCGGTCCCTTTACCTTAAATGTTCTCTTTTGAAACGCTCATGCAAAAAGAAAATTTTGCAAAAACAAGTGAAGCAGATTGTAAAAACCTGTTCTACTTGTGCTGAGGTTCTCAAAAGATTGGAGAAAACTTTCCCGGTCTATGAAACAGACCTCACTGTGTGCACACAGATTGAGGAGCTTCCTATGCTCCCTGAATTTCCTTCCGCTGCGCGAGTCTCTAAATATGTGTGCGACCTGGAATATCTGTTCTCATGAAGGAACGTGGCTTCGTATGGACCCACGGAACCCCACCTGTGGCTCGTGAGTAAAATCCCTACACGTACGTCCGACGATTGCCACACCACCTCAGAGAGGAAGAATCAGACCCACACGTACGATGACCTTGTGGACCTGCTCATCGAACTGGCCCTTGAGAGGGAGAATGACTGCCACATGGAAAAATTCCTCAAGAGACACCTGGGTCGAGGTGCCACCCCTACCCCTGAACGTGGCGAAGGGAAAGGGCCTAAAAATCCCACTAACGCCAACAAGGGTGGTGGTAAAGGGGGGGGGTAACCTGCGTGCAATGAGTGAGGTTAAACCTGAAACCGGTACACCCCCACTCTTCTACTGTAAGCCTGTCAATGACAAGGGAGGACCCTGTCATGCCCCTGACTGCGAGCATCGCAATGGTTGTGTGCTGCAACTGAAGAGACAGCAATACACTAAAGATGGGAAAACAGTGACCCATCAGGATCATTTCAGGTGTACCATCACCTGTGGGTACTGTGGCAAACGTCGTCACTACGAGGATGAATGTAACATCAAAAAAGGTGAGAGTGACAAACACAAACGGCAGGAGGCTGAACGCCAGAAAGCCACCAGAACTCCCCAGAATGGGGACAAGGGTGGTAAAGGAGGAGGCAAGGGGGAGGGGAAGGGTGGAAGTCCCAACCCTCAGAGGCACTCATCAGCGCCGGCTACTTCTCCCTCTCCTGCCGATGCTGACCCCAAGAAACGCCCACAGGGAGATAACGCCTCCCCTGAGGGGTCTAACTCCAAGAAGAGGCGAGTGGCCTGGATGGCCAAGTCCCTCATGGCTGCAGGGGTTGATGTTAAATTCGCTGCTGAGGAGTATGGGGGCGGCTCTGAAGAGGAGGACTTGGTATTCTGGATTCTCGTGAAAATCTGGGATCAAGATTTTCGAGCAGTGCTTGACACCGGCGCAACACTCTCTATAGTGGCCCGGCGCCTGCTAAAGGCTTTCAAGAAAACTAAGACAGTGGCCATAAGAGTAGGGGATGGGCGTACCATCCATTCCTTGGGGGGCGTCCATGTGTCTATTTGTCTTGGCGACGAATTTGTGACGCAACAATGCAGAGTGTTGGACACTGACGCCCTTGAAAGTGGACTGGCGGCCCTGCAAATATCCCTGGACGAGATGCAGGTTGAATTGTTCCCGAGCCAACAACAGCACAACATGCAGTTGTATTGCTCGAAACATATGAATAATGCTTTCCGTTTCTTCTGGAAAGCAATGAGCCTAGCGTATGCTAACCCTCCCTTCTCCCTGCTCGCGAAGGTTCTAACCAAAATCGCTTATGAGGGAGGAGGGGTTGTCATGTGCACCCCTGACTGGGGTTGTTCAGGTGACCACGCTTATTGGCGCCGACTGCTGGACCGAATGACTGTCGGAAGAGTGCAATTCCCCGACCGTCCCATCTATGTGCCTCAGGACTCAGACACAGCAATGCAGGCCCCTGAATGGGCCAGTTTCTTATCCATTGTCGATGGATCCCTCAACCTTGTACCCCTGTGTGATCTGGACCAGGTGCTACTGAAAGAGATCATGGCTGAAAATCGTGGCCTCACCCTTTTTGATCTCAAAAAACGATCTCCTGAGCACCTTTCAGCCACACTTACAGGGTGTGAATCCCCTGATGGCGATCTGGAACCTGCTGCTGTGAGGAAGGATGCTGACGACCAAAGGTCTGAAATCGCCAGCTCTATTCCCCCTGTTGAACCCAGCTGCGTTGAACTCAAACACAGTGCCTTCGTGGCCCAGCTGTTGCTGGAGGAGGTAGATCTGGAGTCAACCTCAGAACGAACTTCCCCTGTTGGGAAACCTGTGCTGCACATGCAGCATACTTGCTCAGGTGAATCCTAGGCTCAGAGTCGTGATGCTCTAGCGCAGCCTGCTTTTACTAACATGCCATTGTCAGAGCATGACACTCAGGAAGTCCGACGGCTGCTGTACCTGAGGGCCGAAGATATTGAGCGCCAGGAACGGCTGCAATACCTTAGACAGACCTGGAAATCCTCCATTTGGTATGAGGAGGACGACGAATCCTACACGCTACCTGACCCTGAGTTTTCCCTAGTGTATTCTCTGCACTATGGGCAACAATGTTCCCCTGAGTGGGATGAAGGCTCAGTACCTGCCGAAACGGCTGATCGGCAGAAAAAGAAAGAGCATGGTAAGAGCAACCTCCATGCTGAGGACGATTTCCTGCACAAAATAGAGAGTCTGAACCTTGACCCCCGACTGAGGGGTGGTGCCCTGGCCCTGAACTTTGTTTCGAACTGGTCTACGTAAAAAACTGAAGAAATTGCTCCTAACCTATGAGGAGGTGTTCGGCGCCCTGCCGCCTCCCCTGTCCTGCAAAAAACTGGTCCAGATGGACCTGAAACTGAAACCTGAGTTTGAGAAGACGCGAGTGACACGTCGTCCGTATCCTGCTCCTCAAGAACAGGTTGAGGAAATGGAGCGCCAGATCCAGGAATGCATTGATGCTGGCCTCGTTGAAGAATGTAAGAAGGGGGACTACCCCCATCACTGCAGTTCCTGCTTCCTGGTTGCTAAACCTGGATCCACTGCCCTGCGACTGGTTGATGACTATGGTGAAGTCAACAAGAAAACCGAAACCCACTCGGGGACTATTACCAACATGGAAAACACCTTGGAGCGTATTGCCAAATGCGGGTACAAAACCAAAATGGACAAACGCAGTGGTTTCTGGCAGGTTGACCTAACCGCCGCAGCTCAGGAACTTCTGGCCTTTACAACCCCTAAGGGTCGTGTGTTTCAATGGAAGGTCATGCCTTTTGGGGTGGCCAATGCTCCGGCACTCTTCAGAGAACAGATGAACAAAATTTTGGACATACTGAGGCGCACACCTCCAGTACAGGAGTGGATTTTCCGAGGGGCAGAAATGGAGGCCCACATCAATGACGTGAGTTTGGATACCAACACCGAAGAGGATCATGTCCTTCTCCTCCGTGAGGTTTTCATTGTTTGTCAGGAAAACCATCTCCGAATGTAACTCGAAAAATGCGAGTTCATGAAAGAGGATATAGAGTATTTGGGTTTCGATGTGGGGTATGGCTGGTGGAAACAAGCCGCGTCTAAGATGCAGCCCCTACAAGACATGCAGATTTGCGATGACCCTAAGAAGGGTCTACACGACGTGAGGAGTTTTCTGGGCGCCTGTAACTTCTGTAGGCGACACATCCACAATTTTACCTACTCTTCTGCCCCTCTCAGTGACCTAATCAAGAAAAATACTCCCTGGAGGTGGACCGCCAGAGAGGAAAAGTGTTTCCAGGAATTGAAGAAGAAAATTGCCTCCTCCTGAGGGGTTCCCGTCGGGGGCCTGGCCACGGGACGCTGCGGCGGACACGCACAAGCAAGCAGGCAGGCAAAGGTAGGTAGGTAGGTATCTTCGGGAGCTCAGGATGCCTCCTTTGGCTCCTGTTCCTCCCACTGCCCTATGTCAGGTGCCTCTTGAGCCACTCTCGCATGTGCTTGGGAAGGCATTGTCGCGGCCACCCGGTCCATGTGTCCCAGGTGGGAGGGTGTTCCCACATGTGTCCATGGGTAGGGCCACATGCCCCCTCCTTTGGGGGGCAGCTCTGGGGGCTGCCCAGCCGTGTGGAGTATCTCTCACCACAAGGGGTATTGCTCCCGCTAGTCTACGGTACGACCGCCTCACCCTTGTGGCTTGAGTTGCGGGGCCACTCTGCTTGGCAGGCGACCCCCTCCTGGACTGTAAACCGGCTCGCCTGTCACCGGTTGCTTCCATGGCTCCGGGTGACGTTTGCCATGGTCCCCGATGCAGCCTGGCCCGGCTCGGACCAGTGGCCTTGGAGTACCGCTCCTGCCACTGGCCCGGTGGGTCGGCTGGGTCGCCCCAGTGCGTCCGACCCATGGGGTGTTGGTTCTTTCCTGTCCCTCGGCCGCCCTACGTGTGTGCAGTGTCCTGGGCCGCTTGGCTCCTGTTCACCGGTGTGCCCGCGCGGTTTGTTGTGTTGCGTCTGCGGGGTCCTGGGCCACTTGGCTCCTGTTCACCGGTGTGCTCTCTCGGTGTGTTGTGTTGCGTGTGCGGTGTCCTGGGCCACTTGGCTCCCGTTCATCGGTGCGACCGCTGGGTGTGTTGTGTTGCGTGTGCGGTGTCCCGGGCCACTTGGCTCCTGTTCACCGGTGCGCCCGCTCGGTGTGTTGCTTTGCATGTGCGGTGTCCTGGGCCACTTGGCTCCTGTTCACCGGTGTGCCCGCTCGGTTTGTTGTGTTGCGTGTGCGGTGTCCTGGGCCACTTGGCTCCTGTTCACCGGTGTGCCCGCTCGGTGTGTTGTTTTGCGTGTGCGGTGTCGTGGGCCACTTGGCTCCTGTTCACCGGTGTGCTCGCTTGGTGTGTTGTGTCGCGTGTGCGGTGTCCTGGGCCACTTCGCTCCTGTTCTCTGGTGCGCCCGCTGGTTGTGTTGTAGTGTGTGCGGAGTCCTGGGCCACTAGGCTCCTGTTCACCGGTGCGCCTGCTCGGTGTGTTGCGTTGCGTGTGCGGTGTCCTGGGCCACCTGGCTTCCTGTTCACCGGTGTGCCCGCTCCGCGGGTTGTGTTGCGTGTGCGGTGTCCCGGGCCACTTGGCTCCTGTTCACCGGTGTGCCCGCTCGGTGTGTTGTGTTGTGCATGCGGTGTCCTGGGCCACCTGGCTCCTGTTCACCGGTGTGCCCGCTCAGTGCGTTGTGTTGTGTTTCGTGTGCGGTGTCCTGGGCCACTTGGCTCCTGTTCACCTGTGCGCCCGCTCAGTGTGTTGCTTTGCGTGTGTGGCGTCCTGGGCCCCTTGCCTCCTGTTCACCGGTGTGGTCACTCCGTGTGTTGTTTTGCGTGTGCGGTGTCCTGGGCCTCGTGGCTCCTGTTCACGGTGTGCCCGCTCCGTGTGTTGTGTTGTGTTTCGTGTGCGGTGTCCTGGGCCACTTGGCTCCTGTTCACCGGTGCGCCCGCTCTGTCCTTTGCTTTGCTCATGTGGTGTCCTGGGCCACTTGGCTCCCGTTCACCGCTGTGCCCGCTCGGTGTGTTGTTTTGCGTGTGCGGTGTCCTGGGCCACCTGGCTCCTGTTCTCCAGTGTGCCCGCTCGGTGTGTTGTGTTGCGTGTACGGTGTCCCGGGCCACTTGGCTCCTGTTCACCGGTGCGCCCGCTCCGTCCTTTGCTTTGCTTGTGCGCTGTTCTGCGCCACTCAACTCCTGTTCACCGATGTGCCCGCTTGGTGTGTTGTTTTGCGTGTGCGGTGTCCTGGGCCACCTGGCTCCTGTTCACCGGTGTGCCCGCTTGGTGTGTTGTGTTGCGTGTGCGGTGTCCTGGGCCACTTGGCTCCTGTTCACCGGTGCGCCCGCTCGGTGGGTTGTGTTGCGTGTACGGTGTCCTGAGCCGCTTGGCTCTTGTACCCCGGTGTGCTCGCTCTGTGTGCTGTGCTTTGGGTTGCGCGTGTGGTGTTGCGTGGGCGGGGCGTCGCTGCGGGGCGCTCACTCGTCCATCTGGACGGCGGCTGTTCGTAGACGGTAGGGGCTGGGTACCTTCCGGGCGCGCACTCGTCCATCTGGACGGCGGCTGTTCTTCCGAGTGGCACGCGAGGGATGGGTAACCCCGTGGCGGTGAAACGCTTTTGATGCATTCCCGTCGGGGGCCTGGCCACGGGACGCTGCGGCGGACACGCACAAGCAAGCAGGCAGGCAAAGCACTGCGCTCACAAGGGCATCCTCATGCTCGTGTCATGTGACAAAGCGTTTCAGGATCCTTGCCACTCTGAAACAAGGGAACAAAAGTATGTACAGCACGACATCAGGACATGTACACATGGGGTTAAGACTGGACTGGGGTAAGAGCATCACAGGACAAGAGACACTCAGTCCCAACTCATATCCCAATCCCAGGTCCGACCCTCCCAGTGGCTGGCAGGGGCGGGGGCTCAAACACAACCCATGCCCTGCTCAGTCCGGACCCTGAAACCCTGCCAATAGGGGAGGGTGTCCCGCCCAGCCACAGGCGAGTTCCTGGGAACCAAGGCGCTGCAAGGCCAACCGACAGTGGCTCCCTATGCTCCCTTGATGGCAGGTCGCAACTCCCCTTTGAGCCAGAGATTAGGCCCTGCCATTATCCCCTAGGAGTTGGTAACTGAGAATGGGCTGTTTCAGCCCAAGTTGACATTAGCTCGAAAAACTCCAAAATTGACCCCTCGTCCGGACCAGCCAGAGGTGGGGACGAGGCAACTGACCCTATGCCCTTCAAGTACGAGCTCTCTAGAGCCCTCACTCAACCTGGCTCCCTCTGAATCCCCAGCATCAGGGCGCCACGGTTTCGCCATGTGGGGTCATGATGCCCAAATCATCCAAATTGGAGTCATCCCCACGGGTGGCTCGCCCGGCCAGGGCAAGGCCAATGCCTCACAGGATAGGAGGCAGGACCTAGGACCTACATCTGATTGCACGACTTAAAATTAGGTCCGGGGTCCTCATGGGCACAGAGATATGGGGCCGCCAATGGACCACACGGGGGGGGGGTGAAATTGGGGTCCCAAAAGGGGGTCATTTTGGCTGCTCAAAATGAGCCAAAATCGGGGGTATTCCCAATGGTATATCTCCACGCCGGCCTGGAGATCGGATTCGCCATTCCATATGCCATCCACTGGGAGTCCAACGAAGACACACATGTACTTGGCTCCCAAGGATCTTCATGGCCCTCGGCGTGGTGATGATCCAAACTGGGTCTGCAAATGCCAAAGTGGCAAAATCGGCTGTCCCGGGCGACCGGCCAGGGTAGGAAACCTTGGCGATCTCGTCGCGCCAAGCCTTGATTCACGACCCTTGATATCCCCTTTGGTTGCCTGCTTTGGGACTCGGCTTGCTGTCACCGTGGCTGCCCACTGTTCGCCGAGGGGATGACCACACGGAGGGGGCAGAAAGCAGCATGCGGTGCAAAGGGGGGGATCATGGATCGAACCAAAAGTTGAATAACTCCAGATGAGCCGGAGGAGCAAATACGAAACTCAATGGTGTTCAACCCTTGGTCATATGCTACAATAATCCCTCCTCCTTCCTAGCTGAATCCCGTGCCCCATGGAGATATGGTAGTTCCAATATGGCATACAATGGCAAAAATAGCGAAATAGGGCCAAAATGGCCCGCACTCATGATTCCATATCTCCATAGCCAGGGCAAGGATCCTTTCAACCAAAGATGCTATAGACACATGGGACTTAGGTCCCAATATATGCCGCTTGCCAACCCTCATGGTTGCCTCTAGCTATTTTCTCTATTGGAGGGAAATTGACACACAAATGGGGCAGAATGGCAACATACCCCAAATTGGGTGACTTACAACTCTCCCTTCGAGAGCAGAGGCCACATGGGGAAACACCCCACTCGATGCGGGTTTATGTGCCCCCTCCGAATTGCCCTTACCCTTGGTCAAGTGGCGCACGCAACCTTTGGGGTTTGACCATTTTGGCCTAATTTTCGACCAAAACTTGCCCCTTTTCAAAGATGGAGTTTTGGTACGCATTGAATTGCGTGGAGCCATTGTTGAGTTGGCTCGAAAATCAAAAATGACCTAGGGCTTTTGGTCTTGTGAGCATTGTGTTCGGTCATTAACGCTCATGCTCACAAGGCCACGAAGTTAGCGTTTGCGCACGCAAACGACTTGGGTTTGCGAAACCCATAGGCTGCCTAAAACATCCCTATTGCCCTCTTCCCTATACAAAATGATATGCCCATATGAAAGGGGCATGGATGAAAGGCATAGGGGGGGAATGTAGGGTTCCGTCCGAACTCATGGTCCTTGAGAACCATGAGTTCGAGCGATTGACGGAAAAGCTTGCACGCTGATTTTCTCTCAGACGCGACAGCGAAAAATTTTGATGAACACACCAGATGAAAGTACAGGAAAAACCCTCTAGATCCAGCCCTTAAGTTCCTTTAGAACCTCAAAGGTACTGGAGAAGGTACTCGAGAGGTACTGCGGCGAAATCTGTTCAGACTACTGTGCAGAAGAAAAATAAAATACCAAGAAAACGACGCACCGCCAGAAAAAATAAAGCTAAAAATCGTCTTTTCCGACCTCAGAAACCCCCCCAAAAATTTTTATGCCGCTGTTTGGCGAGGTCGCAAAATTTGGGACACTCACAAAAAAAGACGAACAATAGAGTCGCGACGGCGGAGAAGCTGAGCGTTCCTTGCCCCAAACCACCTAGCAAAGTGCGTGCCCTAGGCGCTAGGGACTTGTGCGCGCCCCAAAACAAACACACATAAACAACAACAACGCCACCGGCCGCCGAAAAACAAGTATGTTATTTGCCTTGCAACGCTAAAAAACGACGTAACAAGCACAACACGGTAAGAGGTAGACAAGGAGAGAACAAGTATGTAACAAACCGCACCACGGTGGAGATATACCGCAAGTATGAGACCAAGCATTGCAAGCCCACTTGCATAGGGAGTACGACGGCGCCGTAACACGCGAAACAGGGGAAGATGTGATCAAAAAGGAAGCCGCACAAGTATGTTGCATGTCATGCTGCGCAAGCGGGAAGGACAACGAACAAAGGTGTATGAATAACACACACAAGCAACAACAACGCCCCCGGCCGCCGAAAAACAAGTATGTTATATGCCACGCCATGCATATCGCCATAGCGCATAACGCCATGCATAACGCCGTACCAAACACAATCCGCGCCATAGTGGAGGCGAGGCATACCGCAAATGTGCACACATGCGAACGCCCCGCCCCAACACGCTCACTCGCATAGGGAGTGAGACGGGGCCGGGAAAAGAGGTGGGTAAAGAGGGAGCCACACAAGTATGTTAAATGTCACGCCGCGCACACGGGAAGGTCAACGAACAAAGGTGGCCGAAGAGGTATGTGGAGCCGTGTCGAATACAAGCTAGGATATAAACCTACGCCGAGCAACGCACGCTAATATACGCCGTAGCAAGCACAACACGGTGAAAAATAGGAGAGGGGGGAACACGGACGAGACAAAAGTAGGTAACATACCACACCACCGCAAGATTAAGAGGCCAACCGAGGATGGCAATGGCAAGACGCCATGACACGACAAAATCCCCGCCGCCGCACGCCCGTTTGCATAGGGAGCACAACGCCGCCGTGACGCACGGAACACGCAAAAAGGTGTGAGATAAGCATGTTACGCCCACGCACGGAGCACAACGGCGACAACACACACATCACACGAGAAGATAAGGAGGGCAAGGAGCAAGGAGCAAGTATGTTACCGTGTCGTGCCACGCCGCGCACACGAGGGAAGCGACAAGCGCCCGGCCCGCGGCATACACACTTAGGCAAAGCGACGTGTCTCGTTTGTGCTTCGCATCTTCCCACACCTTGCTCACCCTAAGATCAAGAGGACTAGGACACTAAGATTGGGGGAACAAAAGAAGTATGTTGCATGTCACGCCGCGCACGCGGGACGGACAACGAACAAAGGTTGCGGCCCAAGAGGTGTGTGGAGCCAAGTCGAGAGCAAGTAGGAAATAAACCTACGCCAAACGACGCACGATAAAAGACGCCGTAACAAGCACAACACGGTAAGAAAAAGGAGAGAGGAGCACACGAACGAAGCATAAATAGGTAACATACCACACCGCCGCGGGAGTAAGAGACCGACCGAGGATGGCACTGACGAGGTGCCATGGCGCGACAAAACCCCCGCCGCTGCACGCCCGTTTGCATCCTTTCTCTTCGCAGGTTCAAAGGAGAAGGCCCAACGAGAGAGAACGACGAGCCGGCAAGGAAAAAGACCGAGACACGCACCAAAGGGCAGGCAGGGAAAAAGTGCATGCCAGGGAGAAGGGTAGAGGAAAGGGTAAATAGCAACGAAGCCTCGAAAGGAACAAGGGGTAGCCAGCAGCCGAGCAAGGGGCGCGCACAGGGAAGGGGGCACGGCAGGCACACGGCGAGCACAACACCGCACCGAGACACCGGAGAGGGGAGCACCAGAGGGACAAGAGAAGAGCGGCACCGCACACCACGACACGCAGGGCACAGACACCACACACACCGCACACACCCCACGAGCCCCAACAGCCCGCCCAGTGGGCGGGCAGTTGGGGGAGGGACAGCGCCTGACCTCAGACGCCCCTCACAATGGTGGAAGGCACCCCCCCGGGGACGCCCTTCCGCCACCCCCACAGCGAGCAACGCCGGCCCGCAAGGGCGCACGCTGTGGGGCCGATGCTGGGTCCCCACGCCCGCACCGACCGCAGCCGGGACACACGGGTCGCGGAACCCTGGCTGCCCGCTCCAGAGGACGGGCGGCCGGGGGAGGGACAGCGCCTGACACCAGGCGCCCCTCACAACGGTGGCAGGCTGACCCCCCGGGGACGGCCCCCCACCACCCCCATTGCACGCAGCCCCCACAGGGCATGCAGGCCAAGGGGACAGTGTTGGGCCCCCACACCAACACACCCGCGCCCACAGCAGGTGGGTGGCGGACCCCAACAGCCCGCCCAGTGGGCGGGCAGTCGGGGGAGGGACAGCGCCTGACCTCAGACGCCCCTCACAATGGTGAAAGGCACCCCCCCCCGGGACGCCCTTCCGCCACCCCCACAGCGAGCAACGCCGGCCCGCAAGGGCGCACGCTGTGGGGCTGGTGCTGGTTCCCCACGCCCGCACCGACCGCACCCGGGACACACGGGTCGCGGAACCCTGGCTGCCCGCTCCAGAGGACGGGCGGCCGGGGGAGGGACAGCGCCTGACACCAGGCGCCCCTCACAACGGTGGCAGGCCACCCCCCCCGGGGACGGTCCCCCACCGACCCCGCGGCATGCAGCCCCCACAGGGCATGCAGGCCACGGGGACAGTGTTGGGCTGCCACACCCACACACCCGCGCCCACAGCACGTGGGTGGCGGACCCCAACAGCCCGCCCGATTGGGCGGGCAGTCGGGGGAAGGACAGTGCCTGGCCTCAGACGCCCCCCACAATGGTGGAAGGCACCCCCCCTGGGGACGACCTTCCGCCACCCCCACAGCGAGCAACGCCGGCCCGCAAGGGCGCACGCTGTGGGGCCGGTGCTGGGTCCCCACGCCCGCACCGACCGCACCCGGGACACACGGGTCGCAGAACCCTGGCTGCCCGCTCCAGAGGACGGGTGGCCGGGGGAGGGACAGCGCCTGACACCAGGCGCCCCTCACAACGGTGGCAGGCCACCCCCCCCGGGGAAGGTCCCCCACCACCCCCGCGGCACGCAGCCTCCACAGGGCATGCATGCCAAGGGGACAGTGTTGGGCCCCCACACCCACACACCCGCGCCCACAGCACGTGGGTGGCGGACCCCAACAGCCCTCCCTATGGGCGGGCAGTTGGGGGAGGGACAGCGCCTGGCCTCAGACGCCCCTCTCAATGGTGGAAGGCACCCCCCCTGGGGACGCCCTTCCACCACCCCCACAGCGAGCAACGCTGGCCCGCAAGGGCGCACGCTGTGGGGCCGGTGCTGGGTCCCCACGCCCGCACCGACCGCACCCGGGACTCACCGGTCGCGGAACCCTGGCCGCCCGCTCCAGAGGACGGGCGGCCGGGGGAGGGACAGCGCCTGACACCAGGCACCCCTCACAATGGTGGCAGGCCACCCCCCCCGGGGACAGCCCCCCACCACCCCCGCGGCACGCAGCCCCCACAGGGCATTCGGGCCAAGGGGACAGTGTTGGGCCCCCACACCCACACACCCGCGCCCACAGCACGTGGGTGGCGGACCCCAACAGCCCGCCCAGTGGGCGGGCAGTCGGGGCAGGGACAGCGCCTGACCTCAGACGCCCCCCACAATGGTGGAAGGCACCCCCCCGGGGACGCCCTTCCGCCACCCCCACAGCGAGCAACGCCGGCCCGCAAGGGCGCACGCTGTGGGGCCGATGCTGGGTCCCCACGCCCGCACCGACCGCAGCCGGGACACACGGGTCGCGGAACCCTGGCTGCCCGCTCCAGAGGACGGGCGGCCGGGGGAGGGACAGCGCCTGACACCAGGCGCCCCTCACAACGGTGGCAGGCTGACCCCCCGGGGACGGCCCCCCACCACCCCCATTGCACGCAGCCCCCACAGGGCATGCAGGCCAAGGGGACAGTGTTGGGCCCCCACACCAACACACCCGCGCCCACAGCAGGTGGGTGGCGGACCCCAACAGCCCGCCCAGTGGGCGGGCAGTCGGGGGAGGGACAGCGCCTGACCT
The DNA here is from genome assembly GCA_964036045.1 of Eutreptiella sp. 'Long Island Sound 2002'. Classification (NCBI taxonomy): domain Eukaryota; phylum Euglenozoa; class Euglenophyceae; order Eutreptiales; family Eutreptiaceae; genus Eutreptiella; species Eutreptiella sp. 'Long Island Sound 2002'. Next base: position 46,882,121 of record OZ038378.1, read on the forward strand.
CAGACGCCCCTCACAATGGTGAAAGGCACCCCCCCCCGGGACGCCCTTCCGCCACCCCCACAGCGAGCAACGCCGGCCCGCAAGGGCGCACGCTGTGGGGCTGGTGCTGGTTCCCCACGCCCGCACCGACCGCACCCGGGACACACGGGTCGCGGAACCCTGGCTGCCCGCTCCAGAGGACGGGCGGCCGGGGGAGGGACAGCGCCTGACACCAGGCGCCCCTCACAACGGTGGCAGGCCACCCCCCCCGGGGACGGTCCCCCACCGACCCCGCGGCATGCAGCCCCCACAGGGCATGCAGGCCACGGGGACAGTGTTGGGCTGCCACACCCACACACCCGCGCCCACAGCACGTGGGTGGCGGACCCCAACAGCCCGCCCGATTGGGCGGGCAGTCGGGGGAAGGACAGTGCCTGGCCTCAGACGCCCCCCACAATGGTGGAAGGCACCCCCCCTGGGGACGACCTTCCGCCACCCCCACAGCGAGCAACGCCGGCCCGCAAGGGCGCACGCTGTGGGGCCGGTGCTGGGTCCCCACGCCCGCACTGACCGCACCCGGGACACACGGGTCGCGGAACCCTGGCTGCCCGCTCCAGAGGACGGGTGGCCGGGGGAGGGACAGCGCCTGACACCAGGCGCCCCTCACAACGGTGGCAGGCCACCCCCCCCGGGGAAGGTCCCCCACCACCCCCGCGGCACGCAGCCTCCACAGGGCATGCATGCCAAGGGGACAGTGTTGGGCCCCCACACCCACACACCCGCGCCCACAGCACGTGGGTGGCGGACCCCAACAGCCCTCCCTATGGGCGGGCAGTTGGGGGAGGGACAGCGCCTGGCCTCAGACGCCCCTCTCAATGGTGGAAGGCACCCCCCCTGGGGACGCCCTTCCACCACCCCCACAGCGAGCAACGCTGGCCCGCAAGGGCGCACGCTGTGGGGCCGGTGCTGGGTCCCCACGCCCGCACTGACCGCACCCGGGACTCACGGGTCGCGGAACCCTGGCCGCCCGCTCCAGAGGACGGGCGGCCGGGGGAGGGACAGCGCCTGACACCAGGCGCCCCTCCCAATGGTGGCAGGCCACCCCCCCCGGGGACAGCCCCCCACCACCCCCGCGGCACGCAGCCCCCACAGGGCATTCGGGCCAAGGGGACAGTGTTGGGCCCCCACACCCACACACCCGCGCCCACAGCACGTGGGTGGCGGACCCCAACAGCCCGCCCAGTGGGCGGGCAGTCGGGGGAGGGATAGCACCTGACCTCAGACGCCCCCCACAATGGTGGAAGGCACCCCCCCGGGGACGCCCTTCCGCCACCCCCACAGGGAGCAACGCCGGCCCGCAAGGGCGCACGCTGTGGGGCCGGTGCTGGGTACCCACGCCCGCACCGACTGCCCCCGGGACACACGGGTCGCGGAACCCTGGCTGCCCGCTCCAGAGGACGGGCGGCCGGGAGAGGGACAGCGCCTGACACCAGGCGCCCCTCACAACGGTGGCAGGCCACCCCCCCGGGGACAGCCCCCCACCACCCCCGCGGCACGCAGCCCCCACAGGGCATGCAGGCCAAGGGGACAGTGTTGGGCCCCCACACCCACACACCCGCGCCCACAGCACGTGGGTGGCGGACCCCAACAGCTAGCCCAGTGGGCGGGCAGTCGGGGGAGGGACAGCGCCCGACCTCAGACGCCCCTCACAATGGTGGAAGGCACCCCCCCCGGGGACGCCCTTCCGCCACCTCCACAGCGAGCAACGCCGGCCCGCAAGGGCGCACGCTGTGGGGCCGATGCTGGGTCCCCACGCCCGCACCGACCGCAGCCGGGACACACGGGTCGCGGAACCCTGGCTGCCCGCTCCAGAGGACGGGCGGCCGGGGAAGGGACAGCGCCTGACACCAGGCACCCCTCACAACGGTGGCAGGCCACCACCCCCGGGGACGGCCCCCCACGACCCCCACGGCACGCAGCCCCCACAGGGCATGCAGGCCAAGGGGACAGTGTTGGGCTCCCACACCCACACACCCGCGCCCACAGCACGTGGGTGGCGGACCCGGACAGCCCGCCCCATTGGGCGGGCAGTCGGGGGAAGGACAGCGCCTGGCCTCAGACGCCCCTCACAATGGTGGAAGGCACCCCCCCCGGGGACGCCCTTCCGCCACCCCCTCAGCGAGCAACGCCGGCCCACTGATGCCGGTTCGGAACCCCGTGGCCATCTTTGGGTCACTTGGGGTGTGTATCTATGTGCCGGCAAGCCGCCATTGGCTGATATCATACCCTCCCATCCACCTGACCTCACCCGATGTGATAGTGTGATAGGTTTGGCCATTCCGGCTATGAGCGGCCATATTCAGTACCGAGGCGCCGCCAGCTGAGATTTATATATCAGAATATCAGGAATCAACAGGGTTTTATTATCATGATGTTTCCGTAATTTTTCAGCCTTTCGTTCTGATGGTCAATGTATCGGCGACCGTCAGTTGGCTCGCGATTTTGCGTTAACCGATTGGTTAACTGTTATTTCCAGATATTTTGGCGGAAACCCCGATGAAGGGTCAGATTTCATCAGTAAAGGGTTCGTTGCTTCCGCAATTTTCTAAATATGCACTCGAAATTTTTATCTGAATTTTTCGCGATGTCGAAATCGAATTTTCGACTTCGACATCGCCGCACTTGATTTGGTCTTCTTCGAGTGGTCATACTCTTTTCCCTATGTCCGAATCAGGTTTCCCTTATACTTGCCACCCATTTGACTTGGAGATATAAGGGAAACAAAAGTGAATCGTGGGACCACTTTGAAGGGCCATATCTACGCGCGAGTGTGAGGAAAGAGAATAAGGAAGGTTGGGTTGCAAGCGCCTTAGTCTCAACTTAATTTAGGAAGCATCAAACGCCTTTGGTGTGTACACATGCCCGGTGTAGCAAGGGATAAGGGTCAAGAGGGTAGAAAGGGATATATAACTCTTGGACCGTGCAACCGAATATTTTATTGCGACTTTCGAGTGTACTGCATGAGTGTTGGGGTTGCATAGATACTTTCCTTGGGTTCCCACGTATTTTTAACGTGCAGTTATGTCCATGGAGGGGCATGACATACCATGGTGGGAGCCACGTTTTGAGGGTTATGTTATATGCATGGTATGTGCTTCGATATGCTCACGCCCATGTTATATATCTTCGTGTGGCCGAAGAGATGGGGAGCCACACGTGACAAGGGCTTTGCCCGTGTCCCAATTGTGGAATTCAAAGCGCTAGACTAAGTCTACCGCGTATGTATTGCTCATGGTATGTTTGGCAAGGAGATCCATGAGTGCACTCCCATTCTCATGGGGCATGTAGATACGAGTGGCGAAGGTATCTCCATGCGCCCGATTGGGGATCCAAGTGGGGGAATTGTTCGCAAATGGTCCCAATCATTTGTGTATTGAACCATGAGCGGATATCATGGGTGAGCATAGAGATATACTATCATGACAACTTTATGTTTGGACATATTTTCATTTTTTTGACCTCATTTTATGCTCATTTTTGTGTTTTATGTGCTCAACTGGTCGGTTAACAGTAAAGTGCCTAGAGATCCGTGAACTATGGTATGTTGCTTATATGTTGGCATATGCTTCGGTGTTGCACCTCACCATATGCCGGATCACGTGGTCACTTTGGCTTGGGACACGAGGCCTGACAAAATTAGGTCTCAAACTCATGAGCTGACTTGTGAAGCATGCCATGTACATAACCGGAGAGGTTTCGGAGCCAATGATGGGATATTCTTGGGCATGGACCTTTGGTCTATATCACCCTTGTATATTACTTTCCGGTTTGACACATGCATGGAGCATTTGGATATTTGCCATATGCATTTTTGAGTATATAATTGACTTTTGGGCATAATGGTGTGATTTGCCTGATTTTGCCATGTTGTGAGGTCAACATCATGGGGCAGTTCTCCAAGCCCAATCGACTCCAAGTCCAACCAAGGTTATGTCAGGCTAGGGCATGGTCCTGAGTGCCACTCTAGGCCATGACACGCCACCTCCCCTATTGGGCTAGGATTTATAGGCTTGGGAGTGAACACATTTTTGGGGTTTGTGTAGTGACTTTTGACACATGGCATTTAGCCATCTTATTTGACTGGGTTCAGGGCATCATCCCATGAGACCCACTGGGGGGAGTATTTTCTTCGAACGAACTTCAGTCTTCGAACGAAGATTCGAATCTTCGAACGAAGATTCGAATTTGAAGACTGTATTTGCTTTAATCGCAATTCAATTAAATGCAATCGAATCCAAGCTGCTGGGGAGAATTGCCGCAAAAGCGCAGCAACAGCAGCGCGCGCACCAGATTGACAGGCGATTGCCGCAGATTTGTGCCAGAAAAACGCAGATTTGTGCCAGAGAGACGCAGATTTGTGCCAGAAAGAAGGATTTTTTTTTTCACTCGATTTGTTGTATTTTTAAGGGTGTCACTGTTTGACCAATGGTGCAACTTGGAATTACGCTCAAAAACGCGGTAGGCACGACGAATGCTTATAGCCAGGACGTTGAGGACGCGCTTGTGCAATTTTTCACCTCCTCCGGCCTGGGACGCCAGCTTTTACACTCAATCTACACACGAGTCAACCCAGGCGCTGACAAGCAGAGATTGAATCAACTTCTACGGTGGCACAGCGATGCTCAATGCTCGCCTGAAGAAGCAGTCGCTTTGCTTCTCGATTTGGGAATCCTAGACGCCGCCTTCGGGTTCTATCGCGCTTTATTTCCAAGCGTGCGGACGTATGGTACAAACAGACTGGCCTAAGGTTTGGGAATCCAATGCCAGGCCGCCGGAGAGTCAACTTGGCTTGGAAAAGGATGAAGGAACCCCTGCACCTTGTTGGCAACATCGACAAGAAAACTGGCATCCGAAATGTCTCCTGGCCGTTTGATCACTGGATCAACTACGTTTTCACACAGCCTTGCCTCTATGAAACTCTACAGCCCAGCAAAGATGGGTTGGTTTTCATTGTGAGTGGCGATGGTTATCCTGTAGCGGGTGTAAGCTGGACTCAGCGTACCATTCGCATCCGAAATCATGAGCATCTAGCCCGCAATACAGCACACATTTGGGTTTTAGAGCTGGCATACTGTGGTGACTCCAATCTGAAGGATTTGCGCCGGGTCTGGAAAAAGAATCTGAGGGTGTGTTATTTCTTCGAATATTGCCTTCGTTCGAACCTTCGAACGTTCGAACGAAGCTTTTCCTTCGAACGAACGTGTTTTTCGAACAAAATTTTGATTGCGCTTTGCACGCTACTAGGTCCTGCAGCGGATCATAACTACGCGATCCGTCGTCGTGAAGGGCGCACGCTGTGCGGCAAGTGTTATGCTGGGCGGAGATTTACCGTTTTTGAAGAAGTTTCCGGGACTTACTGAGCATTGGTATATACCGTCAGTTCACAACTTGGGCCTTTGGAACCCTCTCAAGAGGCGGTACCTGGGCTGTCACCGGCGCAGAACGCGCACCGGTGATGCGTCCCGACTTGGCAAGACCCCTGTCTGCAAGGGAGCTCGTGGCTGCGCTTCAAAACCTTTGCTTCAAGTGCCACGACACCATGCCATTATTTGTGTTCTTCATATGCTCATGCGAATTGGTGCTTTGCTTGGGGAATACTTGGAAAGGCTATGCTTGTCCGCCAGCCGGGAAGCACGCAACGCTATCAATAACATGCTGAAGATTGCTCTGTGTGGCTGGCAGCTAGGTGGAACTTGTAGACCTGATGGACAAGAAACGAAGCGTTTGTTTTTTATATGGGATGGTATTGCTCATGTTTTGGGGTTGGCCGACGAGCACTTGGGTAACCAGGCTGTCATGCGGTTGCGGGACGTGATGCAAGAAGAAGAAGATGCCGGAGAGGGAGACAAAGAGGATACGGAAAAGAAAGACGAGGTTGCAGTACTAGTGTCAGGCAGTGAGTCGTGAGCCAGGACTCAGAGAGCTACATTGGACAGGGACATTGGTGGTTCTGCGGTTCTGTTGTTGCCTGTATGTGCATTTGTAAACGCCGCGTCTTTTCTTCGAAAAATATCTTCGTTCGAACATTCGAAGGTTCGTTCGAAGAAAAGTCCACCACATTTCGAAAACACATTTTCAGGGCATTTAGGTGGTTGCAGGCTGAATCTAAAGAACCAAACCCTCAAAAATACCTGTGTTGAGCATTTTATCGCAATGTTTGCAGCAAAACGGCCACAACAAAGGCGTTCCAACAGTTCAAAACTTTTCTTCGTTCGAAGAAATAATCTTCGTTCGAAGGTTTCGTTCGAAGAAAATACCCCCAGCGGTGGGTCTCATGGGATGTTGGTGAGTAAAGGGAAGGTCTTGAGTCCAGAGAATCAGGGGTCTATGGCTGTGATTGTGTACGTTTCCATCTTTCCCCAACTTTGCTTGATATGTGTTCATATGCCAATCTCAGGGCTTTCCTCTTTGGTGCAATTCTTGTACATGCCCGCCACCGTGGGACGACCGGTGTGCTGAACGGAAGCCCGCAGTGTGGATTGGATTATTGCTGGATTTGTGGGATCTGGTTGCTGTTCAGGGTTGAAGGAGGATTGTATTTTTTTTTCTATATTTTTGGATTTGGAACCCTGGATTTTGATAAATGCAATCGTTGATCAGGAGCAAATCGGCAGGGGTTACCGGCGGAAGGGGCACAGCAGAGGCCGGTCCTGGTAGGGACCTTCTTTATGGTAGCAGAGGCGTACCTGCTGCCCCTACCTACCGCCGACCCGGGGACTTGGGCCCTTATGAGCCCTGCCCAAGTACGCCCCGGGTGCGTATTGTGGACTCGGTGGAGACCACGCCGGAGATTGGAGCCATAGAAGAGCCAAGACGTTCAAGAGCATGGCGAACTCCGGATGGTGAAGCCCGAAGAGAAGTACGACATTCGGGGAGAGGAGGACCTGACATGGAGGATCTGGTCTCCATATGTGAGCGTCGCTGCCGAAAGGCATGCAACCTCCGCTCCGCCGCGGAGGACTCTGAGGAGGCCTGCCATTCAGGCAGCAGTGGAGGACGGGCCCGGCGCTGCCGGAAGCGCGGGTCACCCAAGTCCGCGGCAAGGGACGACGGGGCTATGGACACGGACCCCAGCCCGGTCAGGCTGTGGGAATCCGAGGGTCACTCCGAGGGTTTCGGACAGCCTACGAGCCACCTTCGGAGTCGGAGATGTCCGCGCCGATCGCCAGGGCGCATACGGCCCCCGAGCCCGCCCTGAAGCACGACGCCGAGGGCTTGGAGAGGCCAGCCAGGGCCCGGACGGCACCTGTGCCCCGGCACACGGGACCAGAGACGGACGCCATAGGCGATACGCCCATGGGCGTCCAGTCTGAGGTGCCGGGAACCGCGGGATGCGCCGGATCAGGCGGAAAGCAGGCTCAGTGCCACTGCAAGCACGTGTCCTTCCTCATGGGCAAGTACCCAAAGATGGGGATGGACGCCATCGTGCATCGCCTAGACCGCCTGGACAACGCGAAGGACGGTCTAGAGGAGGACGGCGCCGGGATCCTGGATGACCAGTCGGCTGCGGAGAAAGACATGGAGGAGCTGCGAGCGGAACGGGACCGGTACCGGGAGAATCTGGAGCTGGCCCTGGAGAAGCAGCAGCGAGTGGTGGACAGCCTCCTCCACCTGGTGGAGGACATGTCGGGACGCCTGAAAAGGCTAGAGGAGCTACAGCCCCCCGCCTCGGGTCCGGAGCTCCCGGCAAAGCCGGCCGCGGCAGAGCTGGTGGAGCGGGTTAAGACCCTCAGGAGCGCCATGGATAAACCCATGGGCGGCCCTGCAGAGGCACCCTACGCGCCTCCGCGTGTTGACCCGGGTGCGCTGCCTTTTGTTCCCATGTTCAGCGAATCCACAATGCTCGGGTAACAAACGGCGCCGGCTGGGTCCATGCGGGAAGGGCACGCAACCACGGACCCGAGGAGCCTGACGGTACAGATGTCCCATGCCACCCAGGATCCACCGCCCACTACGACTGCCTATGCAGTTTATGCGGAAGAGGAGATCCAAAGCCAGACCATGCAGGGGCGAACCATGGGAAGCGCCGAAGGACATGGTCGAGGTCATCCAGGCGGAAACCTGTGGGCGAAAGACCCCAAAACGGGGATATGGACGGCCGGCGGAGGAAGTCCTTCCCGCATTCCAAACCCCATGGGTTCAGGCCCAACTGGACCGCATTCCATGGAGGAGAGGGATGTACGGGGAGTGTACTCACACCCCCCGGCCACAGGTGGTATCCGTCTCGGTGGAGTGGTGGCTGGGGATGTCGGAGACGCCATCAGGATTGACGACCTCAGGGGAATCAAAATCCCCTACTATGATGGCAACCCCTCCAACCTGGACGACTTCATCCTGGATTGGGAGGACTTCGCCGAGGAGGTCGTCGGCGAGATGCGGGGAGCGCCGCGGGACAAGTGGGTATGCCGGACATTCCCACAGCGGCTGGCGCAGGACCTGAAGGAGGAGCTGCGGGATCAGATCCGGGAAGGATTGATCCGCACAGAGCAGGCCTGCCTCCAGTGGTTGGAGGATGAGGAGCGGGTGGACGCTCCGAACCAGAAGCTGGACGACTTGTGGTCCATCCCGCTGCCGCTGGACCGCGGTGAGTTGCGGGTCAGGGAGTGGAACCGGTATCTGCGGAAGTACCGCAGATGCCTCAAGCTGGTGGAGGACTGGAACGAGGCCAGCGAGATCCGCCACCTGCTGAAGGACGTCCTCCCGGCAACTGGAAGAGGAAAGTGGAGGACGAGGAGAAGAAGCGGGCCAAGAAGCGGGTGGCGGTAAGGATCATGGCGGCGGAGGATACCCATGCGGGTATCATGGAGATCTTCAGGAGGAACCTGGGCGAGCCCAACCGGATGTTGGGACTGAAGAACACCGTGTACGTGGAGGTATTTGGAGACTCCATGGGGCAAAGGTTGCTGCGCCTCAACAACGTGGAGTGGAGGCGCGGGGAGCCGTTAAGGATGCAGGTCATCTTCGCCCGCATGAGCCTGGACGAGATCGTGAAGTACATCACGGTGGAGTTGAAGCTCAATGCGAAGAACGAGGCCCACGTGCAGGATCGACATGGTCATGGACAACGAGGCCACCGAGAAGACTGCCATCATCGGGAGATCCAGGAGGACACGGCCAACTCTGCGAAGGATGGTAGTGGAAGTGGCCAAGACCACTGGTCCCGGGAGGATCACGAGGAGGCCCATTTCTTCGCGTTTGTGGCGCACAACGTGAGGAACCATGGGCAGGATCGGTCCAGATGGAGCCAGGTGGGACCCAGGAAGAGCAGAGAGCCAAGGAGGATCGGGAACCCACCGCCCTCGTTCCGGGAGTACAGGTCTCAGCACGACGGGTGCTGGGTCTGTTATGGCAAGGGAAACAACCATGCACACGACCACCGTCAGTGCAAGGTGTATGAGGCGGACAAGAAGGCCTACTTCGCCGCCCACCCCGAGAAGAAGCCCAAGGAGCAGCGGATTTCCGATTGGAAGGCGAAGGGCGGAGACGGGGGAAAAGGCCAAGGCAAAGGCCAAGGAAAAGGCGGAGGAAGAGGCTATGGTGGTGGACCTGGCCAAGACCGACGAGTGTGGTTGATCGAGGAGGTTGCTGAGGATATGTTGAGGACGTTGGAGGAACTCAAAGCCCAGCAACGTGGTGGACAAAGTCCTGGCGGATCGCAGCCGGAAGGGGCTGCGGGAAGCCAAGTCTAGAGGAGCCCCCACGGGAGTGGGACCTCAGAGGTCTCTCCTCCGAAAATCAGTGGAATCCCAGAGAAAGCGAAGGCACATCGGGTGCCGAAGAAGGCTCCAGAAGAGCCAAAACCACTGAGCTTCGCCACTCCAAACCCCTGGAGCGCCCTGCCAAGGGAAGTACATATGGGGGTGGGACATGGCAAGAAGGAAGGTGCGACCACGGAGAGCCCCGTGGACGGGCAGGACCAACCCAAGATCTACACCATCCGTGACCATACCCTTGAAGTCCTGATGCACCCGGACGTGCTAGAGTTGCATGCCGTGAGAGTCGTCCATACACCTCATGGCGACGAGCGGCAGTTGCACTTGAAAGTGCGAGTACGGTGCGGACGAGAGGAGAAGGTGGTGGATGTGTTAGTGGATATGGGTGCCCAGGTGAGCCTGGTCCGGAGAGGGTTGTTCAAGGAGGAACTCCTGCAGCCCAGCCGGAGACCGGTCCGCCTGAAGGTCGCCAACGGAGAGATTATGGGTGGCGGCACCCATGAGGCCACCATCAGTATGGAATTCTGGGAGCATGAGCGCTTGATCCTCCCTGATCAGGCGAAGAGAAGCACTCTATCCGGGAACTTCTATGTGGCCGACATTACCGATTGGGATATGATCATGGGGTATGACTTCATGGTGGCCAACGCCATTGGAGCCCTTCCCCATCGTGCAACGCTGGTCCGGGAGGATGATGAATGCCTCACATGGCTGTCCACGGACTATGCATGCGGGTCATCCCAATGGAATGCTGAGGAAGAGGATCGGATCGTCCAAGCGGTGCAAGCTGTGGGTGCCAAGTCCAGAGGAGACCGTGGAGTTCAGCTCACGGAGTATGGAATTGCCCCGCAGGTGTATGCCAGGATGATCCAGACGCTGGGAGCCGAAGCGCCCGAGACGGACGTCTTCGCTTCCCGGGATGCCCCACTTTTGCGGAAGTGTAGGAGGCATTGGCATCGAGGAGACTCAGCCTGGCATAGGCATTGGGGTTTGAAGGAGTGGGGGCCCATGTATTGGCATGGCTCCCTGGATAACACCAGACGTACGGTGGAGAAGATCGTCGCGGATAGGGCGAAGGGAATCCTGGTCATAACCGGCACAGGATCCACCCCATGTCCGCTGGAGGGTCTCAAGTCGACGCTGGACTCCATCACCCTGAACGAGATGTCATTCGGGCCAGAGGAGGAGTTGTTCATCGACGCCAAGGGTGTATCAATGCCCTCCCCGGGTCAAGCGTGGGGTACCAAGGCTTTCCTGGTGGATGGGGCGCAAGCTCAGCCCACGGGTGATGAAGCATTCATCCGTAGGGTGGAGGCGGTGCCCATGAAGGTCATGTTTGAGCCCAAGGAGGGGACGGATCAGCCTATTGATGGCATTGACGTCCTGTCCCACGCCGAGATCCACAACGTCGTCAACTACATGCGGATGGGGATGCACGACCGTGTGGCAGCCAAGAAGAGGCGGGCCATGGTCACATCTCCGCATTGGTGGAATGACAAGATGTTGGTCACCGGCAAGTACGAGAAGGATGAGTTCGTGGCGAGGGTCATGGATCACATCGCGGACCAATACGATGGTCCGGTTGGGTCGGACCCACCAACGTGGGGTTTTCCAAGAGTGGGAACCGGTAGCGACGAGCACCAGCCCGAGGCCGCAAATTTTCGAAGATTATCGGTGGGAGTCGAGACCCACGACGATGAAGACGGCATATCGGACGAGGAGAAGTCGGACTCGGACCCAGAAGAGGCCTATACCGCAGTGCGGTCGGTTGTATCTATACCGAAGCAAGCGGCTGAAGAGGCCAAGGAGAACCCGAAGGTCGCCGAGCTGAAGGAGAGGCTGATCAATGCCTATCCGCGGCTATTGAGTGGCGTCGCCAACAAGAACCCTCCAGATCGTGGGAGGTTTGGTACAGCGAAGATCAAGCTGAAGCCGAACCCGAAGATCTATCGTCATTGGGAGTACCAACTTCAGGGCGATCGGGCCGAGGCCATGAAGAAGCTGTTGGCCGAGTTCATTGAGCGGGGATGGATCGAACCCTCCGACAGTGAGTGGGCCAGCCCAGCCTTCATCGTGCCCAAGAAGGAGAAGGGCGAGTGGAGGTTGGTGGTGGATTACAGGGGTTTGAACGAGCAAACCGAGCACGACTCGTACTTGCTTCCCCTGATCGACTTCATCCTCCAAAAACAACAGAAAAAGCGGATCTTCACGGTGTTGGACCTGAAACACGGTTATCACCAGATGCCGCTACACCCGGACTCCAAGCCCTACACAGCGATGTCGACGCCGCTGGGGCCCATGCAGTGGAAAGTGGTGCCTATGGGCGCCAAGAATGGCAACGCCGCTTTCCAGCGCATGATGGAGGACCTACTCGGTCCTGTCCGGGACTGTGCCGATCCCTTCGTGGATGACATCATCATCGGGTCCGGCACGGAGAACATGACTGAGGATGAGCTCATCGACGCGCATGAGAAGGATCTGCGCCGAGTGCTCAGCGAGTTGGACAAGCACAACATGGTGTGCAAGCCCACCAAAGCCTCACTCTTCGTGAAGGAAGTGGAGTTCGCGGGTCACGTGGTTGGTCACGGGCAACGCCGTCCCATGCCTGGGAAGCTGGCGTCCCTGCACCACTGGGAGAAGCCCCAGACCATCAGCGAACTCCGGTCCTTCATGGGGTTCTGCAACTACTATTCGGGCTATGTCTGGATGTATGCAGAACTGTCGGGGCCGCTGCACAAGATGCTGCGAGTGGGCAAGTTCGATGGCCGGAAGGGGAGCAAGAAGAAGCTTGCCTGGACCCCTGAGGCCGAGGATGCGTTCAGCCGCCTGAAGGAGAGACTCCTGGGGCAGCTGGGACTTTTCTTGGTGGACCCAGACAAGGGATTCGTGCTACGGACGGACGCCTCGGACTATGCTGTAGGGGCAGTCCTCGAGCAGATCCGGGACGACGGGTCACACGTACCCGTGGCGTTTTGGAGTCGGATCCTGGCCGAGGGCCAACGCCGCACCTGGACCGGGAGGGAGAAGGAGACGTACGCCATTGTTTGTGCGCTCAGGAAGTGGTCTGGCCACATCGGATTGCAACCGGTGGTGGTTTGCACGGACCATCAGTCCTTGCAGAGCTGGCACAAGGAGCACGTCGACACCCCCTCGGGACCGGCGGCAAGGAGGGCCCGATGGCATGAGACGTTCGCCAAGTTCGACCTCAGCGTCGTATACGTCCCGGGGAAGGCCAAGACTGTGGCAGATTGCCTCAGTCCATGGGCCTACCCCGCAGGCAAGGCTTGGATGGACATATCCAGCCATGGGGACGCCGAGGAAACCGAGGAAGCCAAGCGCATCATCGAGATGGAGAAGGCCATGGAGCAAGAGGGGGTCAAGTGCTTCGTGGTGATGGCGAACCGTACGGACCTGGCCAAGTTCCGGGGTGCCCGCGTCCAAGCTATTCGAGAGGAAACCCTCGAGCAATGGATGCTGGCCCCTGTAGAGCTAGTCAGGTCGGTGCTCACAGAGGACTGGTCGGATGACTACGCGGCATCCGAGCACTGGAGCAAGTACTGGAATGCCGTGAGCGCCCCGTCGGACGACGAGTGGCCTGAGGGCTTGACCGAGGATGGGGACAAGTTGTTCCTCAAGGACAAGCTACTGGTGCCCGAGAACCGAGTGGAGGAGCTCATTGACCATTGGCACAACGCCCAGCTCATGCACCCTGGCCGAGACAAGATGCAGCAGGACCTGGAGTGGCGTTTCAAGTGCCCTCCGGGGTACTACGCCATCCTGGATAGGTACTGCAGCGACTGTGCCGTGTGTCGGGCCACGAAGAGCCCCAACCACTCCACAGCGGGCAACCTGGTGTACACGGCTATACCGGAAGCCCCTATGCGGTCCGTGGCCATGGATGTACTCGATATGCCTGAGGTCACCGTGGAAGGAGAGACCTACGACTGTGTCATCCTGGCGGTGGATAGGCACAGTGGGTATATCGTGGCGGTCCCTGGCAAGAAGTCCAAGAAGAAGGGCAAGAAGGACAAGCATGGAGTGGGGCTGCAGGCCAAGACCGTCGCTAATGCAATGATCAGGCATTGGCTGACGATTTTTGACGTCCCGGCTGTCATCTGCAGCGATCGGGGCAGCCAGTTTGTGGGGACGTGGTTCAAGACGATGTGCAAGCACATGGGTATTCGGCACGCCAAGACCGTGGCGTACCACAGCCGGTCGAATGGCCGAGCTGAGGTGGACGGGCGGCAGATGTTCCAGAAGTTCCGCCAGCTGCACATCGACGAACCGGGCCGGAATTGGTATAATTCGCTGTGCAGAGTACTCCAAGCGTATCACGACCTTCCGGGACCCACTGGGCTGTCGCCCCATCGCATCCTGTTCCTACGGGATCGAGTGTCACGCACTCTCCCGTGGTTGAACCATGGCAAAGTGGCCCGGGATGCGAATGCCATGATGGCTGAGGCGGGACACGGCGGCCCAGGTGTGTAAGGCACTTCAGGACGAGCATGACAAGAGGGCCAAGTACTTCAAGCAAAAAAAGGTCCAGAAGTATGCTCTCCAAGACACCGTGTGGGTGGAGCGGCACCATAAGGATGTCCTGTCCAGGCATCGGCAGGCATCTTGGTATGTGCCGGGGGTAATCGTGCGGAAGGTCGGGCAGGATGTGTATGCGGTTCGTGTGGGGGTTAACAAGATCCTGGACCGCGACCATACCCAGCTTCGTCCCCGAGCACCAGACCCCAGCGGACGTCCCGTCACCTTCGAGTTCACGGCCGGCGATCTGGACTCGGACGACGAGGGTGAGGACGACGACTTCACCGCCGAGAAGATCCTGGCGGACAAGTCGGACCCGGGGACGCCTGGGGGAAGGCTTTATAAAGTCCGTTGGAAGGGATTCACCGCATCCAGGGATTCGTGGGAACCTCAAAGCAGTTTTGTGCCGAGGTACACCACGGTCTGGATGGACTACCTGAAGAAAAAGAATATTTCTTTGGATGTCAAGGACATGTTGGTCCATTTGGTTGCTGCAGTAGCACCGTAATGGATTCCCCTTGGCATTTCTGTTTGTTTTTGTGCTTGGGAGATAAGTGAGGGCGTTCAATCCGGGGATTTTTCGGCCTTGATTGGCCATAAACCCCCATCACTCGATCTCCACGTATATATTTCACTGTGGTGTACTTATTTAGGTCGACCGACGACGTTTTTCTATCTTTGATCCCCTTGGTCCATGTTGTAGATCAAGTGGAGACCGGATATGGCGTAGGGCACCGATTATCAGTGTCCTCACCCCTCCCTTGGGGCATGGGGGACGCCTACGGCGTGTGTGGGGCCTCCATGTGTCCTTGGGACATGGGGGGGGAGGGTGTGGAGCCCATTGGGGTCCTCCCGTCCTCTCTTCAATGACTTCCGAGCGGTAACAACGCTCTGAGAAGGGGGTCGAAGCCGGTTCGGAACCCCGTGGCCATCTTGGGGTCACTTGGGGTGTGTATCTATGTGCCGGCAAGCCGCCATTGGCTGATATCATACTCTCCCATCCACCTGACCTAACCCGATGTGATAGTGCGATAGTTTTGGCCATTCCGGCTATGAGCGGCCATATTCAGTACCGAGGCGCCGCCAGCTGAGATTTATATATCAGAATATCAGGAATCAACAGGGTTTTATTATCATGATGTTTCCGTAATTTTTCAGCCTTTCGTTCTGATGGTCAATGTATCGGCGACCGTCAGTTTCCTCGCGATTTTGCGTTAACCGATTGGTTAACTGTTATTTCCAGATATTTTGGCGGAAACCCCGATGAAGGGTCAGATTTCATCAGTACAGGGTTCGTTGCTTCCGCAATTTTCTAAATATGCACTCGAAATTTTTATCTGAATTTTTCGCGATGTCGAAATCGAATTTTCGACTTCGACATCGCCGCACTTGATTTGGTCTTCTTCGAGTGGTCATACTCTTTTCCCTATGTCCGAATCAGGTTTCCCTTATACTTGCCACCCATTTGACTTGGAGATATAAGGGAAACAAAAGTGAATCGTGGGACCACTTCGAAGGGCCATATCTACGCGCGAGTGTGAGGAAAGAGAATAAGGAAGGTTGGGTTGCAAGCGCCTTAGTCTCAACTTAATTTAGGAAGCATCAAACGCCTTTGGTGTGTACACATGCCCGGTGTAGCAAGGGATAAGGGTCAAGAGGGTAGAAAGGGATATATAACTCTTGGACCGTGCAACCGAATATTTTATTGCGACTTTCGAGTGTACCGCATGAGTGTTGGGGTTGCATAGATACTTTCCTTGGGTTCCCACGTATTTTGAACGTGAAGTTATGTCCATGGAGGGGCATGACATACCATGGTGGGAGCCACGTTTTGTGGGTTATGTTATATGCATGGTATGTGCTTCCATATGCTCACGCCCATGTTATAAATCTTCGTGTGGCCGAAGAGATGGGGAGCCACACGTGACAAGGGCTTTGCCCGTGTCCCAATTGTGGAATTCAAAGCGCTAGACTAAGTCTACCGCGTATGTATTGCTCATGGTATGTTTGGCAAGGATATCCATGAGTGCACTCCCATTCTCATGGGGCATGTAGATACGAGTGGCGAAGGTATCTCCATGCGCCCGATTGGGGATCCAAGTGGGGGAATTGTTCGCAAATGGTCCCAATCATTTGTGTATTGAACCATGAGCGGATATCATGGGTGAGCATAGAGATATACTATCATGACAACTTTACATTTGGACATATTTTCATGTTTTTGACCTCATTTTATGCTCATTTTTGTGTTTTATGTGCTCAACTGGTCGGTTAACAGTAAAGTGCCTAGAGATCCGTGAACTATGGTATGTTGCTTATATGTTGGCATATGCTTCGGTGTTGCACCTCACCATATGCCGGATCACGTGGTCACTTTGGCTTGGCACACGAGGCCTGACAAAATTAGGTCTCAAACTCATGAGCTGACTTGTGAAGCATGCCATGTACATAACCGGAGAGGTTTCGGAGCCAATGATGGGATATTCTTGGGCATGGTCCTTTGGTCTATATCACCCTTGTATGTTACTTTCCGGTTTGACACATGCATGGAGCATTTGGATATTTGCCATATGCATTTTTGAGTATATAATTGACTTTTGGGCATAATGGTGTGATTTGCCTGATTTTGCCATGTTGTGAGGTCAACATCATGGGGCAGTTCTCCAAGCCCAATCGACTCCAAGTCCAACCAAGATTATGTCAGCGTAGGGCATGGTCCTGAGTGCCACTCTAGGCCATGACACGCCACCTCCCCTATTGGGCTAGGATTTATAGGCTTGGGAGTGAACACATTTTTGGGGTTTGTGTAGTGACTTTTGACACATGGCATTTAGCCATCTTATTTGACTTGGTTCAGGGCATCATGTTGGTGAGTAAAGGGAAGGTCTTGAGTCCAGAGAATCAGGGGTCTATGGCTGTGATTGTGTAGGTTTCCATCTTTCCCCAACTTTGCTTGATATGTGTTCATATGCCAATTTCACGGCTTTCCTCTTTGGTGCAATTCTTGTACATGCCCGCCACCGTGGGACGACCGGTGTGCTGAACGGAAGCCCGCAGTGTGGATTGGATTATTGCTGGATTTGTGGGATCTGATTGCTGTTCAGGGTTGAAGGAGGATTGTATTTTTTTTTCTATATTTTTGGATTTGGAACCCTGGATTCTGATAAATGCAATCGTTGATCAGGTGCAAATCGGCAGGGGTTACCGGCGGAAGGGGCACAGCAGGGGCCGGTCCTGGTAGGGACCTTCTTTACCACAAGGGCGCACGCTGTGGGGCCGCCGCTGGGTCCCCACGCCCACACCGACCGCACCCGGGACACGGGGTCGCGGAACCCTGGCTGCCCGCTCCAGAGGACGGGCGGCCGGGGGAGGCACAGCTCCTGACACCAGGCGCCCCTCACAACGGTGGCAGGCACCCCCCCCGGGGACGCCCTTCCGCCACCCCTACAGCGAGCAACGCCGGCCCGCAAGGGCGCACGCTGTGGGACCGGTGCTGGGTCCCCACGCCCGCACCGACTGCACCCGGGACACACGGGTCGCGGAACCCCGGCCGCCCGCTCCGGAGAACGGGCGGCCGGGGGAGGGACAGCGCCTGACACCAGGCGCCCCTCGCAACGGTGGCAGGCCACCCCCCCGGGGACAGCCCCCCACCACCTCCGCGGCACGCAGCCCCCACAGGGCATGCAGGCCAGAGGGACAGTGTTGGGCCCGCACACCCACACACCTGCGCCCACAGCACGTGGGTGGCGGACCCCAACAGCCTGTCCAATAGGCGGGCAGTCGGGGGAGGGACAGCGCCTGACCTCAGACGCCCCTCACACAATGGTGTAAGGCACCCCCCCCGGGGACGCCCTTCCGCCACCCCCACAGCGAGCAACGCCAGCCTGCAAGGGCGCACGCTGTGGGGCCCATGCTGGTTCCCCACGCCCGCACCGACCGCACCCGGGACACACGGGTCGCGGAACCCTGGCTACCCGCTCCAGAGGACGGGCGGCCGGGGGAGGGACAGCGCCTAACACCAGACGCCCCTCGCAATGATGGAAGGCACCCCCCCCGGGGACGCCCTTCTGCCACCCCTACAACGAGCAACGCACCAACGCACCAACGCACCAGCCACGGGACATCCGCACCCCATCCCCTGCTCTTAGGCAAAGCGACACAACAATGGTGGAACCCGCGGCCCCACGCAAAACGCGCCCCCGATCTCCGACGCTGGACGCAGCACACGAGGTTATCAGGGCGCTGGGACTCAGAGACAGCGAAGGAGACCCCCCACAAGGGGACGCGGGCACGGACTCCGACCTGGAGGCAGTACCGGAGCTCTCAACGGGAGGCGCGCCCGTGAAACCTGTGCCGCCGGCGGGCAGCGTGCCCACCCTCTGCCCCGCGTGGAAACGGGGCCACTGCACCGGCGAAGGCTGGTGCCCAAAACAGCACCCTCAGCCCGGTCCCGATGACGGAGCGCTGCCCGAGGCCAGACCCGCGGCCGCATGCGCCGCCGTACGCTACGGGGTGGCGCAGGGCTGGATCCTGGATGAGACCGCACGCGGCAGCGTGAACATCCAGGAGGCCATCGACCAAGTCACCCACGCGGGACAGGCGGCAGTGGCCTTGCACACCCGGGGCCGCCACGGCGGACCCGCAGAAGCGATCATTGTGGAACCCTCGGGAATGGTGCTGGTCCTGGCGGCAGACAGTGTCCGAGGGGTGCTCCACGCATCCCGTGTGCGGCGGGCGTGCCCACAGGCCCACAGTGGACCATCCAGGTGTACACCCCCCCACGGGCGTGGCCCTTCTCCACGTGGGCGGTGCTTGCCGTCATGTGGCACCTGGCACCGGAGGACGCCCCCACAGGGACCGCGGAGGAAATCGCCCGGGCCCTCCACACCTGGCCGGCCGACCAGGATTACCCCTGGCGCAGGCCCCGGGGCGGCCTCCCAGTGGCACCCGCGGCAGAGGGGCTCAGCCTCGCGGCAACCTCCCAACGGCACCCCGACAAGAGGGCACGCCACTTCCTGCAGACGGGCACGGTCCCGGCCGCCCCGCCAGACTCCGAGTGGCAATCGGACGCAGGGGAGGCGCAACCGCTGCCGGGCCCCTGGGTCCTCCCGTTCTGGTATTTGCCCATGGGCGCCCTGGCCCACGCCACTCAAGCCGTGAAGGGGGCTTTCCCGCAGCCACTCCTCCCCGGCGTGGCCCTGCTCCGCAGCCTGCAGATGGGGGCCGCCTGGGTACGTTGGAAGGAAGGAGGCGGGCCCTCGGGCCCCTATTTCCCCCCGGTCCAGGGCCAGGCGCTGCTCCACGCCGAGGGCATGGGGACCATGGAACGGCGTGCAGGTGGATCACAGCGGCCGCCCGACGGCCCATGCCATCGCCGCCGGCGTGCCACCGCCTCCTACGGATGGTCCCCTCTTTGGCCTCCCAACACGCCTTTATGAGGGACGTGTGGAAGGCCACACGGAGCCACACCAGGGAGTGGCTAACGAACCGGGCTGCACGGTACCCGCCGGGGCCGGTGCTCGAACAGCTCACGGCCCCCACACCCGGGGTCCGCCACGCCCTGCACAGGGCGTCGGCTCTCACGGAGCAGCTCAACGACGAGGTGCTGGACCTGGCGCTGGAGCCACTGCGGGTGCTTTACCCGCAGACCCACATCCCACCCGCGGGCACGTCCGACCGCCTAGGCCGCCTGGGGTTGCAGCGCCGCGTCGAGGCCGCGCACCCGCGAGGCGTGGTGGAACAGTGGCTAACGCTCCGCAACCCGTCTGCCGCGGGGCCACTGGTACCTACACCAACTCCTCTTCCTACCATTGGCGGCCCCGGAACACCGCCGGCAAAACCCTTGCCACACGCACCCGGAGCGCCGAGACGTGCAGGGCTTCCCGCACTCAGTCCCGCCCGCCCTCTTGCCGGGGCAGGGCCCGGAGGCGCTGCAGCAGGGCCCCCCGCTCGACACCGCCACCACGGTACAATAAAGGGGACGCGACGGCGCGGATGGTGCCGAACCGGACATCATGAACTGCGGAGCGGTGGCCTGGATGGCAGCCTGCAGGCACCTCGCCCGAGATACCATGGGGCTCCGGCAGTACAGACCAACGGACCGCACGGCGCTGGCGTCCGTGGTCGAGGCCGTCACCATGGGTCCCATGGCGGCGTGGCCGGCGCAACTGCTGCCCCACGTCCCCTGCCGCGACACGCAGCCCCGCCGGCTGGCCGCAACGCACGCGCCGACGGCACCCCTCACGGCGGAGCAGCTATACGTCGTCGCGGCTGCGTTGCTAGCGGACGGCGGGGAGAGCTTCGTCCACCACCACGGCCCGGCGCAGATTGCGGGAAGCATACAAGGGCCGCAGCGCGATGCACCAGACCCGTGGCATGCCACACTCCGCGGGCGCACCCGCGTCTGGGATGCGGGCGATGGCACACCCCCACCCGGGCCTCAGCAGGGGAAGGAACTGGTGCTGCAAACGGCAGGCTACCAGGCCATCCTACACAGCCACGCCGGAGGGTACCGGTTGCACGTCCTGGCCGGAGGCCGCTGGACTGTCTGGCACAGCACCGCCAGGCAAGGGGCATTACTGCCCCTGCCCCACGTCGACTGGCAGCAGGGGCCCTCCCAGGCCTACTATATGTCGGCGGACCCCTGGCCGCTGGCAGTCCTGCTACACACCGTCAGCGCCCCCAACAAGAGGCAGGCACCGGGGTGGGTCAACCCCCCCGCACTGGTGTGGAGCCCCGACCAGGAGGAGCATCTACGGGCCGCGTGGCAGGGAGACGCCATCAGGGCCACGGACGTACCGGACCTCCACGCGGGGCCAATCACGCACGCCCGCCCGGCGACTACCCTGGCGGTGGCCCAACGGGGACAGCAGAACCCGCAGTGGGTGGTCTGCATGTTCAGCCCGGCGGACGCGCACATCGTCGTCTGCGACCCGGAGCGCCTGCCGGGGCCCGAAGCCGTGGTCCGCGTGGCAGACTGTACCCGCATGATCGTCAAGGCGCTACGGGAGGGCGAAAACCACACCCTCCTGCTCCAGGTCAGGCTGAAGGACAACGCCCGGGCGGCGAGGCCGGGGGTGTGGCCGGCAGCGGCGCACCCCGCCGACCTAGAGCTCCAGCTTGCGGTGCCGACCACAGGGTACCACTGGCTACAAGCCTTCCACGACCTGCGATGGAGGGGCAAACCCGACCGCCAAATCGGCTCCACGCACTGGCAAACGTGGTTGCAAGCAGACGCGCAGCGCGATGCCATCCGCAGTCTCGGGCCTGCGCCCGCGACACGAGCCCTCGATGCGGCGGCCCCAGGCCGCACACTGGCGCCACACACCGTTCCACTGGCCAACCTGCCCTTCGAACCAGCGGCGGAGGGCGCCATCCGGAAGTCGGTGCCGCTCCCCCCGGCGCGAGGGGCCGCGGAGCGGACGAAATGCCCCCTGTGTGCAGACAAGTACTACACAAGCGGGGCAATGCTGGAACACCTGGCATGGCACGCGGTGCACGCTGCAGCCCCGGTGGACGACAAGGAGGCGGCCTCCAACAATCTGCAAGGGAGGGCACGGAGGTCCGCACGGCATCCCCTGTACGCCCGGTGCCCCCCGCCCCAGGCGGCCGTCCACGCAGACGGCGATGAGGAGGCACCCGGGGCGGCCCCGGGGACCGGCGGTGCGGCCAGACCAGGGTCCATCCCCGCGGGTGGCCCCGCTGGCCCCCCTGGCTCCCCCGGCCCCCCGGGTCCCCCTGTGGGCCCCGCTGGGAACGGGCTCAGCAGATGCGGTGCACCCGGATGCCCTGGCTGCGCTGGCGAATCCAGCGGCGATGCCGGTGCGGGATAGCTGACTCCAGGAGGACACGGCGGGCGACGCCCTGTGGCTTCTCTCGTGGAACCTGCGCAACGGCCTCGTACCGCCAGACCGGTCGCTCCGGGACACGCTCCGGCGGCGCCGGGGGCCGGCGGCCTGTACCGACAAGGAGCACCTCATCACCGGCATGCTACCCCAGGAGGGGGGCTTTGCCATCATGCTCCAGGAAACAGGGATCGCCACCCGGGCGCAGGAGATGCACGTGGCCGCGGCGCTCCGGGACAAGGGGTACACCGCCGTCTTCAGCAGCCGGCTGGCGGAGACGGGAGCCACTTCCACCTTGAGAGGGGGGGGCCTCCTCACCGCGGTCAGCAGCAAGTACGTGGCAGAGCACGAGGTGCTCAGTTTCACGGAAATCGTCCCCGGGAAGGCCGCGGCCCTGAAGATCCGCACGGACGGGGGAGGCCTCACCCTCATCAACGTCCACGGGCCGCAAGCAGACTGCTCCCCGTGGGCGGGACGGGCGGCATTCTGGGCCGACATACAAATGTATGCCACGGCCCGCAGCCTCGGTGGGAGACACCCGGTGGTCATCGCTGGCGACACCAACATCTACATGGATGCCACCACCAACCCGGCCACGGAGCAGTTCCGAGCGGGCTGGGAGGCCTGCGGTTTCGGGAGGGCCACGGCAGGCGGCGAGGAGGACATGACCCCCACGCTCCATCCGTCCCGGCACAGGGTGGACACCTTCCTGGTCAACGAGCCCCTCCTGCCGTGGTCCCTGCGGGAAAGCGTCTGGGCTCGCGGCATGGCACACCCCCAGGTGGCTGGCTCAGACCACTTCCCGGTCCGCCTGGCCCTGCCGGGCCTCCTCAGCGCAGCGCGGCGATGCTCACCCCCTACAGCCACGCGGAGGGCCGCCTCCTCCCGTACGACGCCGAGGCCGGGCCCGTCCAACACTGCCTGTGGGCGGCGCTCACCGCCGCACAGGATGAACCTTCCCTGGCGCCCTGGCTGGGTCCCGCAGAGCAGCACGACTACGGGTCCATGCCCGCGGCTGCGGTGGACATGGTGTTCGAACACCTCCACGCGACGCATGACGCCCTGGCGTGTGTGGTGGGACGCCGGCAGCCGTCCCCGGCGGGGACGGACCCGGCGGAGGGGGACCTCCCGGAGAGCGGAAAGCGGCTCCAGGCGGCGGTCCTCCGCTATGACACCCTGGCAGCGCGCGCGCCGGCAGCGTACCAGGCGGACGCGGCACGGCATGGCATCCGGTCCGAGGCGGCGTTCCGGCTCACGGAGGAGCTGCGGGGTGCGACCACACAGGACCAGCTACAGGAGGAGCTGGAGAGGCAAGCAGCCGCCCTCGAGGAGGACATTTGCCAGCTCCGCGCACTCCTGGACAGACCGCAAGCGCGCCATCAAGGACTTCTGGCGCCGCCACGCCCCCGACATCGCCCAGCGATGGAAAGCCGTGCGGGGAGCCATAGAGGTAGAGGCCCCGGGCCTGTCAGGCCTCTGGAACGTGCGGGTCCCCAACACCCAAACGCTCCTCACGGAGGCCCACGACGTGATGTTCGCAGTTCGCGCCTTCTGGTGAGAACTGTATGACAAACGCCCGGTGGACCTCCCAGGCTTCCAGGCAGTCCTTGGCCGCCATGTCCCCCGGGTCCCTGAAGGGGCCTGGACACAGGTCCAGCAGTACTCCATGCAGGATCTGAAGTCCGCCCTGGACAAGGCCGATGGCAAGGCCCCATGTCCCAACCACGTGGAGGCCCGTTTCATCAAGGCCCCCCGGCACCCGTCCAGTGGCTCCTGGTCCACTCCTACCGGGCCATCCTCCGCGGCGCCCCGCCGCCGATGCACTGGAGGGACGCGCACATCTGGCTCAGCCCCAAGGTACCGGGCTCTGCCAGACTGGACGACTACAGGCCCATAGCCCTGGGCCAGCTGGACATGAAGCTGCTCACGGGCCCCCTCACCCAGCGCATCACGGAAGTGCTCACACGGCACGGAGTGGTTAGTGCCTGGCAGCAAGGGGCCCTCTCTGGCTCCAACACAGGGCCCCCGCTGTTCTTGGCGCAGCGGCAGCTCCAGCGGGGAAGGCCCAACTACGTCTTCTCCTTCGACGCCCGCAAGGCCTTCGACACCGCCCCGCACGGCGCCCTCCACCTCACCCTGCGCCACCTCTCCGTGCCGCGGGACGTCATCGACCTCCTGCTCTTCCTCCACACGTGCGCCAGGCTACGCATCGTCACCGCACACGGGCTAACGCAGCCCGTCTACATGCTGCGCGGTGTCCGGCAGGACAACCCCAAGAGCTCCCTGCTGTACGCGCTCCTCCTGGAGCCCCTGCTCAGGGCGCATGGGCACCGCCTGCGCCCCCCGGGAGGGGCCGAGCACGGCCTCATCCAGGCCTACATCGACGACCTGCTGGTGGTGGCCCTCACGCTGCAGCACTTCGTCGAGGGCGTGGAGGCTGTTGCCGCGTACCTGGGGATGATGGGCACGGAGCTCAACCCCCGCAAGTGCGCCATGGCCACCACAGAGGGGGTCCCGGGCCTGCAGCTGCGCCTCTGTCCCCACCTGGAAAACCCGTGGCACTGGGTACCAGCGGCGGACTCCCCCCCCTACCTGGGACTCCAGCTGCAGCCGGACGGGGAGTTCTCCCTGCAGCGCAAGTACCTGCTACGCCTGGCGGCGGTGCACCACTGGTGCCTCAACACCCTCGCGCCACCAAAAGCGGTGCAGGACGTCATCCTGGCGATCCTCGGGGGGGTGACGCATTACCTTGTCCCTTTCATCGCCGACGACTCCGAAACTGCACGCCACCTGGACCACATCACGGTCCAGGTCGCGAAGGACAGGGCGTGGTACGCCTTCGACGCCTCGCGGGACAGCCTGCAGGATGACCGGACCCTGGGGCTCACACAGGTGCCAACGTGGTGCCAGCAGGCAGCGGTGGCCCTCGTGGGTACACTCGTCCACCACCGCTCAACCTCCGTGCGCGCCGAGGTCACCAAGACGTTCTGGGAAATAGTTGGCGCGCACGGAATATGTTCCAAGGTGCACTACCCCGTCCCAGAGTTCGCAACTCTAGCGGGGGGTGACTAGGTCCACCGCATACCCCGGGCCCTGGCCGACCTGGGAGTGGGGCTGTACAACCCCATCGCGTGCCCCAGGGCGGCCCATGTCCAACTACAGTCCCCGCCGAGCAACATCATCACGCTGCGCACCGCCAAGCTGCGACACCACGACACGTGCCGCGTGACGGTGCCGCACACAACGCCGTGGCATGGGCACCACGGGCCACGCCACCCCTTCCCCGACAACGACGACCCGTGGCTGACGGCGGTGCGGAAATGCCTCAACCAATGCGCCGATGAACACCTCCACTATTGCCCTTGCGAGCAGGAGCCCACCAACCACCCCTGGTGGCGCGACGTCTTGGTCCACCTCTTCCACACCACCGGCACGCGGGACCCCCGTTTGAGACTCGTCCACCCCACGAGGGCTAAGCAGGACGCCCACATGGGCCCACGGGTGACTCCGGACGGCCTGCACCTCCACGACGGGGGCTACCGCCGCCGGGGCGGCCTATCCCCCCCCACGCGGGGGGCGGCGTACCACCCGCCGGCAGCCCTCATGTACATCCTCCGCGACGCACTCGCGGAAAGCGAGCACCAAGAGCCTAACGCGATTGTGGCATGGCCCGAGCCCCTGGGCCCCCGGCCCCACGCGCCGACGCCGTTGTGGTTGGTGACCACGGACGACCAATGCACCCAAGCGGCGGGGCAAGCGCAGCTCCGGGCCGAGTGGGTAATAGTGCAGGCGGGGGCAGGCCAGCCCAAACCCCGTGGGCTCCCCCGTGGCACCGCCCTGCTGGTAGCTACGGGGGTGCCGCACGACCCACAAATCGCAGTGCACGCGCTGGAGGACCAGCCGGAGGACACGGGACACCTGGTGGTGCACCAGCGCGGAGGCCCGGCGTGGCTCAAGGAACATGTGACGGCACTTCGGTCCTGGGCAAGCACGGTCGCCGGAGCCGAGATCCGGCTGCACGACCACCCGGCGATCAGCCCCGGCAACACCAGGGCGCTGAGCGTTGACCAACTGACCCCCAGCCACCCCGACGTCCGGTGGCACTCTGCCGACCTCAACGCGGGATGGCTCAGCCCCACCGGGTACTGCATCCCGGAGGCCTCGGGCCACACCTCTTCCGACGCGTCCGGGGGCGGACCCTGCAAACACGCCACCAGCGTCGCTCTCGCTGCCGACCTCACCCGCACGTGGGCGGTGGCCATCTCGGGCACGGTCCCCGACGGGGAGGGGGTCGCCGCTTCCCTCCCCCTACAATACGGTGCCCACCGACCATGGGTCCACACGGTGGAAGCCGAAGTCATCCTCCGCCTCCTGCGGCACACAGATTGCGAGCGGTCCACGAGGGTCCCCGCGGGAGCAGCGAAGGTGGTCCACCAGATGCCCCCGCGATGGCTCCGGGACGGCCTGTGCGCGCGAGGGCAACACGCCGGGCACCCGTTCTGGTACGTCCGAGCCACCTCGCACCACAGTGACGCCCTACTGCACAAGGTGGACTGGGCGGCGTCCCAGGACACCGTCCTGCAGAACACGCCCCCGGACCCTGGCCACGCCCGACTCATTGTCGCCGGCCGTGACGGCCACCTCGATCTACGTCCCCCCACGATGCGGGCGCTCGGCGAGGTCGCGCAGCGGGCGCAGACGGACCATGCGCTGACGCACCGGGGACACACACCTTTGGGCGCGGCCCACCCCACAGCCTATGTCCATGCCGGGGACCTCACCGCGGCGGCCACCAACCGCCGGGCGCTGCGGGCCCGAGACGGCCACACGCCGTTGCAGCGCAGGCTCCGCGTCCGTAAGGAGCGGCTCTCCGGCGTCGCCGTTGTCCCACAACTGTGCCTCCTATGCGGCGGCCCGGAGGAGACCCCGGTGCACATGCACGTGGGGTGCGCCAACTCACGGCTCCTCTGGCCCCACTACCGCCAGGCGGTACACGAGGCGGCCCGCCATCTCCCTACCGGGGACAAAGCCCTGTGGGTGGCCTCGTGGCGCTCCGCAGGCGCCACATGGACGGAAGTCTTCTGCTCCGGACTGGTGCCCGAGGACGCGGAGGCGCAGCTACGCGCCATAGCCCGCTATGACCCGCCGGGAGAGACCTCTGTGGACAATTTCCTCCACCACATGCTCCGGCTGGGGGACTTCGCATGGGAGCTTTGCAACCACCGGCTGGAGCAACTCCTCCGCGAGCTCCTAAGCGCGGCGGCCCGGGCACACTGATGGCTCACTGCGGCGGGGGGCGACTACCCTCCCCCTCCCCCGCGCCCTGACAAGGACTTCGTAGCCTCCCTCCGTGTTGTGAATGGCACTCTGGAGTGCCCGCCCCAAGAGGGCCCCCACCCGTACCAGGACCTGCCGGGGGGGTTCTTGAAGCACCTACCAGACGCCCTCTTCCCACCGTGGATCATCGGGCGCGGCTCCATGACCGCGTGGGAGGCGCCCATCGTGGGTGAGGAATGAACGCGCGAGTGGAGCCGGTGGTGCGCCGCCACGCGCGCCCCGGAGACCCCTGCGCAACGATACGCCGCCATCCCGCTCGAGGGATGGGGGCCGGACACCCGGCCGAGACCCACCGTGATCCGCGGGGCGGGACCTGACCACCCGTGGGACACGGCGATGGGGGAATGGCTGCAAGCGGCCCCGGGGCCGCAAACAGGATGGACTGGGGACGTGTCCTCACTCGTCAGGACACCCGTCCCCCCCCGCATCGTCCTTCACGCCGCCAACGTACTCGGGGCTACGGAGATACGCAAATGGGGACACGCCGCGGCCACCGTCCGGTGGCACCCCCCAGAGGACGGGGCCGCCCAGCTCGCCGTGGCGCACTTCAAAGCTGGGGGGCCGCTATACGACGACGCCCTGTCCCGGCTGAGCGACACCCAGGGGCCCTTGCTCCTCATGCTCCCCAACGACATTGCAGCCGCGCTGCGCCAGGAGCTGGACGGCTGCGAGGGGCTGCGAGTGGGATTGGATGCAGTCGCGGACGGCACCCTGCTGGCCCTCCTCCACCGAGACGCCGCGAACGGGTGCCAATGGGATGCGCTGACGCCCCACCCCACCGGGCACCATGTGTACATGGCAAACCCCCCCCAGGGGCACCCCCGCCCGGCGTGGGACGACCTCATCGCCGCCTTCCATGACCACGGAATTCTCCCCGACGACACGTGGCGGGAGTTCCAGCGGAAGATGCTCGGCAGGGACTACCGGCGCCGCGTCCGCGCCCGCCTGCTGGAGATCCGCGACCCCCTCCGACAGAGGTGGGACGACCTCTGACTCCGCCATCTCAACCCTTGGAGGCCGCCCTCCCACCTCCCACACACCTGCTGGCTCTGCGGGGAATGTGACATGGTGTCCTCCGCAGCGCCGACAGGCGCCAACAGGTGCGCGCGGTGCGCCCAGGTGGCTGCGTGCCCCTGGCCCGAACCTCCCGCAGGCCCGCGCAGGCGCACAGAGGAGGAGGCCCTGCACCGGCGCATCCAGGGGGCACACACCCCCTCACACGAACGCGCGGGCCCCGCGGGCGCTGCCCTTCTGTGGATCCACGTGCACCTGCGGGACCCCACATCCGTTGCGCACCTGTCGCACGTTTTCGCGCCCTGACCCCCACCCCCCGCCGCCCTCTGCAGAGCCCGCAGTACCATGCCACGCCGACGGGGGGATGGGCCGGGACACGCCAGGGCCCGCCGCAAAGCGCAGGAGGCGGCCGTCCGGGGCCTGGTGGCGGACGCGGTGGCGGAGGCGCACGAGGCGCAGGCTGCCGTAGGGGTGACCTGACGGGCAGTGCGAGGGCTTTCCTCAACGAGACCGCCCTCCTGGCCGTCCGCGCCCTGAACGGAGCGGGGACCCCTACGCTGCTCCCGGCGATGCACCGGATCGTGAACGCCGTCCAGCCGGGGCTCATCAGCCCGGAGGCGGCCCTCTACGGGCACTGGATGGAGTGGCACGAGTCCAACCGGTCGGGCCGGCCCCTGTCCATGGGGGATACCCTGCAGCTGACCGGAGCGGGGTCCGCCATGTCCCTTCCGCAGCAGCGCCCCAGCCCTGCTGCACGCCCTCAGGACGCGCTACCCCGGGGACGCGGCCCCGTACCTGAACCAGGCGCGGGCCACATACCCGGGGGGAGTGTCCGAGCTCCATGCGGCGCTCCACCTTCTACACCTGCCGGACGAGGACCTGGAGGTGGGCGAGATCAGGGTGTTCGTGGAAGGCGCGGACGAAGCGCCCGCCCGCCCCCGGCCGACCAACCCGGTGTACGACGGCACCAGGCCTACCCCCCCGTACCCCATCGTATGCAAGGCGTTCCCCAGGGAGCCCACTTGGTGCCCCGCCCTCCCGCCGGCGACGCACGCGCCCCGCCGCTGGGCCCACCAAGACCTGTCCCCCCCCCTCTCCAGAACCAGGGGTGCCCACCACAGGGGGCAGGTCCTCGGGTAAGAGTGCCCTGGCACTCCCCTGCTCCTCCTCGTCGTCGCGACCCGCTGGGACCCGGAGCGGGTCCTGGGGATCACCCCTACCCACCTCTATGGGGCAGCATCCGTACCCCGCCCCCCCCTCCCGGCGCCTGCGGCGCGGGACGGAGTACACATCTTCCTGGGAACACAGGAGGTCACCACAGTTACGGGGGTCCACCTAGTGCGGCTTCCCCCGACACCACCCGACGACCCCCGGGGGCCCAGGGCCCTGGGCCCCGCCCCAGACTGGGGGCTGTGGCGAGACGCGTGGGCCGCGTGGCTCAACCGCCTCCCCTCCCAATGCCGATGGATGGCCCCCGGCCCCCGCCCGTGCGGGGCTGACGCCACAGCCGGCCCCCCTGCCCCTCCCCCCCTCCCCCCCGCAGAGCACCGCACGGCACTGCCCACGGCACGGCACGGATGCACCAGGAGGTAGTGGGAAGGGCGCGTCTGCCAACACGCATGCCTACCAGGATAACAGTGATGGGAGACTCCGATGGCTCCCCCCAGCGGGACGACCGCCACCACCGCCGGTCCCGCTCCCGCTCCCCCGACTCCCCGGAGTCGACGGGGGAGACCCCCGCGGAGCGCGAGGAGCGGAGGCTGGCGGAGGCGGCGGTGCTGGGCGGGCTGTTGCCGCCGGCCCAGGAGCCTGAGCCAGCAGAGGTGACTGCCCCCGCCGCCCAAGCAGCAACCCCTGCCGCCCCGCCCCGGGAGGGGGCCCCAGACGCGCAGGAAGCGGAGACCGCAGCCCCAGCGAGCCACGCCGCGGCCCCGACCGCGGCCCCCGGCACGCTGCCGACACGGGGGGTAGCCCCGGCGCAGGAACCGGACGCATCGCCGAGGGCTGCCGCAGCCGCAGAGGAGAGCAGGGATGGCGCGCGTGGGGTTGCCACCGCCTCGGCCGGCCACGCCGCGACCCCCAGCACGCCGCGCGATGCGGGGGAAGGACCCCGCACGGGCCATGGGCGCCTCGCCGGCGGCCGCCGCAGCAGCAGCAGTGGGCAGCGAGAGCGCGAAGTACCGCGCCCACGCCAACCCCACCCACACCCACACCAGTCCCCCCAAGCCGTTCCCCCCCAAGCCCTTCCCCCCGGGGCGGGCGCGGCACGTCCGCCCCCCGGCGCCCGAGCGCTCGCCGCCGGGCGTCACGCTGCCGCAGCTGCAGAGACAGCAGGACGCCCGGCGCGTGATCTAGGAAGGGGGGGACGGCGCGCAGGCAGAGCTGTATGCCAGCCACGGGAGCGCGGAGCAGCGGACAGGAGGCGACAGGGGAAGTGCCCAGGAGCGCGCGCAAGGAGCAGGCCAGGGCACGCGCGGCAGGGAGCAAGGGCGCAGCAGCGGAGGGGGACAGAGCGCAGGCTGCGGACGGCGGGACTCAGGGCAGGGGGCCGGGAAGGGACCAGGGCACGGGAAGGGCGCACAGGGGCGCGGGCAGGGCGCCCAGGTGCAGGGAGCGGGGCGAGGGACGGTGGGCGGGGGGGCGGGCCAGGGCGTGGGGGACAGGGGGCGGGACCTGCGGCACGGGCAGGGGGCCGGAAAAGGGCCCAAGGGCAAGGGCAAGGGCGCCGCGGGCCCCAAGGGACAGACGGGACGGGGCATGGGAGCCCGGGGGGGAGGGCGGGCCGAAGGGAGGGGGGCGGGGAGCGGGGCGCCCCCGCAGCCGGACGTGCAGCCGGTGAGGTGCATCCCCCCCGGCATCCAACAGATGCTGGCGCACCACACGCACCACCACCACCACTACCACCACCACCTCCACAACATCGACCCTGACGCCGGCGAGCTCGTCCCCCCCCAACCCCCACTACCCCAGCACCAGCCAGCCCCCCCTGCGCCGAGAGCGGGGCCGGCGCGGATGGCCTCGGCGGGGGAGGGGGGGGGCGGGGCGCGGCATTGGCGCCGCAGGCACAGGGGCAGCGGGGGGAGCCGGCGCAAGGGGCAGAGGGGGCCCGGCCCTGGGACCGGGACTGGGGCACGGTCCCAGACCCTCTGGGGGAGGAGGCCCTCCCCCTGGTGGGCGGAGGTGTACGGGTGGTTGTGCTGGGCCAACCAGGGGACCACCAGGGGGTTGAGGAACCGGCCCTTTGATGCCGTGCTCCTCCGGAGGGACGGAGGTAACCGAGAGGTACCCCCGGGGGGATGGGCAGCCCCAGAGGACCATCAGAGGGTCCTCAGGTCAGTGATCCGGGCGGCGTGGCCCGACAGGGAGCCGGCGTGGCCGGCCTTCCTGGAAGGGGGAGCGGTGCTCCGCATCACGAATGCGGACGCCAACAACTGGCTCCCCCAGGCTTTTCCGCAGCGCCCTCGCCCACTGGCGCTACCGCCGGCGCAACCCGCCGCCGCCACAGCCCCAGCCCCCACACAAGCGGCGGCGCAGGTGACGGCCCAGACGGCGGACGCGAGAAAGTGAGGGGGGGAGCTGGGCCCCCCGACCCACGCCCCCCCCACGGTACGGCGTGACGAAGGAGCGCACGCCACCTCCCGCGGGAGGGAGGGCGGAGACAACGAGCGCGGGGGGGAACCTGCTGCCCCGCAGCCCGCTAACCGCTGACCGCTAACCCTCACGGCCGCCCCCGGCCAGCCAGCGCCGCGCAACGACGGCAGGGGGGATGAGGGGCCCCAGCGAGGGCCTGCACGAGGGTCCGGCTCTAGGTAGAGGGGGGCGGGGGAAGGGTGCGACCCCCGTGCTGATGGCTGGCCCCCGGGGCCGGGACCGCCATGCCGCCCCCCCTGCCGGCCGTCAGGAGGCGGCGCCAGGGGACCACAGGGCCCCCCCCACCCCCCCCCCCCCCCCTCCCACTCGGGCCCAAGAGCGGACGGAGGCAGACCGAAGAAACGGTGGCCCCGCATCCCCCCCGAAGAGGCCGATGCACTCGGGGTGCGCGGGCACCACGGCCGAGGCAGGCGCCCGCACGCCCTGCCCGCTGCCGGCCGACGGCGGACCGGCGGCGCCCAGGACGGCGCAAACGGAGCGGCCCTATCAGAGGCCAGCCTGGGGAAGACGGGGGCGCGAACCAGGGCGGGGGGGTTCCCCCCCCCTCCCCCCCCCCCCGCGCCGCACTGACCCGTCGCTGGCCGACCGGACCGCGCCCGACGCCCGCGGCCGCCCGGTAACCCCCACGGCACGAGTATACCCCGGGGGGGCACGCCGGAGACAACGGATGGCAGACCGACGCCCGACGGGGCGGGGGGGGCGGGCAGGCGGCCCCCCCACCCCCCCCCCGCCCCCCTCCCCAGCTTGGGAGCCACAGGAGCGGCCCTCCGCCACCCCGGAGCCGAGGGGACGCCCCCCCCCCCCAGAAGGGACCGCGACGCGAGGGGGGGGGGGGTGCGGCTGGACCTGCACACCGCGCGCCCCAGCGCCCCCAGGCGCCTGCTCCCGCGGGGGTCGCGGCCGCAGGGCGAGCCCACACCAGCGTGCCGGAGCAACGCGCGCACCAAGCTTGGGGGCGGCGCAAGGCGGCGCACCAGAACAGTATGGAGGCCGCGCCCCACATGACCCTCCCGTGACCACAGCCCACTCAGGGAGGGCAGAGGGGGGGTTCAGGTCTGCAGGGGCCCCCGGGGGAGGGGTCCACGGGCGGCCCCTCACCGCCCCCCGACCCGGGGCGGCTCCGCGACCCTGACCGCACGCGCACGCCGCAGGGGAGTGCGCCGACGACACGAGGGGGGCCAGGATGGGGTACCGCAGGCCGCCACCCAGAGGGGGAGCAGGGAGGCCGCGGCGCGACCCCCCCCCCCCCACCCCCCCCACCGGCCCGCAAGCCGCGGGGGCCCCGGCCCCCATCCCCCGAGGCAGGGGGAATGGTCCCCCCCCGCCCCAGAGAGGAGCCGGAGCGCGACCCGCCCCCCCGCCCCAGCCGCCGGCTCCCACAGGGGCCGCGGAGAACAAGCGAGCCTGCGCCAACGCGCCAGGACGCCGCACAGATCGCGCCCAGAGAAGGCGGGCGAGCACGAACCGGAGTGGCATGGGGGGCCACGCCCCCCATGGACAGAACGACGCCAGTGACGCCCGCTTTGTTGCCTGCCCAGAGAAGGCAGAGGGACGGAACGAGGCAGAGCGACACCCCGCCCTACAGGCCCCCCCAGCCGCACAAACGGGGGGTACGGCGCACGCCCCCCCCCCCCCAGCCCGCCCCCCGGCACACGAACGCCGCGGTCCCGCCCCGCGGCGCGCAGCCCCCACAGGGCGTGCAGGCCAAGGGAACAGAGAAGGGCCCCCACACCCGCACGCCCGCGCCCACAACACGTGGATAGCGGACCCCAACAGCCCGCCCAGTTGGCGGGCACTCGGGGGAGGGGGAGCGCCTGACCCCAGACGCCCCTCGCAACAGTAGAAGGCACCCCCCCCGGGGACGTCCTACCGCCACCCCTACAATCCCAAGCCAAGTAGGGGGGAACCGGGACCGGACCGCCCCCCCCCAAGCACGCCAGACGGAGCAAGGGACCGGGGCAGGACACGCGGAGGGGCACGGACCACGTGGAACGGCCCTACCAGCGCCCAGTTCCGGGACCGCGCAAGGTGCGCACGCCACACCGGCCAGGAGATGGGGGGAGCGGACGCCGCGGGACCGCGAGCGCACACACACGTAAAGGGCACGCGGGGACTACCAGAAGGGCAACCGGACCGAGCGCGCGGAACGCACAGACCGCGTGGAATGGCGTACCAGCGAGCGAGGGTAAGGGACACCCGGACTGGACGGCCCGCCACACGCAGCGCAGAACACGCTGGGCGGGAAGGGGGAAACGAGAGAGACACAACACCAGGAACCGGCCCGAACCCCCCGAACGGGCCGCGAGCGCCGCACACCCACAGACAGGGCACTGCACCCGCCAAGGCAGTAGTGGCGCACAGCGCCACGCCCCAACCCCTAGGCTAGGCAGCCTCCGCGCCAGCCCAAGGGGGTCCCACTGGCGACAAGCCAGTAGCACGGGCCCGGCGGCGCCGGCGCCCCGGGCAACCACGCATTAGGGGGGCGGCGCAGTGGGTAAGCGCCCGGAGCCACGGCTGCGAATTGATGCACTGACCGGGGAGTGGCGAAACGGGGAACCTGGGGAAGGACGGGGCTCCGAGCCCTGTGAACCCGGGGGACTCCGCCACCAGGCAGGAGGTGCGTCTTGGAGGGCCCCCCACTAGGTCCCGGTGGGGAGGATATCATCTGGCCCGACCAGGTGGCCCCCGGGGGCCACAAGGCGTCTAGTACCCGCAAAATCACACCTCAAACCTCAAACCTCAAAGGTACTCAAGAAAAATCCATCACAAAACTCGCCACGGAGAAGCGATGAAGGCGCGCGAGCAGGCGACAACAGGTGGCGAATTTTACGACAATTAGAAATCGCGGTAGAAATTGGGTATTTCACCGATTTCTGACCGAAAATCGACCAAGACAATAAAATTATGGTAATTCTACATCGATTTAATGGTTAGAAATCGGATTCCAGATTTCGCGGATTAGAGAACAGGGATATCCCGCTGACCGCCGGTGTCAACGGCTTCCGCACGGGTGTGACGGCTCACAGGCCTTCGGGCCATTGGCCATAGGTTCTGGGTACCGCTTCACCCCCTCCTTAGAGCAAACCCTGGGGGGGGGCTTGATAACACCCAAGCACGGCAGCGGCTATCCAGGACCATCCCCTGAAGGGGGGGGGTGTCACACCTCACACTCCAGGCTGGCTGTGGGTCAGGTTGCCCATTGCCACTCACGGTTAGACATGTATGACACTGTAAAAGCTTGTAGTGCATGTATAGTATCAAGTATCAAATCCCGGGTCCTGGCGGCAATTGTTCGGCATCCAAAGGACCCGTTAACCCATACCAGGCGCACCGGGTGCCGGCTGCGACGGTCACTACCACAGTGGCAGTGGCATACACGGCCAACATAGGCGCCACACGACGACTGAGGTGGTCCCACTGGTCGAAAGCAACCACAAAGATCCATCAGGCTACCCCAGGCTTCTCAAGGCCGCAGGCTGGGGGACAGTCCCCACGGGTCTTCCCTCGGGCGCACCATGTCCATATCCACGACGCGAGTCCAGAGTGGTAAAGCCGAACGAGCTCCTCCATAGGGGATCGGGCATCAAGGCCGTCTTTTCCCTCGCCCCATTACCACGAAGGCCATGCATGAGGGAGTCCTCATGCAGTCTGGGCGGAGGCGTTCACTCCTCAAACCACCAGTTTCCCAGGCAGACTGACCGAGGTCAGGACACCGGAGGTCGCCACCCGACTGCAAGTGCGTCTGCTAGTCGGTAGGCTCACACTGGGACTGGCAGTGGCGGACCGCTGGGAGTGTAGTCAGGCAACTGGGCTTCCCGCCTGGCCCCATCAGGATCTCAGCACATCACAGCCACTAGGACACACGGTATCACGGGCACTCAAACACAAGAATCTGTACTTAGGTACCGGTCCAAGCTGGACCTTATGTAGGAGCATGTTCACGGCGACTCAGGGCGCCTTGGTATTTGATTCAGTAATGGGTCATTAACACTCAACATACAGATGCACATATCCTGGAGAACAGAAAAAGAAGCAATAAGCGGGGTAATAGGCGTGTAAACACACTCTGAACAGAGCGCCAAACCAGGCCCTGGTTAGGATAAGGCATATGCAGGAGGGTGGACAGAAAGACGCCCGAGTTCAGGCCATATATAGTCTGCAGACACACATAGACTGGTCTGGATCCCGCAAGTGCCATGGGACCAGACCACACACTCAAAAATTGCAATGCCGATGACAGCGGCATCCGTTGCGCAACGTCGTATGGGCCCTAAGTCCTCAATCTGGAATAATGAAGGGGGGGCTATGCACACTGGAGGGGCTGCGGCTGTCCAAGCCTGCCAGGGAGATGTCAGCAGGAAAATGCTTACGGACAATGGTTGCCAAAAGCATCTAAGCCTGAACTGACCATCCGGCGTGGGCACAATCCAGCTCCATAAGCATTGGTATGCTCTGCAATGTCATGGAGCGTGGATTCCGAAAGTACACTGGAAAGTCCAGCGATGCTCACAGGGGAGAGCCCAGGATGGCGATCAGGCGCCTCTGGCTGCAATCGCCCGGGTGAGTGCTGCCAAGTCCGTAACATGGAGCTTGGTCTTGTGCTTGCGGATGTAATCCATAAAGGGGGTATTCATCCGCGGCACGAACGAGGAGACCGGTTCCCAGCAGGGTTGGTACAATACAGTACGTGTAATGTATTGTATCGTTCCGATACAGTACTGTAATGTAATGTATTGTATCTCAAATTTTTCTGGCAAAGTACTATTTGCTCACAGAAGTTATGTTCCTTTACTTTGCAGCTATTCTCTTTTAGTTTACACCCTGCAATTGCTTGCGATAAGCATGACCTATCTTTCCTAGAACAATCCCATTCCTCTCAAACAGACCGCATCCATAGCTCAGGCTGTTTTTCCCAAAACTGCAAAGCAATTTTGGAACACTCTCCTCAAACAAGTTTGAAAAACCTGCAAAATGTCTCTTAACCTAGGGGAAAATTCTGCATTGGTTTTCAAAACCTGCAGTGTGGCGTGCTTGTGCTTGTACTTGTGAATGAGTGGTGTGCTTGTGTGGAATGCGAGTGCACATGTAGTTAGTGAGGTGCAAAACTGGTGATTGAATTTCCACCTCAAAACTCAAAACCAAAATTTCCCAATAAACAAATATACACAAACAACAACGCCCTATAGGGACAGGGTAAACCCTGGCAAACTTTGCACAAAGAAAACAGTTACACACTTGTATTTTCTGAAAACCAGTAAGTATCCGTGCCGGACCTCGCTCAACTCGGGCAAGTTCATCAACACCCCTTGGAGGGGTACAATTAACCTCTCAAATGGGAAAACAAAAGCAAGCTTGCACCTCAGCAGGTCATCACAAAGCCCTGTTCAAATCTTCAGGGCTGGCTGAGGCACTGGCGTGAGAGCCACAATTTCAGATTCAAACATTTACGGTGCATCTTGGTGAGTAGCACGCGCGAACACTCAAATGACACCCACAGAACGCAGCGACACTCAAATGACACCCACAGTGCGCGCCAACACTCAAATGACACCCACAGTACGCGCAAACACTCAAGTGACACTCACAGCACGCGCCGACACTCACATGATACTCACAGCACGCGCGAACACTCAAGTGACACTCACAGCACGCGCCGACACTCACGTGACACTCACAGCACGCGCAAACACTCAAGTGTCGTGGGACGGCCCATAGCCTCGCCAACGAATCTTGAACTCCAGGCCTCCGGGTGCCGAGGCGTTCGGACGCTGGGCCAGGATCATCTCGACGGTATAGTTGTCCTGCTCAGCATTGTTGTCGTCCGAATCAGCCTCATGTGTGGCATAGTCCAGGGACACATGTTGGCCACGGAGGTCAGGTTCCCGCACACGGAGCTGACTCTCGTGGCGCTCCCGGAACTGTCCGTGACCCACCTTGATGCGGTAGGTGTCCTCACCAATCCTGCGGACCACCTCTCCGGCTGTGAACCAGGTTTTGGTGCGGTGGGTGCCCATAGGGCGGGGTCTGATCACCCACACCGGGTCTCCCACCCTGAACTTTTGAGCTGTCGAGCTCGGGGCGGACTTCTGACGCTCGGCATGCTCCTTCTCGAGCTGCTGGCGGATGTCCCGCGCCGTCGCCTCTTGCCGCGCAAAGAATTCCTTGGCGTCCATGGCCATACCATCACCAGACAAGGGAAGTCCCCGACCCAGGGGATCCCTGCCGAACGAAATCTGGTGAGGGGCCAAACCAACCGGAGCGGGGGTGTCATGATGGGCCTTCAGAGCGGGCCACATCTCCTCAAACCAGTTCCGACGTGGGTTGGTGATATGAATCTTGTGTAGCTTCTCGAACAGCTGTCTTCCAGCCACTTCAGCCCGGCCGCTGGACCGGCTGAGATAGGCAACGCTCTTGGCAGGACGTATTCCCATGAGGGAACACATGGCCTTGAACCAGCCACCAGTAAACTGGGGCCCTCGGTCACTGCAAATGATGCGCGGGATGTCAAAGACGGTCAGCCAATGACGAATCATCATGACTGCCACTTCGTTGCCAAGCAACCCCTTTTTGCGTGCCGGAACGGCTACTACATAGCCGCTGTGGCGGTTCACACAAAGGACCACACAGTCGAAGGTCACCTTGCGTATGTGAACTTTGGGCATGGAGAAGATGTCCATGGCCACGCTCTCCATGGGCTGGTCAGGCACCCGAGTCCATTGGGCTTCCCCCTTGACGTTCCGGTTGTCCAGATTGCAGGCCTGACAGACCGAGCAACCCTTTCTGACCTTCTTGATAGCGTTGTAGAGATTGATCTGGTCGATTTTGAACTGGCGCTGCATATCCAGGGCTTGCTTCCTGACCCCTGGGTGCATCATGTGGTGGTGCCAAGCCTCACATAGCTTGAGCACTCAGGACTCTGGGACCAGCAGCTTACCATTCCGGTAGAGCTTGTCATCCTCCTCAGTCAGCCCCTTTGGCCACTTATGCCCGTCATTAGGGTCGGTCACAGCCCTATACTCGGCCTCAAAGGCCTCAGACTTGGCGTAGTCGTCGGTCCAGTCATCCTGGAGGCAAGATTCAGGGAAGAGGTGCTTGTCGGACTCGGCTCCTTCAGGGTCGAGTACTCTGACCGCTCTGCCCATCCTCCTTCCGAGGGGGGCATCCGCAGCCATGACGACAAAGCGTTTAACTCCCTCCTCCTCCATCAGGCACTCCAGTTTTATGATCCTCTTGGCCTCAGCGGTCTCAGCCTCATTGCCATGGGCGGAGACATCCGTCATGCCCTTGCTGGCGGGATAGGCCCACCTACTGAGACAGTCTGCCACGGTGTTGTCCTTGCCAGGAACATACACAACCGTGAGGTCGAACTTGGCCAAGGTCTCATGCCATCTTGCCCGTCGGGAGGCGGGACCAGAGGGGGTGTCCACGTGCTCTTTATGCCACGACTGCAGACTCTGATGGTCGGTGCAGACGGTGACGGGATGGAGAGCCATGTACCCAGCCCATTTCCTGAGGGCCATGACGATGGCATACACCTCCTTTTCTCGGGGCGTCCACGTCTGTCTCTAGCCTTCCGCCAGGACTCGGCTCCAGAAGGCCACTGGCACGTGCCTCCCATCGTCAAGCACTTGTTCCAACACAGCACCTACGGCGTAGTCAGAAGCGTCGGTGCGCAGGACGAGCCCTCGGTCAGGATCCACGAGGTGCAGACCCACTGCGGATAGCAGCGCCTGCTTCATCCCCTCAAAGGCACGGTCGGATTCTTCATTCCAGACCAGAGCCTTCTTGGACCCCTTCTTGGTCTCCTCTCCGTTGCCCTTGAGCATGGTCGTCGTGGGGGCTGCATACTCGGCATACATCTTGATATACCCCGAGTAGTAGTTGCAGAACCCCAAGTACGCCCGCAGCCCAGAGACCGCTTTGGGCTTCTCCCAGTGCTCAATTGCAGCCACCTTGCCAGGTATGGGCTTCCGCTGCCCGTTCCCAACTACGTGGCCAGCAAAGACCACCTCGCTTGCCGCAATGGTGGCCCTATCACTGCTGCCCGTGAGTTTGTGCTGAGCCAGAAGCTCCAGCACTCTGGTGACGTCCCTCTCATGTGCTTCCAGGAGCTCCTCATAGCTCATACTGGGGTCTCCGGACGCGATGATCACGTCGTCCACAAAGGGGTCCGCACAGTCACGCACCAGCTCAAGCAGGTTCTCGAGCATCCGCTGAAAAGCCGCATTGCCGTTGGTAACGCCCATGGGCATCACCTTCCACTGGGGGGGTCCAAGTGGGGTGCTCATTGCTGTGCAGGCACGGGACTCCTCGGCGAGAGGCATCTGATGATAACCATGTTTCAAGTCAATCACCGTGAAGATCCTTCGCCGGTGTTGCTTTTGCAGCATGTCCTCAATGAGGGGCAGCGTATAGCTCTCATGCTGCGTTTGGGTGTTCAGGCCGGTGAAGCCAGTTCGGACCCCCGTGGCCATCTTTGGGTCACTTTGGGTGTGTATCTATGTGCCGGCAAGCCGCCATTGGCTGATATCATACTCTCCCATCCACCTGACCTAACCTGATGTGATAGTGTGATAGGCTTGGCCATTCCAGCTATGAGCGGCCATATTCCATACCGAGGCGCCGCCGGCTGAGATTTATATATCAGAGTATCAGGAATCAACAGGGTTTTTTTACAATAATTTTTTCGTAATTTTTCAGCTATCCGTTCTGATGGTCAATGTATCGGCGACTGTCAGTTGGCTCGCGATTTTGCGGTAACCGATTGGTTAACTGTTATTTCCAGATATTTTAGCGGAAACCCCGATGAAGGGTTGAATTTCATCAGAAAAGAGTTTGTTGCTTCCGCAATTTTCATGTTATACACTCGCGAAATTCATCCGATTTTTTCAGACATTCAGAATCGGATTTTCCACTTCGAGGTCGCCGCACTGGATATGATGAATTTCGAGTGGTCCTACATTTTTCCCTGATCACGAATCAACCTTCCTTCTGTTGTCTCCTTCATTCTTCTTGGAGATATAGGCGAAACAAAATTGATTCGTGAGGCCACTTTGAAACATCATATCTCCCGCTCACGGCGAGGAGTATCAATTTTGAGATATGGGCTGGAATCGCCTTGGTCTCAACTTAATTAAGGAAGCGTCGAACGCCTTTGATGTGTACTCATGCCGGGTGTAGCAAGGGATAATGGTCAAGAGGGTAGAGAGTGATATATAGCTCTTGGACCATGCAACCGAATATTTTAATGCGACTTTCGAGTGTACCGCATGAGTGTTGGTGTTGCATAGAAACTTTCCTCGGGTTCCTACGTATTTTTAACGTGAAGTTATGTCCATGGAGGGGCATGGCATACCATGGTGGGAGCCACTTTTGATGGTATGCGTTGTATGCATGGTATGTGCTTCGCTATGCTCACACCCATGTTATATATCTCCGTTTGTAGGAAGATATGTGGAGTCATACGTGGCAAGGGCTTCGCTTATGTCCCAATTGTGGAATTCAAAGCGCTAGACTAAGTCTACCGCACATATAGTGCATGTGGGAGGGCTTACGGA
Source organism: Eutreptiella sp. 'Long Island Sound 2002' (assembly GCA_964036045.1). Lineage (NCBI taxonomy): Eukaryota > Euglenozoa > Euglenophyceae > Eutreptiales > Eutreptiaceae > Eutreptiella > Eutreptiella sp. 'Long Island Sound 2002'. Next base: position 46,923,809 of record OZ038378.1, read on the forward strand.
GCGACCCACAAGCGCCACTATCAATTTTCCCATTTTCATGGTGCGTATCGTGAGGAGGCTGGAAGGTGTCCCTATGCGTCCATGTGGGGATCCAACTGGGGGGATTGTTTGCAGGTGGTCCCAAGCAATTGTGTCTTGAACCATATGTTGATACCATGGGTGAGCGAAGTTATATACTATTGTGATTACTTTGTATTTGGCTTTATTTGCATGTTTTTGACCTCATTTTATGCTCATTTTTGTATTTTTTGTGCTCAACTGGTCGGCTAACAGTAAAGTGCCTAGAGATCCGTGAACTATGGGATGTTGCTTATATGTTGACATATGCTTCGGTGTTGCACCTCACCATATGCCGGATCACGTGGTCACTTTGGCGTGCCACACGGGGCCTCACAAAATTGGGTCTCAAATTGGTGAGTTGACTTGTGAAGCATGGCATGTGTATATCCGGAGGGGTTTGGGAGCAAATGTTGGGATATTCTTGGGCATGGACCTTTGGTCTATATCACCCTTGTAGATTAATTTCCGGTTTGACACATGCATGGAGCATTTGAACATTTGCCGTATGCATTTTTCAGTATATAATTGAATTTTGGGCACTATGGTGTGATTTGCCTAATTTTGCTATGTTGTGAGGTCATCTTCATGGGGCAATTCTCCAAGCCCAATCGACTCCAAGTCCAACCAAGGTTATGTCAGGGTAGGGCATGGTCCTGAGTGCCACTCTAGGACATGACACACCACCCCTCCTATTGGGCTAGGATTTAGAGGCTTTGGAGTGAACACTTTTTTGGGGTTTCTGTAGTGACTTTTGACACATGGCATTTAGACATCTTATTTGACTGGGTTCAGGGCAACATGTTGGCGAGTCAAGGGAAGGTCTCGAGTCGAGGGGATGAGGGGTCTATGGCTGTGATTGTGTGTGTTTCCATTTTGCCCCAATTCTGCTTGGTTTGTGTACATATGCCAATTTCAGGGCTTCTTTTTCCATTATTCTATTGGTGCAATTCTCTGTACATGCCCAACGCCCGTGTCTCTGTGTGCACCGTGAGACGACCGGCGTGTTGAAAGGAGTTGTTGAGTGTCAATGCGGGAACTCAAACACCCTTGGAAGCCCTCATTGTGGATTTTTTGGAAATGAGCAATTGTACTTGGGAGTTGGTCATTGCAAGGGTTCAGGATTTGTGTGAAGGAGCCATATTTTACTATTTGTTGTGGGAAATTGTGCAGGATAGGGCAAGATCATGCAGAACCTGGTGAGAAGCAAGACCATAGGAGTGACAGGAAATGGTGGAAGGGGTACAGCAGGGGCCGGTCCTGGTAGGGACCTTCTTTATGGTAGCAGAGGAGTACCTGCCCCCTACCGCTGCACCGGGGACTTGGGCCCTCATGAGCCCTGCTCAAGGACGCCCCGGGTGCAGATCGTGGAGTCCGTGGAGTCGACGCCGGATTTGGAAGCCCGAGATAAGCGAAGATTCTCAGGACGGGGAGCCCTTGTAGGACACGGGCTAGACATGGAGGACCTGGCCTCCATGTGTGAAAGGCAACGCCGCAAGGCTTGCAATCTCCGCTCCGCTGCGGAGGAGTTGAAGGAGACTGGCAGCAACGGCAGAGCCCGGCGTTACCGGAAGCGCAGGTCCCCAAAACCCGCGGCGGAAGCCAGGGCGATGGAGACGGATCCCAGCCCGGTCAGGCTGTGGTCAGCTGCAGATTCCGAGGGGCATTCCGATGGCTATCGGACCGCTTTCCCTTCGGAGTCGGAGGAGATGGCCAGACCGCCCACAAGGGCGCACACGGCCCTCAAACCCAGCCTGGAGCATGACGCTGAGGCGTTGGAGAGGCCTACCAGAGCCAGAACGGCGCCTGTGGCCAGGCACACGGAGCCAACGCGGGATAACATGGGCGACACACCCATGGCGGAGGAGTCCGAGGCGCTGGGAACCGCGGGATGCGCCGGATCAGGTGGAAAGCACGTTGAGTGCCACTGCGAGCACGTATCCTTCCTCATCGGCAAATACCCAAAGATGGGGATGCACGCCATCGTGCAGCACCTCGACCGCCTGGACAACCAGAAGGACGGCCTAGAGGAGGACATCGCGGGGATCCTGGATGACCAGTCGGAAGCGGAGAGAGACATGGCGGAGCTGCGAGCGGAGCAGGAGCGGTACCGGGAGAAGCTGGAGATGGCCCTGCAGAAGCAGCAGCGAGTGGTGGACAGCCTCCTCCACCTGGTGGAGGACATGTCCGGACGCCTGAAAAGGCTAGAGGAGTTACAACCCCTCGCCTCGGGTCCGGAGCTCCCGGCAAGGCCGGCAACGGCAGAGCTGGTGGAGCGAGTTAAGACCCTCAGGAGCGCCATGAGGAAACCCATGGGCGGCCCTGCAGAGGCACCTTACGCGCCTCCGCGTGTTGACCCGGGTGCGCTGCCGTTTGTTCCCATGTTCAGCGAATCCATAATGCATGGGGAGCATACGGCACCGGCTGGGTCCATGCGGGAAGAGCACGCAACTACGGACCTGAGGAGCCTGACGGTACAGATGTCCCATGCCGCCCAGAATCCACGGACCGCTATGACTGCCCATGCAGTTTATGCGGAAGAGGAGATCCATACCATGCAGGGGCGACCATGGGGAGGGCCGACGGACATGGACGAGGCCATCCGGGCGGAAACCTATGGGTGAAGGACCCCACTACAGGGATATGTACAGGGCGGAGCAAGTCCTTCCCGCATCCCAAACCCCATGGGTTCAGGACCAACAGGACCGCACTCCATGGAGGAGAGGGATGTACGGGGAGTGTACTCACACCCCCCGGCCACAGGTGGTATCCGTCTCGGTGGAGTGGTGGCTGCGGACGTCGGAGACGCCATCAGGATTGACGACCTCAGGGGAGTAAAAATCGCCTACTACGATGGCAACCCCTCCAACCTGGATGACTTCATCCTGGATTGGGAGGACTTCGCCGAGGAGGTCGTCGGCGAGATGAAGGGAGCGCCAAGGGACAAGTGGGTATGTCGGACATTCCCACACAGGCTGGCGCAGGACCTGAAGGAGGAGCTCAGGGATCAGATCTGCGAGGGATTGATCCAGACGGAGCAGGCCTGCCTCCAGTGGCTGCAGGACGAGGAGCGAGTGGATGCCCCCAACCAGAAGTTGGAGGATTTGTGGTCCATTCTGCTGCCGCTGGATCGCGGGGAATTTAGGGTCCAGGAATGGAATCGGTACATTCGCAAGTACCGAACAAGCCTCAAGCTGGTGGAGGACTGGAACGAGGCCAGCGAGATCCGACACCTGCTGAAGGACGTCCTCCCCGGCCACTCGAAGAGAAGGGTGGAGGATGAGGAGAAGAAGATAGCAAAGAAGCCCGTGGCCGTATGGATCATGGCATCGGAGGACACCCACGCCGGAATAATGGAGTTTTTCCGGCAAAACCTCAGCGAGCCCAGCCGAATGTTGGGGTTGAAGAACGCCGTCTATGTGGAGCTATTCGGCGACACCATGGGGCAAAGGCTGATGCGCCTCAACAACGCGGAGTGGACGCGCGGAGAGCCGCTGAGGATGCAGGTCATCTTCGCCCGCATGAGCCTGGACGAGACCGCGAAGTACATCACCCCGGAGCTTAAGCTCAACGCCAAGATTGAGGCCCACGTGCAGGATCGACAGGGCCAAGGACATCAAGGTCATCGGGAAGATCGCCAACACCGAGAGGTCAAGGGGGACACGGTCGGCACCGCGGAGGAAGGGAGTGGAAGCGGCCAAGATCTCTGGACCGCGACCACCCGAGAGGATCATGGAGAAGCCCACTTCTTCGCGTTCGTAGCGCACAATATGAAGGAGCATGGGCAGGACAAGTCCAGGTGGAACCGCCTGGACCCAAGGACCAAGAACGGCAAGGAACCGCGGAGGATCAGGAACCCGCCGCTCTCGTTCCGCGAGTACAGATCACAGCACACCGGTTGCTGGGTCTGCTACGGCAAGGGGAACAACCATGCACATGACCACCGGCATTGCAAGGTGTATGAGGATGACAAGAAGACCTACTTCACCGCCCATCCCGACAAGAAGCCAAAGGAGCAACGAATTGCCGATTGGAAGGCAAAGGGCGGAGACGGTGGAAAAGGCCAAGGAAAGGGCCAAGGGAAACGCGGAGGAAAAGGCTATGGTGGAGGACCCGGCCAAGACCGACGCGTGAGGTCGATCGAGGAGGTTGCTGAGGACATGTTGAGGACGTTGGAGGAACTCAAAGCCCAGCAACGTGGTGCACAAAGTCTGAGCGGATTGCAGCAGGAGGGAGCTGCGGCAGGCCATGTCTAGAGGAGCCCCCACGGGAGTGGGACCTCGGAGGTCTCTCCTCCGAAAATCAGTGGAATGCTAGAGAAAGAGAAGGCACATCGGGTGCCGAAGAAGGCTCCAGAAGAGCCAAAACCACTGAGTTTCGCCTCTCCCAACCCCTGGAGCGCCCTGCCAAGGGAAATGTATGTGGGCAAGGGACGTGGCAAGAAAGAAGGAGCGGCCACGGAGAGCCCCGTGGACGGGCAGGACCAGCCCAGGATCTACACCATCTGTGACCATACCCTCCAAGTCCTGATGCACCCGGACGTGCTAGAGTTGCATGCCGTGAGAGTCCTCCATACACCGCAGGGTGACGAGCGGCAGTTGCACTTGAAGGTGCGTGTACGGTGCGGACAAGAGGAGTTGGTGGTGGATGTTTTGGTGGATACGGGTGCCCAGGTGAGCCTGGTCCGGAGAGGGTTGTTCAAGCAGGAATCCCTGCAGCCCAGCCATAGACCGGTACGCCTGAAGGTGGCCAATGGAGGGATTATGGGTGGCGGCACCCATGAGGCCACTATCAGTATGGAATTCTGGGAGCATGAGCGCTTGAACCGCCCTGATTTGGCGAAGAGAAGCACTGTATCCGGGAACTTCTATGTGGCCGACATTACAGATTGGGATATGATCATGGGGTAGGACTGCATGGTGGGAAACGCCATTGGAGCCCTTCCCCATCATGCAGCGCTGGTCCGGGAGGATAATGAATGCCTTACATGGCTGTCCACGGACTATGCATGCGGATCATCCCAATGGAATGTTGAGGAAGAGGATCGGACGGTCCAAGCGGTGCAAGCTGTGGGTGCCAAGTCCAGAGGAGACCGCGGAGTTCAGCTCACGGAGTATGGAATGGCGCCGCAGGTGTATGCCAGGATGATTCAGACGCTGGGAGCCGAAGCGCCCGAGACGGACGTCTTCGCTTCCCGGGATGCCCCACTTTTGAAGAAGTGTAGGAGGCATTGGCATCGAGGAGACTCAGCCTGGCACAGGCATTGTGGTTTGAAGGAGTGGGGGCCCATGTATTGGCATGGCTCCCTGGAAAATACGAGACGTAAGGTGGAGAAGATCGTCGCGGATAGGGCGAAGGGGATCCTGGTCATAACCGGCACAGGATCCACCCCATGTCCGCTGGAAGGTCTCAAGTCGACGCTGGATTCCATCACCCTGAACAAGATGTCATTCGGGCCAGAGGAGGAGTTGTTCATCGACGCCAAGGGTTTATCAATGCCCTCCCCGGGTCAAGCGTGGGGTAGCGAGGCTTTCCTGGTGGATGCGGCGCAAGCCAAGCCCAGGGATGACGAAGCATTCATCTGTAGGGTTGAGGCAGTGCCCATGCGGGTCATGTTTGAGCCCAAGGAGGGGACGGATCAGCCAATGGGTGGCATTGACGTCCTGTCCCATGCAGAGATCGACCACGTCGTCAACTACATGCGGATGGGGATGCATGACCGTGTGGCAGCCAAGAAGAGGCGGGCCATGGTCACATCTCCGCATTGGTGGAATGACAAGATGTTGGTCACCGGCAAGTACGAAAAGAATGAGTTCGTGGCGAGGGTCATGGATCACATCTCGGACCAATATGATGGTCCGGTTGGGTCGGACCCGCCGATGTGGGATTTTCCAAGAATGGGGGCCGGTAGAGACAAGAACTCGGCTGATGCCGCAAACTTCCAAAGATTATCGGTGGGAAGAGCTCCCCACGACCATGAAGATGGTATATCAGACAAGGAGATGTCGGACTCGCACCCGGAAGAAGCCTATACCGCAGTGCGGTCGGTTGTATCGATACCGAAGCAAGCGGCTGAAGAGGCCCAGGAGAACCCGAAGGTTGCCGAGCTGAAGGAGAGGCTGATAAATGCCTATCCGCGGCTATTCAGTGGCGTCGCCAACAAAAACCCTCCAGATCGTGGGAGGTTTGGTACAGCGAGGATCAAGCTGAAGCCGAACCCCAAGATCTATCGCCATCGGGAGTACCAACTTCAGGGCGATCGGGCCGAGACCATGAAGAAGTTGTTGGCCGAGTTTATTGAGCGGGGCTGGATCGAACCCTCCGACAGCGAGTGGCCCAGCCCTACCTTTATCGTGCCCAAGAAAGAGAAGGGCGAGTGGAGGTTGGTGGTGGATTACAGGGGTTTGAACGAGCAAACCGAGCAGGACTCGTACTCACTTCCCCTGATCGACACCATCCTCCAAAAGCAACAAAAAAAGCGGATCTCCACGGTGTTAGACCTGAAATACGGCTATCACCAGATGCCGCTACACCCGGACTCCAGGCCCTGCACAGCGATGTCGACGCCGCTGGGGCCCATGCAGTGGAAAGTGGTGCCTATGGGCGCCAAGAATGGCAGCGCCGCATTCCAGCGCATGATGGAGGACCTACTCGGTCCAGTCCGGCATTGTGCCGACCCCTTTGTGGATGACATCATCATCGGGTCTGGCACGGAAGACACGACTGAGGACGAGCTCATCGAAGCGCATGAGAAGGATCTGCGCCAAGTGCTCAGTGAGCTGGACAAGCACAACATGGTGTGCAAGCCCACCAAAGCCTCACTCTTCGTGAGGGAAGTGGAGTTCGCGGGTCACGTGGTTGGTCACGGGCAACGCTGTCCCAAGCCTGGGAAGCTGGCGTCCCTGCACCACTGGGAGAAGCCCCAGACCATCAGCGAACTCCGGTCCTTCATGGGGTTCTGCAATTACTATTCGGGCTATGTCCGGATGTATGCAGAACTCTCGGGCCCGCTGCACAAGATGCTGCAGGTGGACAAGTTCAATGGCCGGAAGGGGAGCAAGAAGAAGCTTGCCTGGAACCCTGAGGCCGAAGATGCATTCAGCCGCCTGAAGGAGCGACTCCTGGGGAAGCTGGGGCTATTCCTGGTGGGCCCGGACAAGGGATTCGTGCTACGGACGGACGCCTCGGACTATGCCGTAGGGGCAGTCCTCGAGCAGGTCCGGGATGACGGGTCGCACGTACCTGTGGCGTTTTGGAGCCGGATCCTGGCCGAGGGCCAACGTCCAACCTGGACCGGGAGGGAGAAGGAGACGTACGCCATTGTTTGTGCGCTCAGGAACTGGTCTGGCCACATCGGATTGCAACCGGTGGTGGTTTGTACGGACCATCAGTCCTTGCAGAGCTGGCACAAGGAGCACGTCGACACCCCCTCAAGACCGGCGGCGAGGAGGGCCCGATGGCATGAGACGTTCGCCAAGTTTGACCTCAGCGTCGTATACGTCCCGGGGAAGGACAACACTGTGGCGGATTGCCTCAGTCGATGGGCCTACCCCGCGGGCAAGGCATGGATGGACATATCCAGCCGTGGGGACGCCGAGGAGGCCGAGGAGGCCAAGCGCATCATCGGGATGGAGAAGGCCATGGAGCAAGAGGGGGTCAAGTGCTTTGTGGTGATGGCAAACCGTACAGACCTCGCCAAGTTCCGGGGCGCCCGAGTCCAGGCTATTCGAGAGGAAACCCTCGAGCAATGGATGGTGGCCCCTGTAGAGCTAGTCAGGTCGGTTCTTACAGAAGACTGGTCGGATGACTATCCGGCATCCGACCACTGGAGCAGGTACTGGAATGCCGTGAGCGCCCCGTCAGACGATGAATGGCCTGAGGGCTTGACCGAGGATGGGGATAAATTATTCCTCAAGGACAAGCTATTGGTCCCTGAGAACGGAATGGAGGAGCTCATTGACCACTGGCATAACACCCAGCTCATGCATCCTGGTCGGGACAAGATGCAGCAGGACCTGGAGTGGCGCTTCAAGTTCCCACCGGGGTACTACGCCATCCTGGACAAGTACTGCAGCGACTGCGCCGTGTGTCGGGCCACGAAGAGCCCCGACCACTCCACGGCTGGCAACCCGGTGTATACGGCTATACCGGAAGCCCCTATGAGGTCCGTGGCCATGGATGTATTCGCCATGCCTGAGGTCACCGTGGAAGGAGAGACCTACGACTGTGTCATCCTGGCGGTGGATAGGCACAGTGGGTATATCGTGGCGGTCCCGGGCAAGAAGTCCAAGAAGAAGGACAAGAAGGACAAGCATGGAGTGGGTCTGCAGGCCAAGACCGTCGCTAATGCGATGATCAGGCATTGGCTGACGATTTTTGATGTCCCAGCTGTCATCTGCAGCGATCGGGGCAGTCAATTTGTGGGGACTTGGTTCAAGACGATGTGCAAGCACATGGGGATTCGGCACGCCAAGACCGTGGCAAAACACAGCCCGTCGAATGGCCGGGCTGAGGTGGCCGGCCGGCAGATGTTCGAGAAGTTCCGCCAGTTGCACATTGACGAGCCGGCCGGGAATTGGTATAATTCGCTGTGGAGAGTTCTTCAGGCGTACCACGACCTTCCGGGGCCCACTGGACTGTCGCCCCATCGTATCCTGTTCCTACGCGATTGAGTGTCATGCACTCTCCCGTGGTTGAACCATGGCAAAGTGGCCCGGGATGCGAATGCTATGATGGCTGAGGCGAACGACACGGCAGCCAAGGTGTGCAAAGCACTTCAGGACGAGCATGAGAAGAGGGCCAAGTACTTCAAGCAGGGAAAAGTCCAGAAATATGCTCTCAGAGACACCGCATGGGTGGAGCGGCACCACAAGGATGTCCTGTCCAGGGATCGGCAGGCGTCTAGTTTTGTGCCGGGGGTAATCGTGCGGAAGGTTGGGCAGGATGTGTATGCGGTGCCTGTGGGGGATAACAAGATCCTGGACCGCGACCATACCCAGCTTCATCCCCGAGCATCAGACCCCAGTGGACGTCCCCTCACCTTCGAGCAGGGTTGGTACAATACAGTACGTGTAATGTATTGTATTGTTCCGATACAGTACTGTAAGGTAATGTATTGTATCTCAAATCTTTCTGGCAAAGTACTATTTGCTCACAGAAGTTATGTTCCTTTACTTTGCAGATATTCTCTTTTAGTTTACACCCTGCAATTGCTTGCGATAAGCATGGCTTGTCTTTCCTAGAACAATGCCATTCCTCTCAAACAGACCGCATCCATAGCTCAGGCTGCTCTTCCCAAAACTGCAAAGCAATTTTAGAACACTCTCCTCAAACAAGTTTGAAAAACCTGCAAAATGTCTCTTAACCTAGGGGAAAATTCTGCATTGGTTTTAAAAACCTGCAGTGTGGCGTGCTTGTGCTTGTACTTGTGAATGAGTGGTGTACTTGTGTGGAATGCGAGTGCACATGTAGCAAAGCAGGAAGCCAAAGCGGCCAAGAGAAAAGGTGAGGCGCACCAGAACGCGCCCGGGAGGCCGGCCCGCCCGACCCGGCCAGGAAGGACGAGCACACGCACACACGCACGGGACCCGGGCGTGGCGTCCTCCGACCCGCAAGGGGAGGTGTCGGCGTCCACACGAAACAGCCCCGGTGCACCGGCCGAGTCCCCCGTCGAACGACGGACGGTATGGGAAACCGGACGCGTCAGTGACCGGGTCCACACACGCCAACCACCGCAGCGCACGCAGCCCAAGACCGGCGCCGGAGGGACCCGCCAGGGACAACCCCATCGCGGGGCCCCGAACGGGTACAACGCGGAGCGAGCCCAGCACCCTGCCTCGGCGGGGGCCAGCGGCAGGCACAATGAGCCCGGTTCTCGGCCGGCCTCCGCGTGCCCCGCGCAGCCGCCCAGTAAAGCCGGGGGCGCAAGCCCCCGGGGTGGGGAAAGGCACCACGGCATCGGGAAAGCCGACCGGAGCACCGAGAGCGACCGGACCGGACGAGGCGCGGCGCACCACGCGGGGCAACGAGGCACGCCAGAGAGGCACGCCGCCGGCCACAACCAAGGCACACAGACAGGTGCCAAGCCACAACGGCCGCCGGGTGCCGCACACCCGGAGAGCGCGCACAACACGCAGCGAACCACGGCACAGGAACAGGTGCCCAGCAACACCAGCCGCCGTCTGGATGGACGAGTGCGCGCCCGGAGGGTACCCAGCTCCTACCGGCTACGAACAGCCGCCGTCCGGATGGACGAGTGCGCGCCCGGAGGGTACCCAGCCCCTACCGGCTACGAACAGCCGCCGTCCGGATGGACGAGTGAGCGCCCCGCAGCGACGCCCCGCCTGCGCAACACCACACGTGCAACCCAAAGCACAGCACACAGAGCAAGCACACCGGTGTACAAGAGCCAAGCGGCCCAGGACACCGTACACGCAACACAACCCACTGAGCGGGCGCACCGGTGAACAGGAGCCAAGTGGCCCAAGACAACGCACACGCAACACAACACACCGAGCGAGCAGACCGGTGAACAGGAGCCAAGCGGCCCAGGACACTGTACACGCAAAACAACCCACGGAGCGGGCGCACCGGTGAACAGGAGCCAAGTGGCCCAAGACACCGCACACACAACACAACACACCAAGCGAGCACACCGGTGAACAGGAGCCAGGTGGTCCAGGACACCGCACACGCAAAACAACACACCGGGCGGGCACACCGGTGAACAGGAGCCAAGTGGCCCAGGACACCGCACACGCAAAGCAACGGACGGAGCGGGCGCACCGGTGAACAGGAGCCAAGTGGCCCAGGACACCGTACACGCAACACAATACACCGAGCGGGCACACCGGTGAACAGGAGTCAGGTGGCCCAGGACACCGCACGAGCAAAGCAAAGGACGGAGCGGGCGCACCGGTGAACAGGAGCCAAGTGGCCCAGGACACCGCACACGCAACACAACACACCGAGCGAGCACACCGGTGAACAGGAGCCAAGTGGCCCAGGACACTGTACACGCAACGCAACCCACCGAGCGGGCGCACTGGTGAACAGGAGCCAAGTGGCCCAAGACACCGCACACGCAATACAACACACCGAGCGAGCACACCGGTGAACAGGAGCCAGGTGGCCCAGGACACCGCACACGCAAAACAACACACCGGGCGGGCACACCGGTGAACAGGAGCCAAGTGGCCCGGGACACCGCACACACAAAGCAAAGGATGGAGCGGGCGCACCGGTGAACAGGAGCCAAGTGGCCCAGGACACCGCACACGCAAAACAACACACCGAGCGGGCACACCGGTGAACGGGAGCCAAGTGGCCCAGGACACCGCACGAGCAAAGCAAAGGACGGAGCGGGCGCACCGGTGAACAGGAGCCAAGTGGCCCAGGACACCGCAAACGCAACACAACACACCGAGCGGGCACAGCGGTGAACAGGAGCCACGAGGCCCAGGACACCGCACACGCAAAACAACACACGGAGTGGGCACACCGGTGAACACGAGCCAAGGGGCCCAGGACGCCGCACACGCGAAGCAACAAACCGAGCGGGCGCACAGGTGAAAAGGAGCCAAGTGGCCCAGGACACCGCACACACAACACAACGCACCGAGCGGGCGCACCGGTGAACAGGAGCCAGGTGGCCCAGGACACCGCATGCACAACACAACACACCGAGCGGGCACACCGGTGAACAGGAGCCAAGTGGCCCGGGACACCGCACACGCAACACAACCCACGGAGCGGGCACACCGGTGAACAGGAAGCCAAGTGACCCAGGAGACCGCACATGCAAAGCAACCCACCGAGCAGGGGCACCGGTGAACAGGAGCCAAGTGGCCCAGGACGCCGCACACACTACAACACACCCAGCGGGCGCACCGGAGAACAGGAGCCAAGTGGCCCAGGACACCGCACACGCAACACAACACACCGAGCGGGCACACCGGTGAACAGGAGCCAAGTGGCCCAGGACACCGCACAAGCAACACAACACACCGAGCCGGCACACCGGTGAACGGGAGCCAAGTGGCCCAGGACACCGCACAAGTAACACAACACACCGAGCCGGCACACCGGTGAACAGGACCCAAGTGAGTAAGAAAAAGTGCTTTTCCATTGCTTTGAGGCATACTCTAGTTGTATTAGAGATGCACTGAGCATCCATGCATTTTAATCTTAGTATTGGTCCAACCAAAATTGGTGATAACACATTTTGACCTATGGAACCAAACCCCCAATCAGGATATGGAGTGGACCCCTTAATCCCCTTTCAATCAGAAGTAAAACATCTTTTCCTGAGTTGACTGAGCACTGACATACCTAAGGTAGAGCCTATGAATTTATCTATGTTTTTCCATGAATACTTATCTGCCCTAGTGGTATGCACCATAGGGGGCTAGGCACCTCTTTTTGAGAGGTCCTGGGTTCAATTCCTGGTCAGCCTAGCTAAGTAGGAAGATCCCATGTGACATGGCAGTGACCTCATCGCCACATACCATGCCACCTCAGCACATATGGGACCCAAAACAAAGAGTGCACATCTCCTAAGATGGCACTATGGAGAGAGAGTGATCCTGAGGCAGTTTTCTAACTCTTTTCCTAAAATATTTCAGCTATCTTTGTGAATATGCATTCATTTGTGACCTGAGCTGTAGTTTCTGTGAATATCCAATCATCTTTCACTGTTTACACTGCAGCCCTTCATGCTTTGATCCTGAATTACCTTCTCCTTGCATACTATTGGCTTGGGCTATCCTGGATTGACTTGGCTTTACTGTATTTCAACAAACAAAAGCTTTTCATCATCCAAAAGAAGCAGCAGGACACCCTACAGCAACAACTAGTAGCAGGAGAAGCAAAAACACAGTGCTGAAAACACTATAAACTTTTCTGGTAGCAAGAGGCAGCCTGTCTCTGTGCACCGGCAGCGACCCCGCGCCGTACAACCAGTGCTCCGAGCAGGCAAACATAAGCAGAAGGGCGGATTAAGATGGACCCAGGAAGAGTGGACGCCGACGTGCAGACAGCGCCAGCGCCTGAGGCACCGGCAAGGCCGTTGCCTGGCGCTGTACCTTCGGTGGAGCCCTTACATGGGCCAGTGGATACGACGGAGGACTCCCTTGATGGCCTCCAGACGGCCTTCGGGGCCCTGACGGTCGAGGAAGTGGTTTTTCAGCCTCAGCCTGCGAAGAGGAAGAGTGAGAACGAGAGCGAGAAGGATGCTGGAGAAGGAGCAGACGAAGGAGAGGAGCAAGGGCAAGACCCGACGGATGTCCCTACCTTCGAAGGCGCACAGAGCGCTTCTGGCCTCCAAGCATCACCCTCTCCCATAACCACCACACTCCCAGCCGCCGCAACATCCACCTCCACAACCAACCCGCCTATGGCAGAGGGCACAGGCTTTACTGGCATGCCTCACTACCCCGCCTATGGCATGGGCCCACCTACCACGGCGCTCCTTGAGGCAACTACTGCCAGTGAGCTGGTGGCTTCCAGCTCTGCGCCGCGATGGTATGCGGCTGACCATCCCCATCCACTCCACGCCACTGGAACCTACATGGAAGTTCCTGGGTATGCTCCTGGGTGTGCACCTGGGTATGCACCCCTGAGTGGGTTGAGGAGAGGACCAGAGTCTCTGGGAGGCAGGAGTAGAGGATCGGGAAGATCCTCCAACAGGTCCCTGACGCGGTCGGAGATCAACGAGGTGCTCCGAGGAGCCACTTCGCAAATCGTGAGCGACCTCACGCAAGAGATCAGGGAGAAACTGGAGCCCCTGATGATCCCGTCCCATGCGTCACCTACGACGGTGGGAATGTCACCCCACCGAGTACAGGCTAACCACCTGGCGGCAGGGTTGACAAATACCCTGGGGAGCCTGAGGAGCCGACCGATGCCGACTCCTGCAGCAGTACCGAGAAGTCCATTCGTCCCGAGAATGGCCCAGCCGCCCTACAGCCACGTGACGAACTCGACGAGGGCTGAGCTGGACCGGCTGGGGCTGACAGCCCTAAGGGCAATGGTGGACGTGGAGCCTTATGGCTCCAGTGATCTTGGCGGAGACCCCTCCGACGACGAGCCGCCGTCGATGGACTCTTCTTCGCCCTCAGACGACGAGGACCCTGAGGACCCCGAGGACCCCAAGGGTAAGAAGAAGAAGAAGAAGAAGAAGAAGACCCGACGCCCTGAAGGACGCCGAGCTCAGGAGGCGAAGGCTATTGTCACCTCCAAGATAGTGGTGAACCTGCCTGAGTTCACAGGCAAGGACCTCAGCGAGTTTGCTGAGAACTTTGGCCGGTTCCTACGACTGATCGGCCAAACCCACGCGAGTGGGCGAGTGAAGTGCGATCTGCTCCTGCAGTGCTGCAAGACCAAGTACCTGGAGAAGCAGGTCAGGCAGATCGTCACTAACTCCGCCACCTTTGCCGACGTGTTGGTTGCCCTGGAGAGGCAGTACCCGACCTAAGAGACCGACCTCTCCATCAGGGCCGAGATCCAGAACCTGCCCGTGCTGCCCAACAACCCCAAACCTGGCAGGGTCTCCGAGCTGTTGGCGGACTTGGATCACTGGGCTGGACGACTGACGCCCGGTTCCTACAGCAGCGACGACCTGCTGTTCTGGTTGTGCGCCAAGCTCCCCCGAGAGCTATGGGACGAGTGCCGTCTGACGGCTGAGCGCAAGGCTAGATCCCTCCGCTACGAGGATCTATGCGTGCTGCTCCTGGAGATGGCGCTGGAGAAGGAGAGCGACCAGCACCTGAACAACTACCGTCCTGGTGGAGGTTCTGGAGGCAAAGGGTACCAAGGGCACCGACCTGGGCAGGGGACTACCCCCAAACACGCCCACGCCCGCCTAATGGAGAACGTGAAGGAGCTATTCTGGTGTGATGCCAGAGATGAGCAGGGCCACCTGCAGCACGCCTCTGACTGCGAGCAGCGAGACTGCTTCGTCGTCCAGGGGAAGCAGCAGGAGAAGATCACCGGCGCCAAAGTAAAGCTGCCGGATCATTACCGCTGCACCATCACGTGTGCATTCTGCGGTAAGCGGAAGCACTACGAGGATGAGTGCTACCATAAGCAACGCCTATCGGCGAAGCTTAAGGGGGAAGATCCTGGCAAAGGCTCAGGCAATGGTGGAGGCAAGGCCAAAGGCAACGACTCCGGCAAGGGCAAGTCGAAAGGACGTGGTCAAGGTGGTCAAAACAAGGGTCAAGGTGGACGAGGAGGAGGCGCTAACCGCCAGAACGACAATAAGAACAAGGACAAGAACGGAGGTAACCCCAACCCTAATCCAGGGGGGAACTCCGCGCCCTCTGGAGGGCAGTCTGGACCTACCACACGCTCACAGACGCAGGCCCAGCAAGAACAAGGAGCCAAGCGTGAGCATGAAGGTGGTGATGACGGCAACGCCAAGAAGAGAAGCCGTTTCATGAGGATGGCCCGCAAATTGCGGAACAAGGGGTTCGAGGTAACCTGTCCCGCGGAATTCTGACGGGGACGCTCTGGTGGCACCCAAGACCTGGTGTTTTGGGTACGTATCCGACTAGGGGGACGTGAATACCTGGGGGTACTGGATACTGGCGCCACAATATCTATAGTGGCCAAGAAAATTTTACCTTGTGGGAGCCTGAAGAACACCATGACCACCGCCGCTATACGTATGGGGGATGGACATGTGGTGCACAGCTGCGGGGACTGTGAAGTGGAGGTACCTATGGGCTCTCGAACTATCGCCCAGCGGTTCTATGTGATGGACACTGAGGCCTTCGACTTTGTACTGGGTACTGACTTCTTCGTGCAGCACTCCCAGATACAATCCCTGACGCTGCAAGCGCCCTACCTCCTGTACGTGGACCACGGCAGTGGCAGAGAGTCTGTGCCACTGGAGCAGTCGGAACATACCTCGAGTTACCTGAGACTATCGAAGGAGGAGCCCTCGAACATGATGGCGGCCTCCAAAACTGAGGACTATCAGCTATTGGGGGAAGTCCTAGACCAAGGTCTGAAGGAGTTGGGTTACTCTCGAGAAGACCTAAGTGTGGAGCTGTTCGCCAGCGACAAGCAGCATGTACTGGACCTATACTGCAGCAAGGGGAAGAACTGCAGCTACAAATTTTACTGGCCCTCTTTCGGGATGGCCTACGGGAACCCCAGATTCAGTGAACTGGGGAAGGTGCTGACCAAGGTGGCCTTGGAACGTTCCCGTATGGTCCTGTGTTCCCCCGATTGGGGAGCCCATGGGGGCAACGAGTACTGGCGAACCCTTCTTGACAAGCTGACTATCAGCTCGGTGCGATTACCTGATGAGGCCATCTACGTGCCTCTGGGACGCAAGACGCCCATTGGGAAGCCCGGATGGGGGAGTATGCTCAGCGTGGTGGACGGAAGTCTTACCACCATTCCCTGGGAAGACCTGGACCCTACTCTGGTCCAGGCTATACAACGAGAAAGCGATGGACTCGCCTTGGGTGACTTGAAGGATCGCCTACGACCTCAAGATGCTGTTGAAACTACACCCGGAGGAGATGAGTACGTCGTGACTGACACCAACGCCCCCAACTCTCCCTGTCATGTACCTGTTTCCGATGGAGTTTCTGAGTGTGGACTATCAGAGCTACCTAGCTCTATCCACTCAGACGACGAAACTGAGCACGACGCCTTCTTCGTGCAGACCGCGGTGGAGGAAGTGGAGAACGCCGAGTACGTCGCCCCACTAAAACCCCTACTCTCCATGAGGGTGGAAGACCCCGTGGATGAAGAGCTGGACCCTCGATCCAGGCTCAGGGAGTATGTGGATTCCAAGAGGAAGTTGGTGGCGAAAAAGCTATGCTACGCGAAGCCTACCCGCAGCTCGTGGCCACTGAAGCAAGGACGTATGGGAGACCTATCCCAATTGAAGGAGGACCTCGAACAGAAGATCACCACCTGGCAAAGGGAGGTAGATCTCAAGCTCATGAAGAGCGTGTGGGGCGCCCATGTGAGGACCCCAGAGGAGGACGACCTCTCGGAGGAATGTGTATGTGAACCCCCTCGGGCGTGCCTATGTTGCCATCGTCCACCGGAGATGGTTGAGCAAGACCTTCTTTATGCCTACCAAGGGCTGAAGGATGCTACAGCGGGCGAAGAGTCGGTGGAAGACCACCTCCCGACGTCTATTCAAGGGGCAAGCAACTTACACTCCGACGAGGACATGGAGGACAAAATCAAGGTACTGGACCCGCGGGTACAGAAGCTGATAAGGACCTATCTGGAGGTGTTCGGAGAACTACCCCCTCCAGCCTCATGTGACAAGCTGGTACAGATGGACCTCAAGCTGAAACCCGAGTTCGTGGGTCATAAGATTCGGAGGAGACCCTATCCAGCTCCTAAAGAGCAGGCCGACGAGATCGAGCGACAGATACAAGAATGTATCGACGCTGGCCTAGTCCTGGAGTACAAGGACGGGGACTACCCCCTACACTGCAGCCCCTGTTTCCTGGTGGCTAAACCTGGGTCTACAGCCAAACGGCTGGTAGTGGACTATGGAGAGCTGAACAAGAGGACGCTGAACCACTCAGGGTCCATTCCCAATATGGACTCTACCCTGGAGAGGATAGCCTCCTGTCGCTACAAGACCAAGATGGACAAGCGAAGTGGATTCTGGCAAGTGGACCTGACGCCCAACGCGCAGGAACTACTGGCCTTCATCACCCCTCAGGGGAGGGTATTCAAGTGGAAGGTCATGCCATTTGGCGTGGCTAACGCACCCGCTCTGTTCCAAGAGCTGATGAACAAGATCTTGTCCATCCTACGAAGGAGACCTAAGGTGCAGGAGCTCATATCCCGTGGGGCCCAGATGGAGGCTCACATCGACGATGTATGCCTCGGGACCAATACCCAGGAGGATCACCTAATCCTCTTGGGTGAGTTCTTTGCGGTCTGCCAGGAGAACCACACACGACTCAAGCTGGAGAAGTGTGAGTTCATGCAGGAGACCATGCAGTACTTGGGGTTTGACGTTGGCTATGGGTGGTGGACCCCAGCGGCCTCTAAGGCCAAACCCCTGATGGATGCCAAAGTACGACACGAAGACCCCAAGAAAGGACTTCATGATGTACGCAGTTTCATTGGGGCGTGCAACTTCTATCACCGCCACATCAAGAACTTCACCTATACCAGCGCCGTTCTAACGGACTTGATCAAGAAGAGTACTACTTGGCGCGGGGGCCCACAAGAGCAACAAGCGTTTGACAAGCTCAAGGACAAGGTAGCCAACGCTAAGTGCTTGGGCGTGCCTAGGGCACAAGGGGAGATTATACTGGTGACCGACGCCAGCAATGTGGGCGGTGGTGGAACGTTGTTCCAATGGCAAGCACTGGAGAAGGAGGAGTTCGACTCGGCCATTTCCCAATGGGGGACGGAAGCTCTCAACCGAGATGGAACCCTCAAGCACAGCTACCCTGACGACAAGTGGGTCCTAGTACCTCTGGGCCACTGGAACTGGAAGTGGAACCAGGCCAGGGGGAACTACTCCACCTATGAGCAGGAACTGCTCGCGGGTATGCTGGTGCTATCCTCACAAGCACGACTGTTGGGGAGTAACCCTGTGGTCTGGCTATGCGACCAAGAACCGGTCCGCAGTTTCCAGAAGGGTCCCCCACCTGAGAAGGCCAAGCTACGTCGCTGGTGGACCTACCTCAGTCAACTACGGCTGACGGTACACCATATCCAGGGAGTGCAGAACGAGTGCGCTGACTACATCAGTCGCAACAACTTCGACGCCCTGATTGGTGCCCGGTCTGAAGCGCTGGCTAAGGAGGCGTTCAGCCGTATGGACGTACACCTGGACCTGAACATGACCATGATACGCCCCCTGGATGGACTCCAACAATCGGAGTACCTACAGGAGTTTGGGGATATCTACCGGCGCCTGGAGAAACGCCTTGAACCCCTCCTGGTCAACCAGGACCAGTGGAAGAGGGACAAGAGCTACCTATGGCACGAGGACCGCATCGTGGTGCCTAGTGACCGAGTCCCAGCGCTGCTGAAGTGGACCCATGAGTCCAGTGGTCATGTGGGTGCTGACCGTACCCTGAGGCTGTTCAAGCAGTGGTTCCACACTATGTGGACTGACGACCAGCTGCGGAAGACGCTCCAGCCTATCGTGGACAAGTGCCCGTGCAGGTCCTGTAAACCAGGGGATATCAGGGACAGAGGTCTCTACTTGACCCTGCCCATCCCTCACTGTGCTAACAGTGTTCTATACGTGGACTACACGGAGATGCCGAAGTTCGGGGGCTATGACTTCGCCCTCGTGGTAACCTGTGGGTTGACCAGGTTTACCAGGGTGTTCCCATGTACCAAGCACAATACCGGAGAGGAGACTATCAAGATACTCCTGGAGGAGTGGTTTTGTGTCTATGGGGCGCCCAAGGAGATCAACTCCGATGAGGACGTACGAGTACGCTCAGATACTGGCTGGTACAAGAGGCTCCTGAGGTCCCTCAATGTCCAGGTGTCTACGGGGATTCCCTACTCTCACACGAGCAACCCCCTATGTGAGCGACAGATTCGTGTCCTGAAGGAGAACGTCAGGATATGGTGCAAAACTGAACGCACCAGAGACTGGGTGAGACTACTCCCCGTCATATCCTTGATGATGAACTCCCAAGAGAGTTCAGCTACTGGCTACTCGCCACATGAGCTATTCATGGGGCGTCCGGCGTGGTTCCTACATGCCCCCTATCCAGAGGACACCCATTCTTCTGTGGGTGAATGGGTCCAAGAGCAACAAGCGAAGGTGGACAAGGCCAAGGCTATGCTCCAGAGAGTGAGGGAGCGTCAGTGGAACAAGAAGAACAAGCACCGTGTACCGGCCACCTACCAAGAGGGGGACTGGGTGTTGGTGCACCACAGTCGACTACCCGCCTGGCCACGCTCTACCAGCGATGACCCATACTTCGGGCCGTACAAGATTCTATCTGTGGATGGTCACCGTATCACGGTGCGGTGTTCTCCCCGTCTAGGGGGGACCCTGGTGTGCGCCGCTCAACACCTGAAGCGCTACCATGATCCTGAAGACCTCTGTGGGGAGGAGTGGGAGCTGAACGACGAGGAAATCGCCGCTCTGGACCTACAAGGGGCTGCCAGCCCTATGGAAGTTGAAGGTGAACTCCCCGACATGAACGCCGAGGAGATGGCTAAGGAGGGCTTCTACCTGGTGAAGTCTGTCCTACGCCACCGCTATCGCCAGGGTTGGCGCTTCCTCACCCTCTGGGAAGGGTTTGGAGTCGAAGAGGCCACCTGGGAGCCCTTCTCTGCATTTGTTCTACCTGAGGGACGCCTAAACTCAGTTCTGGTTGACTACCTGTCCCAGAACAACTTTGGTGAGTTGCTGAGGCTCGCTGAGACGCTTGCCTCCAAGACTAAAGCTAGGGACTGAACCTTACCCTTACCTGCCAAAGCGTATGTGTGAGTGTGCTAGTCCTAAGGTCCTGAGAGCAAGCCGCAGAAGTGGTGTCCTAATTATACCCAAGTCTGCGCCCTTGCTGAACCTGGAGGGTTGGCTTATGGATGCCACGGGGTACGCCCCGGGTCTCCCCTCCCCTATGTGCCCAATTTCTGTGCTGGCGCAAAACCTTGGGGGAATACCCAGCGTACTAATCCAGGTATTGTTTTCCCTACCTATCTGTCTACTACAGGGAGGGGTGGCCAAAAGCTATGAAGGCATGCAAAACGCCTGTTTGCTATGTTGCCAAAACACTGACCTAACCACTGTCACAGCCCACCAACCCCGCTAAAATTGCAGGAAAAGGGTGGGACAGTGACACACCCCCTACAGGTCCTACACACCCTACAGTGGCACCATCCTGGTGGGCGAGCACTGGGCAACGGGCTCTAGCCCCCACTCAGGACTACCACTCCTACACGCACACTCTACTGGGCGTTGCGAAGATGAAGGTCTCTTGGGTCCTAGCGACCCTCCTGTGAAATGGCAAGAGAACACAGCGCTGCTAAGCAACTGTGGCCTAACAGGGGACGCCACAACGCGTTTCCCCTGCTAGGGCTTGGAGGGAAGGAGTGCTCTCGCGTGCAAGGCGCAGATGTCGATGAAGTCGGACTCCCTGCTCTGCCACAGGCGGAGCGGAGTTACTTGTTTGTGTGATCTGCGCCCTTGTTTAGCAGGGCATAAAAAAAAAAAATGCTGCTGCGCCAATCACCCTACCTGCCCACCTGTAAAACAAAGGCAAATGAAAGGGCGTTTGCGGCGGAGGAACCAAGCCACGCTCAAGGTATTATACCCTTCTCAGCGTGACCTATAATACGCTGTCCGCAAACACGCTGCAGAAGCAGCTACCCTTGTCAAGCAAGCAAGCGTTAAGGGACTCCTCAGGTTCTCTTAAAGAATGTACCGAGGAGCCCCTGGGTAGCCTAAACAAGGTTTACCGTGCGCACTTCGCGTGGCCTACCCTTTAATGCGTGTGTGCATGCACGGGTATGCGACAACATCGTGGGCAAACCTGCCCATCTGCGTGCCAATCTTGACTCCACCAGGGGGTGGCCCCGCCTGGGCGTACCTACCTTACCTACCGCTGGGAAGTGAAGCAAGGTGAGAGTACAAAAGGGGCGCACGCGAAGAACGTTGCTATGCACTTGTGTGTATGACTAATCACCCTGATCTGACCGCTAATCATCTGCAATCTTTCTAATCAATCCCTCTACCGCGTCCTATCGTGGTTATCGTTGTTAGCGCTGCTACACGACTCGTTCACGGAGACACGAGACGAGCAATGTGTATGCGGCATGCGAAACAAGCATACCTGTAGTTCATACCTGATTCATTGAAGTCTTTTCGATTGATTCTCGAATTCTTGAATTTTTGAACCTTCTATTAGTGTGGGTGGAATCTGTATGTTTATTTTTTGATGTGTGTCTCGTCATTTTCATGAGTACGTGAGACATACGTTTATAATTCCATTATTTCTCCATTTTCCGGCGCTTCGCTAGGAGCCGCTCCTACGCGCCGCCATTTTATGCGTATGAATTTCTGGATTTAAAAAATCCAGAGATGACTATAATTTCTATAAAAATGTGCTTCTGATGCACAATCGGATTCTGCTCAGGTGTGTCGTTTCAGAAAAATTCTACGCCGTCATTTGACGGATTTCGGTGTCGTCGCTTCGTTTTTGCGTGGATTCGTCCATAATTCTCCCATTCCTGCCTCTGCAGATACCCACGCGCAGCCTCGCTGAGTAGGCCGTGTTCGGGCCGAAACGCAGGTGCCTGGAGAGGCTGAGCAGAACCAAGACCCCACCAAGGGGCAAATTTAATTTTCTTTCGACTCCCTTCGCCCTAAGACAGGTCACAGGTCGCCAGCAGGTTTACGAGAACCCATGCGAGTGTGTATAATGTGTCTTGCGTTTGGGTTGTGTCGACGCTGCGTCTTGGAGGGAGGGATGCATATGCACATGTTTGGCATGCTCCCATACTAACCCAACCAAGCCACAGGAGTCCCGGCAGCGCCATGAGCGCTGAGTCTTCTGTAGGAAACTGTACAATCAGAGCAGCAAAAGGACGCCAGCCATGGTGAGCGCCCATTTTTCAGTGTGAGGGAGACTGTAGGTATTTTAAAGTAGATGTGGAAACCAAGGAAAGGCCAAGAAAAATTCCCTTTTTCCTAAAATGCGACAGTGGTGGCCACCACAGCACAAGGGGGGAGTAAGAAAAAGTGCTTTTCCATTGCTTTGAGGCATACTCTAGTTGTATTAGAGATGCACTGAGCATCCATGCATTTTAATCTTAGTATTGGTCCAACCAAAATTGGTGATAACACATTTTGACCTATGGAACCAAACCCCCAATCAGGATATGGAGTGGACCCCTTAATCCCCTTTCAATCAGAAGTAAAACTTCTTTTCCTGAGTTGACTGAGCACTGACATACCTGAGGTAGAGCCTATGAATTTATCTATGTTTTTCCATGAATACTTATCTGCCCTAGTGGTATGCACCATAGGGGGCTAGGCACCTCTTTTTGAGAGGTCCTGGGTTCAATTCCTGGTCAGCCTAGCTAAGTAGGAAGATCCCATGTGACATGGCAGTGACCTCATCGCCACATACCATGCCACCTCAGCACATATGGGACCCAAAACAAAGAGTGCACATCTCCTAAGATGGCACTATGGAGAGAGAGTGATCCTGAGGCAGCTTTCTAACTCTTTTCCTAAAACATTTCAGCTATCTTTGTGAATATGCATTCATTTGTGACCTGAGCTGTAGTTTCTGTGAATATCCAATCATCTTTCACTGTTTACACTGCAGCCCTTCATGCTTTGATCCTGAATTACCTTCTCCTTGCATACTATTGGCTTGGGCTATCCTGGATTGACTTGGCTTTACTGTATTTCAACAAACAAAAGCTTTTCATCATCCAAAACAAGCAGCAGGACACCCTACAGCAACAACAAGCAGCAGGAGAAGCAAAAACACAGTGCTGAAAACACTATAAACTTTTCTAAGTGGCCCAGGACACCGCACACGCAACACAACACACCCAGCGGGCGCACCGGTGAACGGGAGCCAAGTGGCCCAGGACACCGCACACGCAACACAACACGCGAAGCGAGCACACCAGTGAACAGGAGCCAAGTGGCCCAGGACACCGCAGACGCAACACAACAAACCGCGCGGGCACACCGGTGAACAGGAGCCAAGCGGCCCAGGACACTGCACACACGTAGGGCGGCCGAGGGACAGGAAAGAACCAACACCTGATGGGTCGGACGCACTGGGGCGACCCAGCCGACCCACAGGGCCAGTGGCAGGAGCGGTACTCCAAGGCTACTGGTCTGAGCCCGGCCAGGCTGCATCGGGGACCATGGCAAACGTCACCCGGAGCCATGGAAGCAACCGGTGACAGGCGAGCCGGTATACAGTCCAGGAGGGGGTCGCCTGCCAAGCAGAGTGGCCCCGCAACTCAAGACACAAGGGTGAGGCGGTCGTACCGTAGACTAGCGGGAGCAATACCCCTTGTGGTGAGAGATACTCCACACGGCTGGGCAGCCCCAAGAGCTGCCCCCCAAAGGAGGGGGCATGTGGCCCTACCCATGGACACATGTGGGGACACCCTCCCACCTGGGACACATGGACCGGGTGGCCGCGACAATGCCTTCCTGAGCACATGCGGGAGCGGCTCAAGAGGCACCTGACATAGGGCAGTGGGAGGGACAGGACGTCCCCTTGGTAAGACCTTCTTCGTGCAATGTCAAAAGAGGCACCCCGAGCTCCCAAAGAGACCTACCTACCTACCTCTCCTCAAACAAGTTTGAAAAACCTGCAAAATGTCTCTTAACCTAGGAGAAAATTCTGCATTGGGTTTAAAAACCTGCGGTGTGGCGTGCTCGTGCTTGTACTTGTGAATGAGTGGTGTGCTTGTGTGGAATGCGAGTGCACATGTAGTTAGTGAGGTGCAAAACTGGTGATTGAAGGTCCACCTCAAAACTCAAAACCAAATTTTCCCAATAAACAAATATACACAAACAACAACGCCTTATAGGGACAGGGTCAACCCTGGCAAACTTTGCACAAAGGAAACAGTTACACACTTGTATTTTCTGAAAACCAGTAAGTATCCGTGCCGGACCTCGCTCAACTCGGGCAAGTTCATCAACATCCCTTGGAGGGGTAAAATTAACCTCTCAAATGGGAAAACAAAAGCAAGCTTGCACCTCAGCAGGTCATTACAAAGCCCTGTTCAAATCTTCAGGGCTGGCTGAGGCACTGGCGTGAGAGCCACAATTTCAGATTCAAACATTTACAGTGCATCTTGGTGAGCAGCACGCGCGAACACTCAAATGACACCCACAGAACGCAGCGACACTCAAATGACACCCACAGTATGCGCCAACACTCAAATGACACCCACAGTACGCGCAAACACTCTTGTGACACTCACAGCACGCGCCGACACTCACATGACACTCACAGCACGCGCAAACACTCAAGTGACACTTACAGCACGCGTCGACACTCACGTGACACTCACAGCACGCGCAAACACTCAAGTGACACTCACAGCACGCGCCCACACTCAAATGACACTGAGAGCAGGCGCCGACACGCAAATGACACTCACAGTACGCGGGAACACTCAAATGACATACATAGCAAGCAGCAGCCGCAGCAGCAGCAAGCAGTAGCACCAGCAAGCAGCACCACCAGCGAGCAGTAGCAGCGCTTGCAGCAAGCAGCAGCAGATCCAGCAGCACGGCGGCAGCGGCAGCTTCAGCAGCAGTGGCGGCACTCAAATGACACGCACAGCACGCGCGAACACTCAACGACACTCACAGCACGCGCGAACACTCAAGTGACACTGACAGCACCTTCTTCCTCTTGTGCTCCTTCTTCGTCTTCTTTGTCTTCACTCCTCAGTCTTCTTCTCTCCGGCAGCTTCTCGGTCTTCTTCTGTCTTCTTCTTAACGTCTCTTTGATCTCCTTCGCCTCTTCCGCTCCTTCTTCTGTTCTTTCTCTCTGCATATTCTTCCCTCCTGTTCTTCTTCTCCTTCTGCTTCACTTGCTTCTTGTGTCGCCCTGCACACGCAGAAGAAGCAGAAAAATTCAACCACAAAACGTAATCAAACTAAATTCAAATCAAATTCATTGCAAATTCTACAAAATACCTTACATTTGCACCCTTAATCCTCGGCAACGTTTGTTTGCTCTGCGGCGGCACGCGCGTCTGGCGCCAGTCGGCGGCCACCCCAGAAGATACGTACTGTATTGTATTCTCGCGATACAGTACGCGTATATATACGTTACGCGTATATATACGCCGTCTTTTCCAACCCTGCCTTCGAGTTCACAGCCGGCGATGTGGACTCGGATGAGGAGGGTGAGGACGACTACTTCACCGGGGAGAAGATCCTGACGGACAAGCCGCACCCGGGGACGCCTGGGGGGAGGCTTTATAAAGTCCGTTGGAAGGGGTTTGCTGCATCCAGAGACTCGTGGGATCCTCGGAGCAGCTTTGTGCCGGGGTATACCACGGTCTGGATGAATTATCTAAGGAAAAAGAACATTTCCTTGGATGTCAAGGACGTGTTGGTCCATTTGGTGGCTGCAGCAGCACCGTAATGGATCCCCCTTGGCTTTTTTGTTTGTTTTTGTGCTTGGGAGACCGGTGAGGGCGTTCATGCGGGGATTTTTGGGCCTTGATTGGCCATATACCCCCTTCACTCGGTCTCCACGTATATATTTCACTGTGGTGTACGTATTTAGATGGATCGACGACGTTTCTCTATCTTTGATCCCCTTGGTCCATGTTGTAGATCAAGAGGAGACCAGATATGGCGGAGGGCACCGATTATGAGTGTCATCACCCCTCCCTTGGGGCATGGGGGACGCCTACGCCATATCTGGGGCCTCCATGTGTCCTTGGGACATAGGGGGGGGGTTGGAGCCCATTGGGGTCCTCCCGTCCTCTCTTCAATGACTTCCGAGCGGATACAACACTCTGAGAAGCGGGGTGAAGCCGGTTCGGACCCCCGTGGCCATCTTCGGGTCACTTGGGGTGTGTTTTTATGTGCCGGCAAGCCGCCATTGGCTGCTATCATACTCTCCCATCCAACTGACCTAACCTGATGTGATAGTGTGATAGGCTTGGCCATTCCAGCTATGAGCGGCCAAATTCAATACCGAGGCGCCGCCGGCTGAGATTTATATATCAGAATATCAGGAATCAACAGGGTTTTTTTATCATAATGTTTCCGTAATTTTTCAGCTATCCGTTCTGATGGTCAATGTATCGGCGACTGTCAGTTGGCTCGCGATTTTGTGATAACCGATTGGTTAACTGTTATTTCCAGATATTTTAGCGGAAACCGCGATGAAGGGTTGAATTTCATCAGAAAAAGGTTCGTTGCTTCCGCAATTTTCATGTTATACACTCGCAAAATTAATCCGACTTTTTCAGACATTCTGAATCGGATTTTCGACTCTGAGGTCGCCGCACTGGATATGATGAATTTCGAGTGGTCATACATTTTTCCTCGATCACGAATCAACCTTCCTTTTGTTGTCTCCTTCATTTTTCTTGGAGATATAGGCGAAACAAAATTGATTCGTGAGGCCACTTTGAAACATCATATCTCCGGCTCACGGCGAGGAGTATCAATTTTGAGATATGGGCTCGAATCGCCTTGGTCTCAACTTAATTTAGGGAGCGTCAAACGCGTTTGATGTGTACTCATGCCCGGTGTAGCAAGGGATAATGGTCAAGAGGGTAGAGAGTGATATATCACTCTTGGACCATGCAACCGAATATTTTAATGCGACTTTCGAGTGTACCGCATGAGTGTTGGTGTTGCATAGAAACTTTCCTTGGGTTCCTACGTATTTTTAACGTAAAGTTATGTCCATGGAGGGGCATGGCATACCATGGTGGGAGCCACTTTTGAGGGTATGTGTTGTATGCATGGTATGTGCTTCACTATGCTCACGCCCATGTTATATATCTCCGTTTGTAGGAAGATATGTGGAGTCATACGTGGCAAGGGCTTTGCCCATGTCCCAATGGTGAGCTCCATAGCGCTAGACTAAGTCTACCGCACAAATGGTGCATGTGGGAGGGCTTACAGAGCGACCCACAAGCTCCACTATCAATTTTCCCATTTTGATGGTGCGTATCGTGAGGAGGCTC
This sequence comes from Eutreptiella sp. 'Long Island Sound 2002', assembly GCA_964036045.1. Lineage (NCBI taxonomy): Eukaryota > Euglenozoa > Euglenophyceae > Eutreptiales > Eutreptiaceae > Eutreptiella > Eutreptiella sp. 'Long Island Sound 2002'. The sequence goes on from OZ038378.1 coordinate 46,951,547, forward strand.
GAAGGTGTCCCCATGCGTCCATGTGGGGATCCAAGTGGGGGGATTGTTTGCAAATGGTCCCAAGCAACTGTGTCTTGAACCATATGTTGATAACATGGGTGAGGGAAGTTATATATTATTGTGATTACTTTGTATTTGGCTTTATTTGCATGTGTTTGACCTCATTTTATGCTCATTTTTGTATTTTATGTGTTCAACTTGTCGGCTAACAGTAAATTGCCTAGAGATCCGTGAACTATGGTATGTTGCTTATATGTTGGCATATGCTTTGGTGTTGCACCTCACCATGTGCCGGATCACGTGGTCACTTTTGAAGCGGTATCGTGGAGCCTCGCGGAGCGTGAGGCCTTCGACCCTTCAGACTCACGGGACACTGCGCTGAACTTGTTTCTTTGATCTCTGCCTTGCACTGATTTTTCCTTTCTTGGACCACTGTTTTGTCTGCCATTTAGCTATCACAGCTTGTCTTGGCCTTGCTTTGCTTTGACGTGAGAAAAACAAGATGCTGATCCCTTGGTATTTCTGCATACCTTGCCGCCGCACTCTTGGTCCTGCTTTGCTTTCACGTGAGAAAAGCTGAACACCTTGCGAGATGCAAACACACAAAACCCTTTGATCGTCCAAGCCTTGCTGGCACCCGATGGCAAACGCAGCGCACCAAATCCACAGGAGGTCTAACCTGTATCGAGGGTTTCTTTCAGTGAATCCATCATAGGCTGAGACCTTCCAGTTTTCAGCTTCCACGATGCTGAGCGCCACAGGCCAGTAGCCGTAGGCCCTCAACGAGGGCGCTCTTGCCACGATGCTGAGCGCCGCCGGTGTATTCCACGACCTTTGGCCCTCAACGAGGGCGTTGCTTGCGTCCACGATGCCCTGGCATGCTGCCCCAGGACAAGGGATGTGGCGTTCAGGCCAGTGTCGGCCTACAAATAATTCTGAGAACCTTGGACGGTCCTCCCATATGACACAAACCTGAACGCCAACCACAAACAGTTTCCGTAACAAACAGAGTTAACATACACGACGCAAATCGTATATATTATGCTACAGAATTTAACTATATAAAAAAATGCCAAATAAAAACACGTAACGGCAGCAATTGGCTGCCTTCAGTCACTCTCCTGATGCAAAATTGCGTCATTTGCGTGGACTTCGCACTATGCGCCAGAAGCCTTTGCGACGCTAAGCTCTGCTACAAAAATGCAAACGCGGGGATCGTTACCGATTCCGCTTCACGCCCCTCCTAAGAGCTTAGCCAGGTTGTCGGCCGCAAAGACGGGCTTCTCCAGCGTTACTTGGCGACTCTCGCTGAGACCTCGAAGGTTGAACGAAGGCCTGCATCGACGTTGTCCCCTCCGACGCATCATGGCCTCCGTGCAGCACAGATGCTGGCCTTGTGCACCTTTCTTCACCGCGCGCTGTAACTTTGGACCATGGTCGGGAGCACCCATACTGTGTACACGCTGGCACGGAACGTGTACCCCTCGAAACATTGGGGAATCTTCGGTTTTGTTGTCCACTCCACACGCGGCTGCTTGCAACATATGATCGAACGCGTCTAAGGCGGCTAGACGCTCCTTCAGAATTATTTTGAAGCGGTACCGTGGAGCCTCGCGGAGCTTGAGGCCTTCAACCCTTCAGACTCACGGGACACTGCGCTGAACTTGTTTCTTTGATCTCTGCCTTGCACTGATTTTCCCTTTCTTGGACCACTGTTTTGTCTGCCATTTAGCTATCACAGCTTGCCTTGGCCTTGCTTTGCTTTGACGTGAGAAAAACAAGATGCTGATCCCTTGGTATTTCTGCATACTTTGCCGCCGCACTCTTGGTCCTGCTTTGCTTTCACGTGAGAAAACCTGAACACCTTGCGAGATGCAAACACACAAAACCCTTTGATCGTCCAAGCCTTGCTGGCACCCGATGGCAAACGCAGCGCACCAAATCCACAGGAGGTCTAACCTGTATCGAGGGTTTCTTTCAGTGAATCCATCATAGGCTGAGACCTTCCAGTTTTCAGCTTCCATGATGCTGAGCGCCATAGGCCAGTAGCTGTAGGCCCTCAACGAGGGCGCTCTTGCCACAATGCTGAGCGCCGCCGGTGTATTCCACGACCTTTGGCCCGCAACGAGGGCGTTGCTTGCGTCCACGATGCCCTGGCATGCTGCCCCAGGACAAGGGATGTGGCGTTCAGGCCAGTGTCGGCCTACAAATAATCCTGAGAACCTTGGATGTTCCTCCCATATGACACAAACCTGAACGTCAACGACAAACAGTTTCCGTAACAAACAGAGTTAACATACATGACGCAAATCGCATATATTATGCTACAGAATTTAACTATATAAAAAATAAATGCCAAATAAAAACACGTAACGGCAGCAATTGGCTGCCTTCAGTCACTCTCCTGATGCAAAATTGCGTCATTTGCGTGGACTTCGCGCTATGCGCCAGAAGCCTTCGCGACGCTAAGCTCTGCTACAAAAATGCAAACGCGGGGATCGTTACCGATTCCGCTTCACGCCCCTCCTAAGAGCTTAGCCAGGTTGTCGGCCGCAAAGACGGGCTTCTCCAGCGTTACTTGGCGACTCTCGCTGAGACCTCGAAGGTTGAACGAAGGCCTGCATCGACGTTGTCCCCTCCGACGCATCATGGCCTCCGTGCAGCACAGATGCTGGCCTTGTGCACCTTTCTTCACCGCGCGCTGTAACTGTGGACCATGGTCGGGAGCACCCATACTGTGTACACGCTGGCACGGAACGTGTACCCCTCGAAGGATTCGGGAATCTTCAGTTTCGTTGTCCACTCCACACGTGGCTGCTTGCAACATATGATCGAACGCGTCTAAGGCGGCTAGACGCTCCTTCAGAATTATTTTGAAGCGGTACCGTGGAGCCTCGCGGAGCGTGAGGCCTTCGACCATTGAGACTCACGGGACACTGCGCTGAACTTGTTTCTTTGATCTCTGCCTTGCACTGATTTTCCCTTTCTTGGACCACTGTTTTGTCTGCCATTTAGCTATCACAGCTTGTCTTGGCCTTGCTCTGCTTTGACGTGAGAAAAACAAGATGCTGATCCCTTGGTATTTCTGCATACTTTGCCGCCGCACTCTTGGTCCTGCTTTGCTTTCACGTGAGAAAAGCTGAACACCTTGCGAGATGCAAACACACAAAACCCTTTGATCGTCCAAGCCTCGCTGGCACCCAATGGCAAACGCAGCGCACCAAATCCACAGGAGGTCTAACCTGTATCGAGGGTTTCTTTCAGTGAATCCATCATAGGCTGAGACCTTCCAGTTTTCAGCTTCCACAATGCTGAGCGCCATAGGCCAGTAGCTGTAGGCCCTCAACGAGGGCGCTCTTGCCACGATGCTAAGCGCCGCCGGTGTATTCCACGACCTTTGGCCCGCAACGAGGGCGTTGCTTGCGTCCACGATGCCCTGGCATGCTGCCCCAGGACAAGGGATGTGGCGTTCAGGCCAGTGTCAGCCTACCAATAATTCTGAGAACATTGGACGGTCCTCCCATATGACACGAACCTGAACGTCAACGACAAACAGTTTCCGTAACAAACAGAGTTAACATACACGACGCAAATCGCATATATTATGCTACAGAATTTAACTATATAAAAAATAAATGCCAAATAAAAACACGTAACGGCAGCAATTGGCTGCCTTCAGTCACTCTCCTGATGCAAAATTGCGTCGTTTGCGTGGACTTCACGCTATGCGCCAGAAGCCTTCGCGACGCTAAGCTCTGCTACAAAAATGCAAACGCGGGGATCGTTACCAATTCCGCTTCACTTTGGCGTGGCACACGAGGCCTCACAAAATTGGGTCTCAAATTCGTGAGCTGACTTGTGAAGCATGGCATGTGTATATCCGGAGGGGTTTGGGAGCCAATTATGGGATATTCGTGGGCATCGACCTTCGATCTATATCACCCTTGTATATTACTTTCCGGTTTGACACATGCATGGAGCATTTGAACATTTGCCGTATGCATTTTTGAGTATATAATTGAATTTTGGGCACTATGGTGTGATTTGCCTAATTTTGCTATGTTGTGAGGTCATCTTCATGGGGCAATTCCCCAAGCCCAATCGACTCCAAGTTCAACCAAGGTTATGTCAGGGTAGGGCATGGTCCTGAGTGCCACTCTAGGACATGACACACCACCTCTCCTATTGGGCTAGCATTTAGAGGCTTGGGAGTTAACACATTTTTGGGGTTTGTGTAGTGACTTTTGACACATGGCATTTAGACATCTTATTTGACTGGGTTCAGGGCAACATGTTGGGGAGTCAAGGGAAGGTCTCGAGCCCAGCGAATGAGGGGTCTCTGGCTGTGATTGTGTGTGTTTCCATTTTACCCCGATTCTGCTTGATTTGTGTACATATGCCAATTTCAGGGCTTCTTTTTCCATTATTCTATTGGTGCAATTCTCTGTACATGCCCAACGCCCGTGTCTCTGTGTGCACCGTGAGACGACCGGCGTGTTGAAAGGAGTTGTTGAGTGTCAATGCGGGACCTCAAACACCCTTGGAAGCCCTCAGTGTGGATTTTTTGGAAATGAGCAATTGTACTTGGGAGTTGGTTATTGCAAGGGTTCAGGATTTGTGTGAAGGAGCAATGTTTTACTATTTTTTGTGGAAAATTGTGCAGGATAGGGCAAGATCATGCAGAACCTGGTGAGAAGCAAGACCATAGGAGTGACAGGAAATGGTGGAAGGGGTACAGCAGGGGCCGGTCCTGGTAGGGACCTCCTTTACCGCGGTAGTCCTCACGAGCCGCCACTCTCCGGCCACCTTGTTGGGGACAACGAAGCACGGGGAGGCCCACTCCGAGGGGCACGGCTCGAGCCAGCCGCTCTCGATGAACTCACGGAGGATCTTCTCCATGGCCTCCTTCCTCTCGCCTCTCAGGGCGAACTCCCGGTGTCGGTACACACGGGGGTCCGGCTTCAGCCGTATCTTGGCCTCACCATACGGTCCAGGCACCGGTGGGGGGAATACAGGCTTTCCGCTGAAGAAGGTCTCACCATACTTCTGCTTCAGCCTGGCCCTCAATGCCTGGATCTTGGGGCACTCATCGGACTCCGCCTTGGCCTTTCCGGGCACGTGAACCACTGAGCTTACTTGCGGGGTATCACCGCATGGTCTCGGCTCTGGTGGTATTCCCAGGTGGCCGTAAGGGCCATCACTGGTCTTGCGTCGGAACAAGTCACCGTAGGTGGGTGGGTTCCCGCCGATTGGCTCGTCCTGGCTGGAAATGTGGTTCAGTACCCTCCTTACGAAGGTATTCCCATCATATCAACCGGAGACGATGGATTCCACCTCCCACCAGGCTTTGTCCTGGCCCTTCCCCTCATGCTGGCTTCCCCAGTCCTGAAAGGGGTGATCCATATACCCCTGAACCAGGTCCAATTCCTCTTCAGTGAGGAGGTCATCCGGTTCTCTGATGTCAACAGGGGAAACCGCAAAGCATTGCCGCCATGGCTCCGCTATGATGCGGTTGACACACACAAAGTCCGTGGTGTCGGCCTGCTCAAGGCCCCCATCCACATAGTGGAATTCCGTTGGCCATATCTGGGGTGGCATGGGCTGTCCCTTAGCGTCCTGATAGACACTCTCTCCAGCCGGTAGGACGACCTTGTTTAAGGTCATGTTGGTCAGTGAGACCAGCCAATCTCGGGTGCTTTCCTCCTCGGTGCATCCCATAGGAACAACCAGCACTGCCTTGGAGCCCCCCTTGCGAATCTTCGCTACCGCCCTTGGAATGTCCCATCGGGGGCAATGGATCCACATCCAACCCTGATGCGGACCCCAGTGCTTCTTCCACGCGGAGTCCTGGGCGCTCCAGTACTTCTCGCTAACCCGAAGATGGGCGGAGGTTCCTGCAGAGAACGCATCCAGGGTAAGATCCGAAGCTCCCAGGTCCGCAACCACTCGACTCGCTACTTCCGGCATTACGCCGTACTCCTGGTTTGCTGGCCCAGCTGGCTCAGTCCCCAGCGTGGCTAATTCGAGCTGATTGCGTTCCGGCTTGATCCATTGGCACTCCACATGGTGCTCAGGTGACGAAAGCCACGAGAGCTGGTCGTCCTGGTACAGGGACATTGAGGCCTGGGCCGGGAGAACGCCGGAGTCCGTCTCCATCATGAAGTCGTACCCAACGATCATGTCCGTGTCCATCTGGGCCTCGTAGAAGCGACCTTGCAGGAGAATTTCCTTGCCGAGGTCCGGGCGGCTCAGCTCACGGTGGTTCACGAACTGCAGCCCAATGGCCGCTTCCCTTGTGCCTCCCACCATGTACTGGCCGTTCGCCACCTTCAGCCTGACAGGCTTCCGACTGTCGGTCAAGCACTCTGGCGGAAGTAAGCCAGCCTTGACCAAGCTGACCTGAGCTCCCGTGTCGACCAGCACGTCGAAGGCCTTCTCCACTTCCCCGCATAGGGCACGAACCTTAAGGTGCAACTGCCGCTGACGCCCAACACGGCGCGTGGCGTGCAAGCTCAGGATCTCCGGCCGTTCCAGAAGCTCAATAAGCGACTGGTGCAGGTCGTGGACAATTGGTTCAGGCTGCCCATCTGCAGCATCCAGCTGCGGTCCGGGTGAGCCTCCGATACTCTCGGAGAGATCTTGAAGCACATCAAATACGTTCTTGGTCGCGAAGGATGGACGGGTGCCAGGGTTCGTGCCTTCACTTGCCCCCACCCTGCCGCTGCGATTGTCTTTCGTCTCGGGTGCCGGACCGGGCCTTACGCCCGCGGCAATCCCTTCGTGCTCATCGTCTCCCAAATGGGATGGTGCGGCGCGTCCCGCAACACCATCCTGCGACCGCCCTAGCTGGGGCGCTTGGCTGCAGGGGCTTCGCTAAGGGGCGTCGCTTGTGGTAGCAGGGGTGCTCTCCTCCGCATCAACCTCGTTGACACTCTTCTTCTTTCCCCCTTTCCTACCCTTCTTGTCCTTGTCCTTGTTCTTGTCGTCCGACTTGGGGACCCAGGACTTCTTGATCTCCTGGATCTCCTTGGCCAACTCGGTCCCCACCGACACCAGCTTGGAGAGCTCGTCCTTGGTGACCTCCACCTTTTTCTCCCGTGCACCTTCTTGTAAGCCTCTGTGTCGGCCTTGTCGATGGGACATGTTGGGTGGTCATGGTTGAACCCTTTGTTCCTTCCATAACACACGAAACACCCCTGAGGGTGAGCTCGTATGAACTCCCCAAAGGACAGCGGAGGGTTGCCCATGCGGCGGGGCTCCTTCTTCTCCTTCTTCTTCCAACCCTTCTGCAGGGGCTTCCAGCTTCCCCGGTTGCTACCCGTGTTTGGGTTGTTGGCCACGAAGGCACAAACGGCTGTCTCGGCGGGCTCATCGTCGTCGTCCTCATCGTCGAGGGCCTCGCCGGCTTCGGTTCTCGCTGGGTCCATGGCAGATTCCCCGTCCGACCCTTTGCCAACATAGTTGACGTCACGGTCACCAGCCTTCAAGCCGCGGGTGTGGTGGAGATTCCTGTACTCTTTGAGCACTTCCTCTCCGACCCAATTCAAGACCTCGTCGCAGGTCTTCAGCGCCAGGATGGCCTGCAGACGGAGGGTCTGGCCGCCCATGTCACACTCGTGGAGGCGCAACATCGCTGTCTTCTTGCGATTGCCCGTGACGGTGATGAGTAGGGCTTTCCGCAGCTCTCGCCGCTTGACATCCCGCGCCACATGCTTATTTGTCCAAGCCAACACCTTCCGATGATACTCCTTGGGGAGCATCATCTTGAACGTGTGGTTGAACTTGGCTCTCTTGGCTTCCTCCTTGGTGACTCTCTTGATCCATGCCTCCGGCAGCATGGAGAGCAGGCGGGCCCGCTCGTCACCCTCATTCCAGTCCTCCACGTTGCACCGGAAGAGGGTGTATTGCCCCCGGAAGTCTCGCCAATCCCGTAGGCGGATCTCTCGACCATCATGCTGAAGCTTGATGGCCCTCCACCGCTTGGCAGCCACCTGCGGAGCGTCCGCCCGCTCCTGCTTGTTGAGCCACTTCTTGGCTTCCTTGAGGGTCTTGATCTTCCCCTCCTTGGTCTCCACGGAGTATAGCTGTTGGAGCACCTCCAGCAGGCGCCACCTGAACCGTTTGAAGACATATTTCTCCGCCTCTGCGGGATCCATGTCTTCAGTGACGGTCATCCCCCATTCGTCCAGCTTCTCCAAGAAGCGGTCGAGGTTGAGGGGGTTGCCATCGTACGTGGGGGGCTTGATGTCCTTCAGGTCTTCCCACCCGGCGGCATCCGCGGCCTTAGGGACCATGAACGCCGGCCGCGAGGTCAACCGAGGTTCCCATCGGCGTCCCCCAAGGACTGCCACGGCCGCCACTTCCATCTCCTCCACGGTCTCCATGTGGCTACGCCGTGGTTCCTCCATGTACACTGAACCTAGATGTTCACGCCGTACTCCTTCCATGTATGCCTCCTCATCAGGGCGCCGGCGGCTGCGTTCAGCAGCCAGCCATCGTACACCACGCGGCGGGGTAATGCCGAACTCCTCCAGGTCTTCCCTGCCTCCGCCGACATCCCACTCCACGTCTCCTCCCGGGACCTCATCTCTGAGTCCACGGTATTGCCCAGCAGCCATTGGGATTGCCTCTTGGGCTGGTGCGGAGCGTTGGGGGCGTACCGGTGTCCGCGGTGGAGCACGACGGTTGTGGTACTCCGCACTGAGCCACTCGTCATGCCAATCCTCACTGCCACTGCTGGGCGGCATACGCTCGTTACGGCGGCCCGCGCTGTGATGAGAGGGGGCTCTGAGAGAGGGGGCACTAGCGCTGGGGCGACTCCTGGGGGCTCCGCCGGGGGTGTGGGCTCTGCCTGGACCTGGTCCCGGTCCCCAGCTGTCGTCCCACGAGCCGTATTCCAGGGGTGGGTGGTCGCTGCCGACGCCCCCACGGCCTTCCAGCTCGTCCAACCTCTGCTGCAGGCCGTTGATGACCTTGTTCAGCAGCCTGGTCTCGCCCCTGGCGATGTCCAGCTCCCTCTGGGCAGCGGTGGCGACCTTGGCGATCTTGAGGATCTCCGTCTTGGCGATGTCCAGGTCCTTCTGTGCACCCGCGGCGACCCTGGCGATGCGGATCATCTCGCCTTTGCCTGTGTCTACCTCACGCTCGAGGGTCTGAACCCTCCTGCGGAGGTGGACGATCCACCGCCAAGTAACCTCCGGGTCACCCTCTTCTGGTGGGTCGTCGGAGTCCCCAGGGGGTCCTCCAGGAGGGCCTCCGCCGGGTCCGCCCGGTCCAGGGGGTCCTCCCCCGCCCGGAGGTCCGCCTCCGGGGGGTCCACCTGATGGGCGTCCTCCAGGGGGTCCTGATGGTCCTCCGCCAGGGGGTCCCGGTGGGCCTCCGCCGGGTCCCCTCGGGGGGTCCGAGGATGGGGGCCTCTCCGTGTAGCCGAAGTACATGTCATCATCCTCGTCCATGTCGCCCCACCTAGCCTTTTCGGTCTAGCACTCGGTGGACTCCGAGCTCCGGTAGGGAGGAGGGAGATTCTCACCCTCACCCTCTGGCTCCTTGGGGACATCTCCGCCTCCTCCTCCAGCCACTCCTCGGTGATGTCGGCGGTCTCGTCGATCCCCGTTGCTGGCGGTAAAGAAGGGGTCGGAGTCGTGGGAATGTCCGCCCGCTGGCCTCCGTGTCCTCTCGGGGGTCTTCCCCTTACCCCTCCTTCGTCGGTAGGCGGTGGGGCCACTGTCCCCACTGCTGCCCGTGTCGGCCTTCTCCAGATCCAGCGTCATCTTGGAGGAGGCGTCCCCTTCAAAGAGCTTCCGAAGGGCTTTCCACTCGTGATCCTCCCGGGGGTGTCTCGCGCTGGAGCTTGGCCTTCGCCTCCTCCATTGCGGCGGCCATGGGTGCGGCAGCTCGCCTTTCGGTCTCCTCCCGGGCACGGGCAGCCTCCGCTTCTGGAGCCCGCTGCAGCCGAGTCTTCTCCGCTTCCAATGCTGCCAGCTCCGCCTCAGTCTTGGCCGTCTCCTCAGCGACCTTCCGTCGCGCGGCCTCAATGGCATCTTTCGTGGCGGCGTCCGCTAGGGCCTTGGCCGTTGCTTTGGCGTGGGCCCTTTCCTCCGCCTCCTTCCTTGCCCTCTCTTGGGCAAGCGCCTCTTCCAGCGCTTTCACCTCGGCCTCCTTACCGACAATGGCCTCCTCGGCCAGGCGGGCTTCCTGGGCGGCTGCCGCCACCTCACCTCTGACCCGGGCAGTCGCTGCCTCCTGGGCGGCTGCAGCCGTGAGTCCGGCCGCAATGGCCACCACGGTCGAGGCATGGAAGGCCATGCCTCTGCCCCAATCTGCAGCCTCCTCCTGGGCGATGCCGACGGCGCCCTCCACGGCAGCGTTCTGCCGTGTTACCCGTTGCCGAGCAACCCGAAGGTTGCAGGGCACCCCACAGGCGCGCTCGCAGGCGCGGGCCACGTCCCTTTGGTCGGGAGTGAAGCTGCTGCTGGAGCTGGCATGGTCGGCCGGCATCCTCCCACGGTGGGCCGACTCCACGTGGCTGCTGGGGCCTGACTTCCTCAGGTGCAGCTGACGGGGCTTGGCCTTTGCCTTCTTGGCGACCTCAAGGAAGTCGCCAAGGGTGGTGTGGCCGGGGTGGTGATCGCCACTGGCCCGTTGGGGGCTGGGGGCTGGGGTTCTGCACTTGGTCTTGTTCTCCGCGGCTTGGGCGGCTTCGACGGCCAGGGATTTCTGGTACTCCCGCCATTTCTTGTCCCGCTTCCTGTCCCCGGCAGATCGCTTCTCCTTCCCAGGGGACGCGCTGCTGTTGGTGCCCTGCAGCGTACGCTCGTTCCCCGGTTCCGGGAACTTCTTCTTGATCATGTCCCATATAGAGACGTTGATCGTGGGGCCGACGGGTACTCATTGGGGTTCTCGTCCTCATCAATCCCGTCGGGGTGCAGCCCTTCGCCGGGCCTGTCTGGGCGGGTCCAGACCCTCCAGCGCTTCTGGCGGAAGCGGTAGGCGTATCCTTACACCCGCAGCCAGTTCTCCACTGCCTGCAGGCGGTCGGCGCCCATATCCTCGCGGAGCTCGAAGCTCCCTGGCATGCCGCCTTCGCACTGGGGGTTGCTGTGGCGATAGTGCTGCCCTCATACCAACCCACGCAGTAGGTACACAGCATGGGGGTGGGGCAGCGGCCACGTCTTGCCCGCCTCCTGCCACTTCACCATCGGCTCTCGTTCCCCTCGATGGACTAGTCCTGGGGGTGGCTGTTGAAGCGGTTGTTGCGGTCCACTCTATCTACAGGGCTGGGACCCAGACGCCCGATGGTGGTTGTGGAGGTGGGTGATGCAGCTTGGAGTGCGGCCGGTACTGGTCGGCCGAAGGAACTCGCTGATGTCGGAGTTCCAGTCGCTACACCTCCTTCACGGACTCGGCGCTGTTGCTGACGCTTGAGGCGATGCTCCGGGCGGCGCTGCGAAACCCGTGGTGCTCGGGGTTCAGGTGGCCCCGAGTGGCACGCGAGGGATGGGTAACCCCGCGGCGGTGAAACGCTTTTGACGCGTTCCCGTGGGGGGCCTGGCCACGGGACGCTGCGGCGGACAGGCACAAGCAAGCAGGCAGGCAAAGCACTGCGCTCACAAGGTCATCCTCATGCTTGTGTCATGTGACAAAGCGTTTCAGGATCCCTGCCACTCTGAAACAAGGGAACAAAAGTATTTACAGCAACGCATCAGGACATGTACACATGGGGTTAAGACTGGACTGGGGTAAGAGCATCACAGGACAATAGACACTCAGTCCCAACTCATATCCCAATCCCAGGTCCGACCCTCCCAGTGGCTGGCAGGGGCGGGGGCTCAAACACAACCCATGCCCTGCTCAGTCCGGACCCTGAAACCCTGCCAATAGGGGAGGGTGTCCCGCCCAGCCACAGGCGAGTTCCTTGGAACCAAGGCGCTCCAAGGCCAGCCGAGAGTGGCTCCCTATGCTCCCTTGATGGCAGGTCCCAACTCCCCCTTGAGTCAGAGATTAGGCCCTGCCATTCTCCCCTAGGAGTTGGTAACTGAGAATGGGCTGTTTCAGCCCAAACTGACATTAGCTCGAAAAACTCCAAAATTGACCCCTCGTCCGGACCAGCCAGACGTGGGGACGAGGCAACTGACCCCATGATCCTCAAGTACAAACTCTCTAGAGCCCTCAATCAACCTGGCTCCCCCTGAGTCCCCAGCATGAGGGCACCACGGTTTCGCCATGTGGGGTCATGATGCCAAAATCATCCAAATTGGAGTCATCCCCACGGGTGGCTTGCCCGGCCAGGGCAAGGCCAATGGCTCACAGGATAGGAGGCAGGACCTAGGACCTACATCTGAATGCACGACCTGGAAGTAGGTCCGGGGTTCACATGGGCACAGAGATATGTGGCCGCCAATTGACCACATGGGGGGGTGAAATTGCGGTCCCAAAAGGGGGTCATTTTGGCTGCTCAAAATGAGCCAAAATGGGGGGTATCCCTAATGGTATATCTCCACGCCGGCCCGGAGATCAGATCCGCCATTCCATATGCGATCCACTCAGAGTCCAACAAAGACTCACATGTACTTGGCTCCCAAGGATCGTCATGGCCCTTGGCGTGCTGATGATCCAAACTGGGTACGCAAATGCCAAAGTGGCAAAATCGGCCGTCCTGGGCGACCGGCCAGGGTAGGAAACCTTGGCGACCTCGTTGCGCCAAGCCTCGATTCACGACCCTTGATATCCCCTTTGGTTCCCTGCTCTGGGATTCGGCTTGCTGTCACACTGGCTGCCCACTGTTCACCGAAGGGATGACCACACGGAGGGGGCAGAAAGCAGCATGCGGTGCAAAGGGGGGGATCATGGATCGCACCAAAAGTGGAATAACTTCGAAATAAGCTGGAGGAGCAAATACAAAACTCAATGGTGCTCAACCCTTGGTCATATGCTACAATAATCCCCCCTCCTTCCTAGCTGGATCCCGTGCTCCATGGAGATATGGTAGTTCCAATATTGACGCGTTCCCGTGGGGGGCCGGCCACGGGACGCTGCGGTGACACGCACAGGTGAGCAGGCAGGCAAAGCACTACGCTCACAAGGGCATCAATACGCTCGTGTCATGTGACAAAGCGTTTCAGGATCCTTGCCACTCTGCAACAAGGGAACGAAAGTATGTACAGCAACACATCAGGATATGTACACATGGGGTTAAGACTGGACTGGGGTAAGGGCATCACAGGACAATAGACACTCAGTCCTAACTCATATCCCAATCCCAGGTCCGACCCTCTCAGTGGCTGGTGGGGGCGGGGGCTCAAACACAACCCATGCCCTGCTCAGTCCGGACCCTGAAACCCAGCCAATGGGGGAGGTGTCCCGCCTAGCCACAGGCGAGTTCCTGAGAACCAAGGCGCTCCAAGGCCAACCGACAGTAGCTCCCAATGCCCCTTCAACGGCAGGTCCCAACTTCACTCTGAGCCAGAGATATGGCCCCGCCATTATCACCCAGGAGTTGGTAGCTGAAAATGGGCTGTTTCAGCCCAAACTGAAATTAACTCAAAAATCCCCAAAATTGACCCCTCGTCCGGACCCGCCAGAGGTAGGGACGAGGCAACTGACCCAATGCCCTTCGAGTACGAACTCGCTGGAGCCCTCACCCAACCTGGTTCCTCTTGAGGTCCCGGCATCAGGGCAACACGGATGAGTCAAGTGGGGTCATGATGCCAAAATCACCAAAATTGGCGTCATTCCCACGCGCGGCTTGCTCGGCCAAGGTAAGGCCATTGGCTCACAGGGTAGGAGGCAGGACCTAGGACTAATATCTGAGTGTACAACTTGAATTTAGGTCCGGGCTCCCTGTGGCCATAGAGAAATGGGGCCGCCAATTGACCACACGGAAGGGGGAAATTGGGGTCCCAAAATGGGGTCATTTTGGCTGCTGGAAATGAACCAAAATTTGGGATGCTCCCAATAGTATATCTCCACGCCGGCTTGGAGATCGGATCCGCCATTCCATACGCGATCTACCCGGAGTCGAAAGGGGACTCCCATGCCCTTGGCTCTCAAAGATCTCCATGCCACTCGGCGTGGTGACGATCCCAATTGGGTCCACAAATGCCAAAATTGCAAACTTGCCCACACTCACTTTGGGCTAGCGCCTTAACGAAGGTGGCTCCGCTTCGCCCACGTGGTGTGTGGACCATGGGGACCATTACCCATAACACCCATGTCATATATGGTCCATTGGTCCATGCGTCCGGCGTGCACGAAGGTTAGAACATGGTGCACGGCGGGCAGCAAAGGTGGAAAATTGCTCAAAATGGCCAAAAATGCGCACACTTATGGTTGGGGCAAATGAGGCACATGCCCGACTTGGACCGGAGTGTGCCATAGGATTGGTATCAAGTCATATGTGTCCAACATATCTTTTGGGCGTCGCCCAACTCCTCCGGTCTTGAGAATGGCAGGGTCGCCAAGTGAGCTTATGATTTGGGATAGTCCCAAATCGCCAACATGGCGGCCACGGTATGCCAAGCCTAAGAGGAGTTATTCGCCGGGTCCAAGATATGTTGGGCACCGAAGTATGTACCCTCATAACATACTTGGGTCATGATGTCAATTGAGCGCAACGTTGAGATACACGGTCGCCACTTGACATCATGACGAGCCAAAAACGGCAAAATTGGCACAAAGACACACAATAGTACATTGAAAGGTGCACAATTATATTATAATATCTTCGGCTTGGATCGTGCAATCAACTAATCCTTCTAAACATAATGACTTGACACCAATGACCTTGGATCCCACATATGTGCTCCACTTGGGGCGCCTTGAAAGGCCACGAGCGCTACTTCCCAAGTGGGCACATGAAAATATGGAAAATTGCAAAATACACACCTTGCTCCCAACGCATCGCTTCGGGATCACCACACAAGCTTCCCTTCACGAGGGTTAGGCTTGTAATTGATTGTAGGGAGTATGGAGAAGGGGCTTGCACAATATGAGGTCCATTGGTGGGTTTGGCTTGGAGCGATGGACCCGCCAAATGGGCACGCAACACAACACATGGCACATACCACATATTGCCCAAAAAGGTAGCTCCCCCCACGATATGTCATGGCCCTCCAAGGGCATAACTTTTTGTCAATCGCTCATAGGAACTCAATGAGAGTTCCTATGCAACACCAACACTTGCGCGCTACACTCGAAAGTTATCTTAACGCACGCAATATCATGGCCAAAGAGTTATAACGCAAACTCTACCCTCTTGACCATGATCCATTACGCTAGCGCGCACGTGTGGAAACGCAAGGCGTATAATGCTTCCTAAATTACGTCGGGAGTATTGTGAATACATCCCACGTTTCCTTATCGTCAATACTCGCAAGCGGCACGAGATATGACCCTCACAAGTGGCCTCACGAATCAACTTTGTTTTGCCCATATCTCTGAGTCAAATGGAGGGCAAGATAAAAGGGAAGTTCATTCGTGCATAGGGAAGCACGTAGGTCCACTCGAAAGAGGTCAAATCAAGTGCGGGGATGTCGAAGTCGAAAATCCGATTTCGACATCCTCAAAAATTCGGATTAAGGTTGCGAGTGTAAGATGTGAAAATTGCGGAAGCGTCCATGCAGTTCCTGAAGGCTTTGGAGCCTTCGTGACGGATTGCGTTAAAATTTCCATTATAAACAGTTAAACTGGCGGTTACGGTAAAGTCACGATCCAACCGCCAGCAGTCAAAACAGTGAATATCAGAACGGAAGCATAAAGATTGACGGAAACAATATGAAAATAAAACCCTGTTGATTCCTGATATTCTGATATACAAATCTCCGCTGGCGGTGCATCGGTTGCCGATGCGGGGCTTTACGGCACGGAACGGAGCGTCAACGGGCGTCTTCCCTTCCGTACATGGGGTTAGTGGACCGGAGACCGGTTGTATGCCGTAACCTAGCCATGGGGTTCTGCGTACCGCTTCACCGCCCTCCTTAGAGCAAACCCTGGGGGGGCTCGATAACACCCAAGCATGGCAGCGGGTACCCAGGACCATCCCCTGAAGGGGGGGTGTCACATCCTCACTTCAGGCTGATTCTGGGTTAGGCTGCCCATTCCAACGCATAGTAAAACAGGTATGATGCTGTAGATGTTAGTAATAAGAGGTACAGTATCAAGTATCAAGTCCCGGGTCCTGGCGGCGATTGTTCGGCATCCAAAGGACCCGTTAACCCATACCAGGCGCACCGGGTGCCGGCTGCTACGGTCACCACCACAGTGGCAGTGGCATACACGGCCAACATAGGCGACACACGACGACCGAGGTGGTCCCACAGGTCGAGAGCGACCACAAAGATCCATCAGGCTACCCAAAGCTTCCCAAGGCCCGCCGACTGGGGAGAGTCCCCACGGGTCCTTCCTCGGGCGCACCATGTCCATATCCATACGACGCGAGTCCAGAGTGCCATAGTCGAACTCCTTAAGAACCCCAGATCTTAAGGGAGCTCCTCCTTAAGGGATCGGGCATCAAGGCCGTCTTTTCCCTCGCCCTATTACCACGAAGGCCATACATGAGGGAGTCCTCATGCAGTGTGGGCGGAGGCGTCGACTCCTCAAACCACCAGTTTCCCAGGCAGACTGACCGAGGTCAGGAGCACCAGAGGCCGCCATCCGAATGCAAGTGCGTCTGCGAATCGGTAGGCTCACACTGGGACTGACAGTGGCGGACCGCTGGGAGTGTAGTCAGGCAACTGGGCTTCCCGCCTGGCCCCATCAGGATCTCCACATCACAGCGAATAGGGCAACACGGTATCACAGGCACTCAAACAGAAGAATATGTAATGCGGTACTGGTCCAGGCTGGACCCTTTGTATGAACATGTAAACGGCGACTCAGGGCGCCTCTGTATTGCGATTCGCATCCCCTGGGGGGGAGAAAACAGTCCATCTGTCGGTGATGGGCTGACAATTGTAACATACAAATGCACATATCCTGGGGAATAGAGAAAGCAAGCAATAATCAGGTAAACAGGCGTGTAAACACACTCTGGACAGAGTGCCAAACCACGCCACGGTCAGGATAAGGCAAATGCAGGAGGGTGGACAGGATAACGCCTGAGTTCAGGCATATATAGTCTCGAGACACACGTCGACTGGTCTGGATCCCGCAAATGCCATGGGACCAGACCACACACCAAAAATCGCAATGCCGATGACAGCGGCATCCGTTGCGCAACGTCGTATGGGCTTCAAGGCCCCAAGAGCTCAGAAAAATGAAGGTCAGTCACCCTACCTGGTTTCCCAAGGATTCAGCAGGGGGGGGAGTGACGAATAGAAGAAGAGAGGGGCCATCCTCCTCTGGATTCAGCAGGGGGGGGTATATGGCCACTCTGATGGCAGGTCACCGAAAGATGGAAGAGAGCAAGCAAGTAAGGGACGATCCGTCGGCCTCACAAGCGCCTCAAAACGCATCAGGGGAGAGCTCAGGGCGCTGATCAGGCACCCCTGGCTGCAATCGCCCGGGTGAGTGCTGCCAAGTCCGAAACGTGGATCTTGGTCTTGTGCCTGCGGATGTACTCCATGAGGGGAGTATTGACCCGCGGCACGAACAAGGAGACGGGTTCCCAGGTATCGTGGGACGGCCCATAGCCTCGCCAACGAACCTTGAACTCCAGACCTCCGGGTGCCGAGGCTTTCGAACGCTGAGCAAGGATCTTCTCGACTGTGTAGTCGTCCTGCTCAGCATAGTCGTCGTCCGAATCAGCCTCATGCGCGGCATAGCTCAGGGACACATGTTGGCCACGGAGGTCGGGTTCCCGCACACGGAGCTGACTCTCGTGGCGCTCCCGGAACTGTCCGTGACCCACCTTGATGCGGTAGGTGTCCTCACCAATCCTGCGGACCACCTCGCCGGGTGTGAACCAGGTCTTGGTGCGGTGGGTGCCCATGGGGCGGGGTCTGATCACCCACAACGGGTCTCCCACCCTGAACTTCTGCGCTGTCGAGCTCGGGGCGGACTTCTGACGCTCAGCATGCTCCTTCTCGAGCTGCTGGCGGATGTCCCGCGCCGTTTGCTCTTGCCGCGCGAAGAATTCCTTGGCATCCATAGCCATGCCATCACCAGACAAGGGAAGTCCCCTACCCAGGGGGTCCCTGCCAAACAGAATCTGGTGAGGGGACAAACCGCCCGGAGTGGGGGTGTCATGATGGGCCTTCAGAGCAGGCCACATCTCCTCAAACCAGTTTCGACGTGGATTGGTGATGTGGATCTTGCGCAGCTTCTCGAACAGCTGCCGTCCAGCCACTTCAGCACGGCCGTTAGACCGGCTGAGATGGGCGACGCTCTTGGCATGACGTATTCCCATGAGGGAACACATAGCCTTGAACCAGCCACCAGTAAACTGGGGCCCTCGGTCACTGCAAATGGTGCGGGGGATGTCAAAGACGGTCAGCCAATGACGAATCATCATGACTGCCACTTCCTTGGCAAGCAACCCCTTTTTGCGTGCCGGAACGGCTACAACGTAGCCGCTGTGGCGGTCCACACAGAGAACCACACAGTCAAAGGTCTCCTTGCCAATGTGCACTTCGGGCATGGAGAAGACGTCCATGGCCACGCTCTCCATGGGCTGGTCAGGAACCGGGGTCCATTGGGCTTCCCCCTTGACGTTCTGGTTATCGGGATTGCAGGCCTGACAGACCGAGCAACCCTTCCTGACCTTCTTGATGGCGGTGTAGAGAACGATATGGTCGATCTCGAACCGACGCTGCATGTCAAGGGCTTGCTTCTTGACCCCTGGGTGCAGCATGTGGTGGTGCCAAGCTTCACAAAGCTCGAGCACCCGGGACTCCGGTACTAGCAGCTTACCATTCCGGTAGAGCTTGCCATCTTCCTCGGTCAGCCCCTTTGGCCACTTCTGCCCGTCATCAGGGCCGGTCACAGCCCTATACTCGGCCGCAAAGGCCTCAGACTTGGCGTAGTCGTTGGTCCAGTCGTCCTGGAGGCAAGACTCCGGGAAGAGGTGCTTGTCGGACTCAGCTCCCTCAGGGGCGAGTACTCTGACCGCTCTGCTCACCCCCGACGCGAGGGGGGCATCCGCAGCCATGACGACGAAGCATTTAGCACCCTCCTCCTCCATCAGGCGCTCCATTTCGATGATCCTCTTGGCTTCAGCGGTCTCAGCCTCATCGCCATGGGCAGAGATATCCTGCATGCCCTTGCTGGCGGGATAGGCCCACCTACTGAGACAGTCCGCCACGGTGTCATCCTTTCCAGGAATATAAACAACCGTGAGGTCGAACTTGGCCAAGGTCTCATGCCATCTTGCCCGTCGGGAGGCGGGACCTGAGGGGCTGTCCACGTGCTCCTTGTGCCACGACTGCAGACTCTGATGGTCGGTGCAGACGGTGACGGGATGGAGGGCTATGTACCCAGCCCATTTCCTGAGAGCCATGACGATGGCATACGCCTCCTTTTCACGGGGCGTCCACGTCCGTCTCTGGCCTTCCGCCAGGACTCGGCTCCAGAAGGCCACGGGCACGTGCCTCCCGTCGTCAAGCACTTGCTCCAACACGGCGCCAATGGCGTAGTCGGAAGCGTCGGTGCGCAGGACGAACCCTCGGTCCGGATCCACGAGGTGCAGACCCACTGCGGATAGCAGCACCTGCTTCATCCCCTTAAAAGCACGGTCGGACTCAGCTGTCCAGACCAGAGCCTTCTTGGACCCCTTCTTGGTCTCCTCTCGGTTGCCCTTGAGCATGGTCGTCATGGGGGCTGCATACTCGGCATACATCTTGATATACCCCGAGTAGTAATTGCAGAACCCCAGATACGCCCGTAGCTCAGAGACCGTTTTGGGCTTTTCCCAGTGCTCGATCGCTGCCACCTTGCCAGGTATGGGCTTTCGCTGCCCGTTCCCGACTACGTGGCCAGCGAAGACCACCTCGCTTACCGCAATGGTGGCCTTGTCACTGCTGCCCGTGAGTTTGTGCCGAACCAGAAGGTCCAGCACTCGAGTGACGTCCCTCTCGTGTGCCTCCAGGAGCTCCTCGTAGCTCATACTGGGGTCCCCGGACGCGATGATCACGTCGTCCACGAAGGGGTCCGCACAGTCGCGCACCGGCTCAAGCAGGTTCTCCAGCATCCGCTGAAAAGCCGCATTGCCGTTGGTAACGCCCATGGGCATCACCTTCCACTGGAGAGGTCCAAGTGGGGTGCTCATGGCTGTGCAGGCACGGGACTCCTCGGCGAGAGGCATCTGATGATAACCATGTTTCAGGTCAATCACCGTGAAGATCCTCCGCCGGTGTTGCTTTTGCAGCATGTCCTCAATGAGGGGCAGCGTATAGCTGTCCTGCTGCGCTTGGGCGTTCAGGCCGCGGTAGTCGACCACGAGCCGCCACTCACCGGCAACGTTCTTGGGGACGACGAAGCACGGAGAGGCCCATTCGGAGTGGCACGGCTCGAGGCAGCCTCTCTGGATGAAGTCACGGAGGATCTTCTCAATGGCCTCTTTCCTCTCGCCCCTAAGGGCAAACTCCCGGTGCCGATACACACGGGGGTCCTGCTTCAGTCGTATCTTGGCCTCGCCATACGGTCCACGCACCGGTGGGGGAAACACAGGCTTTCCGCTGAAGAAGGTATCACCATACTGCTGCTTCAGCCTGGCCCTCAATGCCTGGATCTTGGGGCAGTCATCGGACTCCGCCTTGGCTTTTCCGGGCACTTGAACCACGGAGCTTACTTGAGGGGTAGCTACTCCGCTCGCTTTCGGCTCAGGTGGTCTTCCCAGGTGGCCCAAAGGGCCATCTCTGGTCTTGCCTCGGAATAGATCGCCGTAGGTGGGTGGGTTACCCCCGATTGGCTCGTCCTGACTGGACAGGTGGTCCAGTACCCTCCTTACGAAGGTATCTCCGTCATAGGAACCGGAGACGATTGAGTCCACTTCCCACCAGGCTTTGTCCTGGCCTTTGCCCTCACGCTGGTTTCCCCAGTCGTGAAAGGGCTGATCCATATACCCCTGAACCAGATCCCACTCCTCTTCAGTGAGGGGGTCTTCCGAATCCGATTCTTTGATGTCAACAGGGGGAACCGCAAAGCATTGCCGCCAGGGCTCTGCTATGATGCGGTTGACACACACGAAGTCCGTGGTATCGGCCTGATCAAGGCCCCCATCCACATAGTGGAATTCCGTTGGCCATCTCTGGGGTGGCATGGGCTGTCCCTTAGCGTCCTGATAGACACTCTCTCCAGCGGGTAGGACGACCTTGTTTAAGGTCATGTTGGTCAATGAGGCTACCCAATGTCGGGTACTTTCCTCCTCGGTGCATCCCATAGGAACAACCAGCACTGCCTTGGAGCGGTCCTTGCGAATCTTCGCTATCGCTCTTGGAATGTCCCAACGGGGGCAATGGATCCACATCAATCCCTGATGCGGACCCCAGTGCTTCTTCCACGCGGAGTCCTGTGGGCTCCAGTACTTCTCACACACCCGCAGATGGGCGGAGGTTCCTGAAGAGAACGCATCCAGGGCCAGATCCGAAGCTCCCAAGTCCGCGACAACTCAGCTCGCCACTTCCGGCCTTACGCCGTACTCCTGGTTTGCAGGACCAGTTGGCTCAGTGTCCAGCGCGGCCACTTCGAGCTGATTGCGTTCGGGGTGGATCCATTGGCATTCCACATGGTGCTCAGGTGACGAAAGCCACGAGAGTTGGTCGTCCTGGTACAGGGTCATGGAGGCCTGGGCCGGGAGGACGCCGGAGTCCGTCTCCATCATGAAGTCGTACCCGACGATCATGTCCGAGTCCATCTCGGCCTCGTAGAAGCGACCGTGCAGAAGGATTTCCTTGCCGAGGTCTGGGCGGCTCAGCTCACGATGGTTCACGAACTGCAGCCCAATGGCCGCTTCCTTCGTGCCTCCCACCATGTACTGGCCGTTCGCCACCTTCAGCCTGACAGGTTTCCGACTGTCGGTCAGACACTCTGGTGGAAGTAGGCCAGCCTTGACCAAGCTGACTTGAGATCCCGTGTCGACCAACACGTCGAAAACCTTTTCCACTTCCCCGCATAGGGCACGGACCTTAAGATGCAACTGCCGCTCGCGACCGACACGGCGCACGGCGTGCAAACTCAGGATCTCCGGCCGTTCCAGAAGCTCAACAAGCGACTGGTGCAGGTCGTGGACAATGGGCTCAGGCTGCCCATCTGCAGCATCCAGCTGCGGTCCGGGTGATCCTCCGATACTCTCGGATAGATCCTGTAGTACATCAAACACATTCTTGGTCGCGAAGGACGGACGGGTGCAAGGGTTCGTGCCTTCACTTGCCCTCACCCCGCCTCCGCGACTGGGCGCCGGACCGGGCCTTCCGCCCGCGGCAGTCCCCTTGTGCTTATCGACTCCCGACTGGGATGGTTCGGCGCTTCCCACGTCACCATTCTGCGACCGCCCTAGCTGGGGCCCTTGGCTGCAGGGGCTCCGCTAGGGGGCGTCGGTTGTGGAAGAGGGGGTGCTCTCCTCGGTCTCAACGTCGTTGACGCCCTTCTTCCTCCTCTCACTACGAGTAGGCTTCTTGTCCTTGTCCTTGTTCTGGTTGTTCTGGTTGTTCTCCTTGTTCTTGTTGTCCGACCTGGGGACCCAGTTCCTCTTGATCTCCTGGATCTCCTTGGCCAACTCGGTCCCCTGCGACACCAGCTTGGAGAGCTCGTCCCTGTCCACCTCCACCTTGGCTTCCCGGATACCCGCGGGCGCACGCTTCTTCGACCCGTGCGCCTTCTTGTAAGCCTCCGTGTCGGCCTTGTGGACGGGGCATGTTCGGTGGTCATGGTTGAAGCCTCGCTTCCTCCCATAACACACGAAACAGCCCTGAGGGTGAGCTCGTATGAACTCCCCAAAGGACAGCGGAGGGTCGCCAATGCGGCGAGGGTCCCTCTTCTCCTGCTTCCTCCAACCCTGCTGCAGGGGCTTCCAGTTTCCCGGTTTGCTCCCCGCGCTCAGGTTTTTGGCCACGAAGGCACAAATGGCCACCTCGGCGGGCTCATCGTCGTCGTCATCGTCGACGAGAGTCTCATCGCCGCCGGCTCCCGCTGGGTCCATGGCAGTTTCCCCGCCAGGTCCCTCGCCAACGTAGTTGACGTCGCGGTCGCCGGGCCTCAACCCGCGGGTGTGGTGGAGGTTTCGGTACTCCTTGAGTACTTCCTCGCCAACCCACTCCAGGATCTCGTCGCAGCTCATCCGCGCCGGGATGGCCTGCAGACGGATGGTCTGGCCGCTCAACTCACACTCGTCAAGGCGCCACATCGCGGTCTTCTCGCGATCGCCCGAGACGGTGACGAGAAGAGCGTTCCGCAGGGAGTGCCGTTTGACATCCCGGGCCACGTTCTTCTTCGCCCAAGCCACCACGTTCGTATGATACTCCTTGGGGAGCATCATCTTGACCGTGTGGTTGGACTTGGCCCGCTTGGATTCCTCCTTGGTGACCCTCTTGATCCATGCTTCCGGTAGCATGGAGAGCAGGCGAGCCTGCTCGTCACCCTCGTTCCAATCCTCCACGTTGCGGCGGAAGAGGGTGTATTTCCCTCGGAAGTCACGCCAATCTCGTAGGCGGATCTCCCGTCCATCATGCTCAAGCTTGATGGACTTCCAGCGCTTGGCAGCCACCTGCGGAGCGTCCACCCGCTCCCGCTCGTTGAGCCACTTCTTGGCTTCCTTGAGGGTCTTGATTCTCCCCTCCTTGGTCGCCACGAAGTATAGCTCGCCGAGCACTTCCGGCAGGCGGTACCTGAACCGTTTGAAGACGTATCTCTCCGCATCCGCGGGAGGCAGGTCCTCAGTGACGGTCAGCCCCCAATCGTCCAGCTTCTCCAAGAAGCGGTCGAGGTTGAGGGGGTTGCGATCGTACATGGGGGGCTTGATGTCCTTCAAGTCTTCCCACACGGCGGCATGGGCGGGCTTAGAGACCATGAACGCCGGCCGCGAGGTCGACCGAGGTTCTCATCGGCCTCGCACACGGACTGCCACGGCCGCCACGTCCATCTCCTCCATGGAATCCCTGTGGCTACGCCGCGGTTCCTCCATGTACCCTAACCTGGTCCGTACTGCTTCCATGTACGCATCCTCATCACGGCGCTGGCGGCTGCGTTCAGCGGCCTCCCGTCGTCCACCACGCGGCGGGCTGATGTCGAACTCCTCCAGGTCCAGATCCAGATCGTCACCTTCACCGACATCCCACTCCACGTCTCCTCTGGGGACCTCATCCCTGAGTCCACCATAACGTCCACCAGCCATTGGGATTGGCTCCAGGGCTGGTGCGGGGCGCCGGGGGCGTACCGGTGTCCGCGGTGGAGCTCGGCGGTTGCGGTACTCCGCGCTGAGCCACTCATCACGCCAATCCTCACTGCCACTGCCGGGCGGCACGCGCTCGTTGCGGCGGCCCGCGCTGTGGTGAGAGGGGGCGGTGAGAGAGGGGGCACTGGCGCTGGGGCGACTCCTGGGGGCTCCGCCGGGGGCGTGGGGTCTGCCTGGACCTGGTCCGGGTCCCCAGCCGTCGTCCGACGAGCCCGACTCCAGGGGTGGGTGGTCGCTGCCGACGCTCCCACGGGCTTCCAGCGCGTCCAGCCTCTGCTGCAGGCCGCTGACGACGTTGGTCAGCGACTTGGTCTCGGCCCTGGCGATGTCCAGCTCCTTCTGCGCGCGCGCGGCGACCCTGGAGATGCGAGCCATCTCGCCCTTGCCCGTGTCTACCTCCAGCTCGAGCAATTGGACTCTCCTGCGGAGGTAGACAATCCACCGCCAGGTGGCATCCGGGTCGCCGTTCCCTGGTGGGTCGTCGGGGTCCCCAGGGGGTCCTCCAGGAGGGCCTCCGCCGGGTCTGCCCGGTCCAGGGGGTCCTCCCCCGCCCGGTGGTCCGCCTCCAGGGGGTCCACTCGGTGGGCGTCCTCCAGGGGGTCCTGATGGTCCTCCGCCAGGGGGTCCCGGTGGGTCTCCGCCGGGTCGCCTCGGTGGGTCCGAGGATGGGCGCTTCCTCGTGATGCCGAAGTCCATGTCGTCATCCTCGTCCATGTCGCCCCACCTGGGCGTCTCGGTCTCGGAAGGCTCCGAGCTCCGGTAGGGAGGAGGGAGATCCTCATTCTCACCTTTTCCATGGGGACGTCTCCGCCTCCTCCGCCCGTCCAAGCCACCACTTGGCGATGTCGGCGGCCTCGTTCATCCCCGTCACTGGCGGTGAAGAAGGGGTCACTGTCGTGGGGGTGTCCACCCGCTGGCCTCCGCGGCCTCCCGGGGGTCTTCCCCTTGCCCTTCCTCCGTCGACGGGCGGTGGGGCAACTGCTCCCACTGCTGCCCGTGTCGGCCTCGTCCAGCGTCATCCTGGAGGAGGCGTCCCCTTCGAAAAGCTTTCGAAGGGTCTCCACTCGTGATCCTCCCGGGGGAGTCTCGCGGCGGAGTTTGGCCTCTGCCTCCTCCATTGCGGAGGCGGTGGCTGCGGCAGCTCGCACTTCGGCTTTCTCCCGAGCACGAGCCGCCTCGGCTTCCCGGGCCTGCTGCAGTCGCGCCTTCTGCGCTTCCAAAGCTGCCAGCTCCGCCTCCGTCTTGGCCTTCTCCTCAGCGACCTTCCGTCGCGCGGCCTCGATGGCTTCCTTCTTGGCGGCGTCCGCCTGGGCCTTGGCCGTCGCTTCGGCGTGGGCCCTTTCCTCCGCCTCCTTCTTTGCCCTCTCTTGGGCAAGCGCCTCTTCCAGCGCCTTCACCTCGGCTTCCTTGCAGGCAATGGCCTCCTGCGTCCGGCGGGCTTCCTCGTCGGTTGTACTGATCCGGGCAGCCACTGCCTCATGGGCGGCCGCAGCCGTGAGACCGGCCGCGATGGCTGCCACTTTCGAGGCGTGGTAGTCCATGCCTCTGCCCCACTCGATGGCCTCCTCATGGGCGATGCCGACGGCGCCCTCCACGGCAGCGTTCCGCTGCGTGGCCCGTTGCCGGGCAACCCGAAGGTTGCAGGGCACCCTACAGACGCGCTCACAGGCGCGCGCCACGTCCCTTTGGGCGGGAGCGGCGCTGCTGCTGGAGCTGGCCTGGTCGGCGGGCATCCTCCCGCGGTGGGCCGACTCCACGTGGCTGCTGGGGCCTGCTCAGGCCTGCTGGGGCCTCAGGAGCAGCGGACGGGGCTTGGCCCTGGTCTGCGTGGCGACTGCCATGAAGTCACCAAGGGTGGCGTGGCCGGGGTGGTGACCACCATTGGCCCGTTGGGGACTGGGGGCTGGGGTTCCGCCCTTGGCGCCTTGGGCGGCTTCGGCGGCCAGGGACTCCTGGTACTCCCGCCACTTCCGGTCCCGCTTCTTGTCCCCGGCGGACCGCTTCTCCTTCGCCGGAGACGCGCTGCTGCTGCCCTGCAGCCTGCGCTCGCTCCCCGGCTCCGGGAACTTCTTCTCGATCATGTCCCACATGGAGACATTGATCGAGGCGCCCGACGGGTAGGCGTTGGGGTCCTCGTCCTCCTCAATCCCGTCGGGGCGCAGCCCTTCGCCGGGCCTGTCCGGCCGGGTCCAGGTCCTCCAGCGCCTCTGCTGGTGGCGGTACTCGTACCCTTCCGCCCGCAGCCAGTCCTCCACGGCCTGCAGGCGGTCGGGGGCGATGTCCGTGCGGAGCTCGAAGCTCCTGGGCATGCCGCCTTCCCACTGGGGGTGGCTGTGGCGGTAGTGCTGGTCCCAAACCAACCCACGCAGTAGTTGCGCTGCATGGGGGTGGGGCCGCGGCCACGTCCTGCCCGCCTCTTGCCAATTCACCATGGCAGCGGGGGCGTAGTTGGTCTTGAGGTCCTTGATGTGCACTCGTTCAACTCAACGAACTGGTTGTGGTTGTTGAGGCGGGTGCTGCAGCACTGGATTGGAAGTGCGGCTGGTGCTGGTCAGCCGGTGGTTGTGGAGGTGGTTGACGCGGCCTTGCTGGTCGGCCGATGGGACTCCGGGTCGGCCGATGGGGCTGATGCAGGAGTCCTGGTCTGTGCACCTCTTTCACGGTTGCTGCGCGGTCAGGGCGATGCTCTGGACGGCGCTGCGGGCTCCGTGACGAACTCGGCGCTGTCGCTGAGTGGCGCTGCGAGCCGCTGCGCTGCGCTGCGAGATGCTGCGCTGCGCTGCGAGCTGCGAGCTGCGACGCGCTGCTCGGGGTTGGTGGCCCCGAGTGGCACGCGAGGGCTGGGTAACCCCGCGGCGGTGAAACGCTTTTGACGCGTTCCCGTGGGGGGCCGGCCACGGGACGCTGCGGTGACACACACAGGTGAGCAGGCAGGCAAAGCACTACGCTCACAAGGGCATCAATACGCTCGTGTCATGTGACAAAGCGTTTAAGGATCCTTGCCACTCTGCAACAAGGGAACGAAAGTATGTACAGCAACACATCAGGATATGTACACATGGGGTTAAGACTGGACTGGGGTAAGGGCATCACAGGACAATAGACACTCAGTCCTAACTCATATCCCAATCCCAGGTCCGACCCTCTCAGTGGCTGGTGGGGGCGGGGGCTCAAACACAACCCATGCCCTGCTCAGTCCGGACCCTGAAACCCAGCCAATGGGGGAGGTGTCCCGCCTAGCCACATGCGAGTTCCTGGGAACCAAGGCGCTCCAGGGCCAACCGACGATAGCACTCTATGCTCCCCTAACGGCAGGTCCCAACCCCACTCTGAGCCAGAGATATGGCCCCGCCATTATCACCCAGGAGTTGGTAGCTGAAAATGGGCTGTTTCAGCCCAAACTGAAATTAACTCAAAAATCCCCAAAATTGACCCCTCGTCCGGACCCGCCAGAGGTAGGGACGAGGCAACTGACCCTATGCCCTCCGAGTACGAACTCCCCGGAGCCCTCACCCAACCTGGTTCCCTTTGAGGTCCCGGCATCAGGGCAACACGGATGGGTCAAGTGGGGTCATGATGCCAAAATCACCAAAATTGGCGTCATTCCCACGCGCGGCTCGCTCGGCCAAGGTAAGGCCATTGGCTCACAGGGTAGGAGGCAGGACCTAGGACTAATATCTGAGTGTACAACTTGAATTTAGGTCCGGGCTCCGTGTGGGCATAGAGAAATGGGGCCGCCAATTGACCACACGGAAGGGGGAAATTTGGGTCCCAAAATGGGGTCATTTTGGCTGCTCGAAATGAACCAAAATTCGGGGTGCTCCCAATAGTATATCTCCACGCCGGCTTGGAGATCGGATCCGCCATTCCATACGCGATCTACCCGGAGTTGGACAAAGACTCCCATGCCCTTGGCCCCCAAAGATCTCCATGCCACTCGGCGTGGTGACGATCCCAATTGGGTCCACAAATGCCAAAATTGCCAACTTGCCCACACTCACTTTGGGCTAGCGCCTTAACGAAGGTGGCTCCGCTTCGCCCACGTGGTGTGTGGACCATGGGGACCATTACCCATAACACCCATGTCATATATGGTCCATTGGTCCATGCGTCCGGCGTGCACGAAGGTTAGAACATGGTGCACGGCGGGCAGCAAAAGTGGAAAATTGCTCAAAATGGCCAAAAATGCGCACACTCATGGTTGGGGCAAATGAGGCACATGCCCGACTTGGACCGGAGTGTGCCATAGGATTGGTATCAAGTCATATGTGTCCAACATATCTTTTGGGCGTCGCCCAACTCCTCCGGTTTTGGGAATGGCAGGATCGCCAAGTGAGCCCATGATTTAGGATAGTCCCAAATCGCCAACATGGCGGCCACGGTATGCCAAGCCTAAGAGGAGTTATTCGCCGGGTCCAAGATATGTTGGGCACCGAAGTATGTACCCTCAAAACATACTTGGGTCATGATGTCAATTGAGCGCAACGTTGAGATACACGGTCGCCACTTGACATCATGACGAGCCAAAAACGGCAAAATTGGCACAAAGACACACAATAGTACATTGAAAGGTGCACAATTATATTATAATATCTTCGGCTTGGATCGTGCAATCAACTAATCCTTCTAAACATAATGACTTAACACCAATGACCTTCGATCCCACATATGTGCTCCACTTGGGGCGCCTTGAAAGGTTACGAGCGCTACTTCCCAAGTGGGCACATGAAAATATGGAAAATTGCAAAATACACACGTTGCTCCCAACGCATCGCTTCGGGATCACCACACAAGCTTCCCTTCACGAGGGTTAGGCTTGTAATTGATTGTAGGGAGTATGGAGAAGGGGCTTGCACAATATGAGGTCCATTGGTGGGTTTGGCTTGGAGCGATGGACACGCCAAATGGGCACGCAACACAACACATGGCACATACCACATATTGCCCAAAAAGGTAGCTCCCCCCACGATATGTCATGCCCCTCCAAGGGCATAACTTTGTGTCAATCGCTCATAGGAACTCAAGAAGAGTTCCTATGCAACACCAACACTTGCGCGCTACACTCGAAAGTTATCTTAACGCACGCAATATCATGGCCAAAGAGTTATAATGCAAACTCTACCCTCTTGACCATGATCCATTACGCTAGCGCGCACGTGTGGAAACGCAAGGCGTATAATGCTTCCTAAATTACGTCGGGAGTATTGTGAATACATCCCACGTTTCCTTATCGTCAATACTCGCAAGCGGCACGAGATATGACCCTCACAAGTGGCCTCACGAATCAACTTTGTTTTGCCCATATCTCTGAGTCAAATGGAGCGCAAGATAAAAGGGAAGTTCATTCGTGCATAGGGAAGCACGTAGGTCCACTCGAAAGAGGTCAAATCAAGTGCGGGGATGTCGAAGTCGAAAATCAGATTTCGACATCCTGAAAAATTCGGATTATGGTTGCGAGTGTAAGATGTGAAAATTGCGGAAGCGTCCATGCAGTTCCTGAAGGCTTTGGAGCCTTCGTGACGGATTGCGTTAAAATTTCCATTATAAACAGTTAAACTGGCGGTTACGGTAAAGTCGCGATCCAACCGCCAGCAGTCAAAACAGTGAATATCAGAACGGAAGCATAAAGATTGACGGAAACAATATGAAAATAAAACCCCGTTGATTCCTGATATTCTGATATACAAATCTCCGCTGGCGGTGCATCGGTTGCCGATGCGGGGCTTTACGGCACGGAACGGAGCGTCAACGGGCGTCTTCCCTTCTGTACATGGGGTTAGTGGACCGGAGACCGGTTGTATGCCGTAACCTAGCCATGGGGTTCTGGGTACCGCTTCAATATGGCATACAATGGCGAAAACAGCGAAATTTGGCCAAAATGGCCCGCACTCATGATTCCATATCTCCATGGCCACGGCGAGGATCCTTTCAACCGAAGAGGCTATAGACACATAGGACTTAGGTCCCAAGATATGCCGCTTGCCAACCTTCATGGTCGCCTCTAGCTATTTTCCCCATTGGGGGGAAAGTGACACACAATTGGGGCAGAATGGCAACATACCCCAAATTTGGTGACTCACAACTCTCCTTTCGAGAGGAGAGGCCACATGGGGAAACACCCCATTCGATGCGGGTTTATGTGCCCTCTCCGAATTGCCCTTACCCTTGGTCAAGTGGCGCACGCAACCTCGGGGG
The DNA here is from genome assembly GCA_964036045.1 of Eutreptiella sp. 'Long Island Sound 2002'. NCBI lineage: Eukaryota > Euglenozoa > Euglenophyceae > Eutreptiales > Eutreptiaceae > Eutreptiella > Eutreptiella sp. 'Long Island Sound 2002'. The sequence goes on from OZ038378.1 coordinate 46,982,064, forward strand.
TGTGACCATTTTGGTCTAGATTTCGACCAAAACTTGCCCTTTTTCAAAAATGGGGTTTTGGTACGCATTGAATTGCGTGGAGCCATCGTTGAGCTGGCTCGAAAATCAAAAATGGCCCAGGGCTTTTCGTCTTGTGAGCATTGTGTTCGGTCATTAATGCTCATGCTCACAAGGCCACGAAGTTAGCGTTTGCGCACGCAAACGACTTGGGTTTGCGAAACCCATAGGCTGCCTAAAACATCCCTATTGCCCTCTTCCCTATACAAAATGATATGCCCATATGAAAGGGGCATGGATGAAAGGCATAGGGGGGGAATGTAGGGTTCCGTCCCAACTCATGGTCCTTGAGAACCATGAGTTCGAGCGATTGACGGAAAAGCTTGCGCGCTGATTTTCTCTCAGACGCGACAGCGAAAAATTCTGGTGAACACACCAGATGGAAGTACAGGAAAAAACCTCTGGATCCAGCGCTTAAGTTCCTTTAGAACCTCAAAGGTACTCGAGAAAAATCCATCACAAAACTCGCCACAGAGAAGCGACGAAGGCGCGCGAGCAGGCGACAACAGGCGGCGATTTGACGACAATTAGAAATCGCGGTAGAAATCGGGTATTTCACCGATTTCTGACCGAAAGTCGACCAAGACAATAAAATTATGGTAATTCTACATCGATTCAATGGTTAGAAATATTCCAGATTCCGCGAATTAGAGAACAGGGATATCCCGCTGACAGCCGGTGTCAACGGCTTCCGCACGGGTGTGACGGCTCACAGGCCTCCGGGCCATGGGCCATAGGTTCTGGGTACCGCTTCTCTCCAACTGCCTTGGGGTACCTCGCCCTAGGGGTGAGATAGTCCTGATCACTGATGCCAGTGATGTAGGGGGGGGCGGAACGATATGCCAATGGCAAGAGCTGAACCCAGCTGAACTAACTCATTGCCATTATCGCACCAGGGGACTGAACCGTGATGGTTCCCTGAAGCACGACTATCCCTCCAGTGAGTGGGGACTTGTGCCACTGGGACACTGGAACTGGAAATGAAACCAGGCGCGTTTCAATTACAGCACCTACGACCAGGAACTCCTGGCCGGTATGTTGGTGCTCTCACCCCAGTCCCAGCTATTCGGATGTGAACCTATTGTCTGCCTCTGTGACCAGGAACAGCAGAAGTCCTTTCAGAAGCGCCCATCACCAGAGAAAAAGAAACTAAAACGGTGGTGCACTTACGTGAGCCAGTTCAGGCTGACAGTCCGTCATATCCCTGGTATAAAAAATGAACTGTCTGACTACATATTGCGCAACAACTTTGATGCGCTTAATGGTGAGAGCTCTGGGGCTCTTGCCAAAGAGGCTCTCCAGCGTATGGACGTCCAGCTTGACCTATCTATGCGCACAGCTGGAATCCTCGAGGGATGGAGCCTAACTGACTATCAGTCAAAATACAAAGAAGTTCTCCAGACCGTCAGCACTGGTCCCGAACCCCGTGTCATTGACGGACACCAGTGGTATAAAAATGACCAGTACCTCTTCTACGAGGGCTGTATAGTGGTGCCTGAGGCATGACTCGATGGGTGTCTACATTGGTCCCATCTCAGCCCAGGTCACACTGGCGCTAAACGCCAGGTGGACTTCTTTTGTGAGTGTTTCTACTCTGGTCTAACCCTGACTGAACTGAGGTCTCGTATGCAGACCAGTGTTGATGCTTGTGGCTGTCATGCCAGCAAGCAGAGCGACAGTAGGGATAGGGGACTGATTGCCAGCCTACCCATACCCTATTGTACTAACTCTCTTCTCTACGTGCATTTCATCCTCGGCCTATCTCGCTTTGGCGGCTATGATAGCTGCCTAGTGGTCACCTGTGGTCTGTCCCGCTTCACCCGTGTGTTCCCGTGCAATAAGAAAATCACAGGTGACCAGACCGTGAAAATGTTGGTGGAACAATGGTTCGAACCATACGGAGCACCTAAACAGGTGCACTCTGACGAGGATGTACACATCTGCAGTGACACAGGATGGTACAAGCGAGTGCTGAATGCCCTCAATGTTGAGGTAACCACAGGTCTGCCCTATATCCACACGTCTAATCCTCTTTGCGAGAGACAAAACCGTGTTGTGCAACAGAACCTGAGAATCCTGATGAAACAGGAGCGTACCAAAGATTGGGTACGCCTAGTGCCCTGGGCATCGCTGACCATGAAGTCTCAGAGGAGCTCTTCTACAGGGTTCACCCCAAACGAGCTGTTTCATGGAGGAGGGCCTGCTTCGCTCTTGAAAACCCCATGTCCTGTGGAGTTCAAGAGCCCTGATCGGGATCTGCTGGAACACAAGCAGTCAATGGCTAACCAGGATGGGACTAACCTGAGACACATCCGTGAACGCGAACTGAGCTGACGAAATCGCCTACGGCGACCCGCCAGTTTCAAGGTGGTGACCTTGTTTTGGTTCACCATTCACGTCTACCCTTCTGGCCCCGTAACTGCCTACAGGACCCTTATTTTGGGCCCTATCGTATCATCAGGATAGATGGATCTAGAATCCATGTCAGGTGCAGTCCACGTCTAGGTGGTGAACTGCTTTGTGCTCCTAAGCATTTGAGGCACTATCCCTCCCCCGATGCCTTGTCCTGGGATGAGTGGCTCCTCGGCAACAGTGAAGTGGGGCCTATCGACCTAGAGAACGCTGCCAGACATGAGAAGGCAGACGAACTGGAAGACATGACTGCCGATGAGATGGCACTCGATGGCTACTACGTGGTTGCAGGTATTGCCCGCCACGAGTAGAAAAAAGGGCTGGAAAATCCTTACCCTGCGGGATGGATATGGGTCATCTGTGGCGACGTGGGAACCTATGTCCGCCTTTGTTCAGCCCGATGGGCTTATCAACCCCATGTTTTGCTCCTACCTCGTTGAGAACAACGAGGGACAGCTACTAACCCGTGCTGACACTCTGTCCCAACGGAAGAAGAAAAACTGATCTCGTTGTGTCTATCTATTAACTGTTTTCCAACCTCCAGGGGCAGTGAGCACTCTTGTGCAGATAGCTAGGCCTACTCAGTGTGTGCCAGGACAGGTTCAGGACTCCTGTAGAGCTCCAGTTACGGTGAATGTACTAACTCCAACCCTCAGTCGGGTTCGGCACTCCAAACACCTTCACATCGGCTGCTTGCGGAGCACTGCTCCTGCCCTGGCTGTGCCCTGCAGTCCCATACCTATGGTTACCAGCGTGCGCCAGATGGCCGCTTATCAGCTTTGCAGCCACCCAGGGAGTGTGAGCCTTGTTGACCATGTGTTGCATGGGAACTGCCCTGATGTTATGACCTTGGGAAGCCAGCGAAGAGCGATGGCTTACTACTCCATGGGGGAATGACAAACAAGGTGCTGTGAAGCAAGGTGTGTCCGCCCTCCTTCGAGACAAGCGTGCCGTCAGTTAGGACCCCTGGGTGGTCCAGACGCATGGGGTTCTACCCTTCCCTACAGGGTTATCATTGCCCTAAGTGTGCTACATATGTCTGTATGTGTCTCACTTCACTCCCTGGCGTGGCTCCCGGAGAGCGGGCTCCGCTCACCTCGGACCGAAGGTCCTAATCAGGTACTATTACGACTCCTATGGTGCCCAATTTCTGTGCTGGCGCCTATCCTTTGGGGAAGATGGCAAAAGCCCTACCTACTAGAGGGGAGGGGTGGCCAAGTGAGGGCATCCAAACGCCGATTCTCCTAAGGGCCAAACGCTAACTCACTCCCCTGCCCACGAGGAAAAGCACGCGGGAGAGGAGACACCACTACACTACACTCACTAATGCCAGCACCGGCCTTCCAAGGCAGGCTGAGCACAACCGCCCTCAGTCCCTACCACGCTTGCTGACGCTAACCCCTACACAGGCTACTGGGTGGCCAGGACGAAGAAGGCTCGAGCTCCATTGGCCCCCCCGTGCGATGGCAAGAGAACACAGCGCCGCTAGGCAACTGTGGCCTACCAGGGACGCCGTCGCGCGTTTCCCTGACAGGGCTTGGAGGCACGGAGTGCCGTGTGCACAGCGTGTAGTAAGGGATGTCCTTGAAGATGTCGTTCATTGACCCCATTTGTTTGTGTGATCTGCGCCCTGTTTAGCTTGGGCAGAAAAATGGAAAGTCACCGAAGGCAACTGCTGCTGCACCAATCACCCTTACCTTGCCTACCTGAGAACAAAGGCAGATGAGACTCGGTTAGGTGCTGAGAAACCTAACCAGCCTCCACGTGTTATACGCTTCTTAGGCTGGAACAAAATACGCTGTCCTCTAACGGAGCCGCAAGCAAGCAAACTTAAGGACTCCGCCCGTTCTCTTATAGAATGTAGGGCGGAGCCCTGGGTAGCCTAAGCAAGGGTTATACCTTGTGCACAGCGCGTGGCCTACATCCCTTTAATGCATTGTGCGTATGCAGGGAAGGGACACGATGGCCAGCAATCTTTTCCTATCATTTACCCACTACATCCAATCATCATGTAACTCAACGAGGAGGTGAGCTCCTCCTGGGCTTACCTACCTTACTCACCAAGCACCATGTGAGTGCCAAAGCGAAGCCGAACGCAAGGAAAACCCTAAGCGTTTAAACAACCCTACAGCGAGTCATAAACAACCCTAAACGATTAATGCATCATGTGTCATGCATGCCTTTCTTACCTTACTTCCTGTTGAAGAAGGAAGGGAATGGCGAGCAACTGCACAATGCAAAACAAGCCTAAGCGTTTTCAGCAACCCTATTTTGGCGCTACGGCAACACGAGCACGAAAAAGCGCTTTCCTTTCTGACGTGTGAAAACAAGAGAAGGGCGGATTGGGACACAGGGAAAGCGCCACAATGTGTGAACGCCTAGATCAGGCACATGCATTGCAAGCACAGCGCATACACCAACCCTACGTGCGCGCTGCGTGCTCCATTCGTTTCGCATACCTTTCATTTCAGTTTTGACCTGTGCAGAGCAAAGGAAGTGAACGTCCGAACGCCCAACGAACGCAACGGTGACAACCCTAGCGTTTCAACAACACAACCACCACGAATGCAATGCATGCGTGTCACATGACACTAACATACCTGAGAGGTGGGTTGTCCACCTGCTCTGTTGTGTGGGGTCCTGTTCAATACTTTTTCCTAAAGTTTATAAAATTTTGGATGCAACTGTGCAAAAATTTCTTTGAAAAGCTTTAAAAACCACGGCTCATACCTTCCTTTTCAGGAGCCGTTTACACTCGCGCAACTCTTTTTGGAAGTCCGCTCCTGTTGCGCTTGTCTGCGACTTTAGATTTTGGCCTAAACGTGACGATTTGTAGCGTCGTTTCGCCAATTTTTAGCGATTTGACTTCGTAAATCGCTATCCCTTTCGCTAAACCACAGGATTCACTCCCTGTTTGTTTCATTTTCTACTTTCTTCAGCTTCCGGAGTTTTGTGCCCTCTGTTGGGAGTATTTCTCCGCCCTGGCCCTTCGTCAGGAGGTTTTCTAAAACGCTGTTTATACAGCGATAGCCGTCCGCATTAGAGCGTCCCACTGTACCCTAGTAGGCAAGCATGTGTGCTCTAGGGAGGGACTCCTGGGTTCAAACCCCACTACCCCCAGACTTCTACCAAATCTTTTCGCCGCACGCTGGCGCCTTTTCGAGGAATGCCCCATCGAAGGAACATCAATCACGGTACATTACACTGTTTTTCAAGGGTACCTACGGTGTGATAGGCTTTTTTGAACTGATGGTAATGTCTTTGGCTGGTTTAATGCATTTTCTGAGCTACCTTTGGGGACGTTTGAGCCGTTTTCCTTGGCCCAATGGACTTGATCAACTAGTACTCCGGGGGGGAGTAAGAAAAAGTCACTGCCATGTCTTTCTTGGGGGACTTGATCCAGGCCAAGCCCCCCCTAAAAGCCTTGTGTTGATGCTGAGACTAACTTAATCACTTTTATCACTGTTTTGAAGTTTAAAGCACACTTTCTCAAGTAACTAGGGTTATAACCCTAGCCCCACACGAAGTTCACCCCTACCACTCAACTGAGCGGAGGTATCTTCCTCCATGGAGGTAATACCGAAATAAAGTAGGCACTTCATGCCTAAGGCCTTGTAGATTAAGCTCAGTGGTCCCCCACCTCAAAACCCCTGTACTCAACTGATTCTACCACTTATTGTGGTTCTCGCTTTTAACTGTTTTTGAATTCAGTTGCTTGGCAATGCTGGCCAAGCCATAACCTGTGTTTGGCCTAACTCTTATGCCCCGGATTCCTAGCCAACTCCATTTCATCCAAAGGGCTGCACATGAAGTGCTTGATGCTAACTTGGAGGCCTGAGTCATGCCAGCTTTCAGTTAAAAACCATTTGTTTTATCCTTTTGTGAATGAATCTTTGTACTTAAGCCTGCCTTGTCTATCTGCAGCCCTTCTGTGATATACTGGACTTCAAAACTATTCATTGATTCGATCCACATCCTGTTCTTGCTCTACTTGCTGCTTTGGTCCTGTTTTTCAACACCAAAACTTGCAGGACTTCATCAAAACTATTAGGGCACTAATCAAGGATATCTTTCTTCTCCTCATGTTTGTATCGTTATGGAGACTTCGGCTTTTCAGCTATTCCTAGGCATGAATTTCATCCGTCAAAACGCCAAGAGAATTCTGGGTTTGATTTCCACTCCATCGAGACTCATTGTCCAAAATCAAGAGACTGATGAACTATCCTTTGTATCGCTATCTGACAAGTCCTTTCAGAAAGACAGAGGAAACGGATTGCCACCTGCTCAAGCATCTTGGAGAATGTCCCGGAGAGAAGCCTACAGTTTGTTACCTTCACTGAGGGACCAAGTCCTCATCGACCTTGGCGATTTGAGACCCACCGTGGACTTGTACGCCCACCACAAAAAATAATACCGAACTGTTGTATTGCACTCCCCTCAATTCATGTTATGCCTACAACCCGCAAGACGTTCAGTTATGCTGGGCTAACCCCCGTAGTCACACTTCGAGAAGATGGTTACCAAGGCCGTGCTCGACCCAGCGCAAGTCGTGGTTATTTGTCCTGATTGGGGCCAAACCGGAAAAGCTGCTGCACTGCGACCATTTTTGGACTACATGACTAAGGTTCATGTACCTATTCCAGATGTACCCCTCTATCTCCCAGCATATATCGCACGAAGTCGCCCCCCCCTACCTTGGAGGTAGGGGGGGGGTAGGGGGGGGTTGGGGGGGGTAGGGGGGGGTAGGGGGTGGTAGGGGGGGGGTAGGGGAGGGGGTAGGGGCAGGCCAGGGGGGGGAGCTAGGGGGGGGAGGTAGGGGGGCGATGGAGAAGGTTGGTGTTGTTGTTGTGGTGAGGGCAGCCAGCACATGCCGGCGGGAGAAATTGCCAGACACGCTCTCCCTGGGCAGGGCGCAAGGGATCAGTCGGCCAGCGTCACGCTGGCCGGGCGTGTGCCGACAACGACCGAGGGGGGGGGGGGGCGCCGTGGTGTGGAGGGGGCGGGGGCGCACGTGGAGGAGGGTGGGGCCACCTGTGGAACATACCCTGGAGCCCTCCCCCGTCTCGCGGGGGGAGAGTGACTCGTCCTGTGCGAAGCAGCTTTGGTGGGGGTGGAGGGCGGGGTGGTGACCTTTGGGTGGGGAAGGCACGCCCGGGTCCACGGACACTCCGCGCCTTGCCCGAACATCCCGCCGAGGTGGCCGTTCCTCGTTTGGGGCCGTGGCGTGGCCGGGGGCGCTGGCCCGTGCTTCTAGCCTTCTACGGGGGCGAGGGGAGGCCCGGGAGTTGCTGTCTGCCGGCGCCTAGTCACCTTTGCTCGTGCTGTGGTGTGGCCGCCTCGTCCCCGGTAGTGCGGGCGCGCGCGCGCGTCGGTCATGGGGGAGGGAGGGCACAAGGGCGGGAGCACAAGAGCACGATCATGGGTATACAGATGCTGGCGTGTTGTGTTTGGTTCAGGTCCTGTCGTCTGATGCCTGTCCCTGTGCGCTACTTACGGGAGGCCGCGCGGCACACCCGTCGGAGGGTCCAGGCCCGGGCCGGGCGCATGGGTAGCGGCGAGCAGCCGAGGCGGAAGCGGCGCCATGCGGGTGCGGGGCCCGTGGCGGTCACGGGGGGGGGCGGGCAGTCCAGCCGGCGGTCGGCAGTGGCCCTGAGCGCCCCACACAGTGAGGTCGGTGGGCGTGCCGGGGGAGGGCGCGTCTTGCAGGCCAAGCTGCGGGGGAGCGCGTGCGCAAGGGCGCTGGCGTGCCCGGTGCGGGCCCCTCTGCGGGCCGAGGGACCTGCGGTGAGCAGGTTGCATTACCTGGGGGCTGAGGCCGGGGCCGGGCGCATGGGTAGCGGCGGGCGGCTGAGGCGGAGGCGGCGCCGTGCGGGTGCAGGGCCCGTGGCGGTCGCTGGGAGGTGCGGGCGGCCCAGCCGGCGGTGGGCAGAGGCCCCAAGAGCCCCAAACATAGGGATCGGAGGCTGTGCCGGGGGAGAGCGCGCCGTGCAGGCCAAGCTGCGGGGGGTGCACGCGCAAGGGTGTCGGCGTGCCTGTCGGGGGCCCCCTGCGGGCCGTGGGACCTGCGGCTGGCTGGAAGCGCTGCTCGGGGGCTGAGGCCGGGGCCGGGCGCTTGGGTAGTGGCGTCCACGGGCAGGAGTGCCCGAGGCGAGCGCCGGGCGCAGCATGCGGGCCGGCGGGTGGCCAGTGGCCTCACTGAGAGTCCCACATGGAGGGGTCCATGGGCGTGCCGGGAGCGTAGGCAACGTGCAGGTTGGGCAGCAGCGGGCGCATGTGCAGGGCATCAGCGTGCCCGATGAGGACCTCACTGAGGACCGAGGGGTTGGCGGCAAGCAGTATGCGTTGCCCGGGGGGGCTGGTGGCGAGGAGTGGGAGGATGTCCGGGGCCCGCGACGTGGGGGTGAACACGACGTGGGCCAGGTGCAGCCCTGGGAGTGGCGCCGGGGGGAGCGGGACCGCAGGCCGGCGGTCTACCGTGAGGCGCCAAGTGGCGCAATGGCGGAGGAGCCAGACTAGGGCGATGCTGTGGCGCAGTGTGTGGGGCTGGGTGCAGGGCGGTGTGGGGACGTGGGGCGGGAGGGGGGGGGGCGGGGCGGTGACGTTGGAGGGGGCACGGCAGAGGAGTGACGCTAGCGGCGTGTGCCTCGTGCTGAGGGTGGAGAGGAGCTCGCGGAGGAGTCTCTCCCGGCTGGCGCTGTCCAGCAGTGGGGGGGCGCCGTGGGGGGAGGTGGAGTGCCACATGCCGAGCAGACTGAACCAAAACTGCCTCGGGGGGCCGCGTCGCGGGGCGGCTGGGAGGTGCTCGGAGAGGTACACTGCGGTGGTGGCCGTGCGGAGCTCTAAAGGTGTGACAAGGCCGGGGGAGTGGCCGGCAGTGGCTGCCAGGATGGGCGGGTGCGTGAACAGGCGGCACGCAAGGAGTAACTGCAGGGCGTAGTCGGGGGGGCAGTGGTACTGGAGGTGGGCGGCAGAGTCCGCGTAGGGGCGGTGACAGAAGGGGCACATCATGCCTCCGAAGCCGGGGGGGTAGTCCTGGGAGGGCAGTAGCTGGAGGTGCATGATGCGGTGGAGGGCCAGTGCCGGGATCTCGGCGCCTTCATACGCGAGGCGGAGTAGGTGGGAGGACCAGCCTGGGGGCAGGGGCCGGAGGTGCAGCGCGTGGGTGCGGGCGATGGTGGCCGCATACGCTGCCTCTGCGGCGCGCGCGGGGCTAAGGAAGACTGCGCCCTCACGGAGCGCCACGATGCGGCCGTGGAAGAGTGGGGACCAGGGGAGGGATCACGGGGAGGCGGCGTGGAGCCCGCGGCGGGCTAGGCTGTCGGCCTCGGCGTTGAGGGTGGCGAGGTGGCTGGCGGAGCCGGAGTCGTGTTGCGCGGGGAGCCAGGCCTTGTGCATGTGGAAGGAGGTGGAGAGGAGGGCCGCCCGGTACGGGAACGAGAGGGCGGAGGAGGGGGGCGGTGCGCGGGTGAGGTCGCAGAGTTGGGAGGCGGTGGAGTATGAGGAAAAGAGGGCTTCGCCGGACCAGCCGCGGAGGGCAAACATGGCGGCTATTTTGGCGATCCACTCTGCGTCAGTGGAGTGGCCGGCGAGGGCTTGGAGGCCAAGCCAGCCGTGGTAGAGAGTGCCGTGGGGGGGGTGCCAGAGGAGGAAGCCGGCGCCGAGGCGGGTGCCCTCTTGGCTGCCGTTGCATGCGACCACGACATAGGGGAAGGAGCGGAGGATCGAGAAGGTAGCAGGGGGGGTATGGGGGGGGAAGGCGGTGCACACACAAGGCGGAATACACAAAAGGCGGCCTGTGGCCACCGCAGGAGTCTTGACATTCAAGGGGCCACAGGCAAGGCGGTGCACACAGAAGGTGGTGCACACATAAGGCGGAACACACAAAAGGCGGTCTGTAGCCACCGCAGGAGTCTTGCTATTCAAGGGGCCACAGGCAAGGCGGTACACACAAAACGCGGTGCACACACAAGGCGGTACACACAAAACGCGGTGCACACACAAGGCGGAACACACAAAAGGCGGAAGACACAAAAGGCGTTCTGTAGCCACCGCAGGAGTCTTGTTATTTAAGGGGCCACAGGCGAGGCGGTACACACAGAAAGCGGTGCACACAGAAGGCCGAACACACAAAAGGCGGTCTGTAGCCACCGCAGGAGTCTTATTATTTAAGGGGCCACAGGCAAGGCGGTACACACAGAAGGCGGTGCACACACAAGGCGGAACAGACAAAAGGCGGCCTGTGGCCACCACAGGAGTCTTGTTATTCAAGGGGCCACAGGTAAGGGGGTACACACAAAAGGCGGTGCACACACAAGGCGGTGTACACAAAAGGCGGTCTGTGGCCACCGCACGAGTCATGTTATTTAAGGAGGGGGCGGGGGCTGGCCCCCGCGTCGAGGGAAGCGAGCCTTCTGTCGAGCGAAGCGTGCCGAAGGCAGGGGGGGGGTAGGGGGGGGGGTAGGGGGGGGAGGTAGGGGGGGAGGTAGGGGGGTATAGGGGGGCTGGGGGGGCTGGGGGGGGGTAGGGGTGGTTCAGGGGCGGGTAGGGGGGGGTAGGGGGGGGTAAGTAGGGGGGGGAGGTAGGGGGGGGCTACTTCGTGCATACTATCCTCCCAGATGGGGCGACCAGCCCATTACCAGCCCCACGCTGGGGAAGCATTGCATCTCTCATCGATGGCAATGATTGTGAATTTTCGTTGGATGAACTGAATCCCCAAGTGGTCAAGTTTCTTCATCGAGTGAACCGTGGTTTCACCCGGTCTGATCTACTGAAGCGATACGGGCACGATACACCTGCAGCAACATCGAAAGACGAGTCTGAAGCTCATGAAATTCACCCTCCAACGGAATCAGATGAAGACCAGGACGCTGGCGCACGAGATGCTGGAGTTGACAAGGATGACATTCAGTTGAAAGAGGTCAGTGAGGAACCTGCACAAGTGCAATGGGATGAAGTCAGTGAAGACGGCTATCTGGCGAATCTCAATCTTGCTCACCTTCTGAAGTACGACCCATTCCCACACAATCGCGAAGATTTTTCGGACTGAAAGGAGGATTTACTCAGTGAAGTTGATCTCGAAGATTCGGTTATCGGAGGTGTACAGATTTTTACCATGTTGTGTCTCGCCCTACATGCTATGCAAGAGTATGGCGTGACCATGCAAGTCCAGGAGGACAAGGCAAGAATTGCCAACCCACGTGGATGGCCGGTCTCGAAGGAAGACTTACACTCTTTGAAGGAGGACATTGAACTCCGAATTTTCAAATATCTGAGGAACAACAAAGGCTAGAGCTCAAAGACAGATTGAAGAGCCATTACAATGAGTTCACAATCAGGAGCGTTGACGGAGACGAAACAGATTCACTTTATCAATATCTGGATGACGACCGCTTTATTTTGGATGGCGATGATGTTTACCTGGACGTCACGGCTCTACTCAGTGAGTGTTACTCCGTAGGGACGAGTATAGAAAATCAAATTTGGCAGCCGCAGATGATTTCGAGGAAGATCACAAATTTGCCCTCCAAAATTCAGGAAGTCCTACGCCGGAGGAAGGTTGCTTTTGGACCGCTTATGGCTCATGGTTCATGTGAGAAGTTGGTTACCATGGACTTGGAATTGTTTTTTTTGCACTGCGCTTCCCTGCTATCTGGGTGGGGATTGTTGGATGAACGCAAAAATACCACAGTGCGTTCAAAGCCATTTCCAGCTAGCAAGCCCAACATTGAGGAAATAATGCGTTCGATCACTAAATGCATTGCAGCCAACCTCGCTGAAAAATATGAGCAAGCAGAGAATCCAAAGCACTGCTCTCCCTGTTTCTTGGTTGACAAACCAGGGAGCAACGCCAAAAGGTTGGTTGTCCACTACGGGAAGCTGAACAAGCTCACCAAGAAACATTTAGGAAGTGTACCAAGTTTGGAACAAGCGCTGGAAAGAGCCGCTCATTGCCGTTCCAAATTCAAATTGGATAAGCGCAGTGGTTTCTGGCAAATGAAGTTAACAAAACGAGCGCAGGATCTATCAGCAACCGGGAGCCCCCACTCGGATAGCTGGGAGGCACAGTGCAAAAAAAAAAAAGGATCTATCAGCATTTATTGCTCCTAATGGTCAAGTGTTCAAATGGAACGTCATGCCGTTTGGGTTGACGAGCGCTCCGGCAGCTTGGCAGGAGCTCATGAATCAGGTGGTGGCCCGTATGAAGCTGAAACGGAGAGTGCAAACACTGCTAAAAAAGAGAGCAGTCATCAAAGTCTATATAGACGATGTTTTACTGGGACCAATGACGCCGATGATCACTTACGTTTGGTAGCAGAGTTTTTGCGCACTTCTGAGCAATGCAATACCCGCTTGAAGTTGGAAAAATGCGAGTTTATGCAGGAGGAAATTGAATATTTGGGTTTCCAAGTTGGCTGGAGATGGTGGAGACCTGCGACTGATAAAGTTGCCCCACTTTTGAATGCGACCATCCGTGATTACAAGACCCGTGGCGTCAAAGACATCAGAGCTTATCTGGGATCCTGTAATTTTTACAGGAGACACATCCCCACTTTCACGTACAATAGCCACCTCGTCATGGATTTGATCAAGAAGAATGTACCTTGGAAGTGGACTCCAGAGAATGAATCTCAGTTTCAGGAGATCAAGGAAAAACTGAGTTCTTTGAGGAAGTTGGGCACACCTGCACGTGACGGCGAGTTCGTGGTTATCAAAGATGCATCCCTGGTCGGAGGCGGAGGCACTCTTCTGCAGTGGCAACCAATTCCAGGAGCAGCTGCAAAAAGAATAGCGGATGAAATGCGGACAGTCAGAGTCAATCGTGACGGTTCACTCAAGCAGAACTACGACCCGCAGGAATTCCATCTCGGCCACATTGGCCACTGAAACTGGAAATGGTCGTCAACGTGAGCAAACTACAGCACGTATGAGCGTGAATTGCTCTCCGGAATTTTGCTTATTTTTGGACAAAGTCGACTGTTTGGCAGCAATTCGGTAGTTTGGTTATGTGATGAGGAGTCCACGGAGACTTTTCTCAAGGGAGCCCCTCCTTAAAACCGAAAGCTCAGGCGTTGGTGGTGAACCTCAACACGTACAGGGTACCGGGTCTGAAAAATGAGCTACGTGATTGGCTATCACGTGATAGTTTCGACGAGAAAATTTCTGCAAGCTCTGAGTCTCTCTCTCGAGAAGCTTTTCAGAAGAGGGATGTCCATTTCGACTTTACCATGAGCAAAGCTGAATTACTCAGTTGTCTACGGAATTCTGACTCTTTGGTGGAGTATGGAGATATTTTGAAAGCCCTTGGTGAAGGATCGTATGCACTGGTAGACAGGGAGCTTTTGTCGTTATCTTCAAGTGGGATGTTGCGGAAGAAGGTACAAACGTGCATACCCAAGAAGGCGTCGGGCGCAGTGTTATAGTGGACTCACGATGTTGTCGGTCACTCTGGACCAGATTCTTGGCTCTGGGCATTTGAGGAGATGGTCCACACTCGTGTACCCGACACAGAGTTGACACAGAAGATTGAGGACATGCACAGGACATGCAAGGATTGCGTCCCGAGTAAGCGGAACCGACCCAGCGACCTAGGCTCACTTGGTGTCTTGCCTCTTCCACACATGGTGAATGCACTGCTGTATGTGGTCCTCATTGACAGACCGAAGTGTCATAACCACGACTATGCCTTGATGATTGTGGCCACTCGGAGTGCTTTCCTAACTTGTACCTTGCAGAAAGACTATTGATGGAGAAGGCGTGTTGAAACTCATCTAACACCATTGGATTTGTTTCTATGGCCCATCTGTTCGCATCCATAGTGACAAGGATATTCGCTTCAAAGGAGACTATGGCTGGTACCGCAACGTATTTGCCGCAATGGGCGTGGAAGTCTCTTTCTCACAACCTTACCGCACCCAATTCAAACGGACTATGCAAGCGTATGAATGATGAGTACGAGGAAGATCACCGTATCCTGAGGCAGATTGTCAAAACCAGTAATTGGGTCCAGTTGAACGACTACGTGGTCATATGTATGAACCACAAGCAGAGAGGAAAATCTGGCTATTCACGAGGAGACGTTTTCCATGGGAGGCCTACACCACGTTTGGGCCTATCCTTTCCACATGAAGGCAATGTTCAAGTGCAAGACCGCTCAAAGAACAAAACAAAATTGCACAAGTAGTGCAAGCTAATTTGAGGAAAGGAAGGGCGAGCTGGTTTGAGCGCAGCAATTCAAGGAGGAAACCTGCAGTTTTCAACGTGCGCGACTACGTGCTGGTGAGTAGAAAGAGGTTCAAGCAATGGGAGGTACCTAAGGGTGCCACGAAGGATGTTATGTGGTATGGTCCCTACCTTGTTACTGGAGTCAGCAGTGGCGGTATTACGGCGCGTTGTAGCCCTACTTTGGGCGGCGAAGTACCTGTTGCCTTTGAGTTCGTGAAGCGCTTCCCATTTGAGCTCGTGCATGACTATGGTGAAAACACGATCGAAGAAGAAGACAGGGACATGCTGAATGGTTATGAGCGAGCAGCGTTGGCTGATGAACAGGACAGTGTGGCGAATGAGCAGGATAGACAATTCTACGATCAGACCGAGACGGAGGGAATTGGAGTTTATCACATCGAACTGATCCTGAGACGGCAATATAGGCAAGGCTGGCGCTTCTTGACGAACTGGGAAGGCTATGGCACAAGCGAGAGCACTTGGGAACCAGTTCGTGCATTCGTGCATGATGATGGAAAGCTGAATCATGTTTTCGTGGATTACTGTTTGGCACACGCACCTCGCTTTGACACAGCGCTAAGGCAGCCTCGGTGGATCAGCGCCACTTTGAAGAAGAAGTCCAGCGCGGAGGAACCCAACGAAGACACTGCCACGGACACCAAGGAACAAGGAGAGGACAGTTGTGAGAAGGTTTCACAGCAGCGCGGAGGCAAACGGCGACGTACAGAAGAACCATCAGTTGGTGGTATGGCAGAAGACTGGTTACCCTGAGGAATTTCCAAGAGACTGAGGAGGAGAGAGTACCTTGAAGTTTGTTTTCATGCCCTTATGCTTTCGCTGGTGTACCAAGTTGAAAACCTGCA
Organism: Eutreptiella sp. 'Long Island Sound 2002'; assembly: GCA_964036045.1. Classification (NCBI taxonomy): domain Eukaryota; phylum Euglenozoa; class Euglenophyceae; order Eutreptiales; family Eutreptiaceae; genus Eutreptiella; species Eutreptiella sp. 'Long Island Sound 2002'. Next base: position 46,997,618 of record OZ038378.1, read on the forward strand.
GAACTTCACTTCATTCTGCAGAGCACTCATTCAAGTTCAGAAAATACTCAGAAGAGCACGGTTTAGGGCATGGAAAGTCTTCCACACCTTATTTGGTCTCTATTGGTCCACGTGGATATCTCTGAGGGACTGCCGGCTTTCTGCGCTCTGAGTCGCTCTCGTCGCCAGAAAGGTCAGCAAAACAATGTGGAGACAAGAAAGAAGAGAGTGTAAAGAAGTTTCAAGGTCAATTATTGAACAGTTTTAGAAGGCGGATATGACTGGCATAACCGCAAGTTCTGGAGTTACGACAAGTTCTCGAGGGAGTTGTGTTGGAGGGAGCCAAGTATCAAGGAAACTGGGGTTATTGTGGTTCCCAAAATGTTTTGCTTAATTCATGGTTGGAAAGTACTTTGAATATTACTTGGTCCTGGCTTTACGTTGCAGCACCTATCGTCAACTTGAAGCCAAGTTTTAGTAACTACAAGTTGAGTCTTGGAGTTTTGGAGAGAGGTATTCCCAGGGGACCAACCTGAGCTCAACCAGTGGTCTACATGCTGAGGTGAACACGTACAGCAACGCGTTAGAAGTCTGGACACGCCGTTGTACATTTGCAGCAACGAGCTGAGTCCTCATGCCCTGGCATTTGTGTTATGACAGGCTGATTCATGTGGCTGGATCGGGGCATCCTGGTACATTTATGATGTGGGATCTGCAGCCCAAGTTCGTATGCTGGAGTTTCATGGCTGCGAGTGCAGGCCCCCAGCAACACTTTCGACCACCTGACAGCTGAGGTACGGGGCTGATATTTGGGGTGCCTACTTCACTGTTTACATGGCTCAATTACTGTGTTCATCTGCCCAGTTTGATTGGATTTGGTGACATTGATGGGGTCAAGTGTCTGGATCAGAGGTGGATTTCTGACTACTTCATCCAGGAACGTTGTTCACGACTTTGAGACTGTACGACGACAACACTGGAGTATCCAAAGACCGTATGAAGGACTCATCTTGGTCTACATTTGGTCAGTTATGGTTTGTACAACTCCCAATTTTCAGTCAGATCGGACCCCATCGACGCCAGATTGAGGTGACATATGTTGGTCATTTGGAACATGGGAGTCATTCTTGGATGACGCCTTCACACATAGTGTGCATTCAGGCTGGGAGGGGTGTTCAGAATCCACGAATGAGCAATAATTTCTCAAAACATTGGTTTCATATGGAGCAATGGTATCAATCTTTATTGGAGTTTGGTTGGGACATCGGGGGAAATGTTTTCCATGGAGCTTGATCACTTCCAATATGGTTGAACCGCACTTAATGGCTCAACTTTAATTCAAATGACCATTCATCTATTGTATTATATGCCATGAGTTGTTGTTTGATATTCCATTGTCTCTTCTTTGAACACTATTTGTAACATAGCTCAACATGGGTGTTGGCCTTTGCTTTATCTACTTTTTTGGGCTAGTCTCATTGAGATTGAGCCGTCCAGTAATCTGCACGCTTCTCCAACATATGGCGGCTTCAGAGGAAATGAATGTGATTTTCAGACTCAGCATTGAATTCCGCATCTATAGAGTGGTCATATGACTACTTCATTTTTTTGGCCCTTTTGGCGCGGGAGTGCGCCGCTTTCACTATGGGCGATTCCACTAGGCAAAATGGTATCAAAAGGCTCTCTAATTGTTCCGATGAATTTGTTTCCGGGACGCAACTTGGCGCCACCGGTGAGTTTTATGACGCTTTTTCTTTGAAAAGCCCCTTTGAAACTTGTGCTCAAAGAATATTTTTCGCCGTGCTGGGCTGTCTCTTGCTCACTTTAAGCTATTTTGGTTGAGGGGTGGGGCTTTCAAGGTTTAACGGGTGCAGCGAAACACAGTATTGCGGGGGTGCAAAGAATGTCCCCTGGAGGTAACTTGGCTTCACCGGTACGTTTCGTAGCGTTTTCTTTTTAAAGTGTAGCTTAAGACATGTACTTACAGGCTATCCTTTGCCATGCTACACCTTTTGTAGCTGACTTCGAGCTATTGTCGGAGGATGGTAGGGGGGTTCGTCTGGTTTTGACAATTTTTGCCATGTTGCACGGTGGGTGCAACAAATGTCGCAAGTGGGCAACTTGGCACCACCAGTGAATTTTGCGGCGTTTTGTTTTACAAATTCCTTTGAAGTGTGCTCTAGAAAAACATCCTTGACCGCGCTAGGCCATGTCTTGCTGACTTTGAGCAATGTTGGTCAGGGAGTGGGGTTTTTAAGGTTTGACCGCCGCGGTCCAAGTAGCATTAATGCTCTCTGCGGCAAAGATAATGCGTCCCGGTGCGGCAAAACCATTGGCGAGAATGAAACATTGCAAAATGTCTTGATTCTTTTTAGATTTGATTAATATCGAAGGACATTGTTGTATTGTACATGAAAATGGCGTTCAAACAACAAAAAACGCTTTTTAAAACGGCGACGGAGGCACCAAACTATAAATTTCGGGCGATGGAGGCATGTCACTGTCTATGCAAGTGTGCACTTGGTGCCTTTTGTGTAAGTTTGTGGTATTCGGCTATGCATGTGGGATTTCCGGCGCCGCTCTTGATGTGTACATGTGCTAATTGATGCACTAGGGCACATTAAGTGGTAATTGGTTAGGATATCCAGCCCGGGCGCCCGCCCCAGCCCTCCTTTTTTTTAAAATTCTTGAACATACTAGGACAAATCAATATACACGATTGCCAATATGAGAGCCGGCAACGGCTGTGCGCCAACGGTCTGGGCGCTAGAATCTCACCGCACAAGCGTGCCCCCCACCCTCGCTAGAATCGACAGTGATTGGTGCTGCGCGCGCTAAGATTTTCCAATCGTTGAACAAAGTGTAAAGTCCTTAATGCAAAAAATTTGATGCAACGGCAAAATGAGTCTACTTCAGACAACTAAATCTGGGATGCCCTTGCAAATGGCCTTCCCACCCACGTGTGATCCCATTCATCATCACTCGAGCCGCCATGGCGTCCAAGTGCGCGCCCAAAATTCGGCGGTGGCCCAGAGAAGACCCCAAGTTTGAACGTAATTGTACATCAAGTGACAGCCGCTGGTAGTGGGGCTCAATGGCGACGCGAGAATAGAGATGCAGCGCCGCGGCGGTGCGCCGGCCCTCTCTGCTTCCCAACAGTGCTTTTTTTTTACCAAAACTTTGGTGGTGTTGGGGCCACTTTAAAAGCTAAGCTGAGCTGCCGGATTACTCTAGTGTATACAATACAAGACCGCTGGCTAATAAGAGACCGGAATTAGTTTTGGAGGCCTTGCAAGAACACTTCCTATTCGCAACCGGGTTTGTATTCCCACACTGGGTTGTCACCGGTCAAGAGGGCGAGCAACCAAGCATGTGTTGGTAGACATGGTACATGTATGTTGGGATTCGGGATTTCGGCTAGTCGGAATCAAATTTACAAAAGATTACAAGCAGAAATGGACTACAACAGTAGGAATAATACGCATCAATTGATAGAGAATGCTTCGTTTGCTTTGATGGTGCAATTCATTTTTTGATAGCTCAGGAAGAGAACGGACATTTTGATTTAACAAAGGCGTTCCTCAACGGAAAGCGTAGCACCAATTGCAAAGCGTAGTACCTGGTGCTAGATTGATATGGCGATCGCAGCGCAGCATCTGGCGAATCGCCGGAGATGAACAGATCAATCTGGCAATCACCGCAGCGCGGCGAAGCGAAGCGTAGCGGAGCGCGTCGAGGTTTCGGGCCACGAGGCATTGACCTGACCAAGCCTTGAATCGGCGACCAAGTTTCCAATAAAAGACCACGGGCGACTCGAAAGTACAATAACAAATAAGGGAATGGTTACTTGTATTTTCTACACTACAGTAGGGGGGCCTGGCACAAAATTTGAAAATGTGAACTTTAGATGTGCGTACCACAAGGGGCAGAAAGCAGTTTGTGCTATCGTTTTACATGGAACATGCCTATTTTCAGCTTAGGCCCCTTCACGTTGCGGCCTGTTCTTGTAAATCATCGCATACTATCCCATATGCCTGCCTGCTTGCAGCCTTCCTAGGGTAGGGGTATGATCTTGCAAGAATCATGCCGGCCACGTGGTAGTGCGCCTTTGCTGCGCAAAAACCGCCCTCCCCTTTTTGATGTACAGGACCTCCTTTTCTGTAGTCTTACACCTTCATTTGTCTCCTAGCAGTAACAAATACCCATTTCTCTCTAAATTCGAACTTTCGGTACCCAGTAGAGATGCTCCTTGCATTGATGCTGCGTCTTGGTTCCGCACATTTTCTGCCCCCCCCCCCTTCCCATCGTTTCATCTATACAATGGCCAAACCGTTTCTAGCGAACGTTACAGATTCAACATTGATGCAAATGATATAGCCAATTCAAGGTAGTTGAACCGTGCGCCAATTCTTGTGACATCAATGTTGAAGAACACGTGGTATCAAATGGTTGTGCATGAGTCCATCATTGGGGCAGGGGTGGCAATCGTTCTTCCAAACATGGATGACTGTCATCCTCGTTTGGCAACAAAATCAAGGTCATGATGGTTCTTTTATTGCCATTTGGCGGCTGCCTGCTGAGCCCGAGTTCCCTTGGCAGTGGCTTTGTGTTGCGCTGCTGGCTCTTGGTGTTGCACGTCAGATGCTTTTAAGGCACGCAGGATTCTCCTAAAACTATCAATTACGTCACGGTGCCTATCCTGAAGAGATTGAGCCTTGCGGGCAATTAACGGCAGGTCGCTAAACTGTAGGCGCATATCAACTGCACGGCTCTGGGGACTCAATGCTGTGGCAAGTGCCCGCCACGGTGCCATCATTTTGAGTAAGAAAAAGTCAGTACCATGTCTTTACTGAAGTACGTGATCCAGGCCAAGCTCTCTGGAAACCTTGGGTTGATGTTTTGACTAAGACTTAATCATATTTATTACTCTTTTGAAGCTTGAAGTACACGTTCTCAAAGTAACTAGGGTTGTAATCCTAGCCCCCCTATGAAGTTCACCCCTACCACTCGAGGGAACGGAGGTACCTTCCTTCATGGAGGCAATACCGAAATAAAGTAGGCACTTCTTGCCTTGGGCCTTGGAGGTTTGAGGTTTGAGGTTTGATTTTGCGGGTACTAGACGCCTTTCGGCCCCGGGGGGCCACCTGGTCGGGCCAGGTGATATCCTCCCCACCGGGTCCTAGTGGCGGGCCCTCGGAGACACACCTCCTGCCTGGTGGCGGAGTCCCCCAGGTTCACAGGGCTCGGAGCCCCGTCCCTCCCCGGCTTACCCATTTCGCCACTCCCCGGTCATTGCATCAATTCGCAGCCGTGGCTGCGGGCGCTTACCCAATGCGTCGCCCCCCTAATGCGTGGTCGCCCGGGGCGCCGGCGCCGCCGGGCCCGTGCTACTGGCTTGTTGCCAGTGGGACCCCCTTGGGCTGGCGCGGAAGCTGCCTAGCCTAGGCGCTGGGGCGTTGCACAGTGCGCCACTACTGCCTTGATGGGTGCAGTGCCCCGTCCGTGTGTGCGTGGCGCTTGTGGCTGGTTCGGGGGGCTCGGGCCGGTACCTGGTGTTGTGTCTCTCCCGTTTTCCCCTTCCCGCCCCGCGTGTCCCGCGCTGCGTGTGGCGAGCCGTCCTCTCCGGGTGTCCCTTACCCTCGCTCGCTGGTACGCCATTCCACGCAGTCTGTGCGTTCCGCGAGCTCGGTCCGGTTGCCCTTCTGGTAGTCCCCGCATTCCCTTTGCGTGTGTGTGCGCTCGCGCTCCCGTGGCGTCCGCTCCCCCCCCCCTGGGTGGTGTGGCGTGCGCACCTCGCGCGGTCCCGGCACTGGGCGCTGGTAGGGCCGTTCCACGTGGTCCGTGCCGCTCCTCGTGTCCTGCCCCGGTCCCTTGCTCCGTCTGGCGTGCTCGGGGGGGGGCAGTCGGGTCCCGGTTCCTCCCTACCTGGCTTGGCCTGCACGCCCTGTGGGAGCTTCGTGCCGCGGGGGTGGTGGGGGGCCGTCCCCGGGGGGGGGGTGGCCTGCCAATGTTGTGAGGGGCGTCTGGTGTCAGGCGCTGTCCCTCCCCCGGCCGCCCGTCCTCTGGAGCGGGCAGCCGGGGTACCGCGACCCGTGTGTTCCGGGTGCGGTCGGTGCGGGCGTGGGGACCCAGCACCGGTTCCACAGCGTGCGCCCTTGCGGGCCGGCGTTGCTCGCTGTGGGGGTGGCGGAAGGGCGTCCCCAGGGGGGGTGCCTTCCACCGTTGTGAGGGGCGTCTGAGGTCGGGCGCTCCCCCTCCCCCGACTGCCCACCCACTGGGTGGGCTGTTGGGGTCCGTCACCCACATGCTGTGGGCGCGGGCGTGTGGGTGTGGGGGCCCATTACTGCCCTTTTGGCCTGCATTCCCTGTGGGGGCTGCGTGCCGCGGGGGTGGCGGGGGGCCGTCCCTGGGGGGCTGGCCTGCCACCGTCCCGAGGGGCGTCTGGTGTCACGCGCTGTCCCTCCCCCTACCGCCCGTCCTCTGGGGCGGGCGGCCGGGGTCCCGCGACCCTTGTGTCCCGGGTGCGGTCAGTGCGGGCGGGGGGACCCCGCACCGGCCCCACAGCGTGCGCCCTGAAGCCGGTTCGGACCCCCGTGGCCATCTTTGGGTCACTTGGGGTGTGTATCTATGTGCCGGCAAGCCGCCATTGGCTGATATCATACTCTTCCATCCACCTGGCCTAACCCGATGTGATAGTGTGATAGGTTTGGCCATTCCGGCTATGAGCGGCCATATTCAGTACCGAGGCGCCGCCAGCTGAGATTTATATATCAGAATATCAGGAATCAACAGGGTTTTTTTTATCATAATGTTTCCGTAATTTTTCAGTCTTCCGTTCTGATTGTCAATGTATCGGCGACTGTCAGTTGGGTCGCGATTTTGCGGTAACCGATTGGTTAACTGTTATTTACAGATATTTTGGCGGAAACCCCGATGAAGGGTCAGATTTCATCAGTAAAGGGTTCGTTGCTTCCGCAATTTTCATATTATACACGCGCAAAATGAATCCGATTTTTTCAGACTTTCAGAATCGGACTTCCAACTTCGACATCGCCGCACTTGATATGATGAATCCCCAGTGGTCATACATTTTTCCCTGATCACGAATCAACCTTTCGTTTGTTATATCCCTCATTTTTCTTGGAGATATAGTCGAAATAAAAGTGATTCGCGAGGCCACTTTGAAGAATCATATCTCCGGCTCACGGCGAGGAATACCAATTTCAAGAATTGGGTTGGAACTGCCTTGGTCTCAACTTAATTTAGGTAGGATCAAACGCCTTTGGTGTGTACACATGCCTGGTATGGTAAGGGATAATGGTCAAGAGGGTAGGAAGTGATATATAACTCTTGGACCGTGCAACCGAATATTTTATTGCAACTTTCGAGTGTACGGCATGAGTGTTGGGGTTGCATAGCAATTTTTTTTTGGGTTCCTACGTATTTTTAACGTGAAGTTATGCCCATGGAGTGGCATGGCATATCATGGTGGGAGCCACGTTTGGAGGGTATGTGTTATATGCATGGTATGTGCTTCGATATGCTCACGCCCATGTTATATATCTCTGTTTGTAGGAGGATATATGGAGTCATACGTGGCAAGGGCCTCGCCCATGTCCCAATAGTGAGCTCCATAGCGCTAGACTAAGTCTACCGCTCATAGAGTGCATGTGGGAGGGCTTACGAAGCGACCCACAAGCGCCTCTATCAATTTTCCCATTTTCATGGTGCGTGTCGGGAGGAGGTGCGAAGGTGTCCTTTTGCGTCCATGTGGGGATCCAAGTGGGGGGATTGTTTGCAAATGGTCCCAAGCAATTGTGTTTTGAATCATATGTTGATACCATGGGGGAGCGAAGTTATATACTATTGTAATTGTCTTGAATTTGGCATTATTTGCATGTTTTTGACCTCATTTTATGCTCATTTTTGTGTTCTATGTGCTCAACTGGTCGGCTAACAGTAAAGTGCCTAGAGATCTGTGAACTATGGTATGTTGCTTATATGTTGGCATATGCTTCGGTGTTGTACCTCACCATATGCCGGATCACGTGGTCACTTTGGCTTGGCACACGAGGCCTCACAAAATTAGGTCTCAACCTCATGAGTTGACTTATGAAGCATGTCATGTACATAACCGGAGGGGTCTCGGAGCCAATGATGGGATATTCTTGGGCATGGATCTTTGGTCTATATCACCCTTGTATATTACTTTCCGGTTTGACACATGCATGGAGCATTTGGATATTTGCCGTATGCACTTTTGAGCATATAATTGACTTTTGGGCATAATGGTGTGATTTGCCTGATTTTGCCATGTTGTGAGGTCATCTTCATGGGGCAGTTCTCCAAGCCCAATCGACTCCAGTTCCAACCAAGGTTGAGTCAGGGTAGGGCATGGTCCTGAGTGCCTGTCCAGGCCATGACACGCCACCTCCCCTATTAAGCTAGGATTTAGAGGCTTGGGAGTGAACACATTTTTGGGGTTTGTGTAGTGACTTTTGACACATGGCATTCAGCCATCTTATTTGACTGGGTTCAGGACATCATGTTGGTGAGTCAGGGGAAGGTCTTGAGTCCAGGGAATGAGGGGACTATGGCTGTGAACGTGTACGTTTCCATCTTTCCCCAACTTTGCTTTATTTTTGGTCATATGCCAATTACAGGGCTTTCCTCTTTGGTGCAATTCTTGTACATGCCCGCCACCGTGGGACGACCCGTGTGCTGAACGGAAGCCCGCAGTGGGGATTGGACAGGGTTGGTACAATACAGTACGTGTAATGTATTGTATCGTTCCGATACAGTACTGTAATGTAATGTATTGTATCTCAAATTTTTCTGACAAAGTAGTGTTTTAGTTTACAACCTGCAATGGTTTGCGAAAACAGTTTTTTGCCTTTGTTTACGTTTTCTGGATTCCTTTTGTTCTATATTTATTTATGATGTTCAAGACAGGGTTGCGATTAACAAACGTTGCTTGTTAATTTTTTTTTGAAAATTAACGAATGAACGAACGAACGATGAAAATAAACGAGCATCGTTTGTTAATTTTTTCCTTGTTCATGTTGTTTCGGTTTGCTTCTAATGGGTTACTTGCTTCTATTGTGCCCCTTCCTAGTGCTTTTTCAAAAAAAGTAGACTCACAATGTTTTTTGTGGACAAAATAATGTTTCGCATTTTTTTGAAAACCATTGTGCTTCTTTTGAAAAAAGAATAATGCAGATATTTTTGAAAACCATTGCGTTCGAGATCAAGGCCCCAGGGGATCCAGCCTCACAAAGGCACCTGTCCCCAGGCTGACCACCAAATGGCCAAAAATGGCAAATGGCAAAAAGTGAGCAACCAGCAAAAAATAAAGCAAACGCATGTATCTGTACAGCTGCTGCAGCACACATAACAGGTCCCTGGCGTCACTTGAAGCCTCTGTGCACAAGTGAAATTTTGAGATTCAAATGACATCACTGAGATGCAGCAGCAAACTGACTGAGTCCACCATGAAGGGTCATATAAAGGACAACGAAGGCTCACTGTCGAGACAACAAAAGCGAGCGCGACGAACACTCAAACGACACTCACAGCACGCGCCGACACTCAAATTACACTCACAGCACGCGCTGACACTCAAATGACACTCACATCACGCGCCGACATTCAAATAACACTCACAGCACGCACCGACACTCAAATGACACTCGCAGCACGCGCCGACACTCAAATGACACTCACAGCACGCGCCGACACTCAAAGGACACTCACAGCACGCGCCGACATTCAAATAACACTCACAACACGCGCCGACACTCAAATGACACTCACAGCACGCGCCGACACTCAAATGACACTCACAGCATGCGCGAACACTCAAATGACACTCACAGCACGCGCGAACACTCAAGTGACACTGACAGCACCTTCTTCCTTTTGTGCTCCTTCTTCGTCTTCTTTGTCTTCACTCCTCAGTCTTCTTCGCTGCTGCAGCTTCTCGATCTTCTGCTGTCTTCTTCTTAACGTCTCTTTGATCTCCTTCGCCTCTTCCGCTTCTTTCTTCTGTTCTTTCTCTCTTCATATTCTTCCCTCCTGTTCTTCTTCACCTTCTTCTTCACTTGCTTCTTGTGAGGCCCTGCAAACGCAAGACAGGCAGGAAAATTCAACCACCAATGTTAATGAAACGAAATCCAAATTAAAATCATTGCAAATTCCATAAAGTACCTCACATTTGCACTGTCAATCCTTGGCCATGTTTGTTTGCTCAGCGGCGCCCGCGGCTGGCGCCAGATGCTAGCCTAGGAACAAGACGCGTACTGTATTGTATTCTCGCGATACAGTACGCGTATATATACGTTACGCGTATATATACGCCGTCTTTTCCAACCCTGGGATTGGATTGTGGATTGGGTTATTGCTGTATTTGTGGGATCTGGTTGCTCTTCAGGGTTGAAGGAGGATTTTATTTTCTATATTCTTTGGATTTTGGACCCTGGATTTTGAGGAATGCAATCGCTGATCAGGAGCAAGTCAGCAGGGCTGACAGGCGGAAGGGGCAAAGCAGGGGTCGGTCCTGGTAGGGACCTTCTTTATGGTAGCAGAGGCGTACCTGCTGCCCCTACCTACCGCTGACCCGGGGACTTGGGCCCCTATGAGCCCTGCCCAAGTACGCCCCGGGTGCGTATTGTGGACTCGGTTGAGACCACGCCGGAGATTGGAGCCATAGAAGAGCCGAGACGCTCAGGAGCATGGCGAACTCCGGAAGTTGAAGCCCGAAGAGAAGTACGACGTTCAGGAAGAGGAGGACTTGACATGGAGGACCTGGTCCCCATGTGTGAGCGTCGCTGCCGAAAGGCATGCAACCTCCGCTCCGCCGCGGAGGACTCTGAGGAGACCTGCCATTCAGATAGCAGTGGAGGACAGGCCCGGCGCTACCGGAAGCGCAGGTCACCCAAGCCCGCGGCAGGGGACGCCGGGGCTATGGATACGGACCCCAGCCCGGTCAGGCTGTGGGACTCCGAGGGGCACTCCAAGTGCTATCGGACAGCTTATGAGCAACCTTCGGAGTCGGAGGAGACGGCCAGACCCCCCACAAGGGCAAACACGGCCCCAGAACCCAGCCTGGAGCATGACGCCGAGGTGTTGGAGAGGCCCGCCAGAGCAAGAACGGCGCCTGTGGCCCGGCACACGGAGCCAACGCGGGATAGCATGGGCGACACACCCATGGCGGAGGAGTCCGAGGCGCCGGGGACCGCGGGATGCGCCGGATCAGGTGGAAAGCACGCTGAGTGCCACTGCGAGCACGTGTCCTTCCTCATGGGCAAGTACTCAACGATGGGGATGGACACCATCGTGCATCGCCTCGACCGCCTGGACAACGCGAAGGACGGCCTAGAGGAGGACGTCGCGGGGATCCTGGATGACCAGTCTGCCGCGGAGAGAGACATGGCGGAGCTGCGAGCGGAACAGGACCGGTACCGGGAGAATCTGGAGCTGGCCCTGGAGAAGCAGCAGCGAGTGGTGGACAGCCTCCTCCACCTGGTGGAGGACATGTCGGGACGCCTGAAAAGACTAGAGGAGCTACAGCCCCTCACCTCGGGTCCGAAGCTCCCGGCAAAGCCGGCAGCGGCAGAGCTGGTGGAGCGGGTTAAGACCCTCAGGGGCGCCATGGAGAAACCCATGGGCCGCCCTGCAGAGGCACCCTACGCGCCTCCGCGTGTTGACCCGGCTGCGCTGCCGTTTGTTCCCATGTTCAGCGAATCCACAATGCTCGGGAAGCAAACGGCACCGGCTGGGTCCATGCGGGAAGGGCGCGCAACCACGGACCCGAGGAGCCTGACGGTACAGATGTCCCATGCCGCCCAGGATCTACCGATCACTACGACTGCCAATGCAGTTTATGCAGAAGAGGAGATCAAGAGCCAGACCATGCAGGGGCGAACCATGGGAAGCGCCGACGGACATGGTCGAGGTCATCCAGGCGGAAACCTGTGGGCGAAGGACCCCAATACGGGGATATGGACCGCCGCCGGAGCAAGTCCTTCCCGCATTCCAAACCCCATGGGTTCAGGCCCAACTGGACCGCACTCCATGGAGGAGAGGGATGTACGGGGAGTGTACTTACACCCCGCGGCCACAGGTGGTATCTGTCTCGGTGGAGTGGTGGCTGCGGACGTCGGAGATGCCATCAGGATTGACGACCTCAGGGGAATCAAAATCCCCTCCTACGATGGCAACCCCTCCAACCTGGACGACTTCATCCTGGATTGGGAGAACTTCGCCGAGGAGGTTGTCGGCGAGATGAGGGGAGCGCCAAGGGACAAGTGGGTATGTCGGACATTCTCACACAGGCTGGCGCAGGACCTGAAGGAGGAGCTCAGGGATCAGATCCGCGAGGGATTGATCCAGACGGAGCAGGCCTGCCTCCACTGGCTGGAGGACGAAGAGCGAGTGGACGCCCCCAACCAGAAGTAGGAGGATTTGTGGTCCATTCCGCTGCCGCTGGAGCGCGGGGAGTTGAGGGTCCGAGACTGGAATCGGTACATCCGCAAGTACCGAAGAAGCCTCAAGCTGGTGGAGGACTGGAACGAGGCCAGCGAGATCCGACACCTGCTGAAGGACGTCCTCCCCGGGCATTGGAAGAGAAGAGTGGAGGATGAGGAGAAGAAGAGAGCAAAGAAGCGCGTGGCCGTACGGATCATGGCATCGGAGGACACCAACGCCGGAATAATGGAGTTCTTCCGGCAAAATCTCGGCGAGCCCAGCCGAAGTTTGGGGTGGAAGAACGCCGTCTACGTGGAGGTGTTCGGCGACACCATGGGGCAAAGGCTGATGCGCCTCAACAACGTGGAGTGGAGGCGCGGAGAGCCGCTGAGGATGCAGGTCATCTTCGCCCGCATGAGCCTGGACGACATCGTGAAGTACGTCACGGTGGAGCTGAAGCTCAACGCCAAGAACAAGGGCCACGTGCAGGATCGACAAGGCCATGGACAACGAGGCCACCAAGAAGACCGCCATCATCGGGAGATCCAGGAGGAAACGGCCAACTCCGCGGAGGATGGTAGTGGAAGTGGCCAAGACCACTGGCCCGGGTCCGGGGAGGATGACGAGGAGGCCCACTTCTTCGCGTTTGTGGCGCACAACGTGAGGGACCATGGGCAGGATCGGTCCAGATGGAACCGGGTGGGACCCAAGAAGGGCAAAGAGCCAAGGAGGATTGGGAACCCACCGCTCTCGTTCCGGGAGTACAGGTCTCAGCACGACGGGTGCTGGGTCTGTTATTGCAAGGGAAACAACCATGCACATGACCACCGTCAGTGCAAGGTGTATGAGGCGGACAAGAAGGCCTACTTCGCCGCCCACCCCGAGATGAAGCCCAAGGAGCAGCGGATTGCCGATAGGAAGGCGAAGGGCGGAGACGGGGGAAAAGGCCAAGGCAAAGGCCAAGGGAAAGGCGGAGGAAGAGGCTATGGTGGTGGACCTGGCCAAGATCGACGAGTGAGGTCGATCGAGGAGGTTGCTGAGGACATGTTGAGGACGTTGGAGGAACTCAAAGCCCAGCAACGTGCTGGGCAAAGTCTGAGCAGATCGCAGCAGGAGGGAGCTGCGGCAGGCCATGTCTAGAGGAGCCCCCACGGGAGTGGGACCTCGGTGGTCTCTCCTCCGAAAGTCAGTGGAATCCCAGAGAAAGCGAAGGCACATCGGGTGTCAAAGCAGGCTCCAGAAGAGCGAAAACCACCGACTTTCGCCACTGCCAACCCCTGGAGCGCCCTGCCAAGGGAAGTTTATGTGGGCAAGGGACGTGGCAAGAAGGAAGGAGCGACCACGGAGAGCCCCGTGGATGGGCAGGACCAGCCCAAGATCTACACCATCCGTGATCATACCCTGGAAGTCCTGATGCACCCGGACGTGCTAGAGTTGCATGCCGTGAGAGTCGTCCATAGACCGCATGCTGACGAGCGGCAGTTGCACTTGAAGGTGCGTGTACGGTGCGGACAAGAGGAGTTGGTGGTGGATGTTTTGGTGGATACACGTGCCCAAGTGAGCCTGGTCCGGAGAGGGTTGTTCAAGGAGGAATCCCTGCAGCCCAGCCGGAGACCGGTACGCCTGAAGGTGGCCAATGGAGAGATAATGGGTGGTGGCACCCATGAGGCCACTATCAGTATGGAATTCTGGGAGCATGAGCGCTTGAGCCGCCCTGATCTGGCGAAGAGAAGCACTCTATCCGGGAACTTCTATGTGGCCGACATTACAGATTGGGATATGATCATGGGGTATGACTTCATGGTGGCAAATGCCATTGGAGCCCTTCCCCATCGCGCAACGCTGGTCCGGGAGGATGATGAATGCCTCACATGGCTGTCCACGGATTATGCATGCGGATCATCCCAATGGAATGCTGAGGAAGAGGATCGGATCGTCCGACCGGTGAAAGCTGTGGGTGCCAAGTCCAGAGGAGACCGCGGAGTTCAGCTCACGGAGTATGGAATGGCGCCACAGGTGTATGACAGGATGATCCAGACGCTGGGAGCCGAAGCGCCCGAGACGGACGTCTTCGCTTTCCGGGATGCCCCACTTTTGCGGAAGTGTAGGAGGCATTGGCATCGAGGAGACTCAGCCTGGCACAGGCATTGGGGTTTGAAGGAGTGGGGGCCCATGTATTGGCATGGCTCCCTGGACAATACCAGACGTACGGTGGAGAAGATCGTCGCGGATAGGGCGAGGGGGATCCTGGTTATAACCGGCACAGGATCCACCCCATGTCCGCTGGAAGGTCTCAAGTCGACGCTGGACTCCATCACCCTGAACGAGATGTCATTCGGGCCAGAGGAGGAGTTGTTCATCGACGCCAAGGGTGTATCAATGCCCTCCCCGGGTCAAGCGTGGGGTACCAAGGCTTTCCTGATGGATGGGGCGCAGGCCCAGCCCACGGGTGATGAAGCATTTATCCGTAGGGTGGAGGCGGTGCCCATGAAGGTCATGTTTGAGCCCAAGGAGGGGATGGATCAGCCAATTGATGGCATTGACATCCTGTCCCATGCCGAGATGGACGACGTCGTCAACTACATGCACATGGGGATGCACGACCGTGTGGCAGCCAAGAAGAGGCGGGCCATGGTCACATCTCCGCATTGGTGGGATGACAAGATGTTGGTCCCCGGCAAGTACGAGAAGGATGAGTTCGTGGCGAGGGTCATGGATCACATCGCGGACCAATACGATGGTCCGGTTGGGTCGGACCCGCCGACGTGGGATTTTCCAAGAATGGGGGCCGATAGCGACAAGAACCAGCCCGACGCGGGCAAATTTCCCAAGATTATCGGTGGGAAGTGCACACCACGACGATGAAGACGGCATATCGGACGAGGAGAAGTCGGATTCGAACCCGGAACAGGCCTATACCGCAGTGCGGTCGGTTGTATCGATACCGAAGCAAGCGGCTGAAGAGGCCCAGGAGAACCCGAAGGTCGCCGAGCTGAAGCAGAGGCTGATCAATACCTTTCCGCGGCTATTCAGTGGCGTCTCCAACAAGAACCCTCCAGATCGTGGGAGGTTTGGCACAGCGAGGATCAAGCTGAAGCCGAACCCCAAGATCTATCGTCATCGGGAGTACCAACTTCAGGCCGATCGGGCCGAGGCCATGAAGAAGCTGTTGGCCGAGTTCATTGAGCGGGGATGGATCCAACCCTCCGACAGTGAGTGGGCCAGCCCAGCCTTCATCCTGCCCAAGAAGGAGAAGGGCGAGTGGAGGTTGGTGGTGGATTACAGGGGTTTGAACGAGCAAACTGAGCACGACTCGTACTCGCTTTCCCTGATCGACACCATCCTCCAAAAGCAACAGAAAAAGCGAATCTTCACGGTGTTAGACCCAAAACACGGCTATCACCAGATGCCGCTACACCCTGACTCCAGGCCCTGCACAGCGATGTCAACGCCGCTGGGGCCCATGCAGTGGAAAGTGGTGCCTATGGGCGCCAAGAATGGCAACGCCGCTTTCCAGCGCATGATGGAGGACCTACTCGGTCCTGTCCAGGACTGTGCCGACCCCTTTGTGGACGACATCATCATCGGGTCCGGCACGGAAGACATGACTGAGCACCAGCTCATCGAAGCGCATGAGAAGGATCTGCGCACAAGGAGCACGTCGACAGCCCCTCGGGACCGGCGGCAAGGAGGGCCCGATGGCATGAGACGTTCGCCAAGTTCGACCTCAGCGTCGTGTACGTCCCGGGGAAGGACAACACTGTGGCGGATTGCCTCAGTCGATGGGCCTACCCCGCGGGCAAGGCTTGGATGGACATATCCAGCCATGGCGACGCCAAGGAGACCGAGGAGGCCAAGCGCATCATCAAGATGGAGAAGGCCATGGAGCAAGAGGGGGTCAAGTATTTTGTGGTGATGGCAAACCGTACGGACCTGGCCAAGTTCCGGGGCGCTCGAGTCCAAGCTATTCGAGAGGAAACCCTCGAGCAATGGATGGTGGCCCCTGTAGAGCTCGTCAGGTCGGTGCTCACAGAGGACTGGTCGGATGACTATGCGGCATCCGACCACCGGAGTAAGTACTGGAATGCCGTGAGCGCCCCGTCGGACGGACCGAGGGCTTGACCGAGGATGGGGATAAACTGTTCCTCAAGGACAAGCTACTGGTCCCAGAGAACCGAATGGAGGAGCTCATTGACCACTGGCATAACGCCCAGCTCATGCATCCTGGTCGGGACAAGATGCAGCAGGACCTGGAGTGGCGCTTCAAGTTCCCATCGGGGTACTACGCCCTCCTGGACAAGTACTGCAGCGACTGCGCCGTGTGTCGGGCCACGAAGAGCCCCAACCACTCCACAGCTGGCAATCCGGTGTACACGGCTATACCGGAAGCCCCTATGAGGTCCGTCGCCATGGATGTATTCGCCATGCCGGAGGTCACCGTGGATGGAGAGACCTATGACTGTGTCATCCTAGCGGTGGATAGGCACAGCGGGTATATCGTGGCGGTCCTGGGCAAGAAGTCCAAGAAGAAGGACAAGAAGGACAAGCATGGAGTGGGTCTGCAGGCCAAGACTGTCGCCAACGCCATGATCAGGCATTGGCTGACGATTTTTGATGTCCCAGCTGTCATCTGCAGCGATCGGGGCAGTCAATTCGTGGGGACGTGGTTCATGACAATGTGCAAGCACATGCAGATTCGGCACGCCAAGACCGTGGTGTACCACAGCCGGTCAAATGGCCGGGCTGACGTGGCCAGGCGGCAGATGTTCGAGAAGTTCCGCCAGCTGCACATCGACGAACCGGGCCGAATTGGTATAATTCGCTGTGGAGAGTACTCCAAGCGTATCACGACCTTCCGGGGCCCACTGGACTGTCGCCCCATCGTATCCTGTTCCTGTGGGATCAAGTGTCACGCACTGTCCCGTGGTTGAACCATGGCAAAGTGGCCCGGAATGCGAATGCTATGATGGCTGAGGCGGACGACACGGCGGCCAAGGTCTGCAAAGCATTTCAGGACGAGCATGAGAAGAGGGCCAAGTACTTCAAGCAGGGAAAGGTCCAGAAGTATGCTCTCCAAGACACCGTGTGGGTGGAGCGGCACCACAGGGATGTCCTGTTCGGGCATCGGCAGGCGTCCTGGTATGTGCCGGGGGTAATCGTGCGGAAGGTCGGGCAGGATGTGTACGCGGTTCGTGTGGGAGATAACAAGATCCTGGACCGCGACCATACCCAGCTTCGTCCCCGAGCGCCAGATCCCAGCGGACGTCCCGTCACCTTCGAGTTCACGGCCGGCGATGTTGACTCGGACGACGAGGGTGAGGACGACGACTTCACCGCCGAGAGGATCCTGGCAGACAAGCCGGACCCGGGGACGCCTGGGGGGAGGCTTCATAAAGTCCGTTGGAAGGGATTCGCCGCATCCAGGGATTCGTGGGAGCCTCCGAGCAGCTTTGTGCCGAGGTATACCACGGTCTGGATGGACTACCTGAAGAAAAAGAACATTTCTTTGGATGTCAAGGACATGTTGGTCCATTTGGTGGCTGCAGTAGCACCGTAATGGATCCCCCCTGGCATTTTTGTTTGTTTTTGTGCTTGGGTGATGGGTGAGGGCCTTCATCTGGGGATTTTCGGGCCTTCATTGGCCATATACCCCCTTCACTCGATCTCCACATATATACTTCACTGTGGTATACTTATTTAGGTCGACCGACGACGTTTCTCTATCTTTGATCCCCTTGGTCCATGTTGTACATCAAGAGGAGACCGGATATGGCGTAGGGCACCGTTTATCAGTGTCCTCACCCCTCCCTTGGGGCATGGGGGACGCCTACGACGTGTTTGGGGCCTCCATGTGTCCTTGGGACATGGGGGGGGGGTTGGAGCTCATTGGGGTACTCCCGTCCTCTCTTCAATGACTTCCGAGCATATATAACGCTCTGAGAAGGGGGGTGAAGCCGGTTCGGACCCCCGTGGCCATCTTTGGGTCACTTGGGGTGTGTATCTATGTGCCGGCAAGCCGCCATTGGCTGATATCATACTTTCCAATCCACCTGGCCTAACCCGATGTGATAGTGTGATAGGTTTGGCCATTCCGGCTATGAGCGGCCATATTCAGTACCGAGGCGCCGCCAGCTGAGATTTATATATCAGAATATCAGGAATCAACAGGGTTTCTTTTATCATAATGTTTCCGTAATTTTTCAGTCTTCCCTTCTGATTGTCAATGTATCGGCGACTGTCAGGGTAGGTAGGTAGGTAGGTGCACTCGGTCGTGGAGAGGCGCCCCATGGTTCCCCCTGGCGTCGCCCCTGTGACGAACAGGAAGAGGCTTCGCGCGTGAAGAGGGGAGGCGGCTTACTTCCCGCTAGACCTGACTGTTGGCCCCCAACAAAGCGGCCCCGGGCTACGCCGGGAGGGCTGATCGCCGCCAGCGTGACATGCTTGTCTCGCCGGGAGGGTGTGCCCCCGTGCTTGCGCACGTCCCCTCCTTTGGGCGGAACCCTAGGGGTTCACCGGACTTCCTGGCGTACCCCGTTCCCAAGGCGTGCATGCACGTTCCTGGTACTAGGGTTCCGAGGCGCTTGGGTGTCGCACGCTCCGCCTCGAGTCCCAAAGCAGCGCAGGCCTTAGGATGCAGCCTTACCCCCGGGCTCCGGATCTCGTTTGGCCGGGTCACCTGCATGGCACGGGCTGCCTCAGTGCCCGGGCTGTGGGCACTGGGTTTCCTACTGTTGTGTGGTGTTTGTGTTTGGGTCCGGTTGGCGGTTGGGTGCGGGTTTCGTTAACCCCGTCTGTCCTGGCTGGGGTTTAGGGTGGGTTTTTTTTTGGCTCGATTTGTGGTGTTGTCCCCCTAGTGTCGGCTATTTGTGGTGTTCGTGGTTGGGCTTCGGTTTCGGTCTGCTTTTGGGACGTGTGTGGTTTCGTGGGCGCCCCGCTTGCCCCCCGCCGTTTCCGGTTCCGGCGCGCGGTGTGGGCGTGTGTGCCGGGCCCGGGTCCCGCCTGTGCCCAGTCCGTCTTGGCTGGGTTGTCGGGGTGTGTTTTTTTTTCTTTTTTTTCTTTGGTTTTTTCTTTTCTTTTTTTTTTTTTTTTTCTGGGCTTTGTGGTCCCTGTCCCTCCATCCCCTTTCTTTCGGGCTGGGCTGGTGGCTCTCTTTTTTTTTTTTTTTTTTTTTTCTGTCCCTTTTCCCCGTGGTCCGCTGTTACTGGCTTGGTGTTGCCGGTTTTGGGTGGGTGGTTCGCCTGTGCCTCTGCGGGGGTCCCCCTTTTTTTTTTTTTTTTTTTTTTCTTCTGGGGGGGGGGCCTGGCCGCCTCTGGTGGTGTTGGCGGGTGGTTGCACGGCTGTGGGCTGTTTTCGTGCCTTTTCCCCTTCCCCCCTCCTTTTTTTTTTTTTTTTTTTTCGGGGGGGGGGCTTGCCTGTTCCTGCCTCTGCCTTCCCTGGGCTGGCGCACGCACTGGCCTGTATTCAGTGTTGTCTTCCGGGCTGCTGTTTTCAGTTGGGTTCTGTGTGGCCATGTTCCGGCCCCATGGGTCGGGTGGGCTCTGTACACTGTGGGCTCGGCGCCCCTTCTTGCTGGGTTAGGTCCTGGCTCTGCCGGCTGGGCGGCTGCGCCAGGTGGCTGCTTGTGGTTTTGGGTTAGGGGGCTGGGGTTGCTCGTGTCCTTACCCCTCCGCGGTGCCGGCTGTAATCTTCTGGGTGGTCCGTCACCGTTGTCGCCTGGCGCTCTGTGGTCCCGTGTGTGGCCTGTGGTGCCGGTGTGTGGCGTGGTGGCGCGGCGCCTTCCCGGGTGTGCGGTGGCTGGCTTCGGTTAGTCCCTCAGGTTAGGGTCAGTTGTGTCGTGTTGTGCCGCTCTGTGCCGCGTCGCGTCGCGTCGTGCTGTGGTGCGTTGCTCTGTGGCGCGCTGTGGTGTGGTGTGCCGTGGTCTCGCGTGGTGCCGCGGTGGGTCAGTGGAGGTCAGCCTGGCCTGTGTGGGTCGGTTAGGTCTTCGGGAAATTCTGCTGAATGATCACGGTGTCCTTAGGGCGTGCACACTGACTCTCACCCATGGACTCAATCTTCACCGGGCCTCGCAGACAGGCAGGTGTACTCGGGGTGTAGGAAAAGCGTTCCTTCTCCAAGGCAGACAAACAGACATCAGGAGTCGGACGGTGGAGGTGGCTTCCGAACGCTGTTTGAGTGGCGAATGGCTTTCACTGCAGCTCGGCTGCGCTGGCAGGGTCCGGGGCGGTGCCGCCGGCAGGGATGAGCTCACACTGTAGGGTCAGGGGGATGTCCATATCTCCGGTGCTGGACTGCTGGGGTCCGGGGCATCGGTAGTATTCTTGGTACTTCCAGTCTTCACGGCGCTCGGAGATGGCGTTGAAGGGGGGCACCGTCCAGCAGCACCAAAGCCTTCGCGATCGATTCGTTTCCCCTTGCGATGCTCGATATTCATCATGGACGGGATCGGTGCGCCGCCGCAGTGCCATTCCTCCACTGGACGCAACAGGTTGGTGACGGATGCCCTCACGGACGTGAGACCAGCCGAGATCAAGCCCCCGTAGCAATACTCTGCGTCAAACCGCGACGGTAGCGCAGCCCGGCCCTTATAGCCCATGGTGTGGTCGCGTGACGGTCCGTGGGGTTGCCCTCCCTGGGGGCCTGTGCCTTGGTCTCGTGTCCTCTGGGGCTGTCGTGGTGCCCTTTTCCTCCGTGTCTTGGTCCCCGTTCCCGTTCCTTCCTGGTTCTGGGGTGGTGTCCTGACCCCATGTGGTGTCGCTTCCGGCGCCCTGTCCCTGCGTGTGCCTGCCCTCACTTGGGGCCCTTCCGTGCCCTCTTGCCTGTGTGGTCCTTGGTGTCCCTTGCCCTTCCCTTGCCCTTGTCCTGCCCCTTCCTGGTGTGGTGGTGGTGGGAGGGGCGGGGTGGGGAGGGGGCGCCGGTGGCCCAGGCTTGGGGGTGGGTTGCCTGGAGCCACCGGCGGAGGGCTTGGGGGGTGTAGGGGGGGCGGAGGCCCTGGACCGCATCGCGGAGGAGGGCCTCCCATGCCGCTTGCGGCATGATGGTCTCCGGGGCGGCCTCATTGGGGTTTGCGGGGGTGCGGGTGCGCACCTCCTCGAAGGTATGCACCGTGTGCACCCCTCTGTGTCTTCCCGCTCCCCCGGCCCGTTTCACCCAGCGGCGGAGCTCCTGCAGAGCGGAGGGAGACCACCAGGCGAGGTGGGCGGGGGCCCGGGGGGGGGAGGGGTCCGTGCCTGGGGTCCTGGAGCGGCGGGGGGAAGATGTGGACCTGCGGTGGTGGCGGGGGTGGCGGTGGCTGGGGGAGCGGGAGCGGCGGCGGCGGGGGCTGGGGGTGGAGGACGGGTACGGGCGGAGGGGGGAGCGGGAGGGGGAGGTGGACATGGGGCGGCGGTGGCGCGCTCGGTGGCGTCCGGGGGAGCGGGAGTGGTGGTGGCGGGGGCTGGGGGTGGTGGATGGGTACGGGTGGCGGGGGGAACGGGGAGCCCGGCGGGGCGTGTGGGGGGAGGGGGAGGTGGACGTGGGGCGGCGGCGGCGTGCCTGGCTGCGTCGGGGGGAGCGGGAGTGGTGGTGGCGGGGGCTGGGTGGCCGGTGGGGGGAGGGGGAGGGGGACATGGGGCGGCGGTGGCGCTCGTGGTGGTGCCCGGGGGAGTGGGAGCGACGGGAGCGGGGTCCCTGGGGGTCGTGGTGGTACCTGGGGGAGCGGGAGCGGCGCGAGTGGGTGGTTGAGGCGCGGTGGGAGTGTGGGCGCCGTGGGCGAGTGTGCCGTGCGGGGGGGGAGCGGGAGCGCCGCCGCTTGCGGGACCGGCCCTCGTCGCTCGAGTCGGGCCAGTCCGGAAGCGTCGGCGGCCTCTGGGGGGGCTCGCGCGGCGCCGCTTGGGGGGGGAGGTCCCCCGTCGTCCTTGGGGCCCCTTCGGCCATCGGATGGTGGCCGGGGGGGTACGGGGCGTCACGCGGTGCTGGTTGGGGGGGGAGATCCCCCGTCGTCCATGGGGCCCCCTCGGCCATCGGATGGTGGCCGCGGGGGTACGGCTGGTACGGGGGTGGTGGCTGGTACGGGTGGGGGTGGGTATGCGAGCGGGGCGTTCGGCGGCTGCCATCCCGTCCGCTGGTGCTGTTGGTGTACGGGGGGTTGTGGCCCGGTGGGGTAGGGCGGTGGGCAGTGGTAGTGGTGGGGGTGGTGTTGGTAGTGGTGGTGGTGGGGCCGCTGGTGGTGGTGGTGTGTGTAGTGGTGGGGTTGGTGTTGCGGGTATGGCCCATGGAGTCCTTGTGGGTTTTCCGGTCCCCCTTGTGGGGGTGGGGGGTTGGGCATCGTGGGCAGTCCCCGGGGCTGCACTATGTGGTGGGCATGGAGGAAGGGTTGGGGGGCGGGCTTGACGGTGACGATGGTTGAGGGGTCCCACGTCCCTGGGTCGGTTTGGCCGGCGGTGGTGGTGGTTTGTGGGGGATGGATGACGGGGCGTTTGATGACAGGGATTTTGACGAGGGTTTGGAGGGGGTCGTGCTGGGTGGCCGTCTCCGCGGTGGTGGTGGGTGCCGGCGGGAGGGGGGCGCGGGTCGTGGTGGGTGGGGGGTCCTGGCTTGGGCAAGGGCCTGGGCGGGGGTGGTATCGGGTGGTTTTGTGTCGTTGCGTATGCGGTGTTGTGTGTGGTCGCGTGGGCGCCGGCTTGGGTTTGGGGTTGGGTTTGGGGTTGGGGTCCGGTTTGGGTTTGGGGTCGGGTTTGGGGTTGGGGTCCGGTTCCAGGTTGAGGAGTACCTCTGTCCGGAGGTGTGAGGGCGTCGATGCCGGGTCGGGGGTCCTCCCGGTGGGTTGCCGGGGTGCCTGAGTCGCCTGTGTGGGGGTTGGGGGGTTGGTGCGTGCGGCCGCGGCTTTGGCTTTCGCCGTGGCCTTGAGGATGAGTTTGGCGGGGAGGGGGGGGTCGGAGGATGAGGTGGAGGAGGTGGACGAGGCTGAGGACGAGGAGGAGGTGGTGGACGCGGGTTGGGCTGTGATGCGGGCGGGCTTGCGGGCGGCGGCTTCTGCCGCGGCCACGGCGGGGAGGATGGAGGGCATGTCCCCGGGTTGTAGGTTGGGGGCGGGCGGCTGGGGGGGCCCGGTCGTGACCTGGCGGCCCGGCGGGCCGATCTGGTCGGCTGCGGCGGGGGAGGGAGGCGCGGGGCTGCGGCCTTCTCTTTCTGGGCTCGGCTGGGCCCGGGTCCTGCAATGTGCGAGGTCGTATGGGTTTGTGTCAGCGGGGGGGAACAGTTCGCGTGGGCTGCATTCAGGGGCCGGGGGGGGTGGGCCTGGGTCCTCTGGGGTGTGTGTGGGGGGCGTGGGCGGGCCACTGGGTGGGGTGGGCGTGCCGCGGGGCGTGGGGCTCCCCTTGGCGGGTGTGTGTGGGTTGTCGAGTGTGGGGGGCGGTGAAGGGTGGCCGGTGGGTGGGTGTGTGGCGGGCGTGTGCTGGTGTTCGGGCGGGTGGGGGAGGCCCGTGTCGCGGGGCCCGGGGGTGCGCGCGATAGTGGGCGTGTGTGAGTCTCCGGTTGAGCAGCGAGAGGGGGGGGGCATGGGCGGGGATTTTGCGGGGGGTTGTGCTGCGCCGGTGTATGTGTCCGCTTGCTGCGCGCTTGCGTGGGCAGTTGTAGGCCGGGCGGTTTGGAGGAGAAGCTTGCCGTCTTCTGCTGCCGCGGCAAGGATTTCGCAGAAGAGCGTTCGTATCTGGTGGACCTCTTGGTCAGTGGTGGGAAGGGGGCATGCTAGCTTTGGGCTAAGACCCGCGCGGTTGAGGACCCTGTGGATGGCGTGGTACCCGCAGGTGAGGGACTGCTGCGGCCTGGGGGGGGGGTTTGGTCGTGTGTCCGGGCCTGCTTCGACTTGTGTGTGGGCGGTGGGGATGGCCCAAACCCAGGGCACGGTCCCCGTGGGTGGCCAGTGGCGCTGGATCCAGTGGGTTAGGCAGAGCATGGACAATCCCAGGTGGTAGCCCGCCTTCCCTGAGGTGATTTGGGCCAGGGCGCGGGCTGGGGGCGTGTCCCCTGGCTGGAGGAGACCCCTGAGGATCCTGTGCTGGGTGGTGGGGTCCCCCACTGCCCCTGGTGGGGCGGTCTCCGGGGCGAACATGGTGTCTGTCCCCTGGATGATCCATTGCGGGCCGTGGGACGTAGCCATAGCGGCTATCACGTAGTAGTGGCCGCGCTCGAGGACTGTAACCCAGACCTCCGGCGGGGGGTGGTCACTGTCTGTAGGTGGGGGGGGGAGGTCGTCGTCCGGGGTGCGGGGGCCGGCGGCGCGGAGGGCGGTGTCGCGGTTGGGCGCGGTGGCCTGTTCCCACTGCTCCGGGTGGTTCGGGTCCGCTGGGTGGTCCGTCTCCGCTTGGGCCCGCCGTAGGCGTATGGTCCCTCGACGCGTGACGTTGCTGCCGGTGTCGTGCGTCAGGGCCTGGCCCCACTCGATGGGGGGGATCCAGATGGGCTGGCCCCGGGTGTGTTTGCGGGCTCGCCAGAGCACGAGGTCTACTATGGTCTCGTGGAGGCCGCTGCCTGGGGTGGTCAGGTCCCGGAGGGCTTTGACGGTGAGCTTGGTCCATTCCTCTTGTAGGCGGTACCAGCCCAGGGGGGTGGTCGGGGCCCTGTCTTGGAGGGTCGCTCGGAGGAGGTCGGGGTCGCGGATGGTGGCCGGTGTGAGGGGAGGGTGTCCCGGTTCCGGGGGGGGTGGGCTGGATGGGCTGCCGGGGTCTTGCGCGTCTACGTCGATGGATGGTTGGCCCTGGCTGGGTTCGGCCGGACTGGGCGGTGCCGGGTGGCTTCTTGGGTGCGAGACGGGTCTCGGGGCGCTGTGGTGGTGCCTTGGAGACCTGTGGATGGAGACGGGGGGCGCGTGCGGGGCGCGGAGCGGGTTAGTGGACGTCTGGGTCATGCACGGCATGGTAATGGATGAGACGCTGCATGTGTTCCCTGGCGGTGGGGTCGGTGAGTTGTTCCGCGTGTGTTAGCAGGAGGTGTTTGCGGTGTACCATTTGGGCTGCTGCTCTGCGGACCGCTTCTAGCTGGAGGTGTGCTGCTGCTTCCATGGGGCTTTCCGTGTTTTTGGTGAGGTGTCGGTGCAGGGCCTGTGTCACTGCCCCTCTCATGGTGGCTTCCTTGATCAGGGGGTCCCGGAAGAGGTGTTCGGTGGCCTGGTGTGCGTGGCTGTGGGCTGGCCATCCTTCGTGTTGCCGCAGGGTTTCCGCCGGGGACCAGCCCACTAGGGTGTCCCTGTCTGTATGGAGGGGGCATTTCTTGAAGTGTTCCCAGTCCTCCGGGGTGGTGTGGTCGCATGGGCAACGGGTGTGTTCGTCGGGGACGTGGATGTGCTTGCGGGGGAGCCATCTGGCGACCCTGGTGAGGAAAGGCAGTTGCTCCCTGAGGAGCTGGATGCGTCGTTTCTGGAGGTGGGCTGGGACGTTTGCTGGGCGGAGCGCTGAGTGGTAGAGGGGGACTTGCAGTCTGTCCTGGAGCTCCTGGATGTGCGCCCGGCTGTCTGCGTCGCCGAGCACGCGGGCGAGATGTTGGACGGGGTTGGGGTAGTGGTACGCTCTGTCGTGGGAGGAATAGGGGGCGTCCTCTGGTACCCAGTCCGGGGTCTGATGGGGCTCGGGTACAGGGGGCACGTGTTGGAGGTGTGTGTGGTTGCGGCCGAGGTCAGGGATCTGGAGGGCTGGTAGGTGTGTTGTGCGCTGGTGTACTGCCTGGTTGTCGACCTTACCATTTCCGTATTGGTGCCTGTGGGACTCCTGTTTCACGATGTGGAGTTGGACGTAGGGGGGAAGGCTGCGTAGGGCTTTCCAGAGTAGCAGTGCCTGGGTGCCGAGGCTCGTCGCGGTTGCTTTGTGAAGTGGTATCCTTGCTATGCGGAGGAGCAGGTGCGTGTCGACAGTGGCGTCTACCACGAACCAGACCCGGACGATGTGCGGGGAGTGGGCGGGTAGGTGGGCCGCGACCTCGGTGATGGCGTCGGCCATGGCCCCTAGCTCCCCGTGGGAAGAGGCCCCATAGGTGGTGTGGCCCGTGTGGTGGTCCATGTGGTAGTGTTCCCCGGTGTGGGTTAGTTGCAGGGTGGCCCCCCCGGTGATGGGCGTGAGGGCGGATTCGCCTGAGGCGTCGGTGAAGAAGAGCCGGTCCGCCGGTGATGGTTGTGGGAGGCGGCATGGGTTCATGGGCAGGTAGGCGTATATGGCAAGGCCCGTGGCGAGGTGGGCTACTGGGGTTGTGGGCTGTAGGATGGGGGTGGCGTACACCCCTATTCCTTTGGAGATGATATGCTTTGCTTGGGGGGACTGGGCTATGAGTCCCTGCTCCGGCTGTCCTTGTGTGAGGTAGGAGTAGATGTAGTGGAGGATGTAGGCTGTGTCGGGGTTTAGGTCGTGGCATGTGAGGGTTTGTGTTCGGTGCTCCGGTGTGTGGCAGGAGTGGTGGAGTGGATAGTAGGGGTGCTCGTGTTTGCCCGTTCTGCCTGGCTCGTACATGCTGTAACGGATGGCGACCCCTGCCGGGTCGGGGCGGGGGCATGTGGGTGTGGTGGTGAAGAGCCATTTGGGCGCGTGGTCGGGGTTCCATGCTACCGTGGGGTTAGTGTCGGTGCGGTGGAACCATGGGGCTATCCATGCGTAGGCCTGTGGTGGTAGGTGGGTCGTGGGGTGGGTGTGGTGGCGTGCTATGAGGTGTAGCACGGGCCATGGTGCGGTTGGTGCCTCGGGGTCACAGGCCCAACATGTGCGTGGCATGCTCTGGGAATCTTGGGGGACCTTTGGTAGGTCTCGGGCGGTCATGTGGTGTTTCGGTATGCGCCATTTTGCCCCGTGGTGGATGACGGTGGTCTGCGTGGGTTTGGCTTCATTCGGGGCCAGTAGTAGGGTTAGTGGTGGGACTGGGCCCGTTACTGGGGGGACGGGTTCGTGTTTCGATCCGGTGGGTGCGTAGGGCGGTGTCTCTGGGATGGGTCGCGGGTGTTGTCTTGTGAATTCTCGGTAGGCTTTGCGCATGTCTTTGCTGCCCGGTAGAGTGTGTCCCGCTGTTCGTGCTGTCTGTGTGAGGTAGTGGTGGAAGAGGCGGTATTGTGGCCATTCGGGAAGCTGTAGAAAGGGGGTGTGGTGTGCCCCGCTGTGGTGCAGGACCCGCATTTGGGCGAGGGTGACGTATACTACGGTGATGGAGGCCCCGACAAGGTCTATGGTGTGGATGGTGCCCTTGGGGTGGTGGTGGAGGTCCCCGCAGAGGACCGCTAGTGGCCCTTTCTCCGGGCACGTGTGGTTGATGAGTATGGCGTGGTGTGGGGATGGGAGCAGAAGCTGCAGGTGGTTCCACAGGCGGGTGTTCATGTTGGTGGGCATGCCCGTCTGGTGGAGTACCCAGCGCGGGCATGTGTTGCGGGCCCGTTGTGCGGCTTGGAGGCGGATGGCGGTGACCTCGCGGACCTCCGGTGAGTGGTTGTGGGTCATGCGGTGAAGGAGGAGGGCGGTGTGTCTGGTATAGGCCGCTTTCACCTCGTCCCCTATGGCGTCTCCATAGTGGGGCCATGCCGCTCGGATGGCGCGGGTGGGTATGGAGGTGGGCCAGCCCCCGTGTGCTGCCCATGCCTTGGTCACGGCGCGTGTGGCCGGCTGGAGGGCGGTGGTGGGCTGTGTTAGGTGGAGTGCTTGGAAGCCTATGGAGGCGTTCAAGACCCCGGTGAGGTAGTACGCCAGGCTCTGGTGGGACAGGGAGAGGGCCTTGGTGGTCGGGGACGCATATCTGGGGAGATGGGCGAGGTGTGACTGCAACTTGGGAGGGAGGGTGGCGTCCTCAGGGTTTGCGGCCTGGACTACCCCCAGGTGGGTGGTGGTCGTCACGACTTGCATGGGGGGCCCTTGTGGCCCCAGGGTGGGAGGTGTGGCAGACCCCTTGATCATGGCCACTGACTTTGTGGGGTGGACGATGAGGTTGTTGTGGGAGAGGTAGGAGACGGTCACGTCCAGTAAGTCGTTGGCCTGTTGGGTGACCGTTGGTCCGGGGTCCGGGGCATGGGGGTCGTGTGGGGTGTGCGCGACGGTGAGGTTGGTGTCGTCCGCGAAGCCGACCAGGGGGGAGAGGAGGGGGTAGGGTGCGTAGGCCGGGTAATCCTGCTCGATTGCGAGGGCCAGGGGGAGCGTCACTAGAAGGTACAGGAAGGGGCCCTCTGCTCCCCCTTGGGGGACCCCGCTGCCTGGCTCCAGGAAGGGGGTGAGGCCTGCTCCTGTGCGGACCGTGTATTTGCGGGTGCGGATGTAGTCGGAGGTGAAGTTGTAGAAGGGGAGGCCTAGGCGTTTCCACACCGCTTCTAGAAGGAGCCAGGGGGTGTTCGGGAAGGCTCCCTTGACGTCGAGGGAGGCGATGATGAGGTCCACCGGGTCCATGTCCGCGATGGTGTCCTGGAGGAAGATGGCCTCGTGTGGGGAGCGGCCTGGGATGGCCCCCCAGAGGCTCGCTGGTATGTGGGGGTCCAGGTGGGGGCGGATGCGGCGCAGGAGGATGGTCCAGACGATTTTGACCTCCGTGACCGCACAGACTATGGGGCGCCAGTTGTCCGGGTTCGCCCAGTCCCCTTTTTTGTAGAGGGGGCGGACAACGTTTGCCCAGTCTGGTGGCAGGGGGGTCCGCCCCGTGACGATGTCCCAGAGGCGGTGGGCGAGGACGCGGAGGAGGTGGGCGGGGAGGTGGTAGTATGCCTCTGCAGGGAGGCCGTCGTAGCCTGGGGTTTTGTGTTGCCGGAGACTGTGGATGGCCTTCCGGACTTCCCGGATGGTGAAGGGGCGCTTTTCCAGGTGCCTCCTCTGGGCGTGGTTGAAGACCCGAGGGAGGCGGTCGATTTTGGCCTGGGTGTCCGGGTCCAGTGTGTCTTGGGTGGGGGTGTGTTGCCGGAGGAAGCTGTCTTGGGTGGCTTGGAGCACTGTGGCTGGGTCGTTGGTGAGGGAGCCGTCCTCCTGCCGGACCGTGGTGATGGTGCGGTGGCCGGTATCGGTCATGGCGTCGTTGAGGTGGCGGATGGCCTTGTAGGGGAGTTCGTGTTGCGCATACCGTTCGTGTTCCTGGGCGATGCGCTGTTGCCTGTGGATGTGCCACCGCTGCAGGTCCGCCCTGATTTGGGCTATGTGTGTCCTGCAGTGGTGTATCTGGCGGCGGGTTTGGGGGGTGTCGGTGTGGAGGAGGGTCGCCAGTTGTTGCTTCGCATACCAGAGGTCATGGAGCATGTCCCCCAGGGCCGTGGGTGGTTGGTCGTCGTCTGTGTGGGGGTGTTGCTGGAAGCCGCAGGCGACGGCGGCCGTGCGCATGGCTGTGAGTAGGTCGGTGGGGTCTGGTTGGATGCGCCGGGCGCGGTCTATGGCCATGTGATATTGGGACCAGGCATGCTTGTCATGCAGCGGGGGCATCTTCAGGGGGGGTGGTAGGCCTTGGTCCGCATCTTCTGGGGGGCTGGGGGGAAGGTTGGGGATGGTGAGGCGGATGTGCAGGGGGCTATGGCCTGTGGGTCCCAGCGGGAGGGGTCCATATCGGGCCTCCGCTCGGATGATGGTGGTGGGGTCGCCATAGCATACGTCGATGCGGGATGGGGCGGCATCCGTTTGGTGGGGGAAGTGGGATGGTTGGCCTTCGAGGCTGGCTGTTAGGTCCACGAGCCCCAGCATTTCGATGGTGTCGCGGACTGCTTGGTCCTGGGGTGTGGCCTGTCCTCCTCGGTCCGCTGGGGTGGGGGCGGCGTTCATGTCGCCGATGATGACTGTGGGGGCGAGCATGGCCATTTGGCGGTACGCCTCGGGCAGGGCCTGGAGGAAGGGTTCCGTGGCTTCGCCGAAGGGGACGTGGGTGTTGATGACGTTGAGTTGCCATCCGTCCCCGACGACCTCATAGACACCTAGCCTCCCTGGGACGTTGAGGTGGTGGACGAGGTGGACGTGGATGCCGGTTTGGGCGTATAGGGGGGTCCCCTTGTGCCAGTAGCATTTGTACGCTTTCTGGTCCGGGGTATACATGGGGGTGGTTTCCGGGGGGTCGTCGCGCTGTAGGCCTTGTTCCTGGAAGGTGAGGAGGTGGGGGACCCACCCCGGCCCCTGTGCCATCGGGAGCTCTTGGAGGGCGGTTGTGGCGTCCTTGGAGTATGTGACGGCCGGGTGGTTGAGGTCGAGGAGGTTGACGGTGGCCTCGGTGGGGGCGGGCCGGGGCTGTGGAGGCTTGTGCCCTCGGCCCTTGCCCCGTCAGGGAGGGGGACTGGGGGTTGGGGACTTTTTGCCGGTTTGTGGGCGTTTGGGTAGGCGCGGCGGGGGGAGGCCTTGGCTCCACTCCGGGGGGAGCTCCCCAGTGTATTTGGTGCCTGTGTGGGCCTTGTTCTCTTCGGTGCGGAGCCGGATGGGGTGGGCGCTGGTGAGTTCCAGGGTGTCGCCGAGTGGTTTGTCCGGGGCGCTGTTGCCCTGGTCTAGCTCCTTTTGGCGGTGCCAGATTACCCGGATCTGTGGCCCCCCGTTGTCCCCTTGTCCCTTGAGGCGGTACTGGATCGTGCCCTCACACCAGATCCAGTCGCCTGTGTGGTCGTTGCGGAAGGGCTGTTGGACCTTCGCACCTTTTTCGAACCCTGGGTACGCTTTGGGCGGGGCCTGTGCTGGTGGCGGGAGGGAGGATGATGAGGATGCCTGGTCCGGGTGGGGCGGTGGTAGTGGTGGGAGGGAGGATGACGAGGATGCTTGGTCTGGGTTCGTCGGGTGGGTCGGGTGGGATGCGGGGGGTCGGGAGGTTGCTGCTTTTCCGGCTTGGCTGGGGGCGGGTGCGCCCTTTTGTCGTCTCGTTCGCTTGGGTGGGACTGGAGGTGGCGGGGCTGGGGGGGCATGGGGTTGGAAGAAGGGGTGCGTTGCTTGCTGGTCTGGATCCCTCAGTGGGGGTTCTGCCGGTGTTTGCATTTTCGCTTTCGCGTGGCTGCGTACGATGTCGGCGAGCTTGCGTACGGTCTCCGGGGGATCTGTTGGCCATGGCAGTGCGGCGGGGCTGTCGTCGAAGGGGTGGTGTAGGTGGTAGTTCCTCATGGCCTTGGCCTGCCTGACCCAGGCCTCTGTGGGTACCGGTGTGTCCGGGCCTTTGGGGGAGCCTTGAGCCCAGTAGAGTGCTGTGTGGAGGGCTTCCCAGGGGGCGCCTTCGCGGCCTGTGAGGGTGGTGGCTTGGAGGAGTCGCTGCTGGCCCCGTGGGGGGTCTTCCGGGTCCATTTCCGGGGTATAGGCCTGGGCCGCCATGAGGACTCCGTGTGCCCAGTGGAGGACCCACCATTGGGTGTCCGCTTTGAGGATGTGGATGGCGGGTTGTTGGGGGGGGGTGTCCAGGGTGTCCCACGATGCAATGGCTAGTGGTATCCTGGAGGGGTGGAGGTGTGGGGGGGCCTTGCGGCTTAGGAGTTGATCGATGTGGAAGGGGGTGACGGGATCGTTGGGGCCTTGGGGCGGTGGGGGCATTGCTGGGATGGTTGTGGGGTCCCAGTGGCGTTCGTGGGCGGCGAGGGTGTACAGGGCGGCGGTGATGATGTGGTGGACTTGGCCCTCCAGGACGATGTGGCGCTCCGTGCCGAAGTCCTTTGGTAGGTGGGCTGCGGGGTGGAGGGTGATGTGGGCCAGGGCGCGTTGGTGGGCCTTTTTTCCCCCGTCTGGGGCCTGTGTCCGTTTGTCCCCCGGGATGTGTTGGTGTTGGTGTTTTGGTGGGGGTGGTCCCAGGGCGAGGGATTCCACACAGTGGAGGGGGATGGCGTGTTCCCTGGACCTGTTGGGCAGGATGTATATGCCCGGGTCTCCCGGTACGGTGCCCAGGTACATGTTGCCCGTGATGGTGGGGGCCGGCAGCGGTTGGCGGAGGGGCGAGGTGCATGGGGTGGAGCAGGGCGGGTCATGGTGCTCACACCGGGGGTGGTCGATGCCGTACGGGGTGACGTGTACGGCGAAGGGTCCAACGGCGCGCTGGAGTTTGTGGGGTTGGATGTTGTGGAGGCGCGCCACCGCCCGTGTGTGGGAGCGCCCTTCGCTGACCCATACGGCGTCTGCCCGCGATGCCGCTGGGTTCAGGCAGTCCGTGGTGATGCCTGTGATCGTGCGGTTGTGGGTGGTATCTGATACCCTGGCGGGGGGGGCGACGATGCGGGGGATGGTGTGGTCGTCGTGGACGGTGCGGGCCTTGCGCTTCGCTTCGTGTCGGTGCTGGGCCTCCTGGGCGTGGGTGTGCACACCCGTGTGTTTGGGCTTCTTGTTGGGGCGGTCCGCTGTGTGGAAGGGGGTGGGCCAGGAGGGGGCGTGGTGGAGGGTGGGGTGTGGGAGGTCCCCCCGTGTTGCCCATGTGTACAGGGTGGTCGCGGCGGCCCCTTCCGCCTGTATGGTGTATCGCTCGTCGTGTCGGCGACGGGTGACGAGGACGTTGGGGGCCGTCAGCTCATACACCTGTGTGGTGTGGGGGAGGTGGCGGGTGACGGTGATCTTGGCGGCGTCGTTCTTGCGGGTGGTGGTGTGGGGGATGATGTAGTGGGTCGCCCATTCATCCTGGGGGGTGTGCTCCGTCGGGTCTAGCTTGAGCGGGGGGTGGAGCGGCTTCGGTGTTGGGGGCTTGTCTTGGCCCTTCGCGTGGGGCGCCACTTTGGTTTCGACCAGGTATTGTGGGCCCCAGGTTTCCGGGGCCCCTACCTGTGTGGCTGCCGCTGTTGCGGCTTGGAGGAGGGCGGTGGTGTTGGTGTCTAGAGGGGGGGCCCCCGGTTGGGGGGTGAGGGTGTCATGGTCTTGGTACGCCCACCAAATTGTGTAGCCTCGTTGGGTGTTGCGGTGCGGGGTTTGGGTCTGGGCTTGCTGGATGGATAGGGCGGTCTTGATGTCCTCCGCTGCTTGTGGGTTTATGGGTGTGGCGTAGGCCCATACTCCCGGGGCGTGTATGCCGTGTGACGCTTGTCCTACTCCTCGTATCGGTTGTAGGGTGTGGTGGGTGCGTGTGAGCCCTAGGTGTTCTTGGAGGAGGTCCCCTCGGATGTCCTCCCATCGTTGCTGCCAGGTATGTGTGTGGTCATTGGGGGCGGGGTAGGTGACGACGATGGCCTGCCAAGGGGTGGGGCCTGGATGCACCGTCATAGGTGCCGACGATGCTTGCGGGGGTATGTGGACGGCGTGGGCGGCGGCTGCTGTTACGGGGTCTCCTTCCGTGGGTGTGAT
Organism: Eutreptiella sp. 'Long Island Sound 2002'; assembly: GCA_964036045.1. Taxonomy (NCBI): domain Eukaryota; phylum Euglenozoa; class Euglenophyceae; order Eutreptiales; family Eutreptiaceae; genus Eutreptiella; species Eutreptiella sp. 'Long Island Sound 2002'. The sequence goes on from OZ038378.1 coordinate 47,031,238, forward strand.
CGTGGCATCGCCTTGGATGGTGAGGAGGAGGTGGTGGCGGTCCGTCGGTAGTGCCCAGGTGGTGGTGGGCTCTGCGATTGAGTGGAGGCGGATGGCCTGGAGGCCCGGTGTGATTTCGTCCCATCGGAGTGTGCCGTTGTGGACCGCCCATTCCCGCGGCAGGTCTCGAAACCCGTTTCGGTCTGGGGTGGTGCGGTGTTGTGGGGGGAGCTCCATTGTGGTGATGGGGTGGATGAGGGGCTCTGTGAGGGGTTGGTCTTGTGTGGTTGATGGTGATGGTGCCTGGGGCATGTCTTCGTCCAGTTGGTGGGGGGCTTTGGCCTCCTGGAGCTCTGCACTGATGGCGGCGAAGACATCTGGGAGGGTGGGGGAGGCGGGGGGGTGGGGTGCCGGATCGTCCCAGGTGATGTGGTATTCCTCCGGGTTCTCGGGGCTTTGCTGTACGGTGATGGTGGCTGTGGCGTCGTCTTCAGGTGTCCATCGGTGCGGATTGTGGTCGAGGGGGTGGAGGGTGACGGTGTGGCGGTGTTTCCAGCTGTGGAACGCTAGGAGGGCGTGGAGGCCGTGTCTGGTGTCCCCGGGCGGGCGGGGGTAGGTTTCGGCTGCTGCCTCCAGGAAGGTGTCCGCGGTGCCTTTCCAGGTGTCGTCCCAGAGAAGGTCTTCCTCTGTGCCCCACTCGTTGTCGTACCTTTTCTCCTGCTTCCACCCCTGGAGGGTCGCGTGGTCCTCAGGGAGGTCTCGTTGGACGGACTCGTAGTACTGCTCGGCGTCCATGGGGGCTAGGGTGGTGGCCAGCGTGGCGTAGATGTCCTTTGGGGGGGGGGGGCGGTGGGGGCGTGGCGGCGCGGCCGGGGTCGGGCTCCTCTCGCTGGTGTTCCGCGTTCCGGTCTGCGGTGGACGCAGGGGATATGGAGCGTGGTGGCATGGGGTGGTCGGGCTCTTGCGGTTCCGTGGGTTGCTGGTGGGCTTGTGGGCGCGGGGCCGTGGCTGCCAGTAGGTGTCGGATGGCCGGGAGGATGTCGAAGTCGTCTTCCCAGCAGTGGGCTGGAGCGCACGCCCTGTCAGGGGAAGCGGGGGGGGGCGTGTTGCGGAGCGGTGTACGATAGGGTGGGCGACGCGTGCGGGTGGTGGCGTGCTCGCTCTGCCGTTCTGTTTCCCGCGGGCCCTGACCTTGGGGGTGGTGGTGTTGGTGATGTTGGTGGTGAGGGTGGTGTGGGCGCCGGAGTGGATGATTGTGTCGGTGGCGGCGCTGTTGGCGAGGGTGGTATGGGCGTTAGAGTAGATGAAGCTGGTGCTGGGCTATGGTTGATGGTGGTTAGCTGGTGGGTCAGCTGTTGTCGCTGTCGGTGTCTCTGATGACGAGGTGATGGTCGGTGAGCATGGCGTGGGTGACGTATGGGCGTATGTGGTGTTGTCGGCGGTAACGTTCGTGGGCCGGATGTGGCGGTGGTGGCGGGGGTGCTGTAGTTGACGGGTGGTGTGGCCCACGTCGCCTCCTGTGGTGGAGGTGTGATGGGTGCCGTGGTGGTGTCGGCGATGGTGGGGTGCCGCGGGTGGTGTATTGGTTGTTGGTGGTGGAGATGTTCCTGGTTTGTGGGTAGTCCCTGTCCGGCGGTGGTGGTGTTGGTGGTGTCGGTGCTCGTTGAGGCCGTTGGCGACGGCGGGGGTTCCTGGTCTCGCGTGGGGTGGTGGTGGCGGTGGTGAGCGTAGGCGGTGCCATGGCGGTGGTGCCATTGACGGTTCGGCCGGGCGCGCTGGTGCCGGTTTTGGGTGTAAGTGTGGTTCGGGGTGCGGCATTGGTGGGTGGCTTTGACGGCGGGTGGCGTGACTGGTGGGTGGCAGCGGTAGGGGGGTGTCGGTTGTTGGTGAGGCTCTCGTTGTCGGTGTTCCGGTTGGTGCCGGTGACGGCGTCGCTGGCCGTGCAGATGGTGGGGGGGACTCGCACCCTGGGGTCGCCGTGGTGTTCGGTCGACGGTGGTGCTTCCGGTGGTGTTCGTGTGAGTTGGCCGGGAGTGGTGTCGGCGTTGCTCTGGCTGGTGCCGTGTGTGCGGGCTGTGTGATTTTTGCGTCCGGGGTCGGTGGCGTTGGTGACGGTGGTGTGTTGGGGGTCGGCGCCGGTGGTGACGGTCCGATGGTGAGGGTGCCGGGGACGTTGGGTGGGTCCGCGCTGTTGGGCCTTCTCCTCGCCATTCCTGGCGGAGGGTGCTGGCGGTGGTGTCGCTGGTGGTGAGGGTGTGGTGGTGTTGCTGTGGTGTTTTGTGCTGCTTGGGTGGGTGGTGGGGACCCCTGGTTGATGCTGACGTTGCTCCGGGTGATTTCGATGCGGTGGGTGCGATGGCGTGTGGCGTTGTTGTTTCTACCCTTGGTTGGGGGCCTGGTGGGCGGCGCTGGTGGCGTTTGCTCGCCAGCCGTGGTGGCGTCCTGGGTGGTGTCGCCGATGGGGGCGCCCTAGGTGTTACTCTGTGCCGGGGTCGTGGTGGTGGTGTTAGGGGTGTTAGGGGCGGTGGTGTGTCTCGCGGTGGTCCGGTGGCCTGTGTGCTGGTGTTCGGTGGTTCCGGGCGTGCCATTCGTGGCTGGTGTTTGGCCGGTCTGTGGTCCTGGTGGTGTCGGCTGTCCGTGGGTCCGTAGTGACAGGTGTTGCTGCGGTTGCGGTTTAGGGTGACCTTGCTGCGGTTGGGTGGTGGTGTCGCCGTGTTGCCGCTGTCGGTGGTGCCGGTGTTGGCGTTGGTGGGGGTGCTGCCGGGGGAGCTGTGTGTGTTGGCGTTGTAGGGTGTTGTAAGTGGTGCCCTGGCGGTGTTCTGACGGCGGAGGGGGGACCTCGCCACTCCTGGCGGAGGTTCCCACGTGCGTCGTTGGCTGGTGGGTTGGCCTTGGCCCCCTCGGTGTCCTTGCTGCCGATGGTGTCTCACCGGGACGCGGGATGGGGGATGCTCCGGGTTGCTGTCGGTGAGGTCGCACTGCCGGTGGCGCCGTCGGTGGTGCCGGTGGTGAGGTCGTTGCGGGCGCTGCTATGGTTCACGGTGTCGCTGATGTTGTTGATGCTGCTGGTGGTTGGTGTGGGTCTGTGTGTGGGTTGTCAGTGGCTGTTGCTGGTGCTGGTGGTGGTTCTGGGTGCGGGCCGGTGGGTGGCGCGGTTGGAACGCCTTGGGTGTAACTTGGCCGCTGTTGGTCCGTTGTTGGTTCCGGGCGTCCCCGTTGGTGATGGTGTTGTGGTGTTCGGTTTGGGTGCTGGCGGCGGTGCGGGTGTCGCAGTTCCTGGCCCTGGGTCTGGGCGTGGCCGTTCGGGTGTTGCTGGGTGCGGGCGTTCGCCTCTCCTGGCTGAGGGCTCGGTGGCGTTCGTTCGCTAGCCGTGCTGGCGTCCTTGGTGGGGTTGCCCTAGGTGGCGGGGCCGTGGTGGTGGTGTTGGGGGCGTTGTAGGTGACGGCACCTCGGCCCGTCGTTGGTGGGGTTGGTGGTGGTGTGGATAGTGCCGTGGGTGTTGGTGGCGTTGGTGTTGCCGAAGGCGAGGGTGCCTTATGTGTTACTTGGTGGTTGGCGTGTGTTGTGGTGGTCTGTTGGCGTGGGCGTTGTTGGTGTTGGTGCTGGGCGCGGCCTGTGTTTGGGTGGTCGGCGGTTCCGGGCGTGCCACTCGTGGCTGGCCGTCGCGGTGTTGGTGACGGTGTTGGCGAGGGCGCAGCCGCTGGAGCTGCGGCCGATGTGGGCGCTGCGGGTGTTGCCCTGGTGGATGGTGGTGTTCTGACGGCGGGGGTGGGACCTCGCCACTCCTGGTGGAGGTACCCATGGGTGTCGCTGGCCTGTGTGTTGGCTCCCTTGGTGTTGTTGATGCCGATGGTGTCGTACCGGGCGGTGTTGCCGTGGCGATTGCCGTTGACGCTCTGGTTTGTCGGTGCTGAGGCCGTACTGCCGGTGTCGGTGTCGGTGATGCCGGTGGTGAGGTCGTTGTGGGTGTCGCTATGGTTCTCGGCGTCTCGGACGCTGCCGATGCTGGTGGTGGTTGGCGTGGGTCTGTGTGTGGGTGGTCCGTGGCTTGCGTTCAGGGCGGTGGTCGGTTTCTGTGGCTCTGTCTGGGGGGGTGTGCAGTAGGTGGTGTGGTCTGCTGGTGCTGCTGTTGGTGTAGGTGGCGTAGGTGTTGCTCCGGGTGGTGTCGTGGGTGAGGGTGGTGTTGGCGGCGCCGGTGGTGTGGGTGTCGCCGGGGATTGCATGGTGGTTCCGGGCGCGTGCCCTCGCTTCCCCTGGCCGGGGCTTGGTGGTTTGTTGGCTCACCGGCTGTGGCGGTTTCGGTGTCCTCCGGTGGCAGAGGTTGCTGGTGGCGACGCTGATGGTGGGGTGTTGCCGGCGATGGTGTGCTTGATGCCGTTGGCTTGGGTGATGTAGGTGCTGGAACCGGCGGTGGCATGCGTAGGTGTCGTAGGCGTTGGTGCCGGTGGTGACGGTGTTGGTGAGGGTGTTGTGCTGGCTTGATTTTTGGCGGTGTTGGTGTTTCTGATGGCGTGGATGTCGGTGGCGGTGGTTCTGGGTGCGAGCCGGTGGGGGACCGGATCGGTTGGGTGCGGTCGTTGGGCAGTGTTGGGTGGCTTTTTGTGTTGGTTTGTTGTTGGTGGGTGCTGGGGTTGCTGGTGTTGCCGATGGTGCTTCCGCTGGTTTGGGGTGTGTCCGCTGGTGAGGGTGTCGTGGCGTCCGGTTTGGGCGTTGGTGGCGGTGCTGGTGTGGGTGTCGTAGTGCCCGGTCCGGGTGTTGGGCGTGGCCGTTCGGGTGTTTCTGGGTGTGGCCGTTCGCCACTCCTGGCTGCGGGCTTGGTGGGTCCTCCTTTGCGTCCTAGCGGCTTCTGGCGGCCCTGCAGTCCCCCTGGCGGGTTGCTGGGTTCCTGTTGTTTGGGTTTGTGTGTGTTGCGTGTGTGGTGCGGGCGGCGCCTGTGCTTTGGTGTGTGGTGTGCGCTTGTGGGGCTCGTGTCGGTGGCGGTTGTGGGGGTGTGTGTTGTGTGCACGCTCGGGCGTGTGTGCGGTGTGTTGGTGGTGCGTTGGGGCGCCTGCCCTCGCCTTTGCGGGCGTGATTTGGCGGCCCTGTTTGGTGTGGGGGCTGTGTGTCGTGCCCCCCCCCCTGTCTCGGCTGTGTGGTTCCCCGCCCCCCTTGGCTGGGGTCTGTTGGTGGTGGGTCCCCTTGCTGTCCCCTTTGCGTGTGCCCTCCTCTTTTCCGTGTCGCTTGGGGCGGTGTCGTGCCCGGGCCTTCCCGGCTGTGGTGTGTGGGGGGGGGTCCTTGTCGCCGGCTCGGGTCCCTTCCCCTGGTGTTTCCCCGTGGGGGAGCCGCTGCTTGCACTCCCCGTCAGGGTGTAACTCTGTTGTACGGATGCCGTCCATGGACCTGTTCCGTAGCCAGGTACTCCAGCCGTTCCCCACACCGGGGTCGGGTACACTGTGGGTCGCTGGGGAGTCCTCGCGGGACAGGCGCGTCTCTTGCCTGCCCCGATGGACGGTGTGCCCTACCCGCAGCCCCTCGCTGGGCCCGAACCGCAGTACGTGCCGTGGGGAGTGCTCTTGGTCAGGCCCATTGGTCACCCCCCCAGGCCGGTGCCACCGCGGGCCGCTGACCAACGGTCCCGGGCGTATCCCACCTTATTGCGTGTGCTCAGGTGGGGCCGATACGGTCACCGGGGGGGCCCCCAAACCCCTGAGGTTGGGTCCCTCGCCGGCGCCCCCCGTGGGCCCTTTTCGTCCCGCCCCCCTTTTCGCTGTGCGGTTTGCGGTGGTTGGTGTCCCGTCTCTCCGGGGTGGGGTGGTGGTGGTGGGGGGGGGGAGTGTTCGCTGTTCCTGGCTGTGTTGCTTGCGGGCGTGTCGCCCCCTCCTCTGGTCGCGGTTCGCCGCCGGTGGGTGTGTTTGTGGCGCGGTGCGTGCGCGCGTGGTGTCTGTGTTGGTGTGTGGTGCGTGGTTTGTGGTGTGTGGTGTGCGGTGGTGGTGTGTTGGTGGGGTTGTGGCGGGTGTGTGGTGTGGTTGGTCCCTCGCCACTCCTGGCGGAGGTTCCTGTGTGCTACTCCCCGCCACTCCTGGTTGGGTTTCGCTGCCGGTGGTGGTGGGCGGTCCTCGCCTCTCCTGGCTGAGGTCTCCGGGCGGCGGTGGTGTGTGGTGGGTTTGTGGCTGGTGTGTGGTGTGTTTGGTCCCTCGCCACTCCTGGCGGAGGTTCCTGTGTGCTACTCCCCGCCACTCCTGGCTGGGTTTCGCTGCCTGTGGTGGTGTGCGGTTCCCCGCCACTCCTGGCTGGGGCCTGCTGGCGGCGGTGGTGCGTGGCGCGTGGTGTGTGGTGTGTGGTGTGTGGTTTGCGGCGGTGGTGTGTGGTGGGTTTGTGGCTGGTGTGGTTGGTCCCTCGCCATTCCTGGCGGAGGTTCCTGTGTTCTACTCCCCGCCACTCCTGGCTGGGTTTCGATGCCGGTGGCGGTGGGCGGTCCTCGCCACTCCTGGCTGAGGGCCCTGGGCGCGGTTCCCCGCCACTCCTGGCTGGGGTTCGCTGGCGGCGGCGGTGTGTGGTGGGGTTGTGGTTGGTGTGTGGTGTGGTTGGTCCCTCGCCTCCCCTGGCGGAGCTTCCTGTGTGCTACTCCCCGCCACTCCTGGCTGGGTTTCGCTGCCGGTGGTGGTGTGCGGTTTCCCGCCACTCCTGGCTGGGGCCTGCTGGCGGTGGTGGTGCGTGGTGTGTGGTGTGTGGTGTGCGGCGGTGGTGTGTTGGCGGGGTTGTGGGTGGTGTGTGGTGTGGTTGGTCCCTCGCCACTCCTGGCGGAGGTTCCTGTGTGCTACTCCCCGCCACTCCTGGCTGGGTTTCGCTGCCGGTGGTGGTGGGCGGTCCCCGCCACTCCTGGCTGGGGTCCGCTGGCGGCGGTGGTGTGTGGTGTGTGGCGGTGGTGTGTTGGTTGTTGGTCCCTCGCCACTCCTGGCGGAGGTCCCTGTGTGCTACTCCCCGCCACTCCTGGCTGGGTTTCGCTGCCGGCGGTGGTGGGTGGTGTGCGGTGTGTGGTGTGCGGCGTGTGGCGTGCGGCGGTGGCGTGTGTGGTGGGTTTCTGGCTGGTGTGGTTGGTCCCTCGCCACTCCTGGCGGAGGTTCCTGTGTGCTACTCCCCGCCACTCCTGGCTGGGTTTCGCTGCCGGTGGTGGTGGGCGGTCCCCGCCACTCCTGGCTGGGGTCCGCTGGCGGCGGTGGTGTGTGGTGTGTGGCGGTGGTGTGTCGGTTGTTGGTCCCTCGCCACTCCTGGCGGAGGTTCCTGTGTGCTACTCCCCGCCACTCCTGGCTGGGTTTCGCTGCCGGTGGTGGTGGGCGGTCCCCGCCACTCCTGGCTGGGGTCCGCTGGCGGCGGTGGTGTGTGGTGTGTGGCGGTGGTGTGTTGGTTGTTGGTCCCTCGCCACTCCTGGCGGAGGTTCCTGTGTGCTACTCCCCGCCACTCCTGGCTGGGCTTCGCTGCCGGCGGTGGTGGGTGGTGTGCGGTGTGTGGTGTGCGGCGTGTGGCGTGCGGCGGTGGCGTGTGTGGTGGGTTTGTGGCTGGTGTGGTTGGTCCCTCGCCACTCCTGGCGGAGGTTCCTGTGTGCTACTCCCCGCCACTCCTGGCTGGGTTTCGCTGCCGGTGGTGGTGGGCGGTCCCCGCCACTCCTGGCTGGGGTCCGCTGGCGGCGGTGGTGTGTGGTGTGTGGCGGTGGTGTGTTGGTTGTTGGTCCCTCGCCACTCCTGGCGGAGGTTCTTGTGTGCTACTCCCCGCCACTCCTGGCTGGGTTTCGCTGCCGGTGGTGGTGGGCGGTCCCCGCCACTCCTGGCTGGGGTCCGCTGGCGGCGGTGGTGTGTGGTGTGTGGCGGTGGTGTGTTGGTTGTTGGTCCCTCGCCACTCCTGGCGGAGGTTCCTGTGTGCTACTCCCCGCCACTCCTGGCTGGGTTTCGCTGCCGGCGGTGGTGGGTGGTGTGCGGTGTGTGGTGTGCGGCGTGTGGCGTGCGGCGGTGGCGTGTGTGGTGGGTTTGTGGCTGGTGTGGTTGGTCCCTCGCCACTCCTGGCGGAGGTTCCTGTGTGCTACTCCCCGCCACTCCTGGCTGGGTTTCGCTGCCGGTGGTGGTGGGCGGTCCCCGCCACTCCTGGCTGGGGTCCGCTGGCGGCGGTGGTGTGTGGTGTGTGGCGGTGGTGTGTTGGTTGTTGGTCCCTCGCCACTCCTGGCGGAGGTTCCTGTGTGCTACTCCCCGCCACTCCTGGCTGGGTTTCGCTGCCGGTGGTGGTGGGCGGTCCCCGCCACTCCTGGCTGGGGTCCGCTGGCAGCGGTGGTGTGTGGTGTGTGGCGGTGGTGTGTTGGTTGTTGGTCCCTCGCCACTCCTGGCGGAGGTTCCTGTGTGCTACTCCCCGCCACTCCTGGCTGGGTTTCGCTGCCGGTGGTGGTGGGCGGTCCCCGCCACTCCTGGCTGGGGTCTGCTGGCGGCGGTGGTGTGTGGTGTGTGGCGGTGGTGTGTTGGTTGTTGGTCCCTCGCCACTCCTGGCGGAGGTTCCTGTGTGCTACTCCCCGCCACTCCTGGCTGGGTTTCGCTGCCGGCGGTGGTGGGCGTTCCTCGCCACTCCTGGCGGAGGGTCCCGGGCGCGGTTCCCTGCCACTCCTGGCTGGGTTTCGCTGTCGGCGGTGGTGCGTGGTGTGCGGTGTGTGGTGTGCGGCGTGTGGCGTGCGGCGGTGGCGTGTGTGGTGGGTTTGTGGCTGGTGTGGTTGGTCCCTCGCCACTCCTGGCGGAGGTTCCTGTGTGCTACTCCCCGCCACTCCTGGCTGGGTTTCGCTGCCGGTGGTGGTGTGGTGTGGTGTTGCGGTGGGTGTGTCTTCCGGGTGCCCTTCCCCTTGGCCCTGGTGTGTGTGTGTGCGCTGTGTGGCCCTTCGTGTTGGTGTGGGTGGCGTGGGGGGGGGGGGGTCGCGCTCGGTGTGGCTGTCGTGCGTGCGCGTGCGTGTGCTCGCGGTGTGTGGTTGGTGGGGTGGGGTGTGTCATACCTTGGCTGGTTCTCGTCGTCGGTCGTCGGCATGTTTCAAAAGGCAGAAGAAGAGGTCCTGTAGATGCGTAGCAGAGATGCGTGGCATGTGTTATCATAATGTTTCCGTAATTTTTCAGTCTTCCCTTCTGATTGTCAATGTATCGGCGACTGTCAGTTGGGTCGCGATTTTGCGGTAACCGATTGGTTAACTGTTATTTACAGATATTATGGCGGAAACCCCGATGAAGGGTCAAATTTCATCAGTAAAGGGTTCATTGCTTCCGCAATTTTCATATTATACACTCGCAAAAATAATCTGATTTTCTCAGACTTTCAGAATCGGATTTTCAACTTCGACATCGCCGCACTCGATATGATGAATCTGGAGTGGTCATACATTTTTCCCCGATCACGAATCAACCTTCCTTTTGTTATATCCCTCATTTTTCTTGGAGATATAGTCGAAAAAAAAGTGATTCGTGATGCCACTTTGAAGAATCATATCTCCGGCTCACGGCGAGGAATACCAATTTGGAGAATTGCGTTGGAACCGCCTTGGTCTCAACTTAATTTAGGAAGGATCAAACCCCTTTGGTGTGTACACATGCCTTATATAGTAAGGGATAATGGTCAAGAGGGTAGAAAGTGATATATAACTCTTGGACAGTGCAACCGAATATTTTATTGCGACTTTCGAGTGTACGGCATGAGTGTTGGGGTTGCATAAAACCTTTTATTGGGTTCCTACGTATTTTTAACGTGACGTTATGCCCATGGAGGGGCATGGCATATCATGGTGGGAGCCACGTTTGGAGGGTATGTGTTATATGCATGGTATGTGCTTCGATATGCTCACACCCATGTTATATATCTCCATTTGTAGGAAGATATATGGAGTGAGACGTGGCAAGGGCCTCGCCCATGTCCAAATAGTGAACTCCATAGCGCTAGACTAAGTCTACCGCTCATATAGTGCATGTGGGAGGGCTTACGGAGCGACCCACAAGCGCCTCTATCAATTTTCCTATTTTCATGGTGCGTGTTGGGAGGAGGTTTGAAGGTGTCCTTATGCGTCCATGTGGGGATCCAAGTGAGGGGATTGTTTGCAAATGGTCCCAAACAATTGTGTTTTGAATCATATGTTGATACCATGGGTGAGCGAAGTTATATACTATTGCAATAATCTTGAATTTGGCATTATTTGCATGTTTTTGACCTCATTTTATGCTCATTTTTGTGTTCTATGTGCTCAACTGGTCGGCTAACAGTAAAGTGCCTAGAGATCTGTGAACTATGGTATGTTGCTTATATGTTGGCATATGCTTCGGTGTTGTACCTCACCATATGCCGGATCACGTGGTCACTTTGGCTTGGCACACGAGGACTCACCAAATTAGGTCTCAAATTCATGAGTTGACTTGTGAAGCATGTCATGTACATAACCGGAGGGGTCTCGGAGCCAATGATGGGATATTCTTGGGCATGGATTGTTGGTCTATATCACCCTTGTAAATAACTTTCCGGTTTGACACATGCATGGAGCATTTGGATATTTGCCGTATGCACTTTTGAGCATATAATTGACTTTTGGGCATAATGGTGTGATTTGCCTGATTTTGCCATGTTGTGAGGTCATCTTCATGGGGCAGTTCTCCAAGCCCAATCGACTCCAGTTCCAACCAAGGTTTAGTCAGGGTAGGTCATGGTCCTGAGTGCCTGTCCAGGCCATGACACGCCACCTCCCCTATTAAGCTAGGATTGAGAGGCTTGGGAGTGAACACATTTTTGGGGTTTGTGTAGTGACTTTTAACACATGGCATTCAGCCATCTTATTTGACTGGGTTCAGGACATCATGTTGGTGAGTCAGGGGAAGGTCTTGAGTCCAGGGAATGAGGGGACTATGGCTGTGAATGTGTACATTTCCGTCTTTTCCCAACTTTGCTTTATTTGTTTTCAAATGCCAATTACAGGGCTTTCCTCTTTGGTGCAATTCTTGTACATGCCCGCCACCGTGGGACGACCGGTGTGCTGAACGGAGGCCCGCAGTGTGGATTGGATTGTGGATTGGGTTATTGCTGTGTTTGTGGGATCTGGTTGCTGTTCAGGGTTGAAGGAGGATTTTATTTTCTATATTTTTTGGATTTTGGACCCTGGATTTTGAGGAATGCAATCGCTGATCAGGAGCAAGTCAGCAGGGGTGACAGGCGGAAGGGGCACAGCAGGGGCCGGTCCTGGTAGGGACCTTCTTTAGCCCTTGCCGGCCGGCGTTGCTCGCTGTGGGGGTGGCGGAAGGGCGTCCCCGAGGGGGGTGCCTTCCACCGTTGCGAGGGGCATCTGAGGTCAGGCGCTCCCCCTCCCCCGACTGCCCGCCCACTGGGCGGGCTGTTGGGGTCCGCTACCCACTTGCTGTGGGCGCGGGCGTGTGGGTGTGGAGGCCCAACACTGTCCCCTTGGCCTGCACGTCCTGTGGGGGCTGCGTGCCGCGGGGGTGTTTGGGGGCCGTCCCTGGGGGGGGGTGGCCTGCCACCGTTGTGAGGGGCGTCTGGTGTCAGGCGCTGTCCCTCCCCCGACCGCCCGTCCTCTGGGGCGGGCAGCCAGGGTCCCGCGACCCGTGTGTTCCGGTTGCGGTCGATGCGGGCGTGGGGTCCCAGCACCGGTTCCACAGCGTGCGCCCTTGCGGGCCGGCGTTGCTCGCTGTGGGGATGGCGGAAGGGCGTCGCCAGGGGGGGTGCCTTCCACCGTTGTGAGGGGCGTCTGAGGTCAGGCGCTGTCCCCCCCCCGACTGCCCGCCCACTGGGCGGGCTGTTGGGGTCCGCCACCGACGTGCTGTGGGCGCGGGTGTGTGGGTGTGGGGGCCCAACACTGTCGCCTTGGCTTGCATGCCCTGTGGGGGCTGCGTGCCGTGGGGGTGGTGGGGGGCCGTCCCCGGGGGGGAGGGCCTGCCACCGTTGTGAGGGGCGTCTGGTGTCAGGCGCTGTCCCTCCCCCGGCCGCCCGCCCTCTAGGGCGGGCAGCCAGGGTTCCGCGACCCGTGTGTCCCAGGTGCGGTCGGTGCAGGCGTGGGACCCACCACCAGTTCCACAGCGTGCGGCCTTGCGGGCCGGCGTTGCTCGCTGTCGGGGTGGCGAAAAAGCGTTCCCAGGGGGGTGCCTTCCACCGTTGTGAGGGGCATCTGAGGTCAGGCGCTGTCCCTCCCCCGACTGCCCGCCCAATGGGCGGGCTGTTGGGGTCCGCCACCCACGTGCTGTGGGCGCGGGTGTGTGGGTTTGGGGGCCCAACACTGTCCCCTTGGCCTGCATACCCTGTGGGGGCTGCGTGCCGTGGGGCTGGTGGGGGGCCGTCCCCGGGGTGGGTGGCCTGCCAGCGTTGTGAGGGGCGTCTGGTGTCAGGCGCTGTCCCTCCCCCGGCCGCACGCCCTCTAGGGCGGGCAGCCAGGGTTCCGCGACCCGTGTGTCCCGGGTGCGGTTGGTGCGGGCGTGGGGACCTTGCACCGGCCCCACAGCGTGCGCCCTTGCGGGCCGGCGTTGCTCGCTGTGGGGGTGGCGGAAGGGCGTCCCCTGGTGGGGTGCCTTCCACCGTTGTGAGGGGCGTCTGAGGTCAGGCGCTGTCCCTCCCCCGACTGCCCGCCCACTGGGCGGGCTGTTGGGGTCCACCACCCACGTGCTGTGGGCGCGGGTGTGCGGGTGTGGGGGCCCAACACTGTCCCCTTGGCTTGCATGCCCTGTGGGGGCTGCGTGCCGCGGGGGTGGTGGGGGGGCCGTCCCCGGGGGGGGGTGACATGCCACCGTTGTGAGGGGCGTCTGGTGTCAGGCGCTGTCCCTCCTCCGGCCGCCTGTCTTCTGGAGTGGGCAGCCAGGGTTCCGCGACCCGTGTGTCCGGGGTGCGGTCGGTGCGGGCCTGGGGACCCAGCACCGGCCCCACAGCGTGCGCCCTTGCGAGCCGGCTTTGCTCACTGTGGCGGTTGCGGAAGGGCGTCCCTGGGGGGGGGTGCCTTCCACCATTGTGAGGGGCGTCTGAGGTCAGGCGCTGTCCCTTCCCCGACTGCCCGCCCACTGGGCGGGCTGTTGGGGTCCGCCACCCACGTGCTGTGGGCGCGGGTGTGTGGGTGTGGGGGCCCAACACTGTCTCCTTGGCTTGCATGCCCTGTGAAGGCTGCGTGCCGCGGGGGTGGTGGGGGGGCCGTCCCTGGGGGGGCTGGCCTGCCACCGCTGTGAGGGGCGTCCGGTGTCAGGCGCTGTCCCTCCCCCGGCCGCCTGTCTCCTGGAGCGGGCAGCCAGGGTTCCGCGACCCGTGTATCCCGGGTGCGGTCGGTGCGGGCGTGGGACCCACCACCAGTTCCACAGCGTGCGGCCTTGCGGGCCGGCGTTGCTCGCTGTGGGGGTGGCGAAAAAGCGTTCCCGGGGGGGTGCCTTCCACCGTTGTGGGGGGCATCTGAGGTCAGGCGCTGTCCTCCCCCGACTGCCCGCCCAATGGGGGGGCTGTTGGGGTCCGCCACCCACGTGCTGTGGGCGCGGGTGTGTGGGTGTGGGGGCCCAACACTGTCCCCTTGGCCTGCATGCCCTGTGGGGGCTGCGTGCCGTGGGGCTGGTGGGGGGCCGTCCCCGGGGGGGGTGGCCTGCCAGCGTTGTGAGGGGCGTCTGGTGTCAGGCGCTGTCCCTCCCCCGGCCGCACGCCCTCTAGGGCGGGCAGCCAGGGTTCCGCGACCCGTGTGACCCGGGTGCGGTTGGTGCGGGCGTGGGGACCTTGCACCGGCCCCACAGCGTGCGCCCTTGCGGGCCGGCGTTGCTCGCTGTGGGGGTGGCGGAAGGGCGTCCCCTGGTGGGGTGCCTTCCACCGTTGTGAGGGGCGTCTGAGGTCAGGCGCTGTCCCTTCCCCGACTGCCCGCCCACTGGGCTGGCTGTTGGGGTCCGCCACCCACGTGCTGTGGGCGCGGGTGTGTGGGTGTGGGGGCCCAACACTGTCCCCTTGGCTTGCATGCCCTGTGGGGGCTGCGTGCCGCGGGGGTGGTGGGGGGGCCGTCCCTGGGGGGGCTGGCCTGCCACCGCTGTGAGGGGCGTCTGGTGTCAGGCGCTGTCCCTCCCCCGGCCGCCTGTCTCCTGGAGCGGGCAGCCAGGGTTCCGCGACCCGTGTATCCCGGGTGCGGTCGGTGCGGGCGTGGGGACCCAGCACCGGCCCCACAGCGTGCGCCCTTGCGGGCCAGCTTTGCTCGCTGTGGCGGTTGCGGAAAGGGCTTCCGTGGGGGGCGGTGCCTTCCACCATTGTGAGGGGCGTCTGAGGTCAGGCGCTGTCCCTCCCCCGACTGCCCACCCACTGGGCGGGCTGTTGGGGTCCCCAACCCACGTGCTGTGGGCCCGGGTGTGTGGGTGTGGGGGCCCAAGACTGTCCCCTTGGCCTGCATGCCCCGTGGGGGCTGCCTGCCGCGGGGATGGTGGGGGGGCCGTCCCCGGGGGGGCTGGCCTGCCACCGTTGTGAGGGGCGTCTGGTGTCAGGCGCTGTCCCTCCCCCGGCCGCCCCTCCTCTGGAGCGGGCAGCCAGGGTTCCGCGACCCGTGTGTCCCGGGTGCGGTCGGTGCGGGCATGGGGACCCAGCACCGGCCCCACAGCGTGCGCCCTTGCGGGCCGGCGTTGCTCGCTGTGGGGGTGGAGGAAGAGCGTCCCCGGGGGGGTGCCTTCCACCATTGTGAGGGGCGTCTGAGGTCAGGCGCTGTCCCTCCTGCAACTGCCCGCCCACTGGGCGGGCTGTTGGGGTCCGCCAACCACGTGCTGTGGGTGCGGATGTGTGGGTGTGGGGGTCCAACACTGTCCCCTTGGCCTGCATGCCCCGTGGGGGCTGCGTGCCGCGGGGGTCGTGGGGGGCCATCCCCAGGGGGGTGGCCTGCCACCGTTGTGAGGGGCGTCTGGTGTCAGGCGCTGTCCTCCCCCCGGCCGCCCGTCCTCTGGAGCAGGCAGCCAGGGTTCCGCAACCCGTGTGTCCCGGGTGCGGTCGGTGCGGGCGTGGGGACCCAGCACCGGCCCCACAGCATGCGCCCTTGCGGCCCGGCGTTGCTCGCTGTGGGAAAGGCGGAAGGGCGTCCCCGGGGGTTGCCTTCCACCGTTGTGAGGGGCGTCTGAGGTCAGGCGCTGTCCCTCCCCCGACTGCCCGCCCACTGGGCGGGCTGTTGGGGTCCGCCACCCACATGCTGTGGGCGCGGGTGTGTGGATGTGGGGGCCCAAGACTGTCCCCTTGGCCTGCATGCCCCGTGGGGGCTGCGTGCCGCGGGGGTGGTGGGGGGCCGTCCCCCGGGGGGGGTGGCCTGCCACCGTTGTGAGGGGCGTCTGGTGTCAGGCGCTGTCCCTCCCCTGGGCGCCCGTCTTCTCGAGCGGGCAGCCAGGGTTCCGCGACCTGTGTGTCGCGGGTGCGGTCGGTTTCGGGCGTGGGGACCCAGCACCGGCCCCACAGCGTGCGCTCCTTGCGGGCCGCCGTTGCTCGCTGTGGAGGTGGCGGAAGGGCGTCCCCGGGGAGGGTGCCTTCCACCATTGCGAGGGGCGTCTGAGGTCAGGCACTGTCCCTCCCCTGACTGCCCGCCCACTGGGCGGGCTGTTGGGGTCCGCCACCCACGTGCTGTGGGCGCGGGTGTGTGGGTGTAGGGGCCCAACACTGTCCCCTTGGCTTGCATGCCCGGTGGGGGCTGCGTGCCGTGGGCCTGGTGGGGGGGCCGTCCCCGGGGGGGGTGGCCTGCCACCGTTGTGAGGGGCGTCTGGTGTCAGGCGCTGTCCTCCCCCCGGCCGCCCGTCTTCTGGAGCGGGCAGCCAGGGTTCCGCAACCCGTGTGTCCCGGTTGCAGTTGGTGCGGGCGTGGGCACCCAGCACCGGCCCCACAGTGTGCGCCCTTGCGGGCGGCCGTTGCTCGCTGTGGCGGTGGCGGAAGGGCGTCCCCGGGGGGGGGTGCCTTCCACCATTGCGAGGGGCGTCTGAGGTCAGGCGCTGTCCCTCCCCCGACTGCCCGCCCACTGGGCGGGCTGTTGGGGTCCGCCACCCACGTGCTGTGGGCGCGGGTGTGTGGGTGTGGGGGCCCAACACTGTCCCTTTGGCCTGCATGCCCCGTGGGGGCTGCGTGCCGCGGGGGTGGTGGGGGGCCGTCCCCGGGGGGGGGGTGGCCTGCCACCGTTGTGAGGGGCGTCTGGTGTCAGGCGCTGTCCTCCCCCCGGCGGCCCGTCCACTGGAGCGGGCAGCCAGGGTTCCGCAACTCGTGTGTCCCGGGTGCGGTCGGTGCGGGCGTCGGGACCAAGCACCGGACCCACAGCGTGCGCCCTTGCGGGCCGGCGTTGCCTGCTGTGGGGGTGGCGGAAGGGCGTCCCCAGGGGGGGTGCCTTCCACCATTGTGAGGGGCGTCTGAGGTCAGGCGCTGTCCCCCCCCCGACTGCCCGCACACTGGGCGGGCTGTTGGGGTCCGCCACTCACGTGCTGTGGGCGCGGGTGTGTGGGTGTGGGGGCCCAACACTGTCCCCTTGGCTTGCATGCCCTGTGGGGGCTGGTGCCGCGGGGATGGTGGGGGGGCCGTCCCCGGGGAGGGTGGCTTGCCCCCGATGTGAGGGGCGTCTGGTGTCAGGCGCTGTCCCTCCCCCGGGCGCCCGTCTTCTGGAGCGGGCAGCCAGGGTTCCGCGACCCCTGTGTCCCGGGTGCGGTCGGTGCGGGCGTGGGGACGCAGCACCGGCCCCAAAGCGTGCGCCCCTGCGGGCCGGCATTGCTCGCTGTGGCGGTGGCGGAAGGGCGTTCCCAGAGGGGGTGCGTTCCACCATTGTGAGGGGCGTCTGAGGCCAGGCGCTGTCCCTCCCCCGACTGCCGGCCCAACTGGGCGGGGTGTTGGGGTCCGCCACCCACGTGCTGTGGGCGCGGGTGTGTGGGTGTGGGGGCCCAACACTGTCCCCTTGGCCTGCATGCCCCGTGGGGGCTGCGTGCCGCGGGGGTGGTGGGGGGCCGTCCCCGGGGGGGGATGGCCTGCCACCGTTGTGAGGGGCATCTGTTGTCAGGCGCTGTCCCTGTCCCAGCCGCCCGTCCTCTGGAGCGGGCAGCCAGGGTTCCGCGACCCGTGTGTCCCGGGTGCGGTCGGTGCGGGCGTGGGGATCCAGCACCGGCCCCACAGCGTGCGCCCTTGCGGGCTGGCGTTGCTCGCTCTGGGGGTAGCGGAAGGGCGTCCCCAGGGTTGTGTGCCTTCCACCATTGTGAGGGGCGTCTGAGGTCAGGCGCTGTCCCTCCCCCGACTGCCCGCCCACTGGGCGGGCTGTTGGGGTCCGCCACCCACGTGCTGTGGGCGCGGGTGTGTGGGTGTGGGGGCCCAACACTGTCCCCTTGGCCTGCATGCCCTGTGCGGGCTGCGTGCCGCGGGGGTGGGGGGGGGCCGTCCCCGTGGGGGGTGGCCTGCCACCGTTGTGAGGGGCGTCTGGTGTCAGGCGCTGTCCTCCCCCCGGCCGCCCATCCTCTGGAGCGGGCAGCCAGGGTTCCGCGACCCGTGTGTCCCGGCTGCGGTCGATGCGGGCGTGGGGACCCAGCACCAGCCCCACAGCGTGCGCCCTTGCGGGCCGGCGTTCCTCGCTGTGGGGATGGAGGAAGGGCATCCCCGGGGGGGGGTGCCTTCCACCATTGTGAGGGGCGTCTGAGGTCAGGCGCTGTCCCTCCCCCGACTGCCCGCCCACTGGGCGGGCTGTTGGGGTCCGCCACCCACGTGCTGTGGGCGCGAGTGTGTGGGTGTGGGGGCCCAACACTGTCCCCTTGGCCTGCATGCCCTGTGGGGGCTGCGTGCCGTGGGTGTGGTGGGGGTGCCGTCCCCGTGGGGGGTGGCCTGCCACCGTTGTGAGGGGCGTCTGGTGTCAGACGCTGTCCCTCCCCCGGCCGCCTGTCCTCTGGGGCGGGCGGCCGGGGTTCCGCAACCCGTGTGTCCCGGGTGCGGTCGGTGCGGGCGCGGGGACCCAGCACCAGCCCCACAGCGTGCGCCCTTGCGGGCCGGCGTTGCTCGCTGTGGGGGTGGCGGAAGGGCATCCCCGGGGGGGGTGTCTTCCACCGTTGTGAGGGGCGTCTGAGGTCAGGTGCTCCCCCTCCCCCGACTGCCCGCCCACTGGGCGGGCTGTTGGGGTCCGCCACCCACGTGCTGTGGGCGCGGGTGTGTGGGTGTGGGGGCCCAACACTGTCCCCTTGGCCTGCATGCCCCGTGGGGGCTGCGTGCCGCGGGGGTGGTGGGGGGCCGTCCCCGGGGGGGGGTGGCCTGCCACCGTTGTGAGGGGCGTCTGGTGTCAGGCGCTGTCCTCCCCCCGGCGGCCCGTCCACTGGAGCGGGCAGCCAGGGTTCCGCAACTCGTGTGTCCCGGGTGCGGTCGGTGCGGGCGTCGGGACCAAGCACCGGACCCACAGCGTGCGCCCTTGCGGGCCGGCGTTGCCTGCTGTGGGGGTGGCGGAAGGGCGTCCCCAGGGGGGTGCCTTCCACCATTGTGAGGGGCGTCTGAGGTCAGGCGCTGTCCCCCCCCCGACTGCCCGCACACTGGGCGGGCTGTTGGGGTCCGCCACTCACGTGCTGTGGGCGCGGGTGTGTGGGTGTGGGGGCCCAACACTGTCCCCTTGGCTTGCATGCCCTGTGGGGGCTGGTGCCGCGGGGATGGTGGGGGGGCCGTCCCCGGGGAGGGTGGCTTGCCCCCGATGTGAGGGGCGTCTGGTGTCAGGCGCTGTCCCTCCCCCGGGCGCCCGTCTTCTGGAGCGGGCAGCCAGGGTTCCGCGACCCCTGTGTCCCGGGTGCGGTCGGTGCGGGCGTGGGGACGCAGCACCGGCCCCAAAGCGTGCGCCCCTGCGGGCCGGCATTGCTCGCTGTGGCGGTGGCGGAAGGGCGTTCCCAGAGGGGGTGCGTTCCACCATTGTGAGGGGCGTCTGAGGTCAGGCGCTGTCCCTCCCCCGACTGCCGGCCCAACTGGGCGGGGTGTTGGGGTCCGCCACCCACGTGCTGTGGGCGCGGGTGTGTGGGTGTGGGGGCCCAACACTGTCCCCTTGGCCTGCATGCCCCGTGGGGGCTGCGTGCCGCGGGGGTGGTGGGGGGCCGTCCCCGGGGGGGGATGGCCTGCCACCGTTGTGAGGGGCATCTGTTGTCAGGCGCTGTCCCTGTCCCAGCCGCCCGTCCTCTGGAGCGGGCAGCCAGGGTTCCGCGACCCGTGTGTCCCGGGTGCGGTCGGTGCGGGCGTGGGGACCCAGCACCGGCCCCACAGCGTGCGCCCTTGCGGGCTGGCGTTGCTCGCTCTGGGGGTAGCGGAAGGGCGTCCCCAGGGGGGTGTGCCTTCCACCATTGTGAGGGGCGTCTGAGGTCAGGCGCTGTCCCTCCCCCGACTGCCCGCCCACTGGGCGGGCTGTTGGGGTCCGCCACCCACGTGCTGTGGGCGCGGGTGTGTGGGTGTGGGGGCCCAACACTGTCCCCTTGGCCTGCATGCCCTGTGCGGGCTGCGTGCCGCGGGGGTGGGGGGGGGCCGTCCCCGGGGGGGTGGCCTGCCACCGTTGTGAGGGGCGTCTGGTGTCAGGCGCTGTCCTCCCCCCGGCCGCCCATCCTCTGGAGCGGGCAGCCAGGGTTCCGCGACCCGTGTGTCCCGGCTGCGGTCGATGCGGGCGTGGGGACCCAGCACCAGCCCCACAGCGTGCGCCCTTGCGGGCCGGCGTTCCTCGCTGTGGGGATGGAGGAAGGGCATCCCCGGGGGGGGGTGCCTTCCACCATTGTGAGGGGCGTCTGAGGTCAGGCGCTGTCCCTCCCCCGACTGCCCGCCCACTGGGCGGGCTGTTGGGGTCCGCCACCCACGTGCTGTGGGCGCGAGTGTGTGGGTGTGGGGGCCCAACACTGTCCCCTTGGCCTGCATGCCCTGTGGGGGCTGCGTGCCGTGGGTGTGGTGGGGGTGCCGTCCCCGTGGGGGGTGGCCTGCCACCGTTGTGAGGGGCGTCTGGTGTCAGACGCTGTCCCTCCACCGGCCGCCTGTCCTCTGGGGCGGGCGGCCGGGGTTCCGCAACCCGTGTGTCCCGGGTGCGGTCGGTGCGGGCGCGGGGACCCAGCACCAGCCCCACAGCGTGCGCCCTTGCGGGCCGGCGTTGCTCGCTGTGGGGGTGGCGGAAGGGCATCCCCGGGGGGGGTGTCTTCCACCGTTGTGAGGGGCGTCTGAGGTCAGGTGCTCCCCCTCCCCCGACTGCCCGCCCTCTGGGCGGGCTGTTGGGCTCCGCCACCCACGTGCTGTGGGCGCAGGTGTGTGGGTGTGGGGGCCCAGCACTGTCCCCTTAGCCTGCATGCCCTGTGGGGGCTGCGTGCCGTGGGGGTGGTAGGGGGCCGTTCCCGGGGGGGGTGGCCTGCCACCGTTGTGAGGGGCGTCTGGTGTCAGGCGCTGTCCCTCCACCGGCCGCCCGCCCTCTAGGGCGGGCGGCCGGGGTTCCGCAACCCGTGTGTCCCGGGTGCGGTCGGTGCGGGCGCGGGGACCCAGCACCGGCCCCACAGCGTGCGACTTTGCGGGCCGGCGTTGCTCGCTGTGGGGATGGCGAAAGGGCGTTCCCGGGGGGTGCCTTCCACCGTTGTGAGGGGCGTCTGAGGTCAGGCGCTCTTCCACCCCCGACTGCCCGCCCACTGGGCGGGCTGTTGGGGTCCGCCACCCACGTGCTGTGGGCGCGGGTGTGTGGATGTGGGGGCCCAACACTGTCCCCTGGGCCTGCATGCCCTGTGGGGGCTGCGTGCCCTGGGGGTGGTGGGGGACCGTCCCCAGGGGGGGTGGCCTGCCACCGTTGTGAGGGGCATCTGGTGTCAGGCGCTGTCCCTCCCCCGGCCGCCCGCCCTCTAGGGCGGGCAGCCAGGGTTCCGCGACCCGTGTGTCCCGGGTGCGGTCGGTGCGGGCGTGGGGACCAAGCACCAGCCCCACAGCGTGCCCCCTTGCGGGCCGGCGTTGCTGGCTGTGGGGGTGGCGGAAGGGCGTCCCCGGGGGTGGGGCCTTCCGGCCTTGTGAGGGGCGTCTGAGGTCAGGCGCTGTCCCTCCCCCGACTGCGCGCCCACTGGGCGGGCTGTTGGGGTCGGCCACCCACGTGCTGTGGGCGCGGGTGTGTGGGTGTGGGGGCCAAACACTGTCCCCTTGGCTTGCATGCCCTGTGGGGGCTGCGTGCCGCGGGCCTGGTGGGGGGGCCGTCCCCGGGGGGGATGGCCTGCCACCGCTGTGAGGGGCGTCTGGTGTCAGGCGCTATCCCTCCCCCGGCCGCCTGTCTTCTGGAGCGGGCAGCCAGGGTTCCGCGACCCGTGTGTCCCGGGTGCGGTCGGTGCGGGCATGGGGACCGAGCACCGGCCCCACAGCGTGCGCCCTTGCGGGCTGGGGTTGCTCGCTGTTGGTATGGAGGAAGGGCGTCCCCGCACCTATGATTTTAGCAGCTGTTTTTTCCCAAAATTCAAAAAGTCAGCAAAAGGCAGATTTTCGCGGGAAATGACCTACTTTTTTGGTTTCTACGGCCCCAAAATAGGGGGGGGGGGGTTCCTCCTACCCGGCGCTTGTCCAAAAATATCAAAAACCCTGAAATTTGGCCTATTTTGGGGTATTTTTGCCTGCTCTGGGCTGGTCCTGCAGAACAGTGCTGCACACCAGTGTACCTGCCTATAGAGGACTTTCGACAGAAATTGCCCTTTTGTTGGGATTCTCTTGCCCCAAAATACGGATGGGGGGGTTCTTCCCACCCGAGCTTTCTCCTAAACCATCAAAAACCCTGGAACTCGGCCTATTTTGGAGTACTTTTGTCTGTTGTGGGGTGGTGCTACAGAACAGTGCTGCACACCAGCGTACCTGTATCCTATAGTATAGGCACAAAAATACCATGAAAAGAGGTTTTGTACCCAAAAAGACCAAAGGAAACCTTTCTTCTTTTATTCTGCACGCTCAAAATAGGAGAGGGGGGTTCCTCCTACCCGATTGTTCTCCAAAAATACACTGTTGTTGGCCAAAAATTGGCAATTTTTGGCCATTTTTGGACTAAAACTGTTTTTTTTCTCCGCTGACGGCCCTGCAGCACCCAATACGTTGCTCCAATACAATTGCAAACACATTTCACTGGATTGGGCACCCTAAGAATAGGGTATGGGGCCCTAAAACTCACTACCCCGGCTAAAAAAACACTATTTTCGGCAAAAAATTGGCAATTTTTGGCCATTTTTGGGCGAAAACTGTTTTTTTTTGTCCTGACGATCCTACAAAACGTTCGTGCATTCAAATCCAAGGAACCACCAACGGTAATGAAAACAAAGGACAATCGCAACAAGCTGCACCACTCTGAGCATCTGAGCATCTGGTTCTCTCAATCAGTTCAACATCGCACAAAGTGCATAATGAACACAGAGCTCAGGCATCTGCACTTCCAGAGATATGATCCTGCGGTATTCACAAACACGGCAATAAATTTAAATCACCAAACTCTAAACAGCACAAAGTTCTTTTTTGGGAGAGGGAAAAAAACAAAAGACATATATGCAGGCGCTGCTAATAGGGCCGGTACATTGGAAAACCAAAGGGCTGCATGCTGCTCATCGTCGAACGAAGCTGCTGCATGGGCTGCATGGGCATTTGGAGCTGGTGCATGTTCATGGCTGGCATTGGCATGGCCATGGGCATGGCAACTGGCATGTTCATTTGCAAAGGACCCATATGCTGCTGCTGCTGCTGCTGCTGCTGGGCCTGCTGGTGCATCTGCTGGTGCTGCTGCTGCTGCTGCACTTGGGTTTGCATCTGCATCTGCAGCTGCAACTGCTGCTGCTGCTGCTGCTGCTGCTGCCGCTGCTGCTGCTGCTGCTGCTGCTCCTGCTGAAACACCTGCCCAGGGGGGTTCGGAGACACCTGTTGAGACACTTGAGACACCTGCTGAGACATGTGCTCTCCTGACTCCCGTTTAACCCTTCCTTTTTTTCGGGTATTTTCACTGTTTTCACCTTGCCCGCGTTTGCGCTTCAGGGGGTTTGTTCGGTTGTTTTGTTGTTGGGTTGTTTGTTGCAGTGCAGCCAAGAGCCGCTGAACAAGGTCAGCCTCTTGTTTTACCGTCCCACTGCCCGTCTCTTCCTTCTTTGGCTGTTTGCTTGGTGGGCTGTTGTTTTTATGGCCTTTTGGTTTTGGTTTTGGTTTCGGTTTTGGTTTCGGTTTTGGTGGTGGCTTTGCGGTCGAATTCCGTTTCGGGTTCGGTTTGGGTTTCCCATTGGTAGTGACAGATTCCTTCTTCATCGCTGTGGTACTGAGGTTTGTGATCTCAGGGAGACGTGTGCTCCGCCGACTGTCCTCATATGCCAGTTCACGCTTGGCCTGGTGCGGACCGCAGGACTGACACCTCTGAGGAAACTGGAAATAAATGCACTGCCCGGAATACAAACCTTCCATCCAGGTCTTCCCTGCTTCACAGCCCTGCTTGTCAGCCAGGGCAATTTCTCTGAGGCTGGATTCTGAAAACCGTAGAAGGGATCTGAAGTCTGCCTGCCCTGCCGTACAGCAAAATGCACAGACGCCGACAACATCCCAGGAAGCCGGATTGGTAGGAATCACGGCTAATACTAAAACAGTGACGCCCCGTTCAAGCTAGACTGTCCACCTGCCTGGGAACAGGGGCTGCCCTTTTCGCGACAGACCGGGACAACGCACAGTGGGCCTCCACAACAATTGGGTGTGCAGCAGAACCGAAGCATCGCTTGGGCCGTCATACATCTGCACAGTGTCACCGTGCTGCAGGTCACTCCAGGTCACACTGGACGGCCGTAAATGTTTGCTGATCCAACAGCTATCGTCGGGCACGAATGGTGCATTTTGCGAATTGGAGAATGGTACAGCAGCAAAAAAATCAATGCCTGGACACAACTTTGGCAGCATCCAGTGCTTTTCAACTGGCAGAAACAAAGTGTCACCTGGTGACAGTGACAGAGGGGTTGCGCTGTACTGAATTGTGTCAAGAGTATGCATTACGCAAAAATGACTGGCCTCTCGGCCCAAGCACACAAGACAAATCATTAGCACGCTCTCCATGTTAGCCAGCTGACAGGGGACCGGACGATCTGTGAGCGTTATCACTTGGGCAGCACCGGGGCAAGCCATTCCGAGCACAGGGCAGATCCGCTCAAGATGCTTGATGATGTCAGCAGCAGGGACTCCACAGGCCCTTGAGCCCCCAGTCACGTCGTACCACAGACTTCTGCCCAATTTTTGAATTGCGTCAATCAGGGGCTTCATCAACGCCAGCGGCACCCCATTGGCTCTCTTCAATGGATCCTGTGGACGACAGAAGTGGAGAGAGATACAGAGGGGTACTGAAAATATCAGCATGAATACGTTCCAAAATCTACCCCAATCCATAAACAATGAACGATTAGCAACATTAGCAAGAAATGGCCAAAAATAGTAAATCTATCACAAGCCAAGGGATGTGGTGGCCAGAAGGTGGTATACCGCTAATTGTCAGCTGGCAATTTCGGTTCATGCGTGTACCAGAGAGTTGGAGACAGTCAGCCTTGCCTCCACAGCCCCAACCAGAGCCTAACGTGCTTCATGATCTCCACCAGCCCCACTGGGCATTTCCCTCGTGGGCGAGAGGGGCGTTTTTGCACGATCTTGGAGTGGGGCTGGTGGACATGCTCGCCCCCCTCCGATGACATGCCCACGAGGTTGCCATGTTTGCGTAGCCGGGGGGTGTAGTGCTCCAGAAAGTAATGAATTGGGACTCCAAACCGGCGCAGGGGAAACCCGAGGTCCCAAAAGAGCTGGTGTGCTTCACGGCACATGTCATCACGCTGGTCAACACCCTCCGGACTCCAGCTGTTCAGCTGGACCATCAGAATCCGCATCAGTTTCAAATATCGGTGTATTGGGTCCTGCAGAACCTCACCGTTCCGTTTGACTGTGAGACCATTTGCCGTTCGTGGGAACAGATCAGCTAGGGCTTTCCAAAAAGAATCCTCCTTCAGGATATCCTTCGTGACAATGTTTGGGGGTGACCAGTCCCTTTTGCCAATAGCTTCTTTGAAAGGTGGGTAGTATGGAAAGCGCGTAAAATGTTTCTCCAAAATTGTCTTCAATTGGACAGTGTATTCCTCAGGCAGGTTTGCTCTGGTCCAGAACCACAGGGGGTGGATCACCCCGTTTGCCAACACGTGATTGTTGCAGTGGTGTACATCATACACGCCGTTGAGGCGACATTTCATGAGGCGAAAGAAGGGAGCGCAGCGTGAAGGGTAGTTGTGAAAATCCCGCAAAGGCTGCCGTATCCAATCAGGGTGCTTCCAGAGTTTTTTTGAACCATAGCACTCCACACAACAGCAATCTGCTGTTGGTGGAGGCGTCCCTGTGGTTCGGTAGTAGGCGGCATAATCAGGAGAAAAAACCAGCTCCATGCTTTCACCACCCCAGCCGCTCTCCAACGCCTTCTCAAGGGCAGGAAGCAGGTCCATGCGCTCAAACTGCGACGAGGTTGTGATGTGATCATCCTGGTCCAGGTATCTCGCAAGGGGAAGTTGCAGAAGGAGTTGGTGTGGCTGACGTGCTTGCGGTAGATGTACGCTCAGCACCTGGCATTTGCGGCGCCCATACATTTCATTGGCGTCAAAAAAGACGCAGAGCTGCGGGGTTCTGACAGCGTCATGCAGGCAGCCATGTGCTCTTGCGAGCTCCAAATACAGTGGAAGGCCGGTACTCGGGTCTAGGTACGCACCTACCGGTGTGGTAGCAATCCCCATGTCGGCTGTCAAAAGCTGCATGAGTTTGGTCACGCCTGTCCTATACACCCCCTGACCATTGCCATCATTATTTCTGCGCGCGCGAATGAAATCTTCCCATGTATCATTGGTCGTAAACTTTGCAATGAGGGTATCCCTGGATTGCTCAAATGTGGCCGGTCTTGCCCTCAGTCTGTCTCGATTCAGTGATCGCTTGACTGCATGCTCCGCAATCAGGTGCCCGCAATGCAACTGCTTCGCATACGACCTCACAAGGCTGCGTCTGTTGGCCAGAGATTTTTTTGAAAGCTGCCATTCAGTCAGTTTGGGCCGTCCTGGTCTGGAAGGTTCTACCATCTTAGGAAAAAGAAAATCAAAAAACAGCCTACAGCAACGTGGAGTGGTATGCGAAATAGTTGCTACAACGCTGATTGGTGCCTGCACCCAAGTACCGCCCTACCATTGTATTTGGAGCTCGCAAGAGCACATGGCTGCCGGTCTGGAAGGTTCTAGCATCTTAGGAAAAATAAAATCAAAAAACAGCCTACAGCAACGTGGCGGGGTATGCGAAATAGTTGCTACAACGCTGATTGGTGCCTGCACCCAAGTACCGCCCTGCCACTGTATTTGGAGCTCGCAAGAGCACATGGCTGCCTGCATGACGCTGTCAGAACCCCGCAGCTCTGCGTCTTTTTTGACGCCAATGAAACCTCGCATGGATCCTGTTCTCTGTTGCCAAGGCTTTGAAGAGTTGCTGATGTGGTGGCCGTTGGACAGGCAGATCATCCTACATTTTGCTGAGGGGTACAGTGACAGGAATGCAAAAACCTTGAGAGGCTCTGTTTGCTTTCGGCTGAATGGTGGAGGCGGTGGAAGAGCGATAATGTCGGGACCCTCGCTTTCGATCTTGCGCTCTGATGCCGTGTTGACGTTTTGCGCTTGGCGGTTCTCGTGTCGCTTCTCTGCTTCCTCCCGTTCGGTGCGCTCTTGGGGACATGCAAAAATCTAAATCCTATCTCCGTCAATTGGAAAGAAATGAACACGATAGGTATGCACAGAATCAAGAGAGCGTTACTGCAGAACTTTGCATGGTTACCTTTTGCTGTTGCTCCTCATCCCCTTGCTTTTGACGCTTTGCCGCCTCCGCCTTCTTTCTGTCTGCCTCCTCTCGTTCGGTGCGCTCCTGGGGACATGCAAAAAACAAAATCCTATCTCCGTCAATTGGAAAGAAATGAACTCGATACGTATGCACAGAATCAAGAGAGCGTTACTGCAGAACTTTGCATGGTTACCTTTTGCTGTTGCTCCTCATCCACTTGCTTTCGACGCTTTGCCGCCTCCGCCTTCTTTCTGTCCGCCTCCTCTCGTTTGGTGCGCTCCTGGCGACATGCAAAAAACAAAATCCTATCTCCGTCGATTGGAAAGAAATGAACACCATACGTATGCACAAAATCGAGAGAGCGGTACTGCAGAACTTTGCATGGTTACCTTTTGCTGTTGCTCCTCATCCACTTGCTTTTGACGCTTTGCCGCCTCCGCCTTCTTTCTGTCCGCCTCCTCTCGTTCGGTGCGCTCCTGGCGACATGCAAAAAACAAAATCCGATCTCCGTCAATTGGAAAGAAATGAACACGATACGTATGCACAGAATAGAGAGAGCGGTACTGCAGAAATTTGCATGGTTACCTTTTGCTGTTGCTCCTCATCCACTTGCTTTTGACGTCTTGCCGCCTCCGCCTTCTTTCTGTCCGCCTCCTCTCGTTCGGTGCGCTCCTGGCGACATGCAAAAAACAAAATCCGATCTCCGTCAATTGGAAAGAAATGAACACGATACGTATGCACAGAATAGAGAGAGCGGTACTGCAGAAATTTGCATGGTTACCTTTTGCTGTTGCTCCTCATCCACTTGCTTTTGACGCTCTGCCGCCTCCGCCTTCTTTCTGTCCGCCTCCTCTCGTTCGGTGCGCTCCTGGCGACATGCAAAAAACAAAATCCGATCTCCGTCAATTGGAAAGAAATGAACACGATACGTATGCACAGAATAGAGAGAGCGGTACTGCAGAAAATTGCATGGTTACCTTTTGCTGTTGCTCCTCATCCACTTGCTTTTGACGCTCTGCCGCCTCCGCCTTCTTTCTGTCTGCCTCCTCTCGTTCGGTGCGCTCCTGGGGACATGCAAAAATCAAAATCTGATCTCCGTAAATTAAAAAGAAATGAACACGATACGTATGCGCAGAATCGTGAGAGCGTAACTGCAGAATTCCGTGTGCGCTCCTGGAAGGTTACCTTTTGCTCTTGCTCCTCATCCGCTTGCTTTTGACGCTTTGCCGCCTCCGCCTTTTTTATGTCCTCTTGTGCTCCGTCTCGCGTCTCTGCTTCCTCTGGTTCGGTGCGCTCCTGGGGACATGCA
Organism: Eutreptiella sp. 'Long Island Sound 2002'; assembly: GCA_964036045.1. Taxonomy (NCBI): domain Eukaryota; phylum Euglenozoa; class Euglenophyceae; order Eutreptiales; family Eutreptiaceae; genus Eutreptiella; species Eutreptiella sp. 'Long Island Sound 2002'. Next base: position 47,059,295 of record OZ038378.1, read on the forward strand.
AAAATCAAAATCCCATCTCGGTCGGTCGGAGAGAAATTAACGCGATATGCATGCACAGAATTGAAAGACCCTAACTGCACAACTTTGGAACGTTACCTTTTGCTGTTGCTCCTCATCCGCTTGCTTCGGTCGGTGCGCTGCCTCCGCCTTTTTTCTGTCCTCTTCTGCTCTGTCTCGCCTCTCCGCCTCCTCTCGTTCGGTGCGCTCCTGGGGACATGGGTTCTCTGCCTTTCTGGGCTTCTCAACCTGAGTGGCACGAAGTTACACAAAGCACTGAACTGTTGGCCTATGAAGCGTGTCCCACCGGCCCAAATCCCAGCCAGCGATATTCACGGGTTGTGCCACCCATGCGGTGGGGTGATGGTCTATGTGTGAGTCACAAACATTTAATGCACCGCAAGCAACAACATCAACAAGCATTGAACAGCAATAGATGCCTGTCGAATGCTGCTCATTGATATGTCCATGGGTTTGAAGCTCACTTGCGGTTTGTGCGGTGGAAACAGCTTTTGGATTGTGAAGCCTCCAGTCTTACTTCTGTCCTCAAACGCTCGAAGAATCTCTGGTATCGTTTTGGAACTCATACCGCTAACACACAGGTTCTCGCAGAGTTTGATCAAATAATGTTTTGAGTAAGCACTTGCCTGCTTAAACAGCTCCATACGCGTCATATGCTCAGTTGCTTCGGCTATTCTTGATGCCAACGCTTCCTCAGACACATCGGGTGACCTACTCTTTTTGGTATACTTCCTCAACTTTGGGGGCTTTGGTTTAGTTTTCTTGTTCTTTTCCTTTTTGGCTTTGGGTGTGCCACTTGCGCCATCCTCCGAGTTGTCGCCATCGTCACCATCGTCCTCATCATCACTACTTTCATTTTCCGAGCTCTCATCACAAGGTGCCTCGCCGTAGTCGGATGTTTCATCACTCGGGACGTCACACCCATCGTTGAAGAAGGCAGGCAATCCAAGAGGAAGGGTTGGGAAGACGTCAGCGCGTTTGAACCAATAGAAGTAATTATTTGGGAACCTCATGCATAGGTCGTTCTTGTTTGGTTCCGGTATTTTTTTCGGTATAATCAGCATTCCGTACCAAAACAAGACCCGCTTTTCACCGGTTTGCACATTGGTGGACATGCCACATTTGATGTAATTGAAGGTCCCGACTTCAACACTTTGGTCTTCCTTAACACAATGCCCTGCAAGGAGCCTTTCTAGCTCCGGGTCCAAACTTTCGCAATTTTCCCATGCTCCGCCTTCTCCTTGTTCCGCCCCATCTTCCACGTCCCCCTTGCCTATATGACAATCGGCAGGCACCAAGGCTGGCATGTCAGGCTTTGGAATCACAACCTTTTTCTTCTTGGAAGGAGCCATTGCTTAGCCCTGTGGGTTGTACCAAAGGGAAATCACATTTTGTCGCCATGCATGCTCCCATGACCATTCGTTCACCCTTAGTTCACTATCTTTTCACCCTTGTCTCACCCTACCTAGGAAGGCATAATACACACAAAAAGCACGCAACAAGGGCATGAAGGCAGTAAGACAATCGTTGCTTACGTATGAACCATATGGAAATGGACCACAAACGGTGCAAAATAGGGCCAAAAACACCTGAAATGTTCATCGCTCATCCCATTCTTATGCACATAGTATCATATTTTATGTACAACGATGACACACGGAGAAAGAAAATTCTCAAATGGCTCAAATAGTTCCAAGCCTACCTATGAACCATATGGATATTGGATCACAAACGGTGCAAAATAGGGCCAAAAACACCTCAAATCTTCATCGTTCATCCCATTCTTATGCACATACCATCATATTATATGTAGGACCTATCATACAAATGCTTACAATAACAACCTAAGCCCCAAACATGTGTGTGTACGGTGATAGGCACGCAAAAGCCCACCTATGACCCATATGGAAATGGACCACAAACGGTGCAAAATAGGGCCAAAAACACCTCAAATGTTCATCTTTCATCCCATTCTTATGCACATAGTATCATATTTTATGTAGTTCTTATCATTCAAATGCATACAATACCAACCCAGGCCCCAAACATGTGTGTGGACGGTGATAGGTGATCAAAACCCTACCTATGAACCATATGGATATGGAGCACAAATGGTGCAAAAACGGGCCAAAAACACCTCAAAACTACATTGTTCATCCCATGCTTGTGCCCGTAGTATCATATTTTATTTCTTACCCAGCATTCAAATGCTTACAAAACCATCCCCTGCCCCAAACATGTGTGTGGACGGTGATAGGTGATCAAAACCCTACCTATGAACCATATGGATATGGAGCGCAAAAGGTGCAAAAACGGGCCAAAAACACCTCAAATCTACATCGTTCATCCCATTCTTATGCACATACTATCATATTTTATGTAGTTCTTATCATTCAAATGCATACAATACCAACCCAAGCCCCAAACATGTGTGTGGACGGTGATAGGTGATCAAAACCCTACATATGAACCATATGGATATGGAGCGCAAAAGGTGCAAAAACGGGCCAAAAACACCTCAAAACTACATTGTTCATCCCATTCGTATGCACATACTATCATATTTTATGTCGTTATTATCATTCAAATGCATACAATACCAACCCAAGCCCCAAACATGTGTGTGGACGGTGATAGGTGATCAAAACCCTACCTATGAACCATATGGATATTGGACCACAAACGGTGCAAAATAGGGCCAAAAACACCTCAAATGTTCATCGTTCATCCCATTCTTACGCACATACCATCATATTATATGTAGGACCTATCATACAAATGCTTACAATAACAACCTAAGCCCCAAACATGTGTGTGTACGGTGATAGGCACGCAAAAGCCTACCTATGAACCATATGGAAATGGACCACAAAAGGTGCAGAATAGGGCCAAAAACACCTCAAATGTTCATCTTTCATCCCATTCTTATGCACATACTATCATATTTTATGTAGTTCTTATCATGCAAATGCATACAATACCAACCCAAGCCCCAAACATGTGTGATCAAAACCCTACCTATGAACCATATGGATATTGGGCCCCATGGTGCATGAGAAAGGGATGAATAGCCTAGAATAAAGGCAAAACATCGCTTGTCATGTAGGCTTCTACCAATGGTGATGACAATTTGTTCATATATCACCTCTATACCACCTCTTACAGCCCTGTAAGGCCCTCTATATGGCCTCCATAGACCCTAAAACCATGTAAAAAAGTGGTTTTTTGGGTAGAGAAGCGTGAATTTCTCCAAATCTGTGCCTGCCAATCTGGATTTATTTAGGTCAGCAGCAAGGTATTTATCTCGGGAACACGCTCATGCCTTTACTTTGCTTCCAACTGCGAAAAAAAGTGGACTTTTTGGCGATTTTCTATTGCGCACGGCGGTCGGGAATCTGAAACTCGCGTACGCGGCAGTTGCTGACAGTTTATCTGCGGCTCCAGCTTCAGCGACAGCATAATTTTAATAAAAATTTGAGAAAACATAAAAACAACAGTACTACTGTGTACAGTTAGATATCGCGGTTCTGAAAATGCATGATTTTGAATTTTGGGAAAAAACAGCTGCTAAAATCATAGGTGGGGGTGGGTGCCTTCCACCATTGTGAGGGGCGTCTGAGGTCAGGCGCTGTCCCTCCCCCAATTGCCCGCCCACTGGGCGGGCTGTTGGGGTCCGCCAACCACGTGCTGTGGGCGCGGGTGTGTGGGTGCGGGGGCCCAACACTGTCCCCTTGGCCTGCATGCCCCATGGGGGCTGCGTGCCGCGGGGGTGGTGGGGGGCCGTCCCCGGGGGGGTGGCCTGCCACCGTTGTGAGGGGCGTCTGGTATCAGGCGCTGTCCTCCCCCCAGCCGCCCGTCCTCTGGAGCCGGCAGCCAGGGTTCCGCAACCCGTGTGTCCCGGGTGCGGTCGGTGCTGGCGTGGGAACCCAGCACCGGCCCCACAGCGTGCGCCCTTGCGGGCCGGCGTTGCTCGCTGTGGGAAGGGCGGAAGGGCGTCCCCGGGGGGGGTGCTACCACCATTGTGAGGGGCGTCTGAGGTCAGGCGCTGTCCCTCCCCCGACTGCCCGCCCACCTGGCGGGCTGTTGGGGTCCACCACCCACGTGCTGTGGGCGCGGGTGTGATTGGGTGTGGGGGTCCAACACTGTCCCCTTGGCCTGCATGCCCTGTGGGGGCTGCGTGCCGCGGGGGTGGTGGGGGGCTGTTTCCAGGGGGGGTGGCCTGCCACCGTTGTGAGGGGCGTCTGGTGTCAGGTGCTGTCCCTCCCCCGGGCGCCCGTCTTCTCGAGCGGGCAGCCAGGGTTCCGCGACCTGTGTGTCCAGGTTGCGGTCGGTTTCGGGCGTGGGGACCCAGCACCGGCCCCACAGCGTGCGCCCTTGCGGGCCGCCGTTGCTCGCTGTGGCGGTGGCGGAAGAGCGTCCCCGGGGAGGGTGCCTTCCACCATTGCGAGGGGCGTTTGAGGTCAGGCGCTGTCTCTCCCCCGACTGCCTGCCCACTGGGCGGGCTTTTGGGGTCCGCCACCCACGTGCTGTGGGCGCCGGTGTGTGGGTGTGGGGGCCCAACACTGTCCCCTTGGCCTGCATTCCCCGTGGGGGCTGCGTGCCGCGGGGTGGTGGGGGGCCGTCCCCGGGGGGTTGGCCTGCCACCGTTGTGAGGTGCGTCTGGTGTCAGGCGCTGTTCTCCCCCCGACCGCCCAACCTCTGGAGCGGGCAGCCAGGGTTCTGCAACCCGTGTGTCCCGGGTGCGGTCGGTGCGGGCGCGGGGACCCAGCACCGGCCCCACAGCGTGCGCCCTTGCGGGCCGGCGTTGCTCGCTGTGCGGCTGGAGGAAGGGCGTCCCCGGGGGGGCTGCCTTCCACCATTGTGAGGGGCGTCTGAGGTCAGGCGCTGTCCCTTCCCCGACTGCCCGCCCACTGGGCGGGCTGTTGGGGTCCGCCACCCACGTGCTGTGGGCGCGGGTGTGTGGGTGTGGGGGCCCAAGATTGTCCCCTTGGCTTGCATGCCCTGTGGGGGCTGCGTGCCGCGGGGGTGGCGGGGGGGCCGTCCCCGGGGGGGGGTGACCTGCCACCGTTGTGAGGGGCGTCTGGTGTCAGGCGCTGTCCCTCCCCCGGGCGCCCGTCTTCTGGAGCGGGCAGCCAGGGTTCCGCAACCCGTGTGTCCCGGGTGCGGTCGGTGCGGGCGTCGGGACCCAGCACCGGCCCCACAGCGTGCCCCCTTGCGGGCCGGCGTTGCTCGCTGTGGGGGTGGCGGAAGGGCGTCCCCGGGGGGGGGTGCCTTCCACCATTGTGAGGGGCGTCTGAGGTCAGGCGCTGTCCCTCCCCCGACTGCCCGCCCACTGGGCGGGCTGTTGGGGTCCGCCACCCACGTGCTGTGGGCGCGGATGTGTGGGTGTGGGGGCCCAACACTGTCCCCTTGGCCTGCATGCCCCGTGGGGGCTGCGTGCCGCGGGGGTGGTGGGGGGCCATCCCCGGGGGGGGGGTGGCCTGCCGTCGTTTTGAGGGGCGTCTGGTTTCAGGCGCTGTCCTCCCCCCGGCCGCCCGTCCTCTGGAGCGGGCAGCCAGGGTTCCGCAACTCGTGTGTCCCGGGTGCGGTCGGTGCGGGCGTCGGGACCCAGCACCGGACCCACAGCGTGCGCCCTTGCGGGCCGGCGTTGCTCGCTGTGGCAGTCGCGGAAGAGCGTCCCCGGGGGGGGGAGCCTTCCACCATTGTGAGGGGCGTCTGAGGTCAGGCGCTGTCCCTCCCCCGACTGCCCGCCCACTGGGCGGGCTGTTGGGGTCCGCCACCCACGTGCTGTGGGCGCGGGTTTGTGGGTGTGGGGGCCCAACACTGTCCCCTTCGCTTGCATGCCCTGTGGGAGCTGCGTGCCGCGGGGATGGTGGGGGGCCGTCCCCGGGGGGGGTGGCCTGCCACCTTTGTGAGGGGCGTCTGGTGTCAGGTGCTGTCCCTCCCCCGGGCGCCCGTCTTCTGGAGCGGGCAGCCAGGGTTCCGCGACCCGTGTGTCCCGGGTGCGGTCGGTGCGGGCGTGGGGACCCAGCACCTGCCCCACAGCGTGCGCCCTTGCGGGCCGGCATTGCTCGCTGTGCCGGTGGCGGAAGGGCGTCCCCGGGGGGGGTGCCTTCCACCATTGTGAGGGGCCTCTGAGGTCAGGCGCTGTCCCTCCCCCGACTGCCCGCTCACTGGGCGGGCTGTTGGGGTCCGCCACCCATGTGCTGTGGGCGCGGGTGTGTGGGTGTGGGGGCCCAACACTGTCCCCTTGGCCTGCATGCCCCGTGAAGGCTGCGTGCCGCGGGGGTGGTGGGGGGCCGTCCCCGGGGGTGGTGGCCTGCCACTGTTGTGACGGGCATCTGTTGTCAGGCGCTGTCCCTCCCCTGGCCGCCCGTCCTCTGGAGCAGGCAGCCAGGGTTCCGCGACCCGTGTGTCCCGGGTGTGGTCGGTGCGGGCGTGGGGACCCAGCACCGGCCCCACAGCGTGCGCCCTTGCGGGCTGGCGTTGCTCGCTCTGGGGGTGGCGGAAGGGCGTCCTCGGGGGGGGTGCCTTCCACCATTGTGAGCAGCGTCTGAGGTCAGGCGCTGTCCCTCCCCGGACTGCCCGCCCAATGGGCGGGCTGTTGGGGTCCGCCACCAACGTGCTGTGGGCGCGGGTGTGTGGGTGTGGGGGCCCAACACTGTCCCCTTGGCCTGCATGCCCCGTGGGGGCTGCGTGCCGCGGGGGTGGTGGGGGGCCGTCCCCGGGGGGGGTGGCCTGCCACCGTTGTGAGGGGCATCTGTTGTCAGGCGCTGTCCCTCCCCCGGCCGCCCGTCCTCTGGAGCGGGCAGCCAGGGTTCCGCAACTCGTGTGTCCCGGGTGCGGTCGGTGCGGGCGTCGGGACCCAGCACTGGCCCCACAGCGTGCGCCCTTGCGGGCCGGCGTTGCTCGCTGTTGCGGTGGCGGAAGGGCGTCCCCGGCGGGGGTGCCTTCCACCATTGTGAGGGGCGTCTGAGGTCAGGCGCTGTCCCTCCCCCGACTGCCCGCCCAATGGGCGGGCTGTTGGGGTCCGCCACCCACGTGCTGTGGGCGCGGGTGTGTGGGTGTGGGGGCCTAAAACTGTCCCCTTGGCTTGCATGCCCTGTGGGGGCTGCGTGCCGGGGGGGTGGTGGGGGGGCTGTCTGCGGGGGGGGGGTGGCCTGCCAACGTTGTGAGGGGCGTCTGGTGTCAGGCGCTGTCCCTCCCCCCGGCCGCCTGTCCTCTGGAGCGGGCAGCCAGGGTTCTGCGACCCGTGTGTCCCGGGTGCGGTCGGTGCGGGTGTGGGGACCCAGCACCTGCCCCACAGCGTGCGCCCTTGCGGGCCGGCGTTGCTTGCTGTGGGGCCGGCGGAAGGGCGTCCCCGGGGGGGGTGCCTTCCACCATTGTTAGGGGCGTCTGAGGTCAGGCTCTGTCCTTCCCGCGACTGCCCGCCCACTGGGCGGGCTGTTGGGGTCCGCCACCCACGTGCTGTGGGCGCGGGTGTGTGGGTGTGGGGGCCCAACACTGTCCCCTTGGCTTGCATGCCCCGTGGGGGCTGCGTGCCGCGGGGGTGGTGGGGAGCCGTCCCCGGGGGGGCTGGCCTGCCACCATTCTGAGGGGCGTCTTGTGTCAGGCGCTGTCCCTCCCCCGGCCGCCCGTCCTCTGGAGCGGGCAGCCAGGGTTCCGCGACCCGTGTGTCCTGGGTGCGGTCGGTGTGGGTGTGGGGACCCAGCACCGGCCCCACAGCGTGCGCCCTTGCGGGCCGGCGTTGCTCGCTGTGGGGCTGGAGGAAGGGCGTCCCCGGGGGGGGTGCCTTCCACCATTGCGAGGGGCGTCTGAGGTCAGGCGCTGTCCCTCCCCCGACTGCCCGCCCACTGGGCGGGCTGTTGGGGTCCGCCACCCACGTGCTGTGGGCGCGGGTGTGTGGGTGTGGGGGCCGAACACTGTTTCCTTGGCCTGCATGCCCTGTGGGCGCTGCGTGCCGCAGGGGTGGTGGGGGGCCGTCCCCGGGGGGGTTGGCCTGCCACCGTTGTGAGGGGCGTCTGGTGTCAGGCGCTGTCCCTACCCCCGCCGCCCGTCCTCTGGAGCGGGCAGCCAGGGTTCTGCGACCCGTGTGTCCCGGGTAAGGTCGGTGCTGGCGTGGGAACCCAGCACCGGCCCCACAGCGTGCGCTCCTGCGGGCTGGCGTTGCTCGCTGTGGGGGTGGCGGAAGGGCGTCCCTGGGGGGGGTGCCTTCCACCATTGTGAGGCGCCGTCTGAGGTCAGGCGCTGTCCCTCCTCCGACTGCCCGCCCACTGGGCGGGCTGTTGGGGTCCGCAACCCACGTGCTGTGGGCGTGGGTGTGTGGGTGTGGGGGCCCAACACTGTCCCCTTGGCCTGCATGCCCCGTGGGGGCTGCGAGCTGCGGGGGTGGTGGGGGGCCGTCCCCGGGGGGGGATGGCCTGCCACCGTTGTGAGGGGCGTCTGGTGTCAGGCGCTGTCCTACCCCCGGCCGCCCGTCCTCTGGAGCGGGCAGCCAGGGTTTTGCAACCCGTGTGTCCCGGCTGCGGTCGATACGGGCGTGGGGACCCAGCACCAGCCCCACAGCGTGCGCCCTTGCGGGCCGGCGTTCCTCGCTGTGGGGGTGGCAGAAGGGCTTCCCCGGGGTGGGTGCCTTCCACCATTGTGAGGGGCGTCTGAGGTCAGGCGCTGTCCCTCCCCCGACTGCCCGCCCACTGGGCGGGCTGTTGGGGTCCGCCACCCACTTGCTGTGAACGCCGGTGTGTGGGTGTGGGGGCCCAACACTGTCCCCTTGGCTTGCATGCCCTGTGGGGTCTGCGTGCCGTGGGGGTGGTGGGGGGGCTGTCTGCGGGGGGGGTGGACTGCCACCGTTGTGAGGGGTGTCTGGTGTCAGGCGCTGCTCCTCCCCCGGCCGCCCGTCCTCTGGGGCGGGCAGCCAGGGTTCCGCGACCCGTGTGTCCCGGGTGCAGTGAGTGCGGGCGTGGGGACCCAGCACCGGACCCACAGCGTGCGCCCTTGCGGGCCGGCGTTGCTCCCTGTGGGGGTGGCGGAAGGGCGTCCCCGGGGGGGGTGCCTTCCACCATTGTGAGGGGCGTCTGAGGTCAGGCGCTGTCCCTCCCCCGACTGCCCGCCCACTGGGCGGGGTGTTGGGGTCCGCCACCCACGTGCTGTGGGCGCGGGTGTGTGGGTGTGGGGGCCCAACACTGTCCCCTTGGCCTGCATGCCCTGTGGGAGTTGCGTGCCGCGGGGGTGGTGCGGGGCCGTCCCCGGGGGTTTGAGGTTTGAGGTTTGAGGTTTGACTTTGCGGGTACTAGACGCCTTTCTGCCCCGGGGGGCCACCTGGTCGGGCCAGGTGATATCCTCCCCACCGGGTCCTAGTGGGGGGCCCTCCAAGACGCACCTCCTGCCTGGTGGCGGAGGCCCCCGGGTTCACAGGGCTCGGAGCCCCGTCCCTCCCAGGCTTCCCCATTTCGCCACTCCCCGGTCAGTGCATCAATTTGCAGCCGTGGCTGCGGGCGCTTACCCATCGCGTCGCCCCCCGAATGCGTGGTCGCCCGGGGCGCCGGCGCCGCCGGGCCCGTGCTACTGGCTTGTTGCCAGTGGGACCCCCTTCAGCTGGCCTGGAAGCTGCCTAGCCCAGGGGTTGGGGCGTGGCGCAGTGCGCCACTACTGCCTTGGCGGGTGCAGTGCCCCATCCGTGTGTGCGCGGCGCTCGCGGCCGGTTCGGGGGGCTCGGGCGTCCATGGGGGGGGTGCTTTCAACAATTGTGAGGGGCATCTGTGGTCAGGCGCTCCCCCTCCCCCGACTGCCCGCCCTCCGGGGGTGCTGTTTGGGTCCGCCACCCACATGCCGTGGGCGCGGGTGTGTGGGTGTTGGGGCCCAACACTGTCCCCTTGGCCTGCATGCCCTGTTGGGGTTGCGTGCCGCGGGGCTGGTGGGGGATGACCCTGGGGGGGGTAGCCTGCCACCGTTGTGAGGGGCGTCTGGTGTCAGGCGCTGTCCCTCCCCTGGCCGCCCGTCCTCTGGGGCGGGCAGCCAGGGTTCTGCGACCCGTGTGTCCCGGGTGCAGTTGGTCTGGGCGTGGGGACCCAGCACCGGCCTGACGGCGTGCGCCCTTGCGGGCCAGCGTTGCTCGCTGTGGGGGTGGCGGAAGGGCGTCCCCGGGGGGGGGGCCGTTCTCCGTTGTGAGGGGCGTCTGGGGTCAGGCGCCTCCCCTCCCCCGGCTGCCCGCCCTCTGGGCGGGCTGTTGGGGTCCGCCACCCACGTGCTGTGGGCGTGGGTGTGCGGGCGTCGGGGCCCTGCACCGGCCCCATGGCCCGCGTGCCCTGTGGGGGGCTGCGCGCCACGGGGGTGGCGGGGGGCGTCTGGGTTCAGACACCCCCTCACCCCTGCTGCCCGCCCTCCAGGCGGGCTGCCGGGGCCCGCTGGCCGCGTGCTGCTGGTGCGGGTGTGGGTGTGTGCGGTGTGGGTGGTGCCTGTGCGGTGCGTGCGGAGGGGAAGGGCGCACAGGTGGCGTGCACAGCGCGGATGTCGATGGAGCCGACCTGCCCTCGCCCCTCCTGGCTGAGGCGCAGTCAATTGATTGTGTGATCAGCGCCGTATATTTTAGCACGGCTCAAGGGACTGCACCAGTTCACCCTGACCCTCTCACTTGTACAACAGAGGCCAATGGACTGGGTTCAAGACGGAGGAACCAAGACACACTCCACGTATTATACGCTTCTTAGTGTGCCCTATAATACACTGTTCCTGAACCCAGTTTCAAGCAAGCAAGCTTAAGGACTTCGCCCATTCCCTTATGGAACGTAGGGCGAAGCCCTTGGTAACCTGGCAAGCGTTCATACCGCGTGCACAGCGCGTGGCCTACTGTCAATCCCTTTAATGCCTCGTGCGCACGCATGCAGGGAAGAAAGGTGAGATCAAAACCACTGTAACCACACTGACTCAACCAGAAGGTGAGCTCCTCCTGGGCTTACCTACCTTACTCACCATGCATCGTGTGAATGCCGAAGTGAAGCGAACGCAAAAGAAACCTAAGCGTTTAAACAACCCTATTGCGAGTTATAAAGAACCCTAAGCGTTTAGTTGCATCGTGTGGCTTGCACGATTCTTCCTGTTGTGACTGTCTTGTCATCCGCGAAAAGAAGAACAGGAAATGGCGAATGAGAGTCGACGGCACAACGCAAAACAAGCCTAAGCGTCTAAGACAACCCTACTTTAACGCACGAACGACGCAAACACGAGCACACACTTCTCCTTTGGACCTGTGAAGAGAAGGAAAGGTGGGTGCATGCACAAGGAAGTGTGGCAATGGGTGTATGTCATGCAGGCAGTACCAAAAAAAAGTAGGCACTTCTTGCCTTGGGCCTTGGAGGTTAAGCCTAGTGGTCTCCCACCTCAGGACCCCTGTACTCAAATGTGTCTATCTTTCATTGTGGTTCTGCTTTGTAACTGATTCTGAATTCAGTTGCTTGGCCAAGCTGGCCAAGCCATACCCTGTATCTGACCTAGCCTATTTGCCCCAGATTCCTGACCAACACCATTGCATTCCAAAAGGTGCACATGAGGTGCTTAAGACTATTTCTGAGGCCAGACACATGTCGGTTTTCCATATAAAAATCATTTGTTTTATCCATCTGTGATTGAATCTTTGTACTTAAGCCTGCTTTGTTTATCTGCAGCCCTTCTGTGATACACTGGATTTCAAAACTATTCATTGATTCGATCCACATCCTGTTCTTGCTCTACTTGCTGCTTTGGTCCTGTTTTTCAACACCAAAACGTGCAGGATTTCATCAGAACCATTAGGGCATAAATCAAGGATATCTTTCTGGTAGCAGAGGCATCCCTTGAGAACCTTTCGAACGGACTCCGAGAAATACACAAGCCAAGCCCAGCAAACAAAATGTCCACTCCATCTGTGCAACTGTCTTCCAGGACTGGGCCAATTCGGAGTGTACAAGTACAACTGGGCAGTGGGCTCATCCCAATGAGCGAGCCCAAGCTCAGAGTTGCATCTGGGTCTCAAGAAGCTCCAGGTCACAGAAGGGCGGAAAAAAAAACGCCCAGAGTATCACCCGTAACCACTGAGGCCTTAGCGGCCCGTGGTGACGGCCTGCAGCACCTCCGCAGGCGAGCCCTGCCCTCGGCCTGCCCTGCATCTCCGTCTACGGCAGGGGGAGGCTCTGAAGAACTGGACGAATTAAGAAGGAGAATGGACGAGTACCTGCTCCACAAAAAGTACTACAAGTACGTCCGAGAGGATGATGGCTAAGAACCTCTCGAAGCCCTGGGGTCTCCACCACAAACGGACATGGGGTCTTCTTATTACTCTTGCCCACCTACGGTCTTGGCAGACACAGTATCTCTACGCAGACGCCCAAGAGGGTCTGCTTGGCGTCCAGAGCTGTCAACAACCATCAGAACCCCCGAAGCGTTTCCAGTTCATGTTGAGCATCCCCATCTACGAGGGCCAACCTATGGTGCCCTGGATCGTACGGCCGAGCTACTGGCCAAGCTGCAACCTGGATCCGAAGAACCGGATGTGACAGCCCTGTCTGAAGCTGTCAGGGCAAAATTGGGTATCATCGAACCCTTACCCAAGCCGGCGTTGGCGTCACCTTCCCCCTGACTGAGCACGCTCGCCGATGATCTCAAACAATCAAGGGTTTCCAGGTTACTGCCCAAGGTCACATGCCCCAGCCCCTTTCGTCCCCGTGCCAGAACAGTCCCCATCGCTGAGCTACAGGACGTGCCCGTGACTGAGACTGAGAAAGAGGGGCTAACAGCTCTGGCACCTCTCGCTGGCAGACCCCCCCCCCTTCAGACCCAACCTCAGGAAGTGGGAAGAGTGGCAAACCTATTGTCTAGGCGAACATCCAGCTGGAGTTGCCGGCGTTCGACCCTAAATACCTGCCGGAATGGGCAGAGGAATTCGCCGAATTTCTTTCACTCACCGGCCAATCTCTTGTGGATGTGGCCACGAAATGTTCACTTTTGAAGCATTCATGCAAAACGATATTTCTGCAAAAACAGGTGAAGCAGATTGTAAAAACCTGTTCGACTTGGGCTGAGGTTTTCCAAAGATTGGAGAAAATTTTCCCGGTCTACAAAACAGTCCTCAGTGTGCGTACACAGATTGAGGAGCTCCCTATGCTCCCTGAAGTTCCTTCCGCTGCGCGAATCTCCGAGTATGTGTGCGACCTGGAGTATCTGTTCTCACGAATGAACCTTGGTTCCTATGGACCCACGGAACTCCACCTGTGGCTTGTGGGTAAAATCCCCACACGTAAGTGGGAAGATTGCAGTTCCACCTCAGAGGGGACGACACGGACCCATACGTACAATGATCTTGTGGACCTGCTCAGCGAACTGGCCCTTGAGAGGGAGAATGACTCCCATATGGAAAAACATTCCTCAAGAGACACCTGGGGAAAGGTGCCAACCCTACCCCTGAACGTGGTGAGGCAGAAGGGCCTAAAAATCCCACTAAAACGAACAAGGGTGGTGGCAAGGGAGGGGGGTAACCTACGTGCCATGAGAGAGGTCAAACCTGAAGCAGGTGCACCCCCGGTCTTCTACTTTAAACCTGTCAATGACAAGGGAAAGCCCTGAAGCTGTCAAAATCGAGGAACAGAGCTGTCCAATGCTACAACAGTGCCACCAATGACTGCCGCAGAGGAGCTTACTCGTAGTGAGGATAAGCAAAGTCTTAACCATTCCTTTAATGACTGTTACAAGCACGCGGGAACGCACACAGACACACACAGATAACCTGTAAGACGCAGCCCTGCTGAAACGTCGTTTCTTCTCTGGAGTATGGGCCGCTGCGGTCGTCAACCTTGGTACTGAACTTGGAGGCCTTACAAACAGGGTGCGCTATGAAAAATGCAGGCCAGTGCGACGTGGGGCGAGTTCCGAACGTGTCTTCAAAGCAAAGCGCTGGAAACCCAACTCCACGTGCGCGTCATAGCGAACCCTCAGTCGACTGCCACTTTTGGATCACCTCCTCCTTCTACCTCCACGACAACCACGCGGCTTGTGTTGCTTGCGAACTCCTCCTGAGGCAGCGGCCTGCATCAGGCTTCGAACTTGCAGCACCATGGGCGGCGTACAACTACCGGGCTTGCTCAAGAGGGCACGCACAAACAAGATTCCACGGGGTAACCAACAGCATGTGTGGGCCTTATCAGCTGCAACACACAAAGGCCTCCGGCACTACTCAACACTCTCAGAGTGGCGACAAACACGGCGGAGGGTGTACTCAGGGCATTTCAGCGCAGCTATGTACGCGTCATGGGGACAACCATAAGTTGGTGGAGAAGCAAACACCAGATCTCCACGTTCGTGACAAGTACAGACCAAGTCTCTGTTCAGTACCTCACTGTCGTGACAGTCGAGTCTCAGACCTTCAAACCTTCGCACAAAAATGTCATCTGGCGACGACAGACCAATAGGACTCTCTGATTCCTGTTCCCAAAGACCGCGAATGTGATCCCATTCTCCTATCAACTCGATCCGAACTTCGCTCTCTGCAACTGAAAAGACAGCAGGGCACTAAAGATTCGGAAAACAGTGACCCATCAGGATCATTTCGGGTGTACCATCACCTGTGGGTATTGTGGCAAACGTGGTCACTACGAGGACGAATGTCACATCAAAAAACGTGAGAGTGATAAACACAAACACCAGGAGGCTGAACGCCAGAAAGCCCAAACTCCCACCAGAACTCCCCAGAATGCGGACAAGGATGGTAACCGAGGAGGCAAGGGGGGGGGCAAGTGTGGAAACCTCAACCCCGAGAGGCGCTCATCAACGCCCGCTAGTTCTCCTTCTCCTGATGCTGCTGAACCCAAGAAACGCCCACAGGGGGATAAGGCCTCCCCTGAGAGGTCTAACCTCAAGAAGAGGCGACTGGCCATCCTCGCTCATGTCTGCTGGAGTGGTGGTGAAATTACCATCTGAGGAGTAGGGGGGCGGCTCTGAAGAGAAGGACTTAGTTTTCTGGATCCTCGTGAAAATTGCGGATCAAGTTTTTCGGGCAGTGCTTGACACCGACGCAACACTCTCTATAGTGCCCCGGCGCCTGCTAAAGACTTTCAAGAAATTTAAGACTGTGGCCATAAGAGTAGGGGATGGGCGAACCATCCATTACTTGGGGGGCGTCGATGTGTGTATTTGTCTTGGCGACCAATCTGTGACGCAACAATGCAGAGTGTTGGACACTGACGCCTTTGACATCGTCATTGGCACCGACTTCCTGCGAAGAAACCCCTAGGTTAAAATCTTGTCTCTCCAATGCCCCTATGCTCTACACTGCGACTTTGGCAGTGGCTCTTCTCCATACCTTTGGAGCTGCCAGGACGAAAAGAGTCTGGGCTGCGCTACGCAGCAAAGACTAACTATCGTACTGAAAACTACCAACTGGCCCGTCACGTCCTTGAAAATGGACTGGGGGCCCTGCAGGTATCCCTGGACGAGATCCAGGTTGAATGGTTCGCGAGCCAACACCAGCAGAAAATGCAGTTGTATTGCTCGAAATATTTGAATAACACTTTCCGTTTCTTCTGGAAAGCAATGGGCCTAGCGTATGCCAACCCTCCCTTCTCCCTGCTCGCGAAGGTTCTAACCAAAATCTCTTATGAGGGAGGAAGGGTTGTCATGTGTACTCCTGACTGGGGTTGGTCAGGTGAACACGCTTATTGGCGCCAACTGCTGGACCGAATGACTGTGGGAAGAGTGCAACTCCCCAATCGTTGCATCTATGTGCCTGAGGATTCAGACACAGCAATGCAGGCCCCTGAATGGGCCAGTTTCTTATCCATTGTCGATGGATCCCTCAACCCTGTACCCCTGTGTAATCTGGACCAGGTGGTACTGAAAGAGACCATGGCTGAAAATCGTGGCCTCACCCTTTTTGATCTCAAAAAACAATCTCCTGAGCACCTTTCAGCCACACTTACAGGGTGTGAATCCCATGATGACGATCTGGAACCTGCTGCTGTGAGGAAGGATGCTGACGACCAAAGGTCTGAAACCGCCAGCTCTAATCCCTCTGTTGATCCCAGCTGTGTTGAACTCAAACACAATGCCTTCTTGGACCAGCTGTTGCTGGAGGAGGTAGACCTGGGATCAACCTTAGAACAAACTTCCCCTGTTGGTAAACCTGTGCTGCATGTGCAGCATACTTGCTCAGGACAACCCGTGGCTCAGAGCTCTGACGCTCTACCGCGGCCTGCTTCTAAAAATATGCCACTGTTAGAGCATGACACTCAGAAACTCCGACGACTGTTGTACCTGAGGGCCGAAGGTATTGAGCGCCAGGAACGGCTTCCATACCTCAGACAGACCTGCAAATGCTGCATCTGGACTGAGGAGGACGATGAGTCCTACAAGCTACCTGACCCTGAGGTTTCACTAGTGTATTCTCTGCACTATGGGCAACAATTTCCCCCTGAGTGGCATGATAGCTCAATACCCGCCGACACTGCTGATCGGCAGAAAAAGAATGAGCATGGTAAGAGCAACCTCCATGCTGAGGAGGATTTCGGGCAGAAAATGGAGAGTCTGAACCTTGACCCCCGACTGAGGAAACTGCTCCTGACATATGAGGAGGTGTTCGGCGCCTTGCTGCCTCCCCTGTCCTGCAAAAAACTGGTCAGGATGGACCTCAAAATGAGACCTGAGTTTGAGAAGACGCGGGTGAGACGTCGTCCCTATCCTGCTCCTCAGGAACAGGTTGAGGAACCCGAGCGCCAGATCCAGGAATGCATTGACGCTGGCCTCGTTGAAGAGTATAACAAGGGGGACTACCCCGATCACTGCAGTCCCTGCTTCCTGGTTGCTAAACCTGGATCAACTGCCCTGCGACTGGTTGTTGAGTATGGTGAAGTCAACAAGAAAACCCAAAACAACTCGGGGAGTATTCCCAACATGGAAAACACCCTGGAGCGTATTGCCAAATGCCGGTACAAAACCAAATGGACAAACGCAGTGGTTTCTGGCAGGTTGACCCAACAGCCGCAGCTGAGGAACTGCTGGGCTTTGCAACCCCTAAGGGTCGTGTGTTTAAATGGAAGGTCATGCCATTTGGGGTGGCCAACGCCCCGGCACTACTCCAAGAACTGATGAACAAAATTTTCTACATACTGAGGCGCAGACCTCTTGTACAGGAGTTGATTTCCCGAGGGGCAAAAATGGAGGCCCACATCGATGACGTGAGTTTGGGTACTAATACCGAAGAGGACCATATCCTTCTCCTCCGTGAGTTTTTTATTGTTTGTTGAGTGTTCTTAACCGCATCAACTTGTTCTGGGGCTCACGTCCCCCAAAAAGAGACCTCATGAGAGTATGTACACCACATGGAGCAGATACTACATCACGGAGGCTGCTTGCCAAGGGAAGGCTGTGTTGGCTCTGATGGTGTGGTTAGACGAATGCTGAGATACCCTGGAGGAGGGGGGGGGGGGGGCTCGGGAAGGGGCAGAGGGTCGAAGGGGTCAAGTGGAGGGGACAGAAAGTCACTGGATGGACGGAAAAAATTTCGGCTGTCCTGAGAGGCGCTGTGACGGGGAGGGCAGACGTTGCGTTGCACCTAGTAGGGGTAGGCCTGGAGGTGAGGGGTAAGCGTGTTGGACGGTAGCGTCCTCGGGGGGGTGGGGGTGAGAGAGGACGGGTCGCTTTTGTGTGTTTGAGAGGTGCCCAAGTGATGGACGTCTGATTGCGCTGTGGCGACCGTAGGCGTTTTTGTGGTTGCCGCGGGCATGAGTGTTGAGTAGGACGTGGAATAGCTGACGGGGGGGGGGGGCGAGGAGGTGCCGATGCGTTGCTGGATTGACGTTTTGAGTTTCTAGGCGTGCGACGGATGGCTGGCTGTGGTTTGGCTGGACCTGATTTGGACAGCTTCTTTAAGGCGTGCCTGGGGAGAGATGGGGGGTGTTGGTACGTGCGGCGGGTCCGGGGGGGGATCGGGAAAGAGGTACTGAATGCACCGTGTGAAACCAAGAAACGATTGAGAGGGACAGGAGGGTGGGCCCACAGTATAGGATCCCATGGAAGAGGATTGAAACAGAGCCAGTCATGTTCTTGACGGTAATCCCCTTCCATGCCCTTTACCCGCTTCGCGAGGGCTTGGCCAAGCGTGGCCTTGTGCTCAGCGTGAGTGGAGCATGCAATGGGCTGAGATAGGCAGGACCAGAGGGACTTTGGTACCAGGGGGCAACACTATTCATTTATTCGATCCACATCCTGTTCTTGCTCCACTTGCTGCTTTTGGTCCTGTTTTTCAACACCAAAACTTGCAGGATTTCATCAAAACCATTAGGGCATAAATCAAGGATATCTTTCTGGTAGCAGAGGCACCCCTTGAGAACCTTTCGAACGGACTCCGAGAAATACACAAGCCAAGCCCAGCAAACAAAATGTCCACTCCATCTGTGCAACTGTCTTCCAGGACTGGGCCAATTCGGAGTGTACAAGTACAACTGGGCAGTGGGCTCATCCCAACGAGTGAGTCCAAGCTCAGAGTGGCATCTGAGTTCAAGAAGATCCAGGTCACAGAAGGGCGGAAAAAAAACGCCCAGAGTATCACCCGTAACCACTGAGGCCTTAGCGGCCCGTGGTGACGGCCTGCAGCACCTCCGCAGGCGAGTTGCAGCCTCCCGCTCCCGCTCGGCCTGCCCTGCATCTCCGTCTACGGCAGTGGGAGGCTCTGAAGAACAAGACGAATTAAGACGCCCACTTGGTCCCTAGTTTCATCTTAAGAAGCTTATCTTCTTAAGATGAAAAATTCATCTGAAGATGAAAAGTAAGAAGAAAAATAAGAAGAATAATCTGCTGAACTATTTGTTTTGGGTTCCACCTTTTTGCCTACACTTTTTTGTAGTTTTACAGTTCTGGGGATTCTTTGCACCTTTGCAGTTGTAAACATTTACATTTATCATTGCAGCTATGAAGTTGATGGATTGCTTGATTGATCATTAGGATTTGCCCAAATCAAAAATCCGACCCCTATTGTTGGGCACATCCGCCTTTTGTTTGCCTGTTTTTTTCAGAGCAATGGAAACCGCAATTCAACAATCACAAACAGCAATCAAGAAGATAACACATCAAGACACAGCTTATGGCGACGATGCTGCCACGTTACTAGCAGCTTTCTTTGATGGTTCTACTCTTGGTCGCTCCCTATTCCACCAAATCAACAAGAAAATGCAACTCACCGCAAGAAATGTTGACCTGCACGATTTTACAAAACGTTGGTGTAGCCCTATACAAGCTGTGTCCTTGATTGTGGCACTTGGCCTCTCCCGGGCAAAATACAGGCACCTCCTGTCCTTTGCAAGTGCCAAGCAGCAGGCGTACTTCAATGGCACCGGGATTCGTGTTCGCAATTTGTTCCCGGGTCGACGGACTGTGGAGGACACATGGAAAAGTCTCACAAGCCTTTGTGCATTGGAGTCACCTACATGGTACAACAACACCGTCTCAATTTCCTGACCACTCGGAGAATGGCTGGAATATGTGCAGTCCCAGGATGCTATCTCGGACACTGTTGCAGACCCGCAGGATGGTATCACTTTGATTATCTGAGGCGATGGTTATCCGGTTGCGGGATGTAGTTGGACACAGTTGAATGTGTCCATCATGGACCATGGTCGCCATGCATAGACAACCAGCCACATGTGGGTGATTCCACTGGCCTATGCAAGCAATGAGGACATGGAGGACCTGAAAATTCTTTGGAAAACCAATGTGGAGGTGTGCTGCGCTGCATTCTTCGTAATGTTTCATCGTAAGATGAATTTTTCCTCGTAAGATGAATTTTTCATTGTAAGAAGAAAATTTAAGAAGAAAAAGTTCTCTCTTCCCTGCAGGCCATTCAGCAAATCTTGACGACTGGTTGCATTTCTCTGCGGTGTGGCATGGTGCCGGGTACCTGCAAATTTGGTGGCGACCTACCGTTTCTCTGTGGTATCCTCGGACTCAGTACAACTTGGATGGTTCCTTCCCCACTCTCCTATGGTATTTGGTCTGATGTGCACCAAGAATTCATTGGGAGGGAAAGGCAGAGAACACCTGAGGAGGACGCACAATGCAGAGGCAAACTGCCTGTTGTACAGGCTGGAAAGGGAGTCAAATATGAACCCATGTTTGACACTGATAGATCATCATTTTTCCCTTGTATTCTACACATCATGATGATGTGTGGTAAGCTGATGTTATCCTTTACACGCAAGGTTGCACTGGACTTGCCCAACGACAGGGTGCGGCTGCTGAAAGCGACGTTCAAGGCTGCCAACATCCGATGGAGAGGGTTGCACAAGGAGTCTGCACCAGATGGCCAGGGAGTCCAGCGTCTGCTTTGCGCTTGGGATACAGTGGCACACGTGTTGAGCATTCACAGATCTGCAGCAGATGAGGCTGTGCGGCAGCTGGGTGAAGTACTGCGCGAACTGTATCACTCTGGGCCGCCGGTTGACGGCTTGGAAGATCGGGGGGAGCTAGCGGCACGCAACTTCCAGTTGCATTGTGCTCCCCATTCCAAATCGTCGTATCTGTACATCCTCATCCTTGACATGAAAACCATTTTCAGCGAATGTCGCAACTTGGGAGTGGGTCTGGCGATGTTTTCAAACGACCTGACAAAAACCATGAATGCAATTATGAAGGGAATCTACCTCCAGCACAGCAGCAGAGGGGGTGGTTCTGCAACAGAATATGGATTGGGCGAAGCCTTTGCACTAAGACAGACCATTCTGCATGTTTTTCTATTGAATCATGCACATCTGGAAGCCCATGGCGTGCCACGACCCTGCACATCACATCTAGCATCACTGCATCGCTCAATACAGCAGCCAAAATGGACAAAGATTTCAAAGAATTTCTGGAGTTCAAGAAGTGGAAAGAGGTATGCTGTGAAAACAATGATGATACTAACAATAATAATAATAACAATAATTTTTTCAAAAAAGTTTTTTGAAATTTTCTTCGTCGGGAAAATTGATCTTAAAAATTCTTCTTAAGAAGAAATATTCATCGTAAGAAGAAAAATTCGTCGTACGAAGAAAAAATTCGAAAAAACAGAAAAAATTGCAAAACCGGAAAGGAAAAGTATTTTTGGCAGACAACGCCATTTCTGCCACCTCAGGCCCAGAAACAAGCTCCGGCAGCCACGATGACTCGAAGCAAGGAGCTGCCAGCTGCAGATCAATTGGTTCACACACCAACACAATTGGCTCAGGACCCTGTGCGACAACTTGACCTCAGTGCTACGGACAGTGCACGCAGTGCACTTGGCAGCCCCCTTTCTGAAATGTCTGGCTACAAGCTATCTAGCCATGAGAAGGTGGTCCTGGAGGAACGCCACGTGAACCCAACGTTATTGAAGTGCCTGGAGGATGATGTTGATATTCCTGGGCCGTCTACACCCATTTACACTGACCCTACCATGGTGCACGTGACACTCAATCGTGCTTTTGGTCGTTGTCGGAACAAGCTTACGAAGCAGCACCAGAGCATGAGCCTGGATGCCTGGGTTACAGCAAATCAGCTGGCTGGCCAACGACCTTTTGGTGTCCCATTGACTGAAAAGCAGTGAAATAATCCACCCCGTCAGCCTCTGGTGCCTCCAACCGCCCTGCTAAAATTGGTGGGAGTCATCTGGAAATTACATGGAGTTGTTGAGCTTCATGCTGAAGCGGGGGAATGGATGCTATGGTTTTCCAGCACCCCCGCACCTGACATTTGGAATATTCCTATCCCTGAGGGGAAGCAGAAAGGGACACCTCCAGTAACATCTGCGCCACCACCTGCTATGAGATCGACATCTGCACCATTACAAGAACCAAGTGAGCCTCCATCACCAGTAGCAGCAGCACCGAATCGGAGCGCGACGTTGATGGCATCCGTGACTGCTGGACTGCAGGAGAACGCGACAAAGCAGCGCCAATATGAGGTAGGCAACCTGTGAAGAGGTGCGCGGGTAACGTGCGACCATTCATGTTAAAAATTCATCGTAAGACAAATAACTCATCGTAAGAAGAAAGCAATTCGTCGTACGACGAAACGGTACGAAAAATGTCGTTCGTTCATTGCTCTTTCTTCAGGTTGAAGCTGTTGAGTGCTCAGCTGTAGGAGTACGATTTGTTGTGGGCAATATTGTTACTGACCTTAGGGTTCAGCATGTTCTCACTGCAGGAGGCATCCTAAACTCACTGAGACGTGCAC
The DNA here is from genome assembly GCA_964036045.1 of Eutreptiella sp. 'Long Island Sound 2002'. Taxonomy (NCBI): domain Eukaryota; phylum Euglenozoa; class Euglenophyceae; order Eutreptiales; family Eutreptiaceae; genus Eutreptiella; species Eutreptiella sp. 'Long Island Sound 2002'. The sequence continues at coordinate 47,081,516 of OZ038378.1, forward strand.
CCGCTCAAACATTGGGGATGCTACAAGCATTGGAGACCGATGAGAACGCAGCAAGAGCAATGCAGCATGAGCAGAAAAAGGCTGTTCAATGGGAGCCCTGGCAGAGCCCATTGAAAACGGCAACAACAACCGTGAAAATTGCAAACCCATTAACCCCAATGCCGTGGGGACACTGCTTGCCCTCCAGGAACAAGCCACAAGGACGGGCACACCAAAGAGTAATGCAAAAAGTAATGAAAAAAGCGAACCGACAAAAGCAGCACCACCAGCCACCAGAAAACGCAAGTGGGAATCTGAGTCTGAAAAAAAGGCGTCAGAGGAACCTTAGGAGGATGAAGTTGAAGATGAGGAAGAGGAAGATGACAGTGATGCCAGCGATGAAGGCGTCACCCAAACAATTCCAGCCAAGGGAATGAAGTTGTCGTATGTCCCATACCAGGCGGAGGCCACTGACGAATGGAAGGTGGCACCAGGGATTGCTCATCGGTTTTATGATCCTAGAGGAATGAAAGTATCTGACGAACTAGTGGCTGAAGTGGAGCGGACTAAGAGCACTATCTATTGGCTTCCTGACCATGCGACCGATAAGAGCTGGAACGTGGAAGGTCAATACCTTGCTGCTCGCATCGCGTTTCGCACTCGCAAAGAAGCCGAGGTTTACTGCAAAGGCATGACGCTGGCACTGAAGAAGCGCAAGATGAAGGAACAGCAGCAGAAGGAGCGCGAAGTCCGCAAGGCACGCAAGGCAGAAGCTGCTGCAGAACTAGCTGTACCACCAGCACGGGCTGCAGATCAAGAAAAGCCCGGGGAACAAACAGATAAGGTGTCAGAAGGTGCAGGTGCGAGTGGTGCAGCGCCTGACGGTGCAGAGCCCAACTGAACGTGTCTATTTTGATTGCCATTGACTGTTGGAAGCGCCTGTTACGACTTTCACTGTTACTGTGTCAGATTTTGGTGCGGATTTTTGCATGTCGCTCCTGTCGCGCTAAACTCATGGTAAACTTTCATCTTACGACGAAATTATTCTTCGTACGACGAACTTTCTGTGAAAAAGCGTTCCGTGCAAAAAGTTACGGCGACAGGCAGAAACAGCGGCACACACGCGCACGGCATCTGCAGCAGGCACCCGAGCACAGATTTGGAACCAATGTGACCGAAAAAATGAAGGCATGATGAAAAAGATTTAATTTCAAGATTTTCATCTTAAACATTCTAAGATGAATATTGAGTTCTGGTAAGATGAAACTAGGGACCAAGTGGGCGCGCGGAGTCTTCATCTACGGCAGTGGGAGGCTCTGAAGAACAAGACGAATTAAGAATGACAATGGACGAGTACCTGCTCCACGAAGAGTACTACACGTCTGTCCGAGGGGATGATGGAGAAGAACCTCTCGAAGCCCTGGGGTCTCCACCACAAACGGACATGGGGTCTTCTTATTACTCCGGCCCACCTACGGACTTGGCAAACACAGTATCTCTACGCAGACGCCCAAGAGGGTCTGCTTGGCGTCCAGAGCTGTCAACAACCATCAGAACCCCCGAAGCGTGTCCAGTTTATGTGGAGCATCGCCATCTACGAGGGCCAACCTATGGTGCCCTGGATCGTACGGCCGAGCTACCGGCCAAGCTGCTATGTGGATCCGAAGAACCGGATGTGACAGCCCTGTCTGAGGCTGTCAGGGCAAAATTGGGTATCACTGAACCCTTACCCAAGCCGGCGTTGGCGTCACCTTCCCCCTGACTGAGCAAGCTCGCCGATGATCTCAAACAATCAAGGGTTTCCAGGTTACTGCCCAAGGTCACATGCCCCAGCCCCTTTCATCCCCGTGCCAGAACAGTCCCCATCGCTGAGCTACAGGACGTGCCCTTGACTGAGACTGAGAAAAAGGGGCTAACAGCTCTGGCACCTCTCGCTGGCAGACCCCCCCCCCCCTTCAGACCCAACCTCAGGAAGTGGGAAGAGTGGCAAACCAATTGTTCAGGCCAACATCCAGCTGGAGTTGCCGGAGTTCGACCCTAAAAACCTGCCCAAATGGGCAGAGGAATTCGCCGAATTTCTTTTACTCACTGGCCAATCTCTTGTGGATGTGGCCACTAAATGTTCACTCTTGACGCATTCATGCAAAAACAAATTTTTGCAAAAACACGTGAGGCAGATTGTAAAAACCTGTTCGACTTGGGCTGAGGTTTTCCAAAGATTGAAGAAAACTTTCGCGGTCTACAAAACAGTCCTCAGTGTGCGTACACAGATTGAGGAGCTCCCTATGCTCCCTGAATTTCCTTCCGCTGCGCGAATCTCCGAGTATGTGTGCGACCTGGAGTATCTGTTCTCACGAATGAACCTTGGTTCCTATGGACCCACGGAACTCCACCTGTGGCTTGTGGGTAAAATCCCCACACGTACGTGGGAAGATTGCAGTTCCACCTCAGAGAGGACGAGACAGACCCATACGTACAATGATCTTGTGGACCTGCTCAGCGAACTGGCCCTTGAGAGGGAGAATGACTCCAATATGGAAACAAATTCCTCAAGAGACACCTGGGTAAAGGTGCCAACCCTACCCCTGAACGTGGCGAGGCAAAAGGGCCTAAAAATCCTAACTAACAAGGGTGGTGGCAAGGGAGGGGGATAACCTACGTGCCATAAGAGAGGTCAAACCTGAAGCAGGTGTACCCCCGGTCTTCTACTTTAAACCTGTCAATGACAAGGGAAAGCCCTGAAGCTGTCAAAATCGGGGAACAGAGATGTCCAATGCTACAACAGTCCCACCAATGACTGCCGTAGAGGAGCTTACTCGTAGTGAGGATAAGCAAAGTCTGAACCATTCCTTTAATGACTGTTACAAGCGCGCGGGAACGCACGCAGACACACACAGATAACCTGTAAGACGCAGCCCTGCTGAAACGTTGTTTCTCTTCTGGAGTATGCGCCGCTGCGGTCGTCAACCTTGGTACTGAACTCGGAGGCCTTACAAACAGGATGCGCAATGAAAAATGCAGGCCACTGCGACGTGGGGCGAGTTCCGAACGTGTCTTCAAAGCAAAGCGCTGCAAACCCAACTCCAAATGCGCGTCATAGTGAACCCTCAGTCGACTGCCACTTTTGGATCACCTCTTCCTTCTACCTCCAGGACAACCACGCGGCTTGTGTTGCTTGCGAAGTCCTCCTCAGGCAGCCGCCTGCATCAGGCTTCGAACTTGCAGCACCATTGGCGGCGTACAACTACTGGGCTTGCTCAAGAGGGCACGCACAAAAAAGATTCCATGGGGTAACCAACAGCATGTGTGGGCCTTATTGAAGCGGTATGGGGTGCTTCACCCATACCCGCTGCCCAGCCTGTGGCGCTCTTCGCCAGGCCAGATCAGGAATTTTCCTGCTGATGCTACGGCATCTTGATTTCTGTGGGATTTCTGTAAAATACCCCAGAAATCGTCATTTTACGTCTTTTCTGGACTGGCGACGACAGTCGTCGCCTGCGCGACGCAGCTCCAGATCGAGAATTTAACTCTCGATTTCTGAAGATTTTAGGCAATTTTATTATTGTTTTATCGTTTTTAGAAATAAAAGATTGTAGCGTGACCTTTTTCGCGGCGTTCCGCGAAGGTCCATTTTTGCGAAAAGTGGCGCGTTCACGCATTTTTCAAAAAATGCTGAGGCGAATCCAGGAATCGCCCAGACGCCTATGGCGTAGCCCAACAGTGGGCCCTTTCATATGTAGGTTGAATTGGCGCAGAAACGCGTCGTGTCGACTACGCGACGCGTTGGGGGGAGACGAGCAAAATGAGTGTTTTTGACTCAAAAATCACTTTATTTTGTTGTTTTTCGCCCAGAAACCACTGGTTGGCCCAGTTTGGGCAGGATCTCAGTGGAGATCCTGATGGCGACGCCTCGTAGCCGTCAGATTTTCTGATGGCGGCGACGCCGTCGCCTTCATTTCGCCCCTTTTTCTAAGCTATTTTATAGTTTAGAGGTGATACATATACATTGTTCATGACAACGCATTTATTTTGCATATTTATTTTACATATACCATCTCTTTGTCCATAGACGCCAGATTGTGTCCGCGGACGCTCCCCGTGGGGTGAGCAAGGATTCCAAGACCATTTACGCAACTCCAATGGAATCGAAGTTTGGAATAGACTTCATGTAGTACTTGGAGAGGTTGGGGTGATGGGTTGAGGGATTTTCAATTTTTCAATTTCAATTTCGATTTTTCTGTGGACGCACCGACATCACCCCCGCCGAAAATGCTTCAAAATGGTCTTGCCGCTGTCCGCGTGGTTCACTGGCGGACCTGTCGATGAGCTCCCACAACGTCGAGGTCCGATCTGCTGCCTGGTTTTCGACAACTCCCGCAGCGCAACAGACTGCAGCCTAAGGTATTGCACTGGTGGAAATACAGTGCAAGAAGGGACGCCTGGGCCAAGACTGGCCCCCAAGGCAACAGCAGCGACGACGACAGCCCTGAGATCAGCTCCAGGAGCTCCTGCGACGACGACGACTATCCCAGCAGAGGTCTTCAGAAAATCTGGACCCTGCAGCAGCTTGACAAGTGGAGTGGATGGCAAATCCCAAGAGCAACGACAGCAGGTCGCGCGGAGAGCGCCCCGCGTCCACCAGTAACCAAATCAGGCGCGTTAATTCGTCGTCTTGGGTTGGTTGACCCTCCGGGAGGTCCCTTCCTAAATAGGCGTGGGGCGCCTTGGGTAGGAAATGACCCTAAATCCCCCAAATCAGGTGCGTTCATTCGTCACCTTGGGTTGGGAATCGACCCTAAAAGGCACGAGGAATTCGTCGCCTTGGGCAGGAAATGGCTCTAAATTCAGGCGCGGTGGAAGGCCTTGCCTTGGGTTTGACCCTAAAGAATTTTTTCCGAATTTTCCGAATTTATTCCATTATTGACTTCCATGCCCATGGAGAAAAAGGGCCAATATGTGCGCCTAAGCGCCATCAGTCAGGGCGGAAGGCCCTGCAGCGCCCCTGGTTTGGTCACCAGAGGCTACGAGGAGTGCCAGAGACCAGTGTGGTCGCCTGAGGGGCAATTGCCCTATGAATATCTCAAGATCAAAAATAAAAAAAATTTTTTTTTTACATGTGTGTGGTGCTCCCCCCCATGTAAATTACTCACGAAGCCCCCCCCCCCCCACTGTCCTGATGAATCAGAGTTGAAACCAGGGCACTGCAGGGGTCAGAGCGCCTCCTTGGCCTTGCCTTCCTTTGGATATAGGCAAGGCTTCTAAGGAGGGGGGTGAAGTGGTATGGGGTGCTTCACCCATACCCGCTGCCCAGCCTGTGGCGCTCTTCGCCAGGCCAGATCAGGAATTTTCCTGCTGATGCTACGGCATCTTGATTTCTGTGGGATTTCTGTAAAATACCCCAGAAATCGTCATTTTACGTCTTTTCTGGACTGGCGACGACAGTCGTCGCCTGCGCGACGCAGCTCCAGATCGAGAATTTAACTCTCGATTTCTAAAGTGGCGCGTTCACGCATTTTTCAAAAAATGCTGAGGCGATTCCAGGAATCGCCCAGACGCCTATGGCGTAGCCCAACAGTGGGCCTTTTCATATGTAGGTTGAATTGGCGCAGAAACGCGTCGTGTCGACTACGCGACGCGTTGGGGGGAGACGCGCAAAATGAGTGTTTTTGACTCAAAAATCACTTTATTTTGTTGTTTTTCGCCCAGAAACCACTGGTTGGCCCAGTTTGGGCAGGATCTCAGTGGAGATCCTGATGGCGACGCCTCGTAGCCGTCAGATTTTCTGATGGCGGCGACGCCGTCGCCTTCATTTCGCCCCTTTTTCTAAGCTATTTTATAGTTTAGAGGTGATACATATACATTGTACATGACAACGCATTTATTTTGCATATTTATTTTACATATACCATCTCTTTGTCCATAGACGCCAGATTGTGTCCGCGGACGCTCCCCGTGGGGTGAGCAAGGATTCCAAGACCATTTACGCAACTCCAATGGAATCGAAGTTTGGAATAGACTTCATGTAGTACTTGGAGAGGTTGGGGTGATGGGTTGAAGGATTTTCAATTTTTCCAATTTTTCTGTGGACGCACGGACATCACCCCCGCCGAAAATGCTTCATTATCAGCTGCAACACACAAAGGCCTCCGGCACTCTTCAACACTCTCAGAGTGGCGACAAACACGGCGGAGGGTGTACTCAGGGCATTTCAGCGCAGCCATGTACGCGTCATGGGGACAGCCATAAGTTGGTGGAGAAGCAAACACCATATCCCCACTTTCGTGACAAGTACAGACCAAGTGTCTGTTCAGTACCTCAATGTCGTGACAGTCGAGTCTCAGACCTTCAAACCTTCGCACAAAAATGTCATCTGGCAACGACAGACCAATACGACTCTCTGATTCCTGTTCCCAAAGACCGCGAATGTGATCCCATTCTCCTATCAACTCGATCCGAAATTTGCTCTCTGCAACTGAAAAGACAGCAGGGCACTAAAGATCGGAAAACAGTTACCCATCAGGATCTTTTCGGGTGTACCATCACATGTGGGTATTGTGGCAAACGTGGTCACTACGAGGACGAATGTCACATCACAAAACGTTAGAGTGACAAACACAAACACCAGGAGGCTGAACGCCAGAAAGCCCAAACTCCCACCAGAACTCCCCAGAATGGGGACAAGGATGGTAACCGAGGAGGCAAGGGGGGGGGCAAGGGTGGAAACCTCAACCCCCAGAGGCGCTCATCAGCGCCCGCTACTTCTATTTCTCCGGACGCTGCTGAACCCAAGAAACGCCCACAGGGGGATAAGGCCTCCCCTGAGGGGTCTAACCTCAAGAAGAGGCGACTGGCCATCCTCGCTCATGTCTGATGGAGTGGTGGTGAAATTACCATCTGAGGAGTAGCGGGGCGGCTCTGAAGAGAAGGACTTAGTTTTCTGGATCCTCGTGAAAATTGCGGATCAAGTTTTTCGGGCAGTGCTTGACACCGGCGCAACACTCTCTATAGTGCCCCGGCGCCTGCTAAAGACTTTCAAGAAAACTAAGACTGTGGCCATAAGAGTAGGGGATGGGCAAACCATCCATTACTTGGGGGGCGTCGATGTGTGTATTTGTCTTGGCGACCAATCTGTGACGCAACAATGCAGAGTGTTGGACACTGACGCCTTTGACATCGTCATTGGCACCGACTTCCTGCGAAGGAACCCCCAGGTTAAAATCTTGTCTCTCCAACGCCCCTATGCTCTACACTGCGACTTTGGCAGTGGCTCTTCTCCGTACCTTTGGAGCTGTCAGGACGAAAAGAGTGTGGGCTGCGCTATTGTACTGAAAACTACCAACTGGCCCCCCACGTCCTTGAAAATGGACAGGGGGCCCTGCAGGTTTCCCTGGACGAGATCCAGGTTGAATGGTTCGCGAGCCAACACCAGCACAAAATGCAGTTGTATTGCTCGAAATATTTGAATAACACTTTCAGTTTCTTCTGGAAAGCAATGGGCCTAGCGTATGCCAACCCTCCCTTCTCCCTGCTCGCGAAGGTTCTAACCAAAATCTCTTATGAGGGAGGAAGGGTTGTCATGTGTACTCCTGACTGGGGTTGTTCAGGTGAACACGCTTATTGGCGCGAACTGCTGGACCGAATGACTGTGGGAAGAGTGCAACTCCCCAACCGTCCCATCTATGTGCCTGAGGATTCAGACACAGCAATGCAGGCCCCTGAATGGGCCAGTTTCTTATCGATTGTCGATGGATCCCTCAACCCTGTACCCCTGTGTGATCTGGACCAGGTGCTACTGAAGGAGATCATGGCTGAAAATCGTGGCCTCACCCTTTTTGATCTCAAAAAACAATCTCCTGAGCACCTTTCAGCCACACTTACAGGGTGTGAATCCCATGATGACGATCTGGAACCTGCTGCTGTGAGGAAGGATGCTGACGACCAAAGGTCTGAAATCGCCAGCTCTATTCCCCCTGTTGATCCCAGCTGTGTTGAACTCAAACACAATGCCTTCTTGGCCGAGCTGTTGCTGGAGGAGGTAGACCTGGAGTCCCCCTTAGAACAAACTTCCCCTGTTGGTAAACCTGTGCTGCATGTGCAGCATACTTGCTCAGGACAACCCGTGGCTCAGAGCTCTGACGCTCTACCGCGGCCTGCTTCTAATAATATGCCACTGTTAGAGCATGACACTCAGAAGGTCTGACGACTATTGTACCTGACGGGCGAAGGTATTGAGCGCCAGGAACGGCTTCAATACCTCAGACAGACCTGGAAATCGTCCATGTGGACTGAGGAGGACGATGAGTCTTACACGCTACCTGACCCTGAGGTTTCCCTAGTGTATTCTCTGCATTATGGGCAACAATTGAAGCTGGTTCGGACCCCCCTGGCCATCATTGGGTCACTTGGGATGTGTATCTATGGGCCGGCAAGCCGCCATTGGCTGATATCATACTCTCCCATCCACCTGACCTAACCTGATGTGATAGTGTGATAGGCTTTGCCATTGCAGCTATGAGCGGCCATATTCAATATCGAGGCGCCGCCGGCGGAGATTTATATATCAAAATATCAGGAATCAACAGGGTTTTTTTATCATAATGTTTCCGTAATTTTTCAGCTATCCGTTCTGATTGTCAATGTATCGGCGACTCACAGTTGGCTCGCAATTTTGCCGTAACCGATTGATTAACTGTTATTTCCAGATATTTTAGCGGAAACCCCGATGAAGGGTCAAACTTCATCAGTAAAGGGTTCGTTGCTTCCGCAATTTTCATGTTATACAGTCGCAAAATTAATCCGATTTTTTCAGACATTCAGAATCGGATTTTCGATTTCAAGGTCGCCGCCTTGGATATGATGAATTTCGAGTGGTCCGACATTTTTCCCCGATCCCGAATCAACTTTCCTTCTGTTGTCTCCTTCATTTTTCTTGGAGATATAGGCGAAACAAAATTGATTGGTGAGGCCACTTTGAAAAATCATATCTCCAGCTCACTGCAAGGAATTTCAATTTTGAGATATGGGCTGGAATCGCCTTGGTCTCAACTCAATTTGGGAAGCGTCAAACGCCTTTGATGTGTACACATGTGCGCTGTAGCAAGGGATAATGGTCAAGAGGGTAGAAAGTGATTTATAACTCTTGGACCATGCAACCGAACATTTTAATGCGACTTTCGAGTGTACCGCATGAGTGTTGGTGTTGCATAAAAACTTTTCTTGGGTTCCTACGTATTTTTAACGTGAAGTTATGGCCATGGAGGGTCATGACATACAATGGTGGGAGCCATTTTTGATGGTATGTGTTACATGCATGGTATGTGCTTCGCTATTCTTACGCCCATATTATATATCTCCGGTTGTAGGCAGATACATGGAGTCGCATGTGGCAAAGGCTTTGCCCACGTCCTAATGGTGTGCGCCATAGCGCTAGACTAAGTCTACCGCACATATAGTGCATGTGGGAAGGCTTACGGAGGAACCCACAAGTGCCACTATCAACTTTCTCATTTTCAGGGTGCGTGTCGTTAGGAGGTTCGAAGGTGTCCCTATGCGTCGATGTGGGCATCCAAGTGGTGGGATTGTTCACAAATGGTTCGAGGCAATGGTGTGTTGAAACATATGTTGATACCATGGGTGAGCGAAGTTATATACTATTGTGATTACTTTGAATTTGGCATTATTTGCATGTTTTTGACCTCATTTTATGCTCATTTTAGTATTTTCTGTGCTCAACTGGTCGGCTAACAGTAAAGTGCCTAGAGATCCGTGAACTAGGGTATGTTGCTTATATGTTGGCATATGCTTAGATGTTGCACCTCACCATATGCCGGATCACGTGGTCACTTTGGCGTGGCACACGAGGCCTCACAAAATCAGGTCTCAAATTCGGGAGTTGGCTTGTGAAGCGTGGCGTGTATGAATCCAGAGGGGCTTGGGAGCCAATGTTCGGATATTCTTGGGAAGGAACTTTTGGTCTATATCACCCTTGTATATTACGTTCCGGTTTGACACATGCATGGAGCATTTGAATACTTGCCGTATGCATTTTTGAGTATATAATTGAATTTTGGGCACTATGCTGTGATTTGCCTAATTTTGCTATGTTGTGAGGTCATCTGCATGGGGCAATTCTCCAAGCCCAATCGACTCCAAGTCCAACCAAGGTTATGTCAGGGTAGGGCATGGTCCTGAGTGCGACTCTAGGCCATGACACCCCACCTCCTCTATTGGGCTAGGATTTAGAGGCTTGGGAGTGAACACATATTTGGGGTTTGTGTAGTGACTTTTGACACATGGCATTTAGCCATCTTATTTGACTGGGTTCAGGGCATCATGTTGGCGAGTCAAGGGAAGGTCTTGAGTCCGGGGAATGAGGGGTCTATGGCTGTGATTGTGTATGTTTCCATTTTTTCTCCAATTTTGTTTGATTTGTGTTCATATGCCAATTTCAGGGCTTCATTATTAATTTTGGTGAAGCTCTATGTACATGTTCAACGCCCGTGTCTCCGTGTGCACCGTGAGACGACCGGCGTGTGGAAAGGAGTTGTTGAGTGTCAACGCGGGACCTCAAACACCCTTGGAAGCCCTCAGTGTGGATTATTCGGATTTGAGCTATTGTACTTGGGAGTTGGTTATTGCAAGGGATCAGGATTTGTGTGAAGGAGCCATATTTTACTATTTTTTGTGGGAAATTGTGCAGGATAGGGCAAGATCATGCAGAACCTGGTGAGAAGCAAGACCATAGGAGTGGCAGGAAATGGTGGAAGGGGTACGGCAGGGGCCGGTCCTGGTAGGGACCTTCTTTATGGTAGCAGAGGATTACCTGCCCCCTACCCCGCACCGGGGACTTGGGCCCTCATGAGCCCTGCCCAAGGACGCCCCGGGTGCAGATCGTGGAGTCCGTGGAGTCGATGCCGGACTTGAAAGCCCGAGAAGAGCGAAGATGCTCAGGACGGAGAGCCTTTGTAGGACATCGGCTACACATGGAGGACATGGCCTCCATGTGTGAAAGGCAATGCCGCAAGGCTTGCAATCTGCGCTCACCTGCGGAGGAGTTGAAGGAGACTGGCAGCAACGGCAGGGCCCGGCGTTACCGGAAGCGCGGGTCCCCAAAACCCGCAGCGGAAGCCAGGGCGATGGAGACGGATCCCGGCCTGGTCAGGCTGTGGTCAGCTGCAGATTCCGAGAGGCATTCCGATGGCTATCGGACCGCTTTCCCTTAGGAGTTGGAGGAGATGGCCAGATCGCCCGCAAGGGCGCACACAGCCCCCAAACCCAGCCTCGAGCATGACGCCGAGGCATTAGAGAGGCCTACCAGAGCCAGAACGGCGCCTGTGGCCCGGCACATGGAGCCAAAGCGGGATAACATGGGCGACACACCCATGGCGGAGGAGTCCGAGGCGCCGGGAACCGTGGGTTGCGCCGGATCAGGTGGAAAGCACGTTGAGTGCCACTGCGAGCACGTATCCTTCCTCATCGGCAAGTACCCAAAGATGGGGATGGACGCCATCGCGCAGCACCTCGACCGCCTGGACAACCAGAAGGACGGCCTAGAGGAGGACATTGCGGGGATCCTGGATGACCAGTCGGAAGCGGAGAGAGACATGGCGGAGCTGCGAGCGGAGCAGGACCGGTACTGGTAGAAGCTGGAGATGGCCCTGCAGAAGCAGCAGCGAGTGGTGGACAGCCTCCTCCACATGGTGGAGGACATGTCGGGACGCCTGAAAAGGATAGAGGAGTTACAACCCCCGCCTCGGGTCCGGAGCTCCCAGCAAGGCCGGCAACGGCAGAGCTGGTGGAAGGGGTTAAGACCCTCAGGAGCACCATGGAGAAACCCATGGGCGGCCCTGCAGAGGCACCTTACGCGCCTCCGCGTGTTGACACGGGTGCGCTGCCGTTTGTTCCCATGTTCAGCGAATCCATAATGCTCGGGCAGCATACGGCACCGGCTGGGTCCATGCGGGAAGAGCACGCAACCACAGACCTGAGGAGCCTGACGGTACAGATGTCCCATGCCGCCCAGGATCCGCCGACCACTACAACTGCCCGTGCCATTTATGCGGAAGAGGAGATCCAGACCATGCAGGGGCGAACCATCGGAAGGGCCGACGGACATGGTCGAGGTAATCCAGACGGAAACCTGTGGGTGAAGGACCCCACTAGGGGGATATGGACAGCTGGTGGAACAAGTCCTTCCCGCATCCCAAACATCATGGGTTCAGGCCCAACTCGACCGCACTCCATGGAGGGGAGGGATGTACGGGGAGTGTACTCACACACCCCGGCCACAGGTGGTATCCGTCTCGGTGGAGTGGTGGCTGCGGACGTCAGAGAGGCCATCAGGATTGACGACCTCAGGGGAATCAAAATCCCCTACTACGATGGCAACCCCTCCAACCTTGATGATTTCATCCTGGATTGGGAGGACTTCGCCGAGGAGGTCGTCGGCGAGATGAAGGGAGCGCCAAGGGACAAGTGGGTATGTCGGACATTCCCACACAGGCTGGCGCAGCACCTGAAGGAGGAGCTCAGGGATCAGATCCGCGAGGGATTGATCCAGACGGAGCAGGCCTGCCTCCAGTGGCTGGAGGACGAGGAGCGAGTGGACGCCCCCAACCAGAAGTTGGATGATTTGTGGTCCATTCCGCTGCCGCTGGAGCGCTGGGAGTTGCGGGTCCGGGAATGGAATCGGTACATCCGCAAGTACCGAAGAAGCCTCAAGCTGGTGGACGACTGGATGAGTCCAGCGAGATCCGACAGCTGCTCAAGGACGTCCTCCCCGGCCACTTGAAGAAGAGGGTGGAGGACAAGGAGAATAAGAGAGCAAAGAAGCGCGTGGCGGTACGGATCATGGCATCGGAATAATGAAGTTTTTCCGGCGAAACCTCAGCGAACCCAGTCGAATGTTCGGGTTGAAGAACGCCGTCTACGTGGAGGTATTCGGCGACACCATGGGGCAAAGGCTGACGCGCCTCAACAACGTGGAGTGGAGGCGCGGGGAGCCGCTGAGGATGCAGGTCATCTTCGCCCGCATGAGCCTGGACGAGATCGTGAAGTACATCACGGTGGAGCTGAAGCTCAACGCCAAGATCGAGGCCCACGTGCAGGATCGACAGGGCCATGGACATCGAGGTCATCGGGAAGATCGCCACTACCAGGAGGTCAAGGAGGACACGGTGGGCACCGCGGAGGAAGGGAGTGGAGATGGCCAAGATCTCTGGACCGCGACCACCCGAGAAGATCATGAAGAAGCCCACTTCTTCGCGTTCGTAGCGCACAATACGAAGGAGCATGTGCAGGACAGGTCCAGGTGGAACCGCCTGGACCCAAGGTTCAACAAGAACCGCAAGGAACCGCGGAGGATCGGGAACCCGCCGCTCTCGTTCCGCGAGTACAGATCACAGCACGACGGTTGCTGGGTCTGCTACGGCAAGGAGAACAACCAGGCACATGACCACCGGCATTGCAAGGTATATGAGGATGACAAGTAGACCTACTTCGCCGCCCATCCCGACAAGAAGCCCAAGGAGCAACGAATTGCCGATTGGAAGGCAAAGGGCGGAGACGGTGGAAAAGGCCAAGGAAAGGGCCAAGGGAAAGGCGGAGGAAACGGCTAATGTGGAGGACCCGGTCCAGACCGACGCGTGAGGTCAATCGAGGAGGTTGCTGAGGACATGTTGAGGACGTTCAAGGAACTCAAAGCCCAGCAACGTGGTGGGCAAAGTCTGAGCGGATCGCAGCAGGAGGGAGCTGCGGCAGGCCACGTGTAGAGGAGCCCCCAGGGGAGTGGGATCCCGGAGGCCTCTCCTCCGAAAATCAGTGGAATCTTAGAGAAAGCGAAGGCACATCGGGTGCCGAAGAAGGCTCCAGAAGAGCCAAAACCACTGAGTTTCGTCACTCCCAACCCCTGGAGCGCCCTGCCAAGGGAAGTGTATGTGGGCAAGGGACGTGGCAAGAAAGAAGGAGTGACCGCGGAGAGCCCCGTGGACGGGCAGGACCAGCCCAGGATCTACACCATCCATGACCATACCCTCGAAGTCCTGATGCACCCGGATGTGCTAGAGTTGCATGCCCTGAGAGTCGTCCATACACCGCAGGGTGACGAGCGGCAGTTGCACTTGAAGGTGCGTGTACGGTGCGGACAAGGGGAGTTGGTGGTGGATGTATTGGTGGATACGGGTGCCGAGGTGAGCCTCATCCGAAGAGGGTTGTTCAAGGAGGAATCCCTGCAGCCCAGCCGTAGACTGGTACGCCTGAAGGTGGCCAATGGAGAGATTATGGGTGGTGGCAACCAGGAGGCCACTATCAGTATGGAATTCTGGGAGCATGAGCGCTTGAACCGCCCTGATTTGGCGAAGAGAAGCACTCTATCCAGGAACTTCTATGTGGCCGACATAACAGATTGGGATATGATCATGGGGTATGACTTCATGGTGGGAAACACCATTGGAGCCCTTCCCCATCGTGCAACGCTGGTCCGGGAGGATGATGAATGCCTTACATGGCTGTCCACGGACTATGCATGCGGATCATCCCAATAGAATTCTGAGGAAGAGGATCGGATCGTCCAAGCGGTGCAAGCTGTGGGTGCCAAGTCCAGAGGAGACCGCGGGGTTCAGCTCACGGAGTATGTAATGGCGCCACAGCTGTATGCCAGAATGATTCACACGCTGGGAGCCGAAGCGCCCGAGACGGACGTCTTCGCTTCCCGGGATGCCCCACTTTTGAGGAAGTGTAGGACGCATTGGCATCCAGGAGACTCAGCCTGGCACAGGCATTGGGGTTTGAAGGAGTGGGGGCCCATGTATTGGCATGGCTCCCTGGACAATACCAGACGTACGGTGGAGAAGATCGTCACGGATAGGGCGAAGGGGATCCTGGTCATAACGGGCATAGGATCCACCCCATGTCCGCTGGAAGGTCTCAAGTCGACGCTGGATTCCATCACCCTGAACGAGATGTCATTCGGGCCAGAGGAGGAGTTGTTCATCGACGCCAAGGGTTTATCAATGCCCTCCCCGGGTCAAGCATGGGGTACCAAGGCTTTTCTGGTGGATGGGGCGCAAGCCCAGCCCACGGGCGATGAAGCATTCATCTGTAGCGTAGAGGCGGTACCGATGCAGGTCATGTTTGAGCCCAAGGAGGGGACGGATCAGCCAATGGATGGCATTGATGTCCTGTCCCACGCCGAGTTCGACCACGTCGTCAACTACATGCGGATGGGGATGCACAACCGTGTGGCAGCCAAGAAGGGGCGAGCCATGGTCACATCTCCGCATTGGTGGGATGACAAGATGTTGGTCACCGGCAAGTACGAGAAGGATGAGTTCGTGGCGAGGGTCATGGATCACATCGCGGACCAATATGATGGTCCAGTTGGGTCGGACCCGCCGATCTGGGATTTTCCAAGAATGGGGGCCGGTAGCGAGAAGAACTCGGCTGATGCCGCAAATTTCCGAAAATTATCGGTGGGAAGCGCGCCCCACGACGATGAAGACGACATATCGGACAAGGAGAAGTTGGACTCGGACCCGGAAGAGGCCTATACCGCAGTGCGGTCGGTTGTATCGATACCGAAGCAAGCGGCTGAACAGGCCCAGGAGAACCCGAAGGTCGCCGAGCTGAAGGAGAGGCTGAAAAATGCCTATCCGCAGCTATTCAGTGGCGTCGCCAACAAGAACCCTCCAGATCGTGGGAGGTTTGGCACAGTGAGGATCAAGCTGAAGCCAAACCCCAAGATCTGTCGTCATCGGGAGCACCAACTTCAGGCCGACCGGGCCGAGGCCACGAAAAAGTTGCTGGCCGAGTTTTTTGAGCGGGGCTGGGTCGAACCCTCCGACAGTGAGTGGTCCAGCCCAGCCTTTATCGTGCCCAAGATGGAGAAGGGCGAGTGGAGGTTGGTGGCTGATTACAGAGGTTTGAACCAGCAAACCGAGCACGACTCGTACTCGCTTCCTTTGATCGACACCATCCTCCAAAAACAACAAAAAATGCGGATCTTCACGGTGTTAGACCTGAAACACAGCTATCACCAGATGCCGCTACACCCGGACTCCAGGCCCTGCACAGCGATGTCGACGCCGCTGGGGCCCATGCAGTGGAAAGTGATGCCTATGGGCGCCAAGAATGGCACCGGCTCTTTCCAGCGTATGATGGAGGACCTACTCGGTCCTGTCCGGGACTGTGCCGACCCCTTTGTGGATGACATCATCATCGGGTCCGGCACGGAAGACATGACTGAGGACGAGCTCCTCGAAGCACATGAGAAGGATCTGCGCCGAGTGCTCAGCGAGCCCGACAAGCACAACATGGTGTGCAAGCCCACCAAAGCCTCACTCTTCGTGAGGGAAGTGGAGTTTGCGGGTCACGTGGTTGGTCACGGGCAACGCCGTCCCATGCCTTGGAAGCTGGCGTCCCTGCACCACTGGGAGAAGCCCCAGACCATCAGCGAACTCCTATCCTTCATGGGGTTCTGCAATTACTATTCGGGCTATGTCCGGATGTATGCGGAACTATCGGGCCCGCTGCACAAGATGCTGCAGGTGGGCAATTTCGATGGCTGGAAGTGGAGCAAGAAGAAGCTTGCCTGGACCCCTGAGGCCGAAGATGCGTTCAGCCGCCTGAAGGAGCGACTCCTGGGGCAGCTGGGGCTATTCCTGGTGGACCCGAACAAGGAATTGGTGCTACTGACGGACGCCTTAGACTATGCTGTAGGGGCAGTCCTCGAGCAGGTCCGGGACGACGGGTCGCACGTACCCGTGGCGTTTTGGAGCCGGATCCTGGCCGAGGGCCAACGTCGAACCTAGACCGCGAGGGAGAAGGAGACGTACGCCATTGTTTGTGCGCTCAGAAAGTGGTCTGGCCACATCCGATTACAACCGGTGGTGGTTTGTACGGACCATCAGTCCTTACAGAGCTAGCACAAGGAGCACGTCGACACCCCCTCGGGACCGGCGGCAAGAAGGGCCCCATGGCATGAGACGTTCGCCAGGTTCGACCTCAGCGTCGTATATGTCCCGGGGAAGGACAACACTGTGGCGGATTGCCTCCGTCGATGGGCCTACCCTGCGGGCAAGGCATGGATGGACATATCCAGCCATGGGGACGCTGAGGAGACCGAGGAGGCCAAGCGCATCATCGAGATGGAGAAGGCCATGGAGCAAGGGGGGGTCAAGTGCTTTGTGGTGATAGCAAACCGTACAGACCTGGCCAAGTTCCGGGGCACCCGAGTCCAAGCTATTCGAAAGGAAACCCTCGAGCAATGGATTGTGGCCCCCGTAGAGCTAGTCAGGTCGGTGCTGACAGAAGACTGGTCCGATGACTATGTGGCATCCTAACACTGGAGCAGGTACTGGAATGCCGTGAGCGCCCCGTCGGACGACGAATGGCCTGAAGGTTTGACCGAGGATGGGGATAAATTCTTCCTCAAGGACAAGCTATTGGTCCCTGAGAACCGAATGGAGGGGCTCATTGACCACTGGCATAACGCCCAGCTCATGCATCCTGGTCGGGACAAGATGCAGCAGGACCTGGAGTGGCGCTTCAAGTTCCCACCGGGGTACTACGCCATCCTAGACAAGTACTGCAGCGACTGCGCCGTGTGTCGGGCCACGAAAAGCCCCAACCATTCCACAGCAGGCAACCCGGTGTATACGGCTATACCGGAGGCACCTATGCGGTCCGTGGCCATGGATGTTTTCGCCATGCCTGAGGTCACCGTGGAAGGAGAGACCTACGACTGTGTCATCCTGGCGGTGGATAGGCATGGCGGGTATATCGTGGCGGTCCCTGGCAAGAAGTCCAAGAAGAAGGACAAGAAGGACAAGCATGGAGTGGGTCTGCAGGCCAAGACAGTCGCCAACGTCATGATCAGGCATTGGCTGACGATTTTTGATGTCCCAGCTGTCATCTGCAGCGACCGGGGCGGTCAATTTGTGAAGACGTGGTTCAAGACAATGTGCAAGCACATGGGGACTCGGCACGCAAAGACCGTGGCGTACCACAGCCGGTTGAATGGCCGGGCTGACGTGGCCGGCCGGCAGATGTTCAAGGTTCCGCCAGTTGCACATTGACGAACTGGGCTGGAATTGGTATAATTCGCTGTGGAGAGTTCTCCAGGCGTACCACGACCTTCCGGGGCCCACTGGACTGTCTCCCCATCGCATCCTGTTCCTACGGGATCGAGTGTCACGCACTCTCCCGTGGTTGAACCATGGCAAGGTAGCCCGGGATGCGAGTGCTATGATGGCTGAGGCGGACGACACGGCGGCCAAGGTGTGCAAAGCACTTCAGGACGAGCATGAGAGGAGGGTCAAGTACTTCAAGCAGCGAGAAGTCCAGAAATATGCTCTCAGAGACACCGTTTGGGTGGAGCGGCACCACAAGGACGTCCTGTCGAGGCATCGGCAGGCGTTTTGGTATGTGCTGGGGGTAATCGTTCGGAAGGTCGGGCAGGATGTGTATGCGGTTCGTGTGGGGGATAACAAGATCCTTGACCGCGACCACACCCAGCTTCGTCCCCGAGCACCAGACCCCAGCGGACGTCCCGTCACCTTCGAGTTCACAGCCGGCGATCTGGACTCTGATGACGAGGGTGAGGATGACGACTTTACCGCCGAGAAAATCCTGATGGACAAGCCAGACTTGGGGACCCCTCGGGGGAGGCTATATAAAGTCCGTTGGAAGGGATTTGCCGCATCCAGAGATTCGTGGGAGCCTCCGAGCAGTTTTGTGCCGAGGTACGCTACGGCCTGGATGGATTAACTAAAGAAAAAGAACATTTCTTTGGATGTCAAGGACGTGTTGGTCCATTGGGTGGCTGCTAAAGCACCGTAATGGATCCCCCTTGGCATTTTTGTTTGTTTTTGCGCTTGGGAGACGGGTGAGGGCGTTAATCCGGGGATTTTTGGGCCTTGATTGACCATATATCCTCTCCACTCGGTCTCCACACATATATTTCATTGTGGTATACGTATATAGATTAATCGACGACGTTTCTCTATCTTTGATCCCCTTGGTCGATGTTGTAGATCAAGAGGAGACCGGATATGGCGGAGGGCGCCGATTATGAGTGTCCTCAGCCCTTCCTTGGGGCATGGGGGACACCTACGCCGTATGTGGGGCCTCCATGGGTCCTTGGAACATGAGGGGGGGGGGGGTTGGAGCCCATTTGGGTCCTCCCGTCCTCCTTTCAATGACTTCCGAGCGGATACAACGCTCTGAGAAGGGGGGTGAGGCCGGTTCGGACCCCCGTGGCCATCTTTGGGTCACTCGGGGTGTGTATCTATGTACCGGCAAGCCGCCATTGGCTGATATCATACTCACCCATCCACCTGACCTAACCTGATGTGATAGTGTGATCTGCTTGGCCATTCCAGCTATGACTGGCCATATTCAATATCCATATTTAATATCAGCTATCCGTTCTGATTGTCAATGTATCGGCGACTGACAGTTGGCTCGCGATTTTGCGGTAACCGATTGATTAACTGTTATTTCCAGATATTTTAGCAGAAACCCCGATGAAGGGTCAAACTTCATCAGTAAAGGGTTCGTTGCTTCCGCAATTTTCATGTTATACAGTCGCAAAACTAATCCGATTTTTTCAGACATTCGGAATCGGATTTTCGATTTCCAGGTCGCCGCACTGGATATGATGAATTTCGAGTGGTCCTACATTTTTCCCCAATCACGAATGAACTTTCCTTCTGTTGTCTCCTTCATTTTTCTTGGAGATATAGGCAAAGCAAAATTGATTCGTGAGGCCACTTTGAAGAATCATATGTCCAGCTCACTGCAATTTTGAGATATGGGCTGGAATCGCCTTGGTCCCAACGTAATTTAGGAAGCGTCAAACGCCTTTGATGTGTACACATGCCCGGTGTAGCAAGGGATAATGGTCAAGAGGGTGGAAAGTGATTTATAACTCTTGGACCATGCAACTGAATATTTTAATGCGACTTTCGAGTGTACTGCATGAGTGTTGGTGTTGCATAGAAATTTTCCTTGGGTTTCTACGTGTTTTTAACGTGAAGTTATGGCCATGGAGGGCCATGACATACAATGGTGGGAGCCATTTTTGAGGGTATGTGTTACATGCATGGTATGTGCTTCGCTATGCTCACGCCCATATCATATATCTCCGGTTGTAGGAAGATACATGGAGTCGCATGTGGTAAAGGCTTCGCCCACATCCTAATGGTGTGCTGCATAGCGCTAGACCAAGTCTACCGCACATATAGTGCATGTGGGAAGGCTTACGGAGCGACCCACAAGCGCCACCATGAATTTCCCCATTTTCATGGTGCGTGTCGTGAGGAGGTTCTAAGGTGTCCCTATGCGTCCATGTGGGGATCCAAGTGGGGCGATTGTTCACAAATGGTTCCAGGCAATGGTGTGTTGAACCATATGTTCATTCCATGGGTGAGCGAAGTTATATACTATGTGATTGCTTTGAATTTGGCATTATTTGCATGTTTTTGACCTCATTTTATGCTCATTTTTGTATTTTATGTGCTCAACTGCTCGGCTAACGGTAGAGTGTCTAGAGATCTGTGAAGTATGGTCTGTTGCTTATCTGTTGGCATATGCTTCGGTGTTGCACCTCACCATATGCCGGATCACGTGGTCACTTTGGCGTGGCACACGAGGCCTCACAAAATTAGGTCTCAAATTCGTGAGCTGGCTTGTGAAGCATGGCATGTATATATATATGGAGGGGCTTGGGAGCCAAAGTTGGGATATTCTTGGGCATGGACCTTGGTCTATATCACCCTCGTACATTACGTTCCGGTTTGACACAAGCATGGAGCATTTGAATACTTGTCGTATGCATTTTTGAGTATATATTTGAATTTTGGGCACTATGGTGTGATTTGCCTAATTTTGCTATGTTGTGAGGTCGTCTGCATGGGGCAATTCTCCAAGCCCAATCGACTCCAAGTCCAACTAAGTTCATGTCAGGGTAGGGCATGGTCCTGAGTAGCACTCTAGGTCATGACACGCCACCTCCCCTATTGGACTATGATTTAGAGGCTTGGGAGTGAACACATTTTTGGGGTTTGTGTAGTGACGTTTGACAAATGGCATTTAGCCATCTTATTTGACTGGGTTCAGGGCATCATGTTGGCGAGTCAAGGGAAGGTCTTGAGTCCGGGGAATGAGGGGTCTATGGCTGTGATTGTGTATGTTTCCATCTTTCCCCAATTTTGTTTAATTTGTGTTCATATGCCAATTTCAGGGCTTCTTTATTGATTTTGGTGAAATTCTATGTACATGCCCAACGCCCGTGTCTCCGTGTGCACCGTGAGACGACCGGCGTGTTGAAAGGAGTTGTTGAGTGTCAATGCGAGACCTCAAACACCCTTGGAAGCCCTCAGTGTGGATTATTCGGATTTGAGCTATTGTACTTGGGAGTTGGTTATTGCAAGGGATCAGGATTTGTGTGAATGAGCGATATTTTACTATTTTTTGTGGGAAATTGTGCAGGATAGGGCAAGATCATGCAGAACCTGGTGAGGAGCAAGACCATAGGAGTGACAGGAAATGGTGGAAGGGGTACAGCAGGGGCCGGTCCTGGTAGGGACCTTCATCCCCCTGAATGGCATGATAGCTCAATACCTGCCGAAAATGCTGATCGGCAGAAAGAGAATGAGCGTGGTAAGAGCAACCTCCATGCTGAGGAGGATTTCGGGCAGAAAATCGAGAGTCTGAACCTTGACCCCCGACTGAAGAAACTGAGGAGGTGTTCGGCGCCTTGCCGCCTCCCCTGTCCTGCAAAAAACTGGTCTGGCTGGACCTGAAACTGAAACCTGAGTTTGAGAAGACGCGGGTGAGACGTCGTCCCTATCCCGCTCCTCAGGAACAGGTTGAGGAAATCGAGCGCCAGATCCAGGAATGCATTGATGCTGGCCTCGTTGAAGAGTATAACAAGGAGGACTACCCCCATCACTGCAGTCCCTGCTTCCTGGTTGCTAAACCTGGATCAACTGCCCTGCGAATGGTTGTTGAGTATGATGAAGTCAACAAGAAAACCCAAAACCACCCGGGGAGTATTCCCAACATGGAAAACACCCTGGAGCGTATTGCCAAATGCCCGTACAAAACCAAAATGGACAAACGCAGTGGTTTCTGGCAGGTTGACCTAACAGCCGCAGCTCAGAAACTGCTGGGCTTTGCAACCCCTAAGGGTCGTGTGTTTAAATGGAAGGTCATGCCATTTGGGGTGGCCAACGCCCCGGCACTCTTCCAAGAACTGATGAACAAAATGTTGTACATACTGAGGCGCAGACCTCTTGTACAGGAGTTGATTTCCCGAGGGGCAGAAATGGAGGCCCAAATCGATGACGTGAGTTTGGGTACCAATACCGAACAGGACCATGTCCTTCTCCTCCGTGAGTTTTTTATTGTTTGTTGGGTGTTTCTAACCGCATCAACTTGTTCTGGGGCTGACGTCCCCCAAAGAAAGACCTCATGAGAGTATGTACACCACATGGAGCAGATAATACATCAAGGAGGCTGCTCGCCAAGGGAAGGCTGTGTTGGCTCTGATGGTGTGGTTAGACGAATGCCGAGATACCCTGGAGGAGGGGGGGGGGGGGCTCGGGAAGGGGCAGAGGGTCGAAGGGGTCAAGTGGAGGGGACAAAAAGTCACTGGATGGACGGAAAAAATTTCGTCTGTCCTGAGAGGCGCTGTGACGGGGAGGGCAGACGTTGCGTTGCACCTAGTAGGGGTAGGCCTGGAGGTGAGGGGTAAGCGTGTTGGACAGTAGTGTGCTCTGGGGCGTGGGGGTGAGAGAGGACGGGTTGCTTTTGTGCGTTTGGGAGGTGCCAACGTGATGGTGGTCTGATTGCGCTGTGGCGACCGTAGGCGTTTTTGTGGTTGCCGCGGGCGTGAGTGTTGAGTAGGACGTGGAAAAGCTGACGAGGGGGGGGAGCCAGAAGGTGCCGATGCGTGGCTGGATGGACGTTTGGAGTTTCTAGGGGTGCGACAGATGGCTGGCTGTGGTTTGGCCGGACCTGATTTGGATGGCTTCTTTAAGGCGTGCCTGGGGACAGGTGGGGGGTGTGGTATGTGCGGCGGGTCCGGGGGGGGATCGGGAAAGAGGTACTGAATGCACCGTGTGAGACCAAGAAAGGATTGAGAGGGTCGGGATGGTGGGCCCACAGTATAGGATCCCATGGAAGAGGATTGAAACAGAGCCAGTCATGTGCTTTGCGGACAGCCCCTTGCATGCCCTTTACCCGCTTTGCAAGGGCTTGGCCAAGCGTGGCCTTGTGCTCAGCGTCAGTGGAGCCTGCAATGGACTGAGATAGGCAGGACCAGAGGGACGTGTCACAAGGTGTATCACACGTAACTCAAAGGGCAGTGTTCTCACAGCCCCCGATCCATTGAAGACAAGCTTCCACAAATTCTCAACACACATTAAGCTTTGGATGTTGCAACGTATACCCCCCCGAAAAGACTGCCAATGGAGGGTAACAGCGTGAAACAGTAGTGAAACACATTGTGAAGCGCATATGCACATCACAAGGTGCCTCACAGGGTGTTTGTTGAGTAACATATACCTAACATGCGGACAACACAGTGTATACGTATGTCATCGTTCAAACATCGCATGGTTGCACCATACCAATTGCATCAAGGTGTATGAGGCCAATAGATGCACCTTTCGGCTTTTGAGGACCATTTTGGGACAAATGCCTGCCTTAAAAGCCTGGGTGTTGGTACCAGGGTTCTCATGAAGTTCCTGCGGTCAGCATTTGAGGGCCCAGAGACCCACCAGTGCAGGACCATGGGACTGAAAAGCTGGCCCCAGGAAGAGATGTATGCCTGGACATGCTGGTCTAGTGCTGTGCAGAAAGCCAGGCAGGACACAGCGTCGGAAGGATGATGATGTCTGCACCTGGGGCAAAGGTAGTGGTGGAGCATGTTGCTTCATTGATAGCCGTGCACATTATAGCACCCGGCCGCCAATTTGAAAAACAGGGACAAAAGCCAGGAAGCCTTATTGTAAAGGCTGAAACTAGGGCCAACTGCTATGTTGTTATGGGAATGTTTTTTGCACTATGCATCCCCTCAATCCCCGGTTGTTATGGCAATTTTGCGGCGGTAGGAAGGGTCTTCATGACTTGGAGTGGGGTTGGCGACGCAGTGTTCAAGTGTGGAAATTCGTGACTGGAGCGCTTGTACGTATACCTTGGGAGAGTGGCGCAGGGCCGTGTCACAGGCACTGCGGAGGGAAGGATGTATTGCCAGGGATGTGGAGACACTTGTGTCTGGAACCAATGCATTGGGGTTGACGTGGGACTGCCCCACAGGGAGAACCTCTGCGACGCGGGAGACAGTGGCGGTGAGGGGGGCGCCGTGTACGCCCAAAAGGGCGAGGACCTCCTGGCACCGTCTCATGTTACTTCGACTGTGGAGGCACTGATGGATGGGTGGGTGGCAGGAAGAATATCGGGACAGGCAGCATTCGACAGGCTCCTCAGGGTTCTCCGCGAGGGGAGAATAGAATAGTTTAACACACGGTGAAGGCAGACCGGCCCCATCAGGGCATACCTGTCGTTTACAGGGGTTAAGGAATTCATCCTACGCACAGAAAGAGTGGCAGAGCGATGGCGGTGCCATTCCTGAGAACATATGACAATAGTGACGAAGAGTACCCGTAACATCGAAATGCAGATCAGGTCTCGTGTGCATGGAGGGGTGGCGCTGAATGCGTGGTCATTAATTTCATTCACGTTGCCCGTGCAAAGGGGGCAATCATGGATCGCACCAAAAGTTGAATAACTCCAGATGAGCCAGAGGAGCAAATACGAAACTCAATTGCTTCCCACCCTCAGTCATATGCTACAATAATCGCACCTCCCTCCTTGCTAGGTCCCTTGCCCCATGGAGATATGGCAGTTCCAATATGGCATACAATGGCAAAAACAGCGGAAATTGGCCGAAGTGGCCCGCACTCATGATTCCATATCTCCATGGCCACCGCAAAGATCCTTTCAACCAAAAATATTAGAGAAATATGGGACTTAGGTCTCAATATATGCAACTTGCCAACCCTCGTAGTTGCCTTTATCTATTTTCCCTCTTGGAGAAAAATGACACGCAAAGGGGGCAGAATGGCAACATACCCCAAATTGGGCAACTCACATTTCTCCCTTCACGAGGAGAGGCCACATGGGGACACACCGCATTCGATGCGGGTTTATGTTCCCTCTCCGAATCGCCCTTACCCTTGGTCAAGTGGCGCACGCAACCTTTGGCCGAACATGAAGGGGGAGACGGGGTATATGGCCATTCTGGGCAAAACGGCTGACATTCACCCAAAAGTGGTCACTCGAAAAATTGTATCTCCGTTTCATCAGAGAGATAGGCCTCGGGCTTTTGCATGCATGCAAAACGAATCTTTGCTTCCCTTTTGCTACAAGGGTTGGGTTTCAAAGCGTTAGAGAAACATACTTAGCACCTCAATCTTTGAAGCACACTATATATGGGAAAGAGTGCATATATTGGCGATATTGGCAAGCATATATCTATGGGTCATTGAAGAGCAAAAATATGAGCAAAGACCTTTGGAGTAGGCCCATAGTAAGTGCTTCCAAATATGCCCACTATAGTCAGATTTTCCTTGTCCACCCATGTCATTAGCGTTTGCATATGAGCGCGTGTGCAAAGAGGCAGTTTGGCACGCGAGCTCACAAGGCAACGTTATATAAAAAAGAGGGCAAGGTTGCAAAAATCAACCAAGCCATCCACGATGTTCTTCGTGGTCTCTACTTTACGTATTGTCTTGGTTCAAGGCTCACCTCCCCAAAGGCTTCGAGTACGACCCTCGGGAGATTGGCCATTTTGGCCTACTTTTCGACTCAAATTTGCCCTCTTTCAAAAAATGAGTTTTGGTACGCATTGAATTGCGTGGAGCCATCGTTTAATTGGCTCAAAAACCGAAAATGGCCTGGGGAATTTGGTCTTGTGGGCATTGTGCTCGAAGATTTACGTGCATGCTCACAAGAACACAAAGTTAGCGTTTGCGCACGCAAATGACTTGGGTTTACGACACCCATATGATGCCTAATACATCCCTATTGCCCGCTTCCCTATACAACGTGACATGCCGACGTGAAAGGGGCATGGATGAAAGGCATAGGGGGGAGATGTGGAGTACCCTCGGAACTTATGGTCCTTGCGAATCATGAGTCCGAGCGATCGACGGAAAACCTTGCGCACTGATTTTCTCGCAGACGCAATGGCGAAGAATTCTGGTGAACACACCAGATGAAAGTACATTCAAAACCCTCTAGATCCAGCCCTTAACTTCCCTTAGAACCTCAAAGGTATAGGAGAAAAATCTCTCACAAAACTTGCCAGGGAGAGGCGACGCAAACGCGCGAACAGGCAACAACAGGCGGCGATTTCGCGGCAATTAGAAATCGCGTGAGAATTCGGGTATTTCACCGATTTCCGACCGAAAGTCGATCATGAAGGTGAAATTATGGTAATTCCACATCGATTTGAATGGTTAGGGCTCGGATTCCGGATCCCGCGGATCACAAAAAAGGGATTTCCCGCTGACGGACGGTGTTGACGGCGTCCGTGCAGGTGTGACGGCCTCCGGGCAATGGGCCACTGGTTCTGGGTACCGCTTCACTAGTTAATTACAAAAGTGTACTAAAAATCTCAAAAAGAGTGATCAAAATGATTACCTGTTAGTTTTCATAACCTCCCAAGGTTTAGGAGGGACTTGGCCTGGATCAAATACCCCAAGAAAGACATGGCAGTGCCTTTTTCTTACTCTCCATCGTCTTCGGCGTTCCGTTTTCCTTGGTTCATGCGCGGTGGTAGTAGGCTTGTTATCATTATTTTTGTTTTCTTTACGTGTACATGCCCCCTAGCACCTACGGCACCCACTTTGGTAGGTTTTTTGGGGCACGCAACGCTCAGCTTGGCTGTCGTTGTGGCTCATTTCTTCATGGTTTCCTGTGAGTGGCCTAAGGTTTTCGACCTCGCCAAACAGCGGTGTAAATTCTTCGGGGGTTTTCTGAGGTCGGAAAAAAGGATTTTTCCATTTCTTTTTTCTGGCTGTGCATCTTTTTTTTCTTCTGCTGCATTCGCGCGAAACGTGGCTTTGGCTGTCCGCTCTGTATGTTGCCACGAACGTTCATTGGTAAGAACTCGTTATTTGGCACTCGCAGTACCACAGAGGCTACAAGAACGCCAGCCGCGCTGCTTCAACAACGCGAGAAGTCCAAGGAACTCCTTGTGATTGGTTTTATTGTTGTTCTAGGAGAAGTGAACACATCGTCATCAAAAGAGGAGTGAAGCCAAGGATCAATGAAGCAGAACTGATGGGTTGGATTGACGAAGAGTATGACAAGGCAAAGACTCCAACAATGGACAAAATCTTCAAGAGATCGAAGGAAATGGCAGCACCAACGATGGAGCGAGAGGCAGCCCACTCTGTAACCAAGAGCCAGCATAAGGTGAGTGTCACTTTGGGGTGCACATTAACACATAAGAAGACCGCAATTACACAAGCCGCCCAGTAGACTCATTTTCTGAGTGTCTATTTTTTTTTGATGTCTTTAGATCCACAATGAATTCGGGGTTCTGGGCATGACCCATCACTAAAAACTGCAGTCATTTGTTGAGGAAGCAGTACAGAACGCCTGATCACAGCGTCAGGCGTGCAAGAGCGTGATTACCGCAGCAGTACCAGCAGCTACAGTCACAGACGATTTTACGAAGCGCCACAGGCCCTTTCTGCGTATTTCACCTGGGTTTTTGAGGTAAATCGCCGTCTCGGTGGTCAACTTGCAGCCCAATGCCTTTGTATCTGCTGTTGAGTAGTACTGCAATAGTCCAAGATCCGCAAAATTGCGTTCGTGGATACTGTGCAGTAGGACTCCTTTGGCACCGTCAGGGACGATATGTTTCAGGGGACATTTGTGCCCGTATGTAGCCGCTGACCGTTGCATGGTCTCTCACGCCTTCTTTCAGAAATCGTACAACGCCTACAGTCCAACTGGGTGCGCCAGAATGAAAAACAAATGGAGGGTAAAATACGACGAAAAAATTTTCAAAATAGCTGAAAATATAGCTAAATAGCATAAAAAACGCCTAGGGCAAAAAGCGCGCGGCAAAACGCGTTAAAACCCGACGGCAAAAGTTTTCAACTTAAATAGACAAATGAATAGCGCTGTAAGCGCTGTAACGTTTATACAAACATAACGCCGTGCTCCTCGTCGTCCAACACGTCGTATACGCAAGGAAAACTGCGTCAAACAACGCGTAAAACACGAAAATATTTTTTCGTAACACGCCACGCCCCTGCCCTCGCTCCCTCACGCCCTTTTCTATTCACCATGTACCTTCCCCTCCCGCCCGTGCCCCACCCTCGACGCTTCTGCCTCTTTTTAGCTGCAGGTGGACTGTACGTGGCGTCAAGTTGAGGACACCGAAGCCACCAAGGCAATACCATCCACGACCCCGCCACCATCGCGTGTAACATGTAAGGCAGTGAAGCAGACATGGTCTTGCCCCCTGCAAGTGTGCGAGTGTGCGTGCGTTGGGTAGTGTATGATTATATATTTTTTTCAAAAAAAAAAGAAAGCAAAATATTTTAACAAAGTTTGCAGCGTTGTTTCAAGTAGGAGAAACCAAACAAACACAGGAAACAAACCGAACAAGGCAGCAGGACAGGACACCACAGCACCACACGGTAGCACAGCACCACATGGCAAAGCACAGGTGAGCAGGGCACCAAGGGGGAGCAGGGCCGCACAGCAACACCGCACAGGGCGGAGAGGACAGGGAACGCACAGCACGACACCCCAGGACGCACACGGCACAAGGCGCAGCGGGGAAGAACACCATGCAGCAACACACCACAGCAAAACACACACAGCGCGGGGACCCAAAACAAAACACAGTGCCCGAAGGCAAAGGACCCGAGGACAACGGACGGCGCCCCAGGGCACAACACAGCGCGCGACAGCACCAAACAGAGCAAAACGAAACAACACAGCGCACAACAACACAGCGCCAGGCGGCACAACGCGCGGCAACACAGCGCAGAACAGCACCCAGAGACACACCGGAGCACACCACCGTAACACGACACCAGGAGCCACCGGGACCCACCAAGAGACAACAGAAGACAGCCAGGCCCTACGACAAACACGCAAACACAACAGGCAACAACACAAAAAACCAGCCAGCGCCGCAGGGGCAAGAGAGCACCGCACAGAGGGGAACGACGCAGGCAAACCAGCACAGCACCGCACAAGCAGAGCACAGAAACAGCAGCAGCCCGGAGCACCACGGAAAGGCAAGGAACAACGCAAAAAAAAAAAAAGAACCAGCAGAGAACGCAGCAGCGCACGACAGCAAAGCACAACAAAAACAGCACAACACCACCCAGCACAACACCGCGCCGAACAACACGGCGCAAGAACCCAACCTGACACAAGCACGCCACACAACAACGGACACAACACAAAACACACCACAGACCGCAGGACCACAAAAAACGACGCACGACAAAGCACAACACAGGACACCACAACCAGCAGAACAGGGGGGGGGGGGCACAACCAGCACCAACCCGAAAAAGAAACCGCGCAAATCACCCGAGGGGGGGGGGCGGGCAACACCACACGGCACCCACCAGAGGCAGCACGGGGAAGAGCAACACCGCCAGCACGGCGCCACCGGGCGCGCGCAAAACAACAGCCAACAACACAAAAGGAGGAGGCACAGGGAGGCAGCACTGAACGACGGAGCGCAAGCGCACAGCGGCCCCCGCCGATGCACAAGGCCCACAACAACACACACCATCACGCCCCACAGCCTAGAACACACCATCCCAGCACCACACAACCAGCATACCACGACACAGCATAACAAAAAAGAAACAAAGGAAGGAGGAAGAAAGAAGAAAAAAAGGGCAAAAAAAAAACCGAAAAACGAAAAAAAACACGAGGAAAAAAAAAACAAACACGCAGGGGGGGGGGCGGGGCAAAAAAAACAAAAGAGGGGGGGGGGCACAAGACGCAACGGCCCAAGGCACCCAGGGCCGGGAAACACGGAGAGCGAGAGGCAAGGGAGGCGCACAAGAGGAAAAAAAACACAGAAACAACCACAGGCAGGGCAACCCCAGCCCGGAGGGGGCCGAGCAGACAGAGAGAGCACCAAGAACGGCCACAGGAAAAGGTGAGGGGCACCAAAACGCGCCCGGGAGGCCGGCCCGCCCGACCCGGCCAAGAAAACACGCACACGCACACACGCACAGGACCTGGGCGTGGCGTCCTCCGACCCGAAAGGGGCGGTGTCGGCGTCCACACGAAACAGCCCCGGTGAACCGGCCGAGTCCCCCGTCGAAAGATGGACCGTACGGGAAACCGGACGCGTCAGTGACCGGGTCCACACACGCAAACCACCGACGTGCACGCAGCCCAAGACGGACGCCGGAGGGACGTGCCAGGGACAACCCCATCGCGGGGCCCGGAGAGGGTACGACGCGGAGGGAGCCCACCGCCGCTGCCTCGGCAGAGGTCACAGGCAGACACAAAGAGCCCGGTTCTCGGCCGGCCTCCACGTGCCCCGCGCAGCCGCCCATCAAATCCGGGGGCGCAAGCCCCCCGGGAAGGGCAAAAGCACCACGGCGTCAGGAAAGCTAACCGGAGCACCGGGAGCGAGCGGACCAGACGAGGCGCGGGGCACCAAAGCGGGCCCACGAGGCACGCCAGACACGCACGGAGCCGGCCAACACCACGGCACAAGGACCGGTACCAAGCAACAACGGCCACCGGGTGCAGCAAACCTGGGCAGCACGCACAACCCGCACAGAACCACGG
The DNA here is from genome assembly GCA_964036045.1 of Eutreptiella sp. 'Long Island Sound 2002'. Taxonomy (NCBI): domain Eukaryota; phylum Euglenozoa; class Euglenophyceae; order Eutreptiales; family Eutreptiaceae; genus Eutreptiella; species Eutreptiella sp. 'Long Island Sound 2002'. Next base: position 47,112,353 of record OZ038378.1, read on the forward strand.
CACAGGAACAGGTGCCAGGGAACACCCAATCCACAGACCGGACGCCCCAGCCGGGAGTGGCGGGGCACAAGCCCAGCCCGCACACAAACACAGACACACAGCCCAGCATCCCAGCCAGGAGTGGTGGGGCGCAGCCAAAATCCCAGCCAAAACGAAAACACCCACACCGCACACCCCAGCCAGGAGTGGCGCGGTACAAGCGGAGCGCGCACACAAACACACACAAACCCCAACAGCCCCAGCTTGGAGTGGCGGGGCGCAGCCGACACCTGAGCCCAAGCACACACACCCACACCGCACAGCCCAGCCAGGACTGGCGGGGTACAAGCGGAATGCGCAGACAAACACACACACACCCCAACACCCCAGCCAGGAGTAGTGGGGTACCAGCAGAGCGCGCGCACAAACACACACACATCCCAACACCCCGGCCAGGAGTGGCGGGGGGCATCCGAAACCCGAGCCCAAGCACACACACCCACACTGCACACCCCAGCCAGGAGTGGCGGGGTACGAGCGAAGGACGCGCACAAATACACACACAGCTTAACACCCCAGCCAGGAGTGGCGGGGCGCAGCCGAAACCCAAGCCCAAACACACACATCCGGACCGCACAGCCCAGTCAGGAGTGGCAGGGTTCAAGCGGCGCACGCACACAAACACACACACACCCCAACAGCCCAGCCAGGAGTGGCGGGGCGCAGCCGAAACGCAAGTCCAAGCACCCAGACCCACACTGCACACCCCAGCCAGGACTGGCAGGATACAAGCAGAGCGCGCACACAAACACACACACACCCCAACGCACCAGCCAGGAGTGGCGGGGCGCAACCGAAACCCGAGCCCGTACAGATGTACCCAAACCGCATACCCCAGCCAGGAGTGGCGGGGTACAAGCGGAGCGCGCACACAAACACAGACACATACCAACGCCCCAGCCAGGAGTGGCAGGGCGCAGCTAATACCCGAACCCAAGCACGCACACCCACACCGCGCACCCCAGCCAGGAGTGGCGGAGTACAGGCGGAGCGCACACAAACACACACACACCCTAAGGTCGCAGCCAGGAGTGGCGGGGCACGGCCAAAACCCAAGCCCAAGCGTGCACAGCCACACCGCACACCCGAGCCAGGAGTGGCGGGGTACAAGCGGAGCACGCACACAAACACACACACACACACACAGCTGAACGCCCCAGCCAGGAGTGGCGAAGCGCAGCCGCAACCCGAGCCCAAGCACACACACCCACACCGCACACCCTAATCGGGAGTGGCGGGATACAGGCGGAGCACGCACACAACCACACACACAGCCCAACACCCCAGCCTCCAATGGCCGGGCGCAGCCGAAACCCGAGCCCAAGCACACCACCTGCACCGCACGCCCCTGCCAGGAGTGGCAGGCAACCACGCGGAGAACGCACACAAACACACACACAACCCAACACCCAAGCCAGGAGTGGCGGGGCGCAGCCAAAAAGCGAGTCCAAGCACCCACAGCCACACCGCACACCCCAGCCAGGAGTGGCGGGGTACAAACAGAGCGCGCGCACACACACACATGCACATCCCAAAACCCCAGCCAGGAGTGGCGGGACGCCGCCGAACCCCGAGCCCTAGCACAAACACCCACTCCGCACAGCCCAGCGAGGAGTCGCGGGGTGGAAACAGAGCACGCACCCCAACACGCACACACCACAAAGCCCAACCAGGAGTGGCGGAGCGCAGCCAAAACCCGAGCCTAAACACACACACCCACGCCGCACACTCCAGCCAGGAGTGGCAGGGGAGAAGCGGAGCGCGCACACAAACACACACACATCCCAACACCCCAGCCAGGAGTGGCCGGGCGCAGCCGAAACCCGAGCCGAAGCACACACAACCACACCGCACACCTCAGCCAGGAGAGGCGGGGTACAAGCGGAGCACGCACACAAACACACACACACCCCAACACCCCAGCCAGGAGTGGCGGGGCGCAGCCGCAACCCGAGCCCAAGCACACACACCCACACCGCACACCCCAGTCAGGAGTGGCGGGGTACAAACGGAGCTGGCACACACACACACACACACCCAAAACCCCAGCCAGGAGTGGCGGGGCGCAGCGGCAACCCGAGCCCAAGCACACACACCCACAGAGCACACCCAAGCCAGGAACGGCGGGTGCAGGCGGAGCGCGCACACAACCAGAAAAGTCCCAAAACCCCAGCCAGGAATGGCGGGGTGCAAGCCCAAACCCAAGCCCCACGGCACAAACCACAAACCGCAGCCAGGACTGGAGGGGCAAAACCGAGACCCGTACCCAAGCACACCCACCCAAGACCCGAGCCAGGATTGGCGGGGTTACCGCGAAACCCAGACCCAAACACAAGGGCCACACAACAGTAGGAAACCCAGTGTCCATAGCCCGGGCACTGAGGCAGCCCGCGCCATGCATCCTAAGGCCTGCGCTGCTTTGGGACACGAGGTGGAGCGTGCGACACCCAAGCACCTCGGAACCCCGCACAAAGAATATGCATGCATGCCTTGGGAAGGGGGTACGCCAGGAAGTCCAGTGAACCCCTAGGTTTCCGTCCAAAGGAGGGGACGTGCGCAAGCACAGGGGCACACCCTCCAGGCGAGACAAGTACGTCACGCTGGCGGCAATCAGCCCTCCTGGTGTTCCCCGGGGCCGCTTTGTTGGGGGCCACCAGTCAGGTCAGGCGAGATGTAAATCGCGTCCCCTCTTCAAGCGCGGAGCCTCTTCCTGTTCGTCACAGGGGCAACGCCAGGGGGAACCATGGGGCGCCTCTCCACGACCGAGTGCACCTACCCACCTACCTACCTGTCTATTTCTTTTGTATGTCTTTAGATCCGCAATGAATTTGGGGTCCCGGGCATGACCAGTCACTAAAAACTGCACCCATTTGTTGAGGAAGCAGTACAGAACGCCTGATCACAGCGTACCAGCAGGTAAAGTCACAGACGATTTTACGAAGCGCCACAGGCCCTTTCAGCGTATTTCACAAGGGCTTTTGAGGTAAAACGCCGTCTCAGTGGTCAACTTGCAGCCCAACGCCTTTCTTTCTGTTGTTGAGTAGTACTGGAATAGTCCAACACTACATGCTCATTTGGATCAGGTACCCTTTAATTACCCAAGTGAAACCATGGTTCAACCGATTTGAACCGCGCACTTTCATTACGGCTTCCCCACGGTTCAAGCCCTATCGTGGTACAGCAAGAAATTGTTAAGTAGCAACCTGAAAACGGTTATTTTTCAGCCCTCCAAGAGATGCCAGACCCCCTAACAAGAATGCTTTTGAAAGCCTTCTTGCCTCATTGGTGCAAAACACTGGAGACCTATTTCTCTTGGATCATATTTCACGGCGGTGGTGGTGTAGGTGCCAGTGGCGGCGGCTGTATTGGTGAAACCGCACGGCTTCACCATCAACTTTTTGTTAGGCGAGGTGACATACACCCCTGCGCCTTGTTTGGATTCCCTTTAGGACTTTGGACCCTTTTTAGTGAACAACAATTACATGCAAGCCTACACGTGATTGTCAGAAGCTTGTTTCCTCATAGATTGCACTAAAATGTAACCGGCTTTGGAGGTGGTTCAACCGCTAGACAGGCGCGCGGTTGCACCGGCTTCACCGGTTCAACCGCTGTTGCACGAAGCGCTACACAAAAAACACATCTTCAACTTGGGAAGCCTTCTGCATCGCCACAGGCAGACGTCCCCAGGCAATGCCTGTGTACGGTACGAGCACAATGCGCTGTCCAGACCACGCCAGAGGCATGTGGGGCCCAGGATCGTTAAACATGACCCCATATATACCCACAATGTGTCCCCATAATAAATCACGCCCCCAACGTATCCATGCAGGACGAGAAGGCCCGATTGCACAGAGTAGGGCACTGGTAAACAGTTCCCCCCCCACAAAATCACCCAGGGCTATTTCCCCCGTAAGGGGACTGTCATCCTTTGGATGCCTATGTACAAGCATGGGATGATCGCCAACCCCATGGACCACTGCAAGCGCAGTGTAGGTTAGTTGGGGGAGTACACTTCGGATGTGTGCGTTCACGCGCCGGACCAGGTCCGGATCTCTCCTCCTTTGCACTGCAACTTGCACACGGTGATGCCCCTGCACCATTACGGCCCCCCACAGCTGCCTACGGTACCGGGCTCCATGTCGCTTCCGCCACTGCCACCCCCTCATTCCCTTGAGGCACGTGAAAAGTCAGTCGTTTGGGAGTGGCTCTTCCTTCAGGTGAGGCACTGGTGCACCAACCTCTGGAGCTGCCTCTTCGTTATCTTCCTGCTTACATCAGGCATTTCCTCGTCCTTCGGCGCTCCACCAACCTCCTCAATCTCCTCTTGACCGACCGGGGCTGCAGGCGAGTCCTCCCCACTCTCGTGGTGTTCCTGCACCCCTGGACCAGCAGGCTCCACCTTTTCCTCTTTGACCACCTGTTCTTCACTCTCCTTTGGCTCTGGCTCCTCCGGCAGACTAGGCACAGGAATGTGCTTCTCAGTGTCCTTTGGCTCTGGAATTACAGGCGGAGTCGGCACAGGAACCCCATTGTCACTGTCCTTTTTCGCTTCAGCTTCTGCCGCGGGAGTGACCTCCTTCTCCTTGAGTGGACTGTACGACGTGGAGTCCTCCATTGTCTTCTTGCCCTCCTTATCGATTGCTTCCTGTTTCTGGGTGCGGCGCTCTTTCAACGCCTCCTCGGCAGCGTGGGGGTTACTGAAGCTTGTGCTGTTCTTTTTTGGTGCATGGGGGCTGCCCCCCGGCGAGCATAACACAAAAGCGGCCTAACCACGGGCAAGTGAGCGTTCATGGCGAGCCGAAGTTCATCGAAGGACAGCAGCCATATGTACTGTAACTCAGGGGGTGTGACCCTGCTCCAAAATGCACCAAAGGCCTGGTTACTGTGGGCTGTGGCTTCGCCATTAGCCCTGTGGTTGGTGTTATGACGCGAGACGAATCGAAAATAAAAGGGACTCTATATACATTTATATATATATAGAAATCAGAAACAAACAAACAGCTTGTGCTGTTCTTGACTGCAAGAACTGGCCACGTTATCCCAGCTGCATCGCCCTACTCCTCCCACTGCGGGGGAAGGAAGACCAATTCTTCCCCCTTTTTGGGCCGGGGGGTCCCCTTCGTGGCCTTCCCCGGGGTACCCACGGCCAGACGTGGTTCGCCATCAGGACCGTCCAGAATGACCCATCGAATCGGCGTGTTGGCCGCCCATCCGAACCGCTGTCGCAGCTGTTTGCGTGTGTCCTCAATCGCCAGTCGTCGTTGTTGGCCTCGATCCAGGCTCTGCAAAAAGGAAAAAATAGTGAAACCGTGGTTCAGGCGGTTCAAGCGTGCGGTTGAACTACACTTCACCAGTTCAACCGTGCACACCTCCAGAGCTGACGCATGCGCCGATTCTGCCCTGATCGCTTTCTTCTCGTCGCCATCCTTCGATCCCGCAGCCAACTCAGTTGCCAGGGCTTTCACATTTTGCACCGTGTCGCTGAAGAGCTTGCTGGAGTCACTCTCGGAACTGGGGGCTGGAACTACCTTCTTCTTCTTTTTCTTTGGGATATGCTTTGCGGCTGGGACCCATTCGTGCTCTTCAAAAAGGGGGTCTGACTCGTCCGTCTCACTGCTGTCTGGGGCGATTTTCCGCTTTTTCGAGGAAGCACCGCTGCCAGTTTTGGCTTTCTTTTTCGGCTTCTTGTCGCCAGAGACTTGGGCCTTCGCGGGCGGTGCTTCAGCCTTTGCACTTGTCAATTCTCCTTCCGGAGTTCCTTCCGGGCGGACTGAAACAGGGACTTCGGAACCACTTTGCTGCCGGGGGTGCTCGTCTCTTCTGGTGGCGGTGGTGCTGGAAGACGTGGAGGCTTGGAGGCCTTTCCACTGCTCTCGGATGCTGCACCTGCTCCAAGTGGGCAGTCCCACACACTCTAGCAGAACTCCCCAAAGCTCTCTCCCACAGGACTTGGTTGGGGCGCGGTGGTGACGGCTGGACTGGACTCCAGGGGCGTTGACCTCTGCCGTTCTGGCGCAGGACTGTCCTGCACGGCATTGCTCAGTTCCCGCAAGCCCCGCTGCGAGCCACGACTCATGCGGTCGACCAGTTGAGCGGCGCCAGGGATCTGCCGATACCACATGTCCCACCACTCCACGATGGGCATGGGTGGCCATCGCCCGCGGACGACAATGCCAGGGCCACGCCGATCCCCCACGAACATGTGCTCAGGTACATCACTGGCGGTCAACTGCAGAGAAAGCAAGGAGGCAGGTGAACCGCAGAAGTGGGGGAACGGGATTCAGTGTGTAGGAAGGTGACGATCAACTGTGCACGGTTGAAGACGGTGAAGGCGGTTCAGTCGCACGGTTGAACCCGCTGAAACGAAGGTTGAGCTACTACACACCTGTTGCACCCCTTGGATCGCTTGAACCACACTTGGCTGCACGAATGGCGATGGTGCCATTGCCGTTCGCGCCGCTGCTGCCGTCGCGGCGCTTGCCTTGGCCTTCTTGTGCTTTCCCCCACCTGAGATGGTGGCGCCCATAGCCAGCATGCTGCTCGGAGTCGCCGTGTACCGCTGGACCTCCGATTCGTCTAACCAACCTGGGGGCAACTCCACCGGCGCCTTGAAGAAGAAGCGTGGACCGTGTCCTGCGCTGTGACCACCGCCCCAGCCCACGGAATGCGCGCCAAGCCAGGACGCGCTCCTGGGAACACCGCACCCCGCAGTGGCCCATATTCTGAACAGGGCATCCAGACCTGGTTCATCCAGGGACACGTGGCCTTGGGGGTCGCTTGACAGGCCCACACGCAGCAGCTTCCACTCCGAAAACTCCCCGGCGCTCAGGCACTTCGTCTCCAAGGGGGTAGGACTGGACCCCATCCTTGTCTTCTTGGCGGTGCTTCTTCATCCAGAGCGTCATGGCACGGCGGAACACGTACTTCGGCGTCATGTCAGCCAGCCACCGCCACTCAGGCGTCTCGGACCCAGGGTGGTGTCGGGGTTGCAAGTGTTGTGGACCACCACTTCTTCCTTCAGCGGGAACTTGTCGGCCAGGTGGGGAGCTGGAGGCGATGCTGCTGCTTGTGGCGCTGCCGCGGCAGGTGGATCGGCGCCTTGTCCCGTACCCAGTGCTCGCAGGCAGTCCTGCAAGGCCTTCCCCAAAGACTCGGGGTCCATGGCGCAAAGGCACCTGAGAGAAGCAGGGGTGAAACCGTGGGGAAGCTGGTTCATCCGCACGGGTGAACCTCCTGAACCACGGTTGAACCACATACACACCTCCTAGTTGCCAACTTCCAATTGAGCGTGCACTACTGAAGCGGTATGGGGTGCTTCACCCATACCCGCTGCACAGCCTGTGGCGCTCTTCGCCAGGCCGGATCAGGAATTTTCCTGTTGATGTTACGGCATCCTGACTTCTGTGGGATTTCTGTAAAATACCCCAGAAATCGTCTTTTTTTCGTCTTTTTTGGGCTGGCGACGACAGTCGTCGCCTGCGCGACGCAGCTCCAGATCGAAGTTTTATTCTTCGATTTGTAAAGACTTTAGGCAATTTTATTATTGTTTTATCGTTTTTAGAAATAACAGATTATAGCGTGACCTTTTTCGCGGCGTTCCGCGAAGGTCAACTTTTGCGTAAAGAGGCACGTTCACGCATTTTTCAAAAATTCCTGAGGCGATCCCAGGAATCGCCCAGATGCCCATGGCGTGGCCCAACAGTGGGGCTTCTCATATGTAGGTTGAATTGGCACAGAAACGCGTCGTGTCGGCTACGCGACGCGTTGGGGGGAGACGCGTGAAATGAGTGTTTTTGACTCAAAAATCACTATATTTCATTGTTTTTCGCCCAAGAACCACTGTTTGGCCCAGTTTGGGCAGGATCTCAGTGGAGATCCTGATGGCGTCGCCTCGTAGCCGTCAGATTTTCTGATGGCGGCGACGCCGCCGCCTTCATTTCGTCTTCTTTTTTATGCTATTTTATAGTAGAGAATTGTTACATGTACATATTACTTGTCTACATGTTTATTATTGTCTACATATACCTTCATCTCTTGCCCAGGACGCCAGATTGTGTCATGGCCGAGGCAAGGATTCCAGAAAACTTTGGAGGTACCCAAATTCGAGTTCTTCGTCTTGGATTTCGTGGGTCTGGGGTTGCGCATGCCAAGGGAGGCTTGGAGGTTGCCCTCTCCCCAAATGCTTCAAAAGTTTTCTGCCGACGCCAAGGCCACCAAGGGTGTGTGACGGCCTGCGGACGGCGACGACGCCCAGACTGCAGGAGTACGCGGATCGCTGATCGCTGTTCGCCGGGAAACTGCAGGAGCTAAGGTCCAGGGCATCAACATGATGAAGGAGGAATTCCTTGACTCCGACGATGGATAAGACCATGGCTTCCCCATGGACCCTATGGAGCCCCCAAGTCTATACCGTCCTCTGGGCGACAACCACCGCGACGACGACGCCATCTGCGAACCGCACAAGAAGGCGCGTTAATTCGTCGCCTTGGGTTGGTTGACCCTTTGGGAGGTCCCACCCTAAATCGGCGTGGGGCGCCTTGGGTAGGAAATGACCCTAAATCCCCCAAATTAGGCGCGTTAATTCGTCGCCCTGGGTTGGGAATCGACCCTAAAAGGCACGAGGAATTCGTCGCCTTGGGCAGGAATCGGCCCTAAATTCAGGCGCGAGGAATTCGTTGCCTTGGGTTTGACCCTAAATAATTTTTTTTGAATTTATTGAATTATTATGTTTCCATGCCCATGGAGAAAAAAGGCCAATATGTGCGCCTAAGCGCCATCAGTCAGGGCAGAAGGCCCTGCAGCGCCTCTGTTCGTGTAACTACAGGCTACAAGGAGTGCCAGGGACCAGTGTGGTCGCCTGAGGGGCAATTGCCCTATGAATATATCAAGATCAAAAAAAAACAAAAAAAATACATGTATGTGGCATGTATTTTTCTCACGAAGCCCCCCCCCCCCCACTGTTCTGCTGAATCAGTTGTGAAACCAGGGCAGTGCAGGGGTCAGAGCGCCTCCTTGGCCTTGCCATCCTTTGGATATAGGCAAGGCTTCTAAGGAGGGGGGTGAAGCGGTATGGGGTGCTTCACCCATACCCGCTGCACAGCCTGTGGCGCTCTTCGCCAGGCCGGATCAGGAACTTTCCTGTTGATGTTACGGCATCCTGATTTCTGTGGGATTTCTGTAAAATACCCCAGAAATCGTCTTTTTTTCGTCTTTTTTGGGCTGGCGACGACAGTCGTCGCCTGCGCGACGCAGCTCCAGATCGAAGTTTTATTCTTCGATTTCTAAAGATTTTAGGCAATTTTATTATTGTTTTATCGTTTTTAGAAATAACAGATTATAGCATGACCTTTTTCGCGGCGTTCCGCGAAGGTCAATTTTTGCGTAAAGAGGCACGTTCACGCATTTTTCAAAAATTCCTGAGGCGATCCCAGGAATCGCCCAGATGCCCATGGCGTGGCCCAACAGTGGGGCTTCTCATATGTAGGTTGAATTGGCACAGAAACGCGTCGTGTCGGCTACGCGACGCGTTGGGGGGAGACGCGTGAAATGAGTGTTTTTGACTCAAAAATCACTATATTTCATTGTTTTTCGCCCAAGAACCACTGTTTGGCCCAGTTTGGGCAGGATCTCAGTGGAGATCCTGATGGCGTCGCCTCGTAGCCGTCAGATTTTCTGATGGCGGCGACGCCGCCGCCTTCATTTCGTCTTCTTTTTTATGCTATTTTATAGTAGAGAATTGTTACATGTACATATTACTTGTCTACATGTTTATTATTGTCTACATATACCTTCATCTCTTGCCCAGGACGCCAGATTGTGTCATGGCCGAGGCAAGGATTCCAGAAAACTTTGGAGGTACCCAAATTCGAGTTCTTCGTCTTGGATTTCGTGGGTCTGGGGTTGCGCATGCCAAGGGAGGCTTGGAGGTTGCCCTCTCCCCAAATGCTTCAAAAGTTTTCTGCCGACGCCAAGGCCACCAAGGGTGTGTGACGGCCTGCGGACGGCGACGACGCCCAGACTGCAGGAGTACGCGGATCGCTGATCGCTGTTCGCTGGGAAACTGCAGGAGCTAAGGTCCAGGGCATCAACATGATGAAGGAGGAATTCCTTGACTCCGACGATGGATAAGACCATGGCTTCCCCATGGACCCTATGGAGCCCCCAAGTCTATACCGTCCTCTGGGCGACAACCACCGCGACGACGACGCCATCTGCGAACCGCACAAGAAGGCGCGTTAATTCGTCGCCTTGGGTTGGTTGACCCTTTGGGAGGTCCCACCCTAAATCGGCATGGGGCGCCTTGGGTAGGAAATGACCCTAAATCCCCCAAATTAGGCGCGTTAATTCGTCGCCCTGGGTTGGGAATCGACCCTAAAAGGCACGAGGAATTCGTCGCCTTGGGCAGGAATCGGCCCTAAATTCAGGCGCGAGGAATTCGTTGCCTTGGGTTTGACCCTAAATAATTTTTTTTGAATTTATTGAATTATTATGTTTCCATGCCCATGGAGAAAAAAGGCCAATATGTGCGCCTAAGCGCCATCAGTCAGGGCGGAAGGCCCTGCAGCGCCTCTGTTCATGTAACTACAGGCTACAAGGAGTGCCAGGGACCAGTGTGGTCGCCTGAGGGGCAATTGCCCTATGAATATATCAAGATAAAAAAAAAACAAAAAAAATACATGTATGTGGCATGTATTTTTCTCACGAAGCCCCCCCCCCCCCCACTGTTCTGCTGAATCAGTTGTGAAACCAGGGCAGTGCAGGGGTCAGAGCGCCTCCTTGGCCTTGCCATCCTTTGGATATAGGCAAGGCTTCTAAGGAGGGGGGTGAAGCGGTATGGGGTGCTTCACCCATACCCGCTGCACAGCCTGTGGCGCTCTTCGCCAGGCCGGATCAGGAACTTTCCTGTTGATGTTACGGCATCCTGATTTCTGTGGGATTTCTGTAAAATACCCCAGAAATTGTCTTTTTTTCGTCTTTTTTGGGCTGGCGACGACAGTCGTCGCCTGCGCGACGCAGCTCCAGATCGAAGTTTTATTCTTCGATTTCTAAAGATTTTAGGCAATTTTATTATTGTTTTATCGTTTTTAGAAATAAAAGATTATAGCGTGACCTTTTTCGCGGCGTTCCGCGAAGGTCAATTTTTGCGTAAAGAGGCACGTTCACGCATTTTTCAAAAATTCCTGAGGCGATCCCAGGAATCGCCCAGACGCCCATGGCGTGGCCCAACAGTGGGCCTTTTCATATGTAGGTTGAATTGGCACAGAAACGCGTCGTGTCGGCTACTCGACGCGTTGGGGGGGGACGCGTGAAATGAGTGTTTTTGACTCAAAAATCACTATATTTCATTGTTTTTCGCCCAAAAACCACTGTTTGGCCCAGTTTGGGGAGGATCTCAGTGGAGATCCTGATGGCGTCGCCTCGTAGCCGTCAGATTTTCTGATGGCGGCGACGCCGCCGCCTTCATTTCGTCTTCTTTTTTATGCTATTTTGTAGTATAGAATTGTTACATGTACATATTACTTGTCTACATGTTTATTATTGTCTACATATACCTTCATCTCTTGCCCAGGACGCCAGATTGTGTCATGGCCGAGGCAAGGATTCCAGAAAACTTTGGAGATACCCAAATTCGAGTTCTTCGTCTTGGATTTCGTGGGTCTGGGGTTGCGCATGCCAAGGGAGGCTTGGAGGTTGCCCTCCCCCCAAATGCTTCACTACGTGCTCATCTTCCCGTCGCCGCCGCCCGTCCCATCGAGGCATCTCCTTGTAGAGGAAGTTGCGCTCGTGCGCTTGTCGGAGCATTGCCTCATCATTTTCCTCCTTGGTAGCCTTACCACCACCACCCTGGGAACTTGTGGTTAGAAAGTTGTCCTTAAAGACATAGTTAAGCGACTCAACAATGTCGCCACAAAACATTGCCCCCCCCCCCCAAGGTTGCAAATTAATCAATACGATGGCCCCGTTGTTGCGGAGCTAAAGCAAGCGGAGTGATCGTTTATGGGGACATATAGTGTTTTGAAACCTCTTCGCAATTTGTGCACACCCTTGGACGAATGGATCATATGTCCACCGATAGATAGCTGTTAGCAATTTTTCCATGTCCTCAACGGTAGTGTCGACATGTGGTGTTAGACGCAAACTCTTTGCAATGGGCAACCAATTGGCAAACAAGTGCCATGTCTCTTCCCCATCAGGGAAGGACCGGCCTTTCAAAGAAATATTGGTCTTAGCGTCCTTTAGGAGGCTTTGAACCTTGGATCGTTGTGGTACCGTCAACATTGTGGCTCGTGTGCGCACAAACGTTGTTAAGTATTCACCACATCGTATCACAAGATGAAGAACACACATGATGACACACCCTATACGGTCATACGGTCATCCACTTTCAATAGTGGACTTTCGATGCACCCTTTTGCACCGACACAACTAACTCCTTGTCTCCTATACTTTAGGAATTTTGCTTCAAGTCTTGTACTTCGTCGCCATTCATACCCTACCCATCTTTCTTTCTCCCTAGACCATGTCGCAAAAGAATAAATTGAACCAATTTCATAGAATGTTGATAGACCAAGTAAATGACGAAGCCAAGGGCTATCGCCTCCAGTCATGACAACCGTTCGCACCCAAAACCCTCGGAGCAACATGTAGCCACGGTCAATAATTTGTTGTATTTTTTTTAGTGTCTCTCCAAAGAGGACACGCACAAGATCCGTTTCATGCTCACTTACGAGAGCAAGGTCAAGGGTCCAATTGTAGAGCAAGGTTCGTGTTTTTGCATGTTGTTTGCAAAGCCACATGCAATTTGGCACCATGACCTTGCTCCGCATGAGAACCCATCTCCAGGGCACTATAAGTACATAGGGGTGATCATCCCTAAATCTTCGAAAGTGCATTTCTTCCAGCACATCCCTTTGATCACCTATATATTGTATCCAATCATCCACATCCCAACCAACCCCAACTCTTCCATCCTTTATGGTCGTTTTTAGTACTTGTCTCTCACTTAAAGTGGACCAAGCTTCATCCATCATTGCATACGACGGAAAGCAATGTGTCCATGGGACGGTGCTTGCACGGGTTTTGTTCTCTTTGGCATCAGCCCACGAAACAAGCTTCTTGTACCTAGGGACGGTTGAACTGAGAAATGGGGATAAAGTGCGCGGTTGAACCTGCAGTTGAATGGGTTGCCGTCATGGCACCAAAAAGCGTCCAATGGTACAAACCACAGAGTATTCACATTTATGACGCGGGCAACACGTTGCAACTCATATGTTCATGCTTTGGGCAACATTGAGCGATTATTTTGCCGTGCAAACGTTGTCATGAAGCACAATCACAATTATTCATTTGTGATAAGGGTTCAACCGCACGGTTGAACCACGTTGAACCACTTGTAGGCATGTGTGAACTATGCCACATACCTTTGCTTCGGCATCTGAAGGTCCAAAATGAGGCGCACAGCGTCGGATCCTGTGAAAGCTTTTTTTGTAGCCGTTTTTGTCTGTTTGGAAGCCCTCTGTTTTTTACCAATTCGGTCAGCAAGTTGTTTCCATAGGCGTTTTGTCGTGCCGTTTGTGCAAAAAAAGGTGAACAAGTCGTCCACCAGCTGTTGGTCCCCCCATCCGCTGTAGTGGTCGTTCACCACTTGCAGCCAGTGGTGGGACATTTTTTAAAAAAGGTTTGTCACGCGTCAGTTTCAGGTGGTTATGCAAATATTTCGTTCAGAAAAGCGCGCGCCGCTGGCGCAGCCGCAGCCGCCAGCGCTGGCGGTGGTTCAACCGCGGTTCAACCGCGGTTCAGCGGTTCAACAGCGCCGCTTCCCAGTTCAACCGGGCTAAACCTGGTAAAACCACCGTGTGAAGTACCTGATCCAAATGAGCACGTAGGGAAGATCCGCAAAAATGCATTCGTGGATACTGTGCAGTAGGGCACCTTTGGCACGGTCAACGACGATATGTTTCAGGGGAACTTTCTGCCCGTATCTAGCCGCTGACTGTTGCATGTTCTCTCACGCCTTCTTTCAGAAATCTTACAGCGCCGACAGTCCAAATGGGTTCGCCGTAGCTGAAATGAAGCCGTTATTCCGAACTGCCTGTTCTGCTGTCTCGCCGCAACAATATCATTCAATCACGACGGAGACCTTCACTAGGCGAAAAGTGACAATTCATGACGTACCACGACTTGATCAATCTGAAGTGGAGCGCTTCTTCCCCACCGCCCGTCCTACTACTTCGCCGCAACACCGTCTATCAAAGTCAGAGACTATTACCCAGAATGAGAACACTCATCATGGTTTCGACAGTGTATTGGATGGTACCCATGTGGGCGTCAGTATGTCACTGAACTCTTTCACAGACGCGCAAAATTTGCTTTACGAGCGAGCTGACGAGTTTGTCTGCGATATTCAAAAGTCAACAGACTCCACTGCAAAGCATGAGATGCATGTCATTGCCTTCCAATACCGAGAAGCCGCAACCACTACATCACAGACGGTGTCCAGAAATTCATCATCAGCGTAGAATCTGGTCCCATCTTTCGGATGAGTGCGCCGAGGAAGAAGATGACGCGTGCAATCAAGACTACCTTGCGGAGTCACCGAAAGCGGAGCGCAGCCCCGCCCAGTCCAACACAACTTTCAATGCTGGTGAGAAAGGTCAGAAAGATATCCTTGATTAGTGACCTAATAGTTTTGATGAAACCCGGGAAGTCTTGGTGTTGAGAAAAGAAGAGAGCAAGAACAGGATGTGGATCGAATCAATGAATAGTTTTGAAATCCAGTGTATCACGGAAGGGCTGCAGATAGACAAAGCAGGCTTAAGTACAAAGATTCAATCACAAGCGGATAAAACATATTGTTTTTATTTGAAGACTGGCATGACTCAGGCCTCCAAGTTAGCATCAAGCACGTCATGTGCACTCGTTTGGATGAATTGGAGTTGGTTAGGAATCTGGGGCATATAAGGCGGGCCAGACACAGGTTATGGCTTGGCCAGCATGGCCAAGCAACTGAATTCAGAAACAATTAAAACGTAGAACCACAATGAGTGGTAGAATCGGTGGAGTATAGGACCACTAGGCTTAACCTACAAGGCCTTAGGCATGAAGTGCCTACTTTATTTCCGTATTACCTCCATGAAGGAAGATACCTCCGCT
The DNA here is from genome assembly GCA_964036045.1 of Eutreptiella sp. 'Long Island Sound 2002'. Classification (NCBI taxonomy): domain Eukaryota; phylum Euglenozoa; class Euglenophyceae; order Eutreptiales; family Eutreptiaceae; genus Eutreptiella; species Eutreptiella sp. 'Long Island Sound 2002'. Next base: position 47,127,545 of record OZ038378.1, read on the forward strand.
CATTTGAGCGGTAGGGGTGACCTTCATGGGGAGCTAGGGTTATAACCCTAGTTACTTTGAGAAGGTGTACTTTAAGCTTCAAAAGAGTGATAAAAATGATTAAGTTGGTCTCAACATCAACAAAAGGCTTTTCGGAAGGGGCTTGGCCTGGATCAAGTCCCCCAAGAAAGACATGGCAGTGACGTTTTCATACTCCCCGCCCGGAGTACTAGTTGAACAAGCTAGTAGGACCAAGGAGAAAGGCTCAAATGTCCCCACAATTACCTCAGAAAATGCATTAAACGAATCAAAGACACTCCCATCAGTTCATAGAAGCCTATCACACCGTAGGTACCCTTGAAAAACAGTGTAATGTACCGTGAAAGATGTCCCGTCGATCGGGCATTCCTCAAAAGTCGCCAGCCTGCGGCGAAAAGGTTTGGTAGTAAGTTGGGGGTAGTCGGGTTTGAACCCAGGTTTCCCTCCCTAGAGCACACATGCTTGCCCACTAGGGTACAGTTGAACGCTCTAATGTGGACGGCTATCGCTGTATAAACAGTGTTTTAGTAAACGTCCTGACCAAGGGCCAGGGCAGAGCAATACTCCTAATGGGGGGCACAAAACTCCAGGAGCTGAAACAAAATAGATAGTGGAACTAACAGGGAGTGAATCCTGTGGTTTAGCGAAAGGGGTAGCGATTTAAGAAGTCCAATCGCTAAAAAATGACGAAACCACGTTAGAAATCATCATTTGTAGGCTAAAACCTAACGTCACAGACAAGCACAACAGGACAGGACTCCCAAAAAGAGTTGCGCAAGCGTAAACGGCTCCTGAAAAAGAAACTATGAGCCGTGGTTTTTAAAGCTTTTAAAAAAAATATTTTGCACAGTTGCATCAAAAGGTTTATAAACTTTAGGAAAAAGTATTGAACAGAACCCCACACAACAGAGCACGTGGACAACCCACCTCTCAGGTACGTTAGTGTCATGTGACACGCATGCATTGCGTTCGTGGTGGTAGTTTCGTTAAAATGCTAGGGTTGTCTCCGTTGCGTTCGTTGGGGGTTCGGGCGTTCACTTCCTTTGCTCGGCACAGGTCAAAACTGAAACGAAAGGTATGCGAAACGAATGCAGCACGCAGCGCGCACGTGGGGTTAACGTATGCGCTGTGCTCGCGATGCATGTGCCTAATCTAGGCATTCACACCTTGTGGCGCTTTCCCTGTAACCCAATCCATCCTTCTCCTCTCTTCACAGGTCAGAAAGGAAAGTGCTTGTTCGTGCTCCTGTTGCCGTAGCGCTAAAATAGGGTTGCTTAAAACGCTTAAGCTTGTTTCGCGCTGTGCAGTTGCTCGCCATTCCCTTCCTTCTTCTGCAGGAAACAAGGGAAGAAGGGCATGCATGACACACTATGCATTAATCGTTTAGGGTTCTTTATGACTCGCTGTAGGTTTGTTTAAGCGCTTAGGGTTGTCCTTGCGTTCGTGTACCCTTGGGCACTCACATGGTGCGTGGTGAGTAAGGTAGGTAAGCCCAGGAGGAGCTCACCTCCTGGTTAGGTCAGGTGATGATTGGATGTAGTGGGTAAATGATAGGAAAAGATTGTTGCCCATTGTTCCCCTTCCCTGCATACGCAGAGTGCATTAAAGGGATGTAGGCCAAGCGCTGTGCACACGGTATAACCCCTGTTTATGCTACCCAGGGCTCCGCCCTACGTTCTATAAGAGAACGGGTGGGGTCCTTAAGTTTGCTTGCTTGCGGCTTGGCTAGAGGACAGTGTATTATTATCCAGCCTAAGAAGCGTATAATACACGGAGGCTGGTTAGGTTCATCAGCCCCTAACCGAGTCTCATCTGCCTTTGTTCTCAGGTGGGCAAGGACAGGATGATTGGTGCAGCAGCAGTTGCCTTCGGCGATTTTACATTTCTCTCCCCAAGCTAAGGAGGGCGCAGATCACACAAATAAATTGGGTCAGTGAACGACATCTTCAAGGACAACCCTTACTACACGCTGTGCACACGGCACTCCTTCCCTCCAAGCCCTGTCAGGGAAACGCGCGAGGGCATCCCTGGCAGGCCCCGGTTGCCTAGCGGCGCTGTGTTCTCTTGTAATCTCACAGGGGAGCCAATAGGGCTCGAGACTTCTTCGTCCTGGCCAGCCAGTAGCGTGTGCAGGGGTTAGGGTCAGCAAGCCTCGTAGGGACTGAGTGCGGTTGTGCTCACCCTGTCTTCGAAGGCTGGTGCTTGCATTAGTGAGTGTAGTGTAGTGGTGTCTCCTGTCCCGCGTGCTTTTCCTTGTGAGCAGGGGAGTGACTTAGTTTTTAGCCCTTAGAAAAATGGGCGTTTTGTATACCCTTAGCACACCTGGCCACCCCTCCCCTCTGATAGGTAGGGCTTTTGCCGTCTGCCCCGAAGGATAGGCGCCAGCACAGAAATCGGGCGCCATAGGAGTGGTCATAGTACCTGATTAGAACGTTCAGTCCAAGGTCAGCGAAGCCCGGTCTCCGGGAGCCACGCCGGGGAGTGAAGTGAGACACATACAGACATACGTAGCACACTTAGGGGTATGATAACCCTGTCAGGAAGGGTAGAACCCCATGGGTCTGGACCAGTCAGGGGTCCTAACCGTGGGCAGGCCTGTCCCCAAGGAAGGTGGACACACCTTGCTTCACAGCACCGCGCTTGTCATTCCCCCGTGGAGTAGTAAGCCACCGCTCTTCGTTGGCTCAGCAAGGTCATAAAATCAGGGCAGTTCCCATGCAACACATGGTCAACAAGGCACATACTCGCTGGATTGCTGCAAACCTGATAAGCGTCCCTCTCGCTAATGCTGGTAACCGTCGGCATGGGACTGCAGGGCACAGACAGGGCAGGAGCACTGCTCCGCAGGCAGCGGATGTGTAGGTGTCTGGAGTGCCAATCCCGATCGAGCGTGGTAGTCAGTAAATTAACCGTAACTGGAGCTCTACAGGAGTCCTGAACCTGTCCTGGCACACACTGAGTAGGCGTAGCTATCAGCACAAGAGTGCTCACCGCCCTAGTGAGGATAGGCAAAGTGAATAGATAGGCTCAAGGAGATCGGTTTTTCTTCTTCCGCTGGAACAGAGTGTGAGCACGGTTTAGTAACTGTCCCTCGTTGTTCACAATGAGGTAGCAGCAAGGGATGGGGTTGATACTCCCAACCGTAACTGGAGCTCTACAGGAGTCCTGAACCTGTCCTGGCACACACTGAGTAGGCGTAGCTATCAGCACAAGAGTGCTCACCGCCCTAGTGAGGATAGGCAAAGTGAATAGATAGGCTCAAGGAGATCGGTTTTTCTTCTTCCGCTGGAACAGAGTGTGAGCACGGTTTAGTAACTGTCCCTCGTTGTTCACAATGAGGTAGCAGCAAGGGATGGGGTTGATACTCCCATCTGGCTGCATAAAGGCGGACATGGGGTCCCAGGTCGTCTCAGATAGCCCATATCTGTCCCACAGGGTTAAGAATTTCTAGCCCTGTTTATACCCGTGGCGGGCAGTACCTGCAACCACGTAGTAGCCATCAACTACCGTCTCATCGGCAGTCATTTCTTCAAGTTCGTCTGCCTCCTCAGTGCTGGCAGCGTTCTCTAGGTCGATACGCTCGGACTCACTGTCGCTGAGGCGCCACTCATCCCAGGACAAGTCATCGGGGGAGTGATACTGCCTCAACTGCTTAGGAGCACAGAGCAGTTCACCACCTAGATGTAAACTGCACCTGACATGGATCCTAGATCCATCTATCCTGAACATACGTTAGGGCCAAAAATAAGGCTCCTGTAGGCAGTTACAGGGCCGGGAGGGTAGTTGTGAATGGTGAACCAAAACAAGGTCACCGACCTTGAAACGGGTCGCCGTAGGCGATTTCGTCGGCTCAGTTCACGTTCAGGGATGACTCTCAGGTTAGTCCCAGCCTGGTTAGCCATAGACTGCTTGTGGTTCAGCCAATCCCCAACGGGGCTCTTGAAGTCCTCAGGAAAGGGAGTTTTGAAGAACAAAGCAGGTCGTCCTCCACGAAACAGCTTGTGGAGAGTGAAACCTGTAGAAGAGCTCCTGTGAGAGTTCATGGTCAGCACTGCCCAGGGCACTAGGCGTACCGAATCTTTGGTACGCTCCTGTTTCATCAGGATTCTCAAGTTCTGTTCCGCCACACGGTTTTGTCTTTCGCAACGAGGATTAGACGTGTGGATATAGGGCACACCTGTGGTTACCTCAACATTGACGACATCCAGCACTCGCTTGTACCATCCTGTGTCACTGTGGATGCGTACATCCTCATCAGAGTGCACCTGTTTAGGTGCTCCGTATGGTTCGAACCAACATTTTCGTCGTTTGCTCACTTGTGATTTTCTTTTGGCAAGGGAAGACGCGGGTGAAGCAGGACAGGCCACAGGTGACAACCAGGCAACTATCATAGCCACCGATGCGAGGTAGGCTGTGGATGAAATCAACGTAGAGAAGAGAATCAGTACAATAGGGTATGGGTGGGCTGGAAATCAGTCCCCTATCCCTACTATCGCTCTGCCTGATAGCGTGACAGCCACAAGCATCAACAATGGTCTGCATCCGGGACCTCAGTTCAGTCAGGGTTGGACCAGAGTAGAAACACTCACGAATAAATTCCACTGAGCGATTAGCGTCAGTGTGACCTGAGCTGAGATGGGACCACTGTAGACACCCGTCGAGTCGTGCCTCAGGCACAACTATCCGATCCTCGTAGAAGAGGTACTGGTTACTTTTATACTACTGGTGCCCGTCAATGACACGGGGTTCGAGACCAGTGCTGAGGGTCTGGAGAATTTCTTTATATTCTGACTGATAGTCAGTTCGGCTCCATCCCTCGAGGATTCCAGCTGTGCGCGTAGACAGGTCAAGCTGGACGTCCATACGCTGGAAAGCATCTGTGGCAAGAGCCTCAGAGCTCTCACCAATAAGCGCATTGAAGTTGGTGCGCGATATGTAGTCATACAGTTCATTTTTTATACCAGGGATATGATGGACTGTCTGCCTGAACTGGCTCAGATAAGTCCACCACCGTTTTAGTTCCGCTTCCTCCGGTGGTGGGCCCTTCTGAAAGGACTGCATCGGTTCCTGGTAACAGAGGCAGACAATAGGGTTAGATCCCAATAGTCGGGACTGGGATGAGAGCACCAACGTACCGGCCAGGAGCTCCTGGTCGTAGGTGCTGTAATTGGAACGCACCTGGTTCCATTTTCAGTTCCAGTGTCCCAGCGGTAGAAGTCGCCACTCACTGGAGGTATAGTCGTGCTTCAGGGATTCATCACGATTCAGTCCCTTGGTGCAATAATGGCAATGACTTAGTTCAGCTGGCTTTAGCTCTTGCCATCAATATATCGTTCCATCCCCCCCTACATCACTGGCATCAGTGATCAGGACTATCTCACCCTTAGGGCGAGGTACCCCCAGGAAGTTGGAGGAGGCAACTTTCTTCTTCAATTCCTGGAAACACTCCTCCTTTCTGTGGCGGTCCACCTCCAGGGAGTAGTTTTCCTGATTGGGTCAGTGAGAGGGGCAGAAGAGTAGGTAAAATTGTTGATGTGTCGCCTATAGAAGTCACAGGCGCCCACAAAACTCCCCACGTTGTGTAGACCTTTCTTAGGGTCGTCGCAAATCTGCATGTCCTGTAGGTGCTGCATCATAGACGCGGCTGGTCTCTACCAGCCATACCCCACAGTGAAACCCAAATACTCCATCTCCTCCTTCATGAACTCGCATTTTTCGAGTTGGATTCGGAGATGGTTTTCCTGACAAACATTTAAAAGCTCGTGGAGTAGAAGGACATGGTCCTCTTGGGTATTGGTACCCAAAGGCACGTCATCGATGTGGGCCTTTATTTCTGCCCCTCCGGAAATCAACTCCTGTACAAGAGGTCTCCGCCTCAGTGTGTACAAAATTTTGTTCATCAGTTCTTGGAAGAGTGCCGGGGCGTTGGCTACCCCAAAAGGCATGACCTTCCATTTAAACACACGACCCTTAGGGGTTATAAGGGCCAGCAGTTCCTGAGCTGCTACTGTTAGGTCTACCTGCCCGAAACCACTACGTATGTCCATTTTGGTTCGGTACCGGCATTTGGCAATACGCTCCAGGGTGTTTTCCATGTTGGGAACACTCCCCGAGTGGTTTTGAGGTTTCTTGTTGACTTCACCATAGTCAACAACCACTCGCAGGGCACTCGATCCAGGTTTACCAACCAGGAAGCAGGGACTGCACCAATGGGGGTAGTCCCCCTTCTTATAATCTTCAAGGTGGCCAGCATCAATACATTCCTGGATCTGGCGCTCGATTTCCTCAACCTGTTCCTGAGGAGCGCGATACGGACGACGTCTCACCCGCGTCTTCTCAAACTCAGGTTTCAGTCTCAGGTCCATCTGGACCAGTTTTTTGCAGTACAGGGCAGGCGGCAGGGCGCCGAACACCTCCTCATATGTTACGAGCAGTTTCTTCAGTCGGGGGTCAAGGTTCAGACTCTCGACTTTCTGCAGCAACTCCTCCTCAGCATGGAGGTTGCTCTTACCATGCTCTTCCTTTTCCTGCCGAACAGCCGTTTCGGCAGGTACAGAGCTATCATCCCACTCAGGGTAACGTTGCTGCCCATAGTGCAGAGAATACACTAGGGGTATCTCAGGGTCAGGTAGCGTGTAGGACTCATCATCCTCCTCAGACCAGATGGAGGAGTTCCAGGTCTGTCTGAGGTATTTAAGCCGTCCCTGGCGCTCAATACCTGCGGTCCTCAGGTACAATAGTCGTCAGAGTAGCTGAGTGTCATGCTCTGCCAGTGGCATGTTATTAGTAGCAGGCCGGGCTGCAGCGTCGGGACTCCGAGCCACAGGTTCACCTGTGCAAGTATGCTGCATGTGCAGCACAGGTTTCCTAACAGGCGAAGTTGGTTCTGAGGTTGACTCCAGATCTACCTCCTCCAGCAACAGCTGGGCCAGAAAGGCACTGTGTTTGAGTTCAACACAACTGGGATCAAAGGGGGGAATAGAGCTGGTGATTTCAGACGGTCGATCGTCAGCACCCCCATATTCACAGCAGCAGGTTCCAGATCATTGTCATGGGATTCACACCCTGTAAGTGTGGCTGATAGGTGCTCAGGGGATCGTTTTTTGAGATCAAAAAGGGTCAGGCCACGATTTTCGGCCATGACCTCTTTCAGTAGTCCCTGGTCCAGATCACACAGGGGTACAGGGTTCAGGGATCAATTGACAATTGATAAGAAGCTGGCCCATTCAGAGGCCCACATTGCTGTGTCTGAGTGCTCAGGCACATAGATGGGACTGTCCGGGAATTGCACTCTTCCCACAGTCATTGGGTCCAGCAGTTGGCGCCAATAAGCGTGTTCACCTGAACAACCACAGTCAGGGGTACACATGACAACCCTTCCTCCCTCATAAGCAATTTTGGTTAGAACCTTCGCGAGCAGGGAGAAGGGAGGGTTAGCATACGCTAGGCCCATTGCTTTCCAGAAGAAACTGAAAGCGTTATTCAAATGTTTCGAGCAATACAACTGCATGATGTGCTGTTGTTGGCTCCCAAACAATTCAACCTGCCCTTTGTGCAGGGATACCTGCAGTGCCGCCAGTCCATTTTCAAGAACGTGACTGGCCAATTGGTAGTTTTCAGTACGATAGTCAGTCGTTGCTGCGTAGCGCAGCCCAGACTCTTTTCATCCTGACAGCTCCAAAAGTTCGGAGAAGAGCCCACTGCCAAAGTCACAGTGTAGAGCATAGGGGCTTTGGAGAGACACGATTCTCGCTTGGGGGTTTCTTCGCAGGAAGTTGGTGCCAATGACGATGTCAAAGGTGTCAGGGTCCAACACTCTGCAGTGTTGAGTCACCGTTTCATCGCCAAGACAAATAGATACATCGACACCCCCCAGAAATGGATGGTACAACCATCCCCTACTCTTATGGCCACTGTCTTAGCTTTATTGAAAGACTTTAGCAGGCGCCGGGCCACCATGGAGAGTGTTGTGCCGGTGTCAAGCACTGCACGAAAAACTTGATCCCCGATTTTCACGAGGATCCAGAAAACCAAGTCCTCCTCTTCAGAGCCGCCCACGTACTTCTCAGCAAGGAAATTTCACATCAACCCCTGCAGCGTTGAGGGACTTGGCCATCCAGGCCAGTCGGCTCTTCTTGGAGTTAGACACCTCAGCGGAGGCGTTATCCCCCTGCGGGCGTTTCTTGGGGTCAGCATCGGCAGGAGAGGGAGCAGTGGCGGGCGCTGATGAGCGCCTCTGCGGGTTGGGGGTTCCACCCATGCCACCCCCCTTGCCTCCTCCTTTACCAACCGTGTCCCCATTCTGGGGAGTTCTGGTGGCTTTCTGGCATTCAGCTGCCTCGCCTTTGTGTTTGTCACCCTCATGGTTTTTGATGTGACATTCGTCCTCGTAGTGACGATGTTTGCCACAGTACCCACAGGTGAGGATACACCTGAAATGATCCTGATGGGTCACTGTTTTCCCATCTTTAGTGTGCTGGTGTCTCTTCAGTTGCAGCAAACAACCGCTGCGATGGTGGCAGTAAGGGGCATGATAGGGTCCTCCCTTGTCATTGACAGGCTTACAGTAGAAAAGTGGGGGTGTATCCGTTTCAGGTTTAACCTCACTCATGGCACGCAGGTTACCCCCCCCTTTACCACGACCTTTGTTGGCGTTAGTGGGTTTTTCAGGCTCGTTCTCTTTGCCATGTTCAGGGGTAGGGGTGGCACCTCGACCCAGGTGTCTCTTGAGGATTGTTTCCATATTGAAGTCATTCTCCTCCTGAAGGGCCAGTTCGATGAGCAGGTCCACAAGGTCATCGTACGTGTGGGTGGGACTCTTCGTCTCTGAGGTGGTGCGGCAATCGTCTGACGTACGTGTGGGAATTTTACTCACGAGCCACAGGTGGGGTTCCGTGGGTCCATAGGAACCCACATTCATTCGTGAGAACAGATATTCCAGGTCGCACACACATTCAGAGACTCGCGCAGCGAGAGGAAATTCAGGAGCATAGGGAGCTCCTCAATCTGTGTGCGCACACTGAGGTCTGTTACATAGACCGGGAAGGTTTTCTCCAACCTTTGGAGAACCTCAACCCAAGTAGAACAGGTTTGTTCTGTTTCACCTGTTTTTGCCAAAATTTCTCTTTGCATGAGCGTTTCAAATGAGGACATTTAGTGGCCTCTTCCACATGAGATTGGCCGGTAAGCAAAAGAAACTCGGCGAATTTCTCTGCCCATTCTTGCAGATTTCTGGGGTCAAACTCCGGCACCCCTGCTGGATGTTCGCCTAGGCAATTGCTTTGCCACTCTTCCCACCCCCTGAGGTTAGGTCTGAAGGGGGGGGGGGGTCTGCCAGCGAGTGGTGCCAGGGCTGCTAGCCCCTTTTTCTCAGTCCCTGTCACGGGCACGTCCTGTAGCTCAGCGATGGGGACTGTTCTGGCACGGGGATGAAAAGGGCTGGGGCATGTGACCTTGGGTAGTAACCTGGAAACCCTTGATCGTTTGAGATCATCAGCCAGCGTGCTCAATCCGGGAGGGGGTGAGGCCAAAGCTGGCTTGGATAAGGGTTCGATGATACCCAATTTTGCCTTGACAGCCTCAAACCGGGCTGTCACATCTGGATCTTCGGACCCAGACAGTAGTTTGGCCAGTAGTTTGGCCGTACGGTCCAGGGCACAATGGGTTGCCCCTGGGAGATGGGAATCCTCCACATAAGCTGGACACACTTCGCTAGGTCCCTAGGTGTCGCACGATCGCAGCAGATGAAAAAAAAAACAAGAAAAAGACGCACAGCCAGAAAGAATAAAGCGAAAAATCGTCTTTTCCGACCTCAGAAACCCCCCCAAAAGTTTTACGCCGCTGTTTGGCGAGGTCGCAAAATTTAGGACACTCACAATAAGTGAAGAACGATAGAGTCGCGACGGCGAAGAAGCTGAGCGTTGCTTGCCCCAAACCACCTAGCAAAGTGCATGCCCTAGGCGCTAGGGACTTGTGCGCGCCCAAAAACAAAACACACACAAACAACAACAACGCCACCATTAAAACGCGACCGAAAGTTTTTCGGGCTTGATTAGGTGAATAGTTAGCGCCGTAAGCACCGTACTGAGCTTAGGAGTGTAACACCGTGCCTCTCGCCCCCCAACACGCCGTATAGGTAAAGAAAAACGCTTCATGAGCGGCGCGTAAAAACCGAAAAATAGATTACTAACACGCCACGCCCTCCGTCTCGCACCCTTTCTCCTCCTTTGTCCCTCTCCATGTACCTCCCCACGCACCTTTGTGCCCATTAACACACGCTTACTCTTGGGCGTCGCAAAAAACAAAGAGTCCACAAACCAAAGAGTGAGTAGCATATGCCGCCATACATGCATTAAGACACGCTTACTCTTGGGCGTCACAAGAAACAAAGAGTCCAAGACATAAAGAATAAGTAGCATGTCATGGATGCATTAAACAAACACGCCTACTCTTGGGCGTCGCAAAATACAAAGAGTCCGCAAACCAACGATTAAGTACCATATGCCGCCATGCAAGCATTAAGACACGCTTACTCTTGGGCGTCGCAAAAAACAAGGAGTCCATGACAAAAACAATACGTAGCATGTCATGAATGCATTAAGCAAACACGCCTACTCTTGGGCGTGGCAAAATGCAAAGAGTCCCCAGACCAACGAGTAAATAGCATACACCGCCATGCATGCATTAAGACACGCTTACTCTTGGGCGTCGCCAAAATCAAAGAGTCCAGGACGGGAAAAATAAGTAAGACACCATAGGATGCCGGACGCCTTGGTGGCAGGGATGCCAGTGGCGGGTTCGCTGCGGCGTTCCCCACGGTGTCTATCCATGTTGAAACAAAAACAAAGAGTCCGCAACGTCGCTGCAACGGTATGGCGCACGCGAGCACACACCCAGACCCACACTGCACACACCACGCAACACACCGAGCACGCACACCGGTGAACAGGAGCCACGTGGCCCAGGACACCGCACACAACACACAACACACCGAACAACACACAGCACGCCGGTGAACGGGAGCCACAGGGCCCAGGACACCGAACACGCGACACAACACACGCCACGCGGGCACACCGGTGAACAGGAGCCAAGTGGCCTAGGACACTGCACACACCACACAACACACCGCACAAGCACACCGGTGAACAGGAGCCAAGCGGCCCAGGACACCGCCCACACAACACCAGACAGCCGGGGGTGCGCACCGGTAAACAGGGGCCGGGAGGCCCAGGACACCGCACACGCAACACCGCACACCGGACACCACACACACCGCAACACACCGCGACACCGGAGAACACGAACCAAGTGTCCCAGGACACCACATACACAACACAACACACACCACACGAGCACACCAGCACAAAAGGGCCAAAAGGCCCAGGAGACCACAAACACGACACCGCACACAGAGCGGGCACGCCGGAGGACAGGAGCCAAGAAGCCCAGAACACGGCACAAACGACACAGCACAACGAGCACGCGCACTGGAGAACAGGAGCCAAGAGGCCCAGGACAACGCACACACAACACCGCACATAAAGCGTGCACACCGGTGAACCGGAGCCAAGAGGCCCAGGACGCCGTGCACACTACACAGCACACCGGAGCAGGCACACAGGTGAACAGGAGCCAAGCGGCCCAGGACACCGCGCACACAACACCACACACAGAGCGTGCACACCGGTGAACAGGAACCCGGAGGCCCAGGACACCGTACACGCAACACCACACACAGAGCGTGCACACCGGTGAACAGGAGCCAGGAGGCCCGGAACACCGTAGACGCAACACCACACAAAGAGCGTGCACACCGGTGAACAGGAGCCAGGAGGCCCAGGAAGCCGTACACGCAACACCACACACAGAGCGTGCACACCGGTGAACAGGAGCCAGGCGGCCCAGGACACCATACACGAAAACACCACGCACAGAGCGTGCACACCGGTGAACAGGAGCCAGCAGGCCCAGGACACCGTACACACAACACCACACACAGAGCGTGCACACCGGTGAACAGGATCCAGGAGGCCCAGGACACCGTACACGCACCTCCACACACAGGGCGTGCACATCGGTGAACAGGAGCCAGGAGGCCCAGGACACCGTACACGCACCACCACACACAGAGCGTGCACACCGGTGAACAGGAGCCAGGAGGCCCAGGACACCGTACACGCAACACCACACACAGAGGGTGCACCCCGGTGAACAGGAGCCAGGAGGCCCAGGACGCCGTACACGCAACACCACACACAGAGCGTGCACACCGGTGAACAGGAGCCAGGAGGCCCAGGACGCCGTACACGCAACACCGCACACAGAGCGTGCACACCGGTGAACAGGAGCCAGGAGGCCAAGGACACCGTACACGCAACACCACACACAGAGCGTGCACACCGGTGAACAGGAGCCAGGGGGCCCAGGACGCCGTACACGCAACACAACACACAGAGCGTGCACACCGGTGAACAGGAGCCAGGAGGCCCAGGACACCGTACACGCAACACCACACACAGAGCGTGCACACTGGTGAACAGGAGCCAGGAGGACCAAGGACACCGTACACACAACACCACACGCAGAGCGTGCACACCGGTGAACAGGAGCCAGGAGGCCCAGGACACCGTACACGCACCACCACACACAGAGCGTGCAGACCGGTGAACAGGAGCCAGGAGGCCCAGGACACCGTACACACAACACCACACACAGAGCGTGCACACCGGTGAACAGGAGCCAAGCGGCCCAGGACACCGCCAACGCAACACCACACACAGGGCATGCACGCTGGTGAACAGGAGCCAGGAGGCCGAGGACACCGAACACGCGGCACGGCACACCACACGAGCAACCCGCCCCCAAAACGAACCCAGCCCACGCCGCCCTGCAGGAAAGAAACACCATGTCAGACCACCAAGACCAACCGTCGAGCCAAGGCCAACCCAGCGGGTACGAAGAGGGTAGGCAGCGCGGGCCGGCGAAGAGGGACAGAGGGACAAGGCAGGGAAGGCGAGGGGAGAGGAACCAAACCCCCCCCCCCAACTTACACACACCCCACTGCCGCGCACCAGGTCGCAGCCGGGCGCCAACGGGGCCCGCCATGAAGCCAAATGGGCCCGCCAGAGAGAGGGTGTGTCCCCGCGCCTGCGCAACAGCACGCCCGGGCAAGGAGCACGCGCCACACGCAGGCCGAGCAGGGCACACGCGCAGCACCGCACGCCAGCAAGCACCACGGCACAAAACACGACACCACCACGGCAAACACCCGAGCCCGACGACGAACGAGCCGCCGAGAACAAGTCCAAGCCCCGCAGTCCCCACAGCGCAACAGACGCCGTCCGGATGGACGTGTGTGCGCCCGGCAGGGTACCCAACCCCTGCCGGCTACGAAACAGCCCCCGTCCGGACGGACGTGTGTGCGCCCGGCAGTGAACCCAGCCCCTGCCGGCTACGAACCAGCCGCCGTCCGGATGGACGTGTGTGCGCCCGGCAGTGAACCCAGCCCCTGCCGGCTACGAAACAACACACGTCCGGATGGACGTGTGTGCGCCCGGCAGTGAACCCAGCCCCTGCCGGCTACGCACCAGCCACCGTCCGAATGGACGTGTGTGCGCCCGGCAGTGAACCCAGCCCCTGCCGGCTACAAAACAGCCGCCGTCCGGATGGACGTGTGTGCGCCCGGCAGTGAACCCAGCCCCTGCCGGCTACGAAACAGCCGCCGTCCGGACGGACGTGTGTGCGCCCGGCAGTGAACCCAGCCCCTGCCGGCTACGAAATAGCCGCCGTCCGGAGGGACGTGTGTGCGCCCGGCAGTGAACCCAGCCCCTGCCGGCTACGGAGCAGCCGCCGTCCGGAGGGACGCGTGAGCACCCGGCCGGCACGCACTGCCTACCGGACGGGCTACCGGACCACCGGGCCCGCGCCATCCGGAGGGGTGAGTGCTAAGTTATCGCAAACCACACGCCCAACGGTACCACACCCAACACCACTCCCAATGACACCCCAACACCACCACCATACACGCCCACCCGCCACCACACACCTAAGGCCCATCATCAAGGCCGCCCACCGACACCACAACCACCAAGCAGTCCAGCCACAACAACCACCACCACCCAGCCCACACCGGCCCGACCACACCCGCCACCAGCCGGCCACACACTTCAGAGAACCCATCATCACGCCCGACCACACCGCGCAGGCGACGCACCCACATCCAGCACCCAACCCCAAGCACCCACACCGGCACCATCCACGCAGAGCATACACCAGCCAAGCACCATCAGACAACACAAGCTGCCCACCGAGTACACGTCCACGCGCACACCCGCACCCAACCACGCCCACCAAGCGCGGAGCGCACCGACCCTGACCACCACCGCCACACACAACGGCAAAAACAGCACACAGGCAGCCACCCAACGCCGGCACTAACTCCACGGGCAGAAAGGTGGACAAACCGCCGCCATCAACACACCCGCACCAACAAGCGCACCTAAGATACCCGACACAGGCCACACACACCGAGCGCCACACCACCAACCGCACCCACCTCTGGCTGACCACCCACACCGAATAACCCAACATCGCGCCCGGCCGCACTACCGCCCTCTCCTCTCTGCCAGCCTCTCACCGGTGGCACCGCCACCCAAAGCATCACCAACAACACCCTCCCCCGCGACAGCACTCACGACGCAGTCGCCAGGCACACCACCATCTACCCGGCACCACACCTGCAACACCCCCACGCTCAACACCACCCACAGCACCCACACCAGAAACCGCCAACACCGCCGTCCCACCCTTATCACCTGCAGCACCGTCACCATCGACGTCGCCAACGGCACCACCATCACGCCTGACCACACCGCGCGGACTACACGCCCACAACCAGCACCCAACCCCAAACACCCACACCGACACCACCCACGCCGACCAGACTCCACACCATCCACGCCAAAAACACGCCGGCCAGGCTCCACCAGACAGCACAAACCGCCACACGCACGGCAACAGCGCACCCGCCACCCACGAACCCCCCGCAACCCGCACCAAGTACACACCAACGCGCGCACCCGCACCCAATGACGCCCACCAAGCGCCTGGCGCACCGACCCCCACCGCCACCAGCACACGCACAGGCAACCGCCCAACGCCGGCAACGGCTCCACAGGCGGACAGGCAGACAAGCCGACTCGTCGGCATCACCAACAACACCAACACCCGATCCACCACCTGCGGCACCAACGCCAGCATCGCCCGTTGCACCAACGGCAACCCCCCCTCCAGCCCCCCACCACCCGTTCCCAACGCGTCACCTACGGCACACACCGTCCTCACCGTCACCCGGTGCATCGCCTGCGTCACCCTCACCATCGGCACCACCGACGACACCACCGCCCACAGCAGCCCCAGCACCACCCTACGCAAGGACAGTACCAGCGGCGCCGCCAGCCGGCACACCACCTGCAACACCCACATCAACATCGCCACCACCCATGACATCACCCGCAGCGCCCTGACCATGGACGTCACCTGCAGCACCCTCACCGCCGACCTCACCAGTTACGCCACCACCCACTGCACCACCTACAGCGACCACCGGAGCCGCAGGCCCGCCCCAGCGCCCGCCCCGTCACCTATGACACCATCAGCGTCACAAACCCCGTCGCCCCCCGGCGCATGACCTGAAGCACCCACGTCAACAACACCAACCCGTTTCGACGCCTACAGCACCCCACCCGTAGGCGTCACCAGTGTCTCCTCCACCCATTGCATTGCCCATAGTGCCCCAGCCCAACCCACCGCGCCTTCGGCGCACACATACCCGACACCCACACAAACCAGCTACGCCCACACTGCCGACCACCCCATCAGCCCACGCCATGAACACACCCACACACGCGCCCGCGCCCAGCCACGCCACCCAGGCACTACCCAGGAGCCGCGACCACCGACGCAAGCACCACGCCACCACTGCCGCCAACCACCCACCGTCAGCAACCCCCGGACCGGCGCCCAGGAAACCGGAAGCCTGGGGGCCAGCGCACACACAGGGAACCCAGAGCGCAACAGCCACCCGACCCCCGTCCCCCATGACACCCACGCCCACACCAGCAGCGACACCGGCACAGACCCACACCCTGGCATAGCACCCCAGCCAGCCCCCCCCAAAAAAAACAAAAAAAAAACCAAGCAAAACAAGGCAGCGAACAGAGAGGAACAAGGGAAAGGCAGAGGAAGAGACTGCGGGGAGAGCAGCAGACCAACACGCAGGCCCACACACCAGCGGCCCCCCCCCCCCTCAGCCAACCCGACCCTGCATGTCCCGCACCCTCCCAGGAACCGCCAAGCCCAAGACCACCCCCCAGGCACCACCACAACAGACCACCATGAGGAGCCGCCGAGGACGACAGACGACACGCCGCCGCCAACCACACGGACGACAGCGACACAAGCCCCACCCCAGCAACCCGCGGCACCCCCCGCTGCGGCGCGCCAACACACAATGGTGCCCCCAAAAACCCCCTTCAGCCAGCCGACCGGAGACCACCACGGGACGCACCAAGGGGACACCGCCGAAGACCCACCCACAGTGAGGCCCCGACACCCGCTACCAGCCGGCAGCCTACCACGGGCCCGCCCCACACCCGAGCAAATAGCCCCCTCCCCACGGTGGAAACGATACACCCCAGCCACACACCGCCACTCAGCACCCGCGAGCGCCGCACTGGGGCTACAACACACCAAAGATGCCGCGACCCACCGACCTGCGGACCCCGCAAACGCAAGAGCCCGCGCGTGGCCCATACACGGCGCTCCCGGCACCACTGGGCTCACTCAACGGTGGGCCGACACCCCCAAGCCCCACACGACCACACCCCCCTGGTTGCGACACTCCAGTCCCGGACACCCCGCCCCAGGGGACCCCAGGCCCCACGCCACACCGACCCCGCACGGCCCACGTACTGAAACACGCCAGGAGGACGACCAAGAGACCGCGCAGGGCTGCCCCACACCGCCAGAGGACCAGCCACGGGCGACAACCCACCCCACCAGACCTGGACACGCTGCCCCCCCCCCCCCGACCGGGAAGGCCACCACACAACACAACACCACCATACCACACCGCACCCCCCTCCCCCACCCGGGGACATGGGACACCACAGCCCATCAACACAGGAAGGAAGCCGGGCCACGCCGACTCCACACCCCACCCCACCGGCACCCCCCCTGGAAACCCCGCACACCTCACGCCAGCTCAACGCCCACCACCGGCCACAACCCGAACCGCACACAGGGGCAACACCACCGGCCAGGACAGTCACCAGCGAGCAGCCACACACCACAACCACGCCAAACGGCGCGCTTCCCCGGACACCGGCGCACGACCCCGCACCGGCCGCCGCACGTGCACCGAGCACCAGCATTACACGCCCACCGTGCCATGAAGCAGCACCCGAACACGTGAACACACACGATGAGCCCATGGCCCTGGACATCGACAGCCTGCTAGAGCTGGAGCTCCAACACACGGAGGACACAGAGCATCATATGGACCTCACCCCGCCGGAGCTCGAGCCCGCAGCAAGCGGCCCCGCGGACCCCAGCCCGCATAATGCCCCCTCGCGCCCCCCCCCCCGCGAGCGGGCGCCCTGGACGCACCTGTCCAACGCCCTGCGGCGCCACCACCCCACCCACGAAGCCAGCAAAGGGCCCGCCGAGTACCGGGCCTCCCTCGAGCACGACCCGCCCGACGTCACGGGGCCGGGGCTCCACGGGTACACCACCGCCCCCCCCTCTCCAGGCACCCCCACACAAGAATGGGAGGACGAGTACGCCGTCGACGTCACCGACATGACGGCATACGTGGAAAGCGTGGAGGACCCGGAGCAAGTCACTGTCCTCAGCCTCCTCGCCTACCGCAGCTGGAGATGGGGCCACCAGGTCACCCTCCATTGACCGCAGGACGGACCCCACCAGTGGTCCCCGGAGCAGACGGCGAAGTGGGACATCGTCCTCCAACTCACCCCCGAGGGCTTCTACATCCTCACACACAGCGGATTACCCGACACCACACCCAATGCACAGGCGCTGCCGCTAGCCCAGCCCCAGGAGGACGACGCAGACGCACCCCCCCCGGAGGAATGTAACTGGGACCCCCCCACAGCCACCACCGAATGCATGCCGCACCGGCTCACCTAACGTCACCTCCCCCACGACTACCATACCACCAACGACTCGCGGGGACGCCGCACACTGCCCCTGCAGTGGGCATCACCGGAAGGCACCTTCACGTGGGGGGAAATCCTCCCCGGCACCGTGGCGCTCACGTACCTGTGGCTCGGGGACGCGGAGACGCACACGCAGCCCCCCGGCACACACCTCCTCCTGACCCTAGAGGGAGAGGCCGCCGTCAAAAACGTCCACACAGCGGAGGGAGAGGACTAGGTGACGGCGAACGCAGACACCGCAGTATGGCTGCACGCTCACGAGCACACCACATCCCCCACTGTAGTACCGGGGTCACACCCCTGGCACGTGGTCATCGTGCGACTGCCCACAGGGGCAGACACAGGAAGCGCCCAACAGGGATGGGCGGACAGGTGGGCACACGTGTGCGCCTCCCTGCACGAAGGGCTGCACAGACCCTCCCTCACCAGTCACACCCTCGAGCCGGCCCCCACCACGGCCGAATCCAACACCAGGGCGGCCCCCCCGACCGGAGTCTGGGCCTACATGCGCATCCTCCACCGCGAGGCAGCGGAAGCCCTCAAGACCGCCATCTCCAGCCACCAGGGCCTCGTGCACACCCCCCACGATAACACACAAAAGGGCTACACCCTATGGTGGCACCACCCCGCACCAGAAGGGGGCCTGCAGCCACCAGCAGACCAGCCTGGCATCGGCCAGACCTCACAGCGATCGCCCACGCCGTCGCCGCCATGGCCCAGCAAGTCGGGGCGCCACCCCAATGGGCACCGTCCATCATCAAAGAGACGGCGGCACGCCACAACCCAGCTTTCGCGCACTTCCGGGGACGCCCCATTCATCCCACCCTACCGGACCTCGGCATAGAAGCATCCACTGCACGTCGCCCCGACCCCGCGCAAAAGGCCCACCCACCACGCGCCCCCTCCCGCCAACAGTACCGCCCTCCACACAGCCCGCAGACGGGCCTCGGCACACCACCAAAACCACCTGCTCCCACGCATTAACGCTGGACCCGGCACCGTCACCGGAGCCACCCACAAAAGCACCTTGAACCTACTGGCCTGCAAGCTATGCCCCAAAATGGCACTGGAGGACACACTGTGGATATACTATGGCGAAAGCCGCACGGCACGGGTGGCGGACCTCCGCACCATCATCCCCCGCCACATCCAGCGCGCGGTAGGGCCCTTCACCGTGTACGCGGTACCGCACCCCATAACAGCCCAATGCACCCACTGCAACCCCCAGTGCGCGCTATAATGCGCAGGCGCTCTGCAGCAACCCCTGCCCACCCCTACCTACAGGGGGGGCATATATCTCGGCACTATACCCGGGGACCCACACCCCTACCTCCTGCCCGCAGCGGACCGCCACCACGCCATACCGCTACACCTTGTCGAGCACCTGGCGGTGGGACCATCTCCCTTCCAGAAGCGCCCCCCCCACACCCCATCTGACGGACGCCCGCCAGATGAGCCGACGCACGCCACACCTGGACCCAAACGCGCCATCGCACTCCTCACCCTAAAGGCGGAAGCCACCATCCCCCGAGACCTGGAGGGGGAAAACCACCTCATGGTGGAAGGGCTGACGGAACACGTCCAGATTGCAGCCATGTACGCCACGGCGTCCGCCTCCCGCCTCCAGGAGGACCGCCCCTCCCCACCTCTAGCCCAGGCAGCGCAGGACGCCCCCGACACGGGCCCTACCGCCGAGGACATCCACCAAATCCTCAACATGCGAGCACCCCCGAAGACCCACCCCCAAGTCCGCCCCATCCAGCTCGTCAGCTGGGACGCCATGGACGCCCCCCCGACCACCACGGAGGTCCACATCCTCAAACACCGGGACACCTGGTGGACGGTGGAATGGGACGACCACAGCAAGGTCAGACGGGCAACGGCACACGCCCCCGACGACGAAGTCCCGCCCCCACCACGCGGAGGGGACCGCTTGCGACTCGCCGCACGCATCCCCCACGCCCCAGAGGCAGCCTGGGAAGCGCTGCACTACGCCCTCTACTGGGCGCAGGGGGCGCCAGAAGGCCCCCGCCCCCCGGAACGCCCCCCAGCGTGGACACGCCACGCCACCCGCTACACGGCCCACATGCGCCGCCACAGGGCAGGAACCGGGCACCGGCTCCTCACCTCGCCCACGAACCCGCCCGACGCCCTGCAGGAGGCCAAGGAAGTGCTTGGCCTCATGACCAAGCAAGTGATCCAGCCCGACGTCCCAGCCGCACGCGAACACCCCGTGTTTGCACCGGGCCACGCACCCGTACAGCAGCCCCAGGGCGCACCTCCCAAACGAGGACAACCCGCTGCCCGGCGCCGCCAAGGTCCGCAGAAGCGCAAGGCCCCCGCACAGGCCAATGCCGCGCCCAAGCCAAGAGCCAAGTCGAAGAGCTGAACCAAAGAGGAAGCTGCTGCCCTGTATCCCGAATACGCCATCGGTACCCAGGTGCAGCTGCCCTTCGAGTACGCCACGGCCGCGGGCCCCTCCAAGTGGATATGGGCCGCAGGGGAGCTCAAGCACCGGTACCTCCTCACCAGGGACCACCAGGGGTTCAAGATCCACGTCAAGTGGGACCCGGCCACCCCCAACGACAAGAAGGTGGGGCGCACCATCGAGCTCTGGGGAGACCGGACCGGTCGTGAGATGGTCCCCATGCAGCTGTGCACCCCCGACACGGAGCACCTCACCGGCACCGAGTACACGGGCGAAGTCCACAATGCATGGCCCCTACCGCAGCCCCAGAAGTGGAACCACAAGGCACCCGCAGCTCAGGGCGTCATCGACCTCCTCGACGCCTGACGGGGCCAGGGCCGGACACGGCCCGCCCCCCCAACTACTGATCCCCAGAAACCGGCACCTGCGGAGACCCACGCCCGCATCAACATCCTGAACGAGCCTGCGGTCACCTACGACCCCACATAGGCCGCCACACTGCAAGCTATGCCCGGGCCACAACCCCAAGGCGCAGACCTCCTGGGGTTCCTGGAGCAAGCCCTCCGCAGAGCGGACCAACCCGAACCAGCACCAATCCTGGACCCGGAGGGGAACAAATATCACGCCCACTGGCAACGGGGGGTGCCCCTCTACCACAAGACGTCGGTCACGGTGCATGCCCACCCCGACCTCGGAGTGGATGGTCGCCTCGGAGCGTACGAGTGCGTGGGGCCTGGATGGCAGCTAAACGTGCTACTCACGCACGTCCCATTCCGGGAGGAGACCAAGGACTTCCTGGACACCCTGAGCCTGGCGTACCGCCGACTCTCCCTCCTGGCACCCACCATCATCATAGGCGACCTAAACGCCGCCCCCACCGACGACGACCGCACCGGCCCACCCACAGCCACCGACATAGCTGTCCGGGACGCCATGCACCAACTGGGCCTCACCGACCTCACAGCAGGACTCACCGGCACCCCCTCCCATTACCCTGACCAAGCCGGCACCCAGCCATCCCGCATCGACACATGCTACGGGGACCAAACCACGGTGCGCGTCCATGAAGCAGCCTACGGGGACCTCCCGCCCACAGGCACGGGCCACCGACCCCTCTACATGGACCTCATCATCCCCAACCTACCCCCACCCGCGGCCACCCTGCCAGACGACACCCTCCCACCCACACTGCGGGTCCCGGCCGAGGACGACCACGGCGCCTGGCACAGGTATAACAGGGCCCACCACGCCATCCTGCGCCGCCCGGATGCACCGACACTCACCACCGCCATGCGCCGGGCGGCACAAGCATGCGGCATGGAGCGTGACACCAGCCACGCGGGAGCACCACCAGACCTCACCCTCCAACAACTCCTCCATGACATCTGGACCACGAAAGAGGAACTTGCCACCCTGCTACGCCCCAGCACACCGGAGGCACGAGACCGGGACGCCCACCTCCGTGCGTTCCTCACCACCCGCCGCCACCAACGCCAGGAATGGCACGCCCACCGCATAGCGGCCGCAGCCCAGGAACGCGAAAGATACGGCAGAAACGACACGCCGTACAGCTCCCTGCGGTACCTCAGCCGCATCATGGAGGACACGGGGCGCCGTACCATCCACGCGGTGCGCACCACCGAGGGAGGCCTCACCAATGACCCCGACACCGTCCTCCAGGCAGTCCTGGACAGCTTCCGGGCACAACACGGGGACGCCCTCCCCGAGCTCGACCCCCACACCAGAAACACCATCCGCGAGCATGTGCCCAGGGTCTTCAACCGGGAAAGGCGGCGCGCCATCGAACACGAGACCTTCAGCATCCCAGAACTGCAACGCGCCCTAGACCGCCCAAAGAAGGGGGTCGTGCCCGGTGTCGGCGGTTTGCCGGCCGAAGCGTACCAACGCCTCACCCTGCCCGTCAAACGCCGCCTGGCAGCCCACCTGTGGGACATCGTCACGGGCGCCACGCCCATCCCCCCTGAATGGGCCAACCTGGTCCACCCCCTCTACAAAAAGGGGGACTCGGCGCAGCCAGGGAACTGGCGGCCCATAGTCTGCGCCACCACCGAGGTCAAGCTGGTGTGGACGCTCATCCTAGGCCGCATCGCGCCGGCGGTCTTCGCCCACGTGCCCGCCAGCATGTGGGGAGCCATGGCCGGCAGGTCCTTCCACGAGGCCATCTTCCTCCAGGACACCGCACTGGACATGAACCCGGACGAGATGATTATCGCCTCCCTCGATGTCCAAGGCGCGTTCCCCCACGCCCCACACCGGCTGCTCACGGAGGTATGTGATGCCATGGGCCTCCCCTTCCTATCCTTCATGACCCGGTACATCCAGACCCCACTCTACGCCGTCATCACAGCCGCAGGCCTCACCCCCTGGACCGGCACAGACAGCGGGGTCCCCCAGGGAGGCGCCGAAGGCCCCTTCCCCTACCTCCTCGTCACCCTACCACTGGCATTCGAGCTAGCACGGGTATACCCAGGGTACGCCCCTTACCCGCTACGGTCCCCCCTCATCAACTTCGCGGACAACAACCTCCTAACTACGGCCACCCGCCAACGCGACCCTGAGAACGCAGGGCTACCAACGACCACCGAGCAAGTGTCCGCCATTCTCCAACTCACCACAACCTACCTGGACGCCCACCAGCTCCTAGTGCACCCCCGCAAATCGGTCAGGCTGGCCGACGCCAGGACCCCCTACCCCCACATCCGGAAAGGCAAACCCCTACACCTGGAAGATACCACAGTCCACCTGGCAGTCACACAGGCCACGCGGCACCACCACATCACACTCCCAAGCAAGCTGGAAGAGCGCCTCACCCGGCTACCCAAAATTGCCAGGGGGGACCTCCTGTCTACGCAGGGCCTGGCGTACTTCATAGAAGCGGTGCTCAACGCGGCCCTCGGGTACCAAGCCCTGCACCTCCTGCGCCCCCAAGACGCCCTACGCCACGCTCGACAACAAGTGACGAGGGCATGGGCGCAACACGGAGGCTGGCCCACGTCTTTCCCCAAGGAGGCCATGATGGCCCACTGGCGCTACTACGGAGACAATACAGGCGCCCCGGTCGACATGGCCTATGCCAAGCACGCAGCGCACCTCCTACACAGGGTGACACGCAACCACCTACCTGAAGTTCGCGAGGCGGCAGCCATACGCATAAAAGAAGCGCAAATGGCCCGCAACACCTGCCCCCGGTGGATACTGGCGCAACACGGCGTCTCCACTTCCGTGGGCACCGGCATCTGGGCCCAGCTACAACTCCTCCTACCGCACCACACGCACGCCAACCTGACAAACCACCACTGCGATCAACAGGGGCCACTCGTGGCCACGCACACCGACATCCACCGACACCCGGCAGGCGAGGTGGACACCCTGCGCCTCGTGGGGGCCACCGTCACCATAGTGTATATCACCCCAACACAGATGAGGATCATGGCTCAGTGCGACGCCCACCACGCCCCGTTCCTTTCCGACCCACAATGGCCAGCACGCCACGTCTTCCAAGCGTACCTCCGCACATGTGCTACCAAGGCAGGGCGCGACATGCCGGGGTCCAAGGACATCAACACGGCGTACAAAGCCTTCCAGCGCCAGCACCCCCGGCCCCGCCCGAGCGAACACGAGACCCCCAACGACAGCGGCACGACGCAGGATGAACCCACCCCGTCAGCCGAAGGCTGGACACCACCCACAATCCTGCTACTAGCACCAAACGGCCACAAACATGCTACCCGCACTGTCCAGCGACACCATGCCCCCTGGTCCATCCCCAAACATAATGCACCGGCGACCGATGTACCACCAGTCAGACACGGTGACCAGGGCATACCACGCACGTGCTGGCACTGCGGCCCGGCAGCCCTCCACACTCCGTGGCCCCTGCTACAGCTCATCTCCACCCACTACCACACCCCCACCGCCGCCGCCACCGCCGACCAGCAGGCATGGTTCTTCCTCTGATTTCACACGGTACCCCCAGACCACCCGGCACACGTAGCCTGGACCCGAACACCCACGGCGACATGGACGTTCACCAACGAGCGGGCAGACCCGGACAGCGTGGCCATAGAGTATGACCGCTGCGACCCACACCGCGCAGGACCTCGGGAGGCACCCATGCCTCCCCTACAGCACAAATGCCCCACCCTCCACGGCGACAAAGACGACAAGGAGCGGCAACAGACCATCACGTGCAAGAAGTTCCACCCCAATACGGGATACCTCTTCCACCTTATGTACGCGTATATCACCCAGGGGCGCCCAGACAGGGGCCTTCTCCGCCTCACCCCACGAGCCCAGACCATCATCACCCAGAGGATAGGCGTCTATGCAGCGCCGCTACTACAACCCATGCAAATCACCGCCAGAACCGCCCGAGCGAACCCCATCTACGTCTATCACCCCACAGCAATTGCCCGCCTACCTATACCCAGCGACACCGACATCATCTACTTCACTGACGCATCCAGCACCCAGCAACGCACCCCCACGGTCGGTTGCGCCTCCGTGCACATCACCCGGCACGCGGACGGCCTCCACGTGGAGCACCACACCGGGGCCATCATCTTTGGGGCGTCCTCCCACGGCGAACTGCGCACCATGGCAGACGCCGTCACCGCCACACCGCCACCGACAACGATCCGGCCCCGCAACATTTGGGTAGTCGTGGACGCCACGGTCGACATCCACCTCACCAAGCGCCTTGCGTACCTGCCCCTCCACAAGGCACTCGAGTCCGGCCTCACCACACAAGCGTTGCGACTATGGATGGCCTTCAGGGGCATGCGCCCCCAGGACGCCCTACATATCGTCGAACAGGGGTCACACCGCTACGCATACGGTAATGGACGCGCAGACACGCAGGCCAAACACCAGAACACCAGCCATACCCCAGGGCTTGAACACGTGCGACTGGACACCCCACACCACAGCCACCTGCAGCACCTGCCCCCGATACCCCCGGCTACACAGCCCCCCCAATGGATGCCCGAGGACACGCCATACACAGATCGAGACAAGCAGTACCAATACCCCACACCCATCCAGCAACTGGCCACCACACTGGTCCACCCAGCGAACACCGAACTCCTCCGACGCCTCGAAGACTCCGCCCACACCCCCCTCTACTACTCCGCCCTGCGCCCGGATAGCCTCCCAGCACACCTACAAAAACCCCGACTCCAACTCGCCCTCGAACAGCTTCCCCTCCTCACCCGATACCACCGATGGTATGCGCGCCGCTCGATCCACGTCCCCGCAGGATACACCAAATGCATCTGTGGCCACGCGGAAGAAGAAACCTGGGACCACTTCAAGGTGTGCCCCCTGTACAGAGGACTGGACACCCTCACAGACTGGAACCCAACCCACACCATCGCACAGCACGCCGGATGGCTGACGCAGTCCCCGGCGACCCAGCAACTCACCACCGTCCTCAAGCAGACGGAGGTACTCGAGGCGGTCCGCAGGGGACTCGTCCCCACTGCCGTCTACACCTTGCTACGCACCCACGCGGAGGACCCCAAGGCCACAGCGGCGCACATGCAGCTGACGGCCGCTGCCAAGACAGCAGAGCAGCTCACATACCGCACTCACAAATACCTGCAGCATGCAGCAACCCTGCCCCAAGCAGACCAAGCCCACCTCCTCAAACTCCTGTTCTACCAACCATGAGAACCTGCCCCGTGACATACCAACACGGAACCCCCACCACGCGTACACGCCATCCACCGAGCACAACACTGGCACGGCACACACGGGCACCACAGGCACCGCACACACGCCCACCAGCATGCGCGGGCACCCAGCCCCCATCCCCCCACGCCACCGTCCGTCCACAGGTACCACCAACCGCCAGCCACCGCATGTCCCCTCTGCGTACGCCAGCGGCTACCACAGACGGCCCTGCCCTGCAACCCAGACCACTGGGTCTGCCTGGGAGCCGCGCACCGCCTCACCCACTGCCCCCACTGCGGGGACGTCAACCCCCACCACCGCGAGCGGCCCGCGGCCCCAGCCGCACCCCCCCCCCGCCAGCCACCCCAGCTTCTTCGGGCCACTCACCGACGGGACCACCTGGGAGGGTACTACGTGGCGGACGCGGCGGACCACGCATGGACCATGGCCGTGGCCACGGGCAGCACACCCCTGCGCCCCCCCAGCCCACCCTTACGCCACAGCGGAGGCGTCTTGAATGTGGCGGCCCGCCACATCCTCCTAGCCCTATACCTCCAGCGCCGTGACCTACACCTCCCAGACCCACAACTTCCGGCCCCCCAAGCAGCAGCCCCGACGCCAGAAGCGTGGGCGGACACGGCACCAGAGGAGATAGCAGCCTACCTCCAAAAAACTTGCCGCCGGTTCAACACCGCCCTCGGCCGACGGAAAGGAACACCTTACCCACTCAGCGCACTCCTTTACCCGGCACACCACCCCCACCCCGCACAACTGAAGCCCCCGGAAGGCTGGGCGTCCTTTCGGGACGCCCACCTGGCCGCCCCCGACGAGGCCACCGCCACACGGATGGGCCTCACGGACCAGCGCACCTACGTCAAAGGCCTCGAGAGGAGCCTCCGAGAGGCACACTGCTGGCACGCCCGCTCCCCGTCGCCCCCACGGGGACAGGGGGGTTCACCCGCCCCCGACACCCACCAGGCCAGGAAGACCAAGACAGGTCAGGGGGCCCGCCAGCGCGCCTGCCAGCAGGGCGCGACGCCCCGACCAGAGCCCGGGTCAAGCCACACCGCACCACCCCACGCCCAGACTCCCGGGGCACACCAACAGCACCACCCCCGCCAGCGCCCACCACCACCACCGTACCGCAGCACCCAAACCCTGCAGCCCAGTCAGCCACCACCGCCCGCACACGTTCACACCATGCCAGGACCACCATACGCGCAGAGCTAGGGGACATGGCACCAACAACACCACCACCACGCCCCCGTCCCTCCCAACCCCTACCCCCTAATGCCCCCATGCTACAGCGACCCCCACCAGCTACATCCCCACCACGCCCCAGCACAACCAGGCCCCACGAACCACCCACCCCACATGGCACACATCACCGCACCACACCATCACGTATGCCACCACCACCAGCCCCTACCACCACACCCACAAACGCCGGGGTACCACACACAACCAGCACACCCTCAACACCACCACGATGCGGTCCAGCACCACCCGCCGCCCCCACTACATGGGCCCACGACACACGAACCACGGTACACCCCCATGGACCCGCGGGGAGCCGCGCACGCACACCAGCAACACCAGGGCCTAGCAGGAGCGCCCCACCACCACCAGCAGCCCCCCCACCTAGGATTTTATGAGGTACCGGAATCCCGTAACTGAACCGTCCAAAAACTGCCGCGATCGCGATTTACGGTACGCCGCAACCCAATTTTGCCGAGGTTTCGGTGATTTGTGCCAAATCAGTGCGCATCTGCCCCGATATAGATAGCGCAATCGCTAAAATTCGACGTTATCTAGTTGCTGTATTGAAATCACGGCGATTGCATTACTGGATGTCCAGATAAACCCAAAATACGACCATTTTTGCCCATTTTTGCCACTTTTGGGCCATAAACGGTCATTTCGATGATGTCCTTGTGGTGTCACCAGATTTCAAATTGATCAAGTTTGTCCCTACTGCCCTGTGAGGCTAGGCAAGCAATGATTTGTGCCCGTGCCTACCCTTTATCCAAAAGATAATAATCCGGAGGGTGCCAAAAAACGCCAAAAAATAGCTATATTTGCACTTTTGAACACATAAATGTTGATTAAAGTGATATGGCCCTGCTTTCATGTGATTTCAAATTGATCACGTTTGTCGGCTGTGCTACGTGAGGCTTGGCAAGCAATGATTTGTGCCCGTGCATGCCCTTTACCCAATATAATAATCCGGAGGGTGCCAAAAAACGCCCAAAACAGCTATATTTGCACTTTTGAACACATAAATGTTGATTAAAGTGATACGGTCACGCTTTTGTGTGATTTCAAATTGATGAAATGTGTCCCTAGTGCTACGTGAGGCTTGGCAAGCAATGATTTGTGCCCGTGCCTGCCCTTTATCCAAAAGATAATACTCCGGAGGGTGCCAAAAAACGCCCAAAACAGCTATATTTGCACTTTTGAACACAATAATGTTGATTAAAGTGATACGGTCGTGCTTTCGTGTGATTTCAAATTGATCACGTTTGTCGGCTGTGCTACGTGAGGCTTGGCAAGCAATGATTTGTGCCCGTGCATGCCCTTTACCCAAGATAATAATCCCGAGGGTGCCCAAAAACGCCCAAAACAGCTATATTTGCACTTTTGAACACATAAATGTTGATTAAAGTGATACGGTCGTGCTTTCGTGTGATTTCAAATTGATCACGTTTTTTTGGGGCGTGAGTGGTCAGTTGTAGGGCCCCCCACCCTATTTTGAGGGTGCTGGACTCAAAAAAAAAGTGTTTTGCAAGGTTCTGGAGCAAGTAATCGATTGTTTTGGAGCCGCCATGAGCAAGAAACCGCATTTTTTCCCCAAAATGGCCAAAAATTCCCATTTGGGCAGTTGTAGGGCCCCCCACCCTATTTTGAGGGTGCTGGAGTCAAAAGAACGTGTTTTGCCAGGTTTTGGAGCAAGTTATTGAGTGTTTCGGAGCCGCCATCACCAAAAAAACCGCATTTTTTGCCCAAAAATGGCCAAAAAATGCCATTTTGTAGCCCGAAACAGTGTTTTTCGGGCCTGAGTGGTCAGTTGTAGGGCCCCATACCCTATTTTCAGGGTGCTGGACTCAAAACAAAATGTTTCGCAGAGTTTTGAAGCAGATAATCAAGGGTTTCAGGGCCGCCATCACCAAAAAAACCGCATTTTTTAGCCAAAAAAAGCCATTTTTTGGCCCAAAACAGTGTTTTTGGCCCCTGAGTGGTCACGGGTAGGGCCCCATACCCTATTTTCAGGGTGCTAGACTCAAAAAAAGCGTGTTTTGCAGTGTTTTGGAGCAAATGATCAAGGGTTCCGGACCCACCATCACCAAAAAACTGCTTTTTTTGCCCAAAAAATGCCAATTTTTGGGCTTAAAACAGCATTTTTGGGGCATGAGTGGTCAGTTGTAGGGCCCCATATCCTATTTTGAGTGTGGTGGACTCAGAAAAACGTGTTTTGCAAGGGTTTGGAGCACGTTATCCAGTGTTTGGAGCCGCCATCACCAAAAAACCGTATTTCTTGCCAAAAACAAACATGTATGGTTTGAGCTATACAAAAGCTGCTATTCGCAACTAGGTGGTGAATGTCATATTTCTCGGATACGGCCGATTTTAGATGGAATCAAGCCTGCATTGTCGATCTAGGCGCTGGAAAATTTCCAATTTGGAGGGCGGGGCGGGGGCTAACTCTGGAAAATATGCTCTTTATGGTATAATTTTACAAAATAAGTAGTATTTCTGACTGTAGCTGGTTTTGGGATTTTTGGACCCAATAAAATCCTAGGTGCCACCCACACCCCATACCAGCGAGCACCATCCACCAGCAGCCAGCGATTACATACGGACCACAGCCCCACCCGGACGCCCATGCGACCGCCTCCCACCCACGACCCGGCATCACAACCAGTCAAGAACCGCAAGGACCGCACGGCGCACACACGCAACACCCACACGACCCACAGGGACGCCCAGACCCCAAGCCAGCACAACACCCACCCCCGCTCCCCCCACCAACAGTGCCACCCCCACACCACCCCCCCCCCCCCCCCCGAGACCAGGCCAGGGACGCAACACGCGTCCGCCAGCACCAGCCAATTGACGTCGATGCCCCCGGCGACACACGCCACCGCGAATTCCCCCTCCCGCGACCGCCACAAGAGACCCCGTCACCAGACCCCACACACGACGACGACCACCATCCCCCCCAACCCACACCACCCCCCCCATCACACCCCGCACCACCAGCCGCCGCACCGGCCGAACCCTACGCCCTACACAACCCCGCAGCGGTACGGCAGCACCTCCGGAGACTCGGGGAGCAGGACGTGCTGTGCCTCCGCACCTCCGGCACCA
The DNA here is from genome assembly GCA_964036045.1 of Eutreptiella sp. 'Long Island Sound 2002'. Taxonomy (NCBI): domain Eukaryota; phylum Euglenozoa; class Euglenophyceae; order Eutreptiales; family Eutreptiaceae; genus Eutreptiella; species Eutreptiella sp. 'Long Island Sound 2002'. Next base: position 47,158,292 of record OZ038378.1, read on the forward strand.
CACAGCGCATCCGGGCGACCACCCTTGTCCAGGCGGCCACCCTGGGGGAAGGCGTCCGAGACTTCCTCTTCAACGCCTTCCTCCACGTCGCCCGACACGACCGCCCCCCACGCGCCACCCCAGACGGCGAGAGCCCGCCACCCACAAGGAGCCGGATCTGGGTGCCCCCCATCTACTGGGGGCGACACCTAGTCGTACACCCCGTGCCGGAGCGGGACAGCACCCAGGGCCGCACCCGCTACCGCGAGCCCAACATGGCCCACCCCCCACCCAGCGCCACCCCCGACAACACCAAAGAGTGGGAGCGGGAAACATGGGTGGCCCAGATGGCCTCCCTGAGCAACTTCCGGCACCACGTCCCGGGGGACATCCCCATCCACTACGACCGGCAGCCGACCCCCTCCACGTACATGACTCTCATGTACAATCTGCACTACACCCTCTCCACCACCCACTACCACGCACCAACTGACCACTGGGTGGTGCACGGCACCGACTCTCTCCTCCCCGCCGACTACGCACCCCCCCCACACAACCCAGGCCTGGACACGTACGCCAGGGGGGACAACCCAGACAACCCCCACATCTGGGGCACCTGGGAACGCAAATCTCTGGACACGCTGCTCTCTATCCGCAGGGGCAGCCAGGGCCTTGGTAGGGCGATGTATTGCCTCGCCAAGTGGATCCAACGGACCTGGGGGATCCCCACGGACCGGTGGGTGTGGGTGGTCACGCTGCGCCCCCAGCAGAGGGAAGCCCCCCCAAACCGCAGGGGACCCACCCCCCCACGCCCCACCACCGTACAGCTCTGCCCGTACATGGTGGCAGCCCGCCTCATGGCGCTGCTGTGGCCGGGCCCAGACACCCCATGCCGAAACTACCCCCACGTCACAGAGGAGGACATGCCCGGCATCCAGCGATGCTTCTTCCGCACCCTCGACTACCTCCAGCAAACACACCCGCACGTCCTGGAGCAGATATGGCCACCCCCAGGGTAACCCACGTGCCCGCGCAGCCGAGACAACGCCGCCACACCAGCACCAGCACGCACAGGTCACCAGGGAAGACGCGCGCACACGCCCGGTGCCCGAACCCGCACCCCCCTACTCGCTACTTGCAGGACCCAACATCCTACGCCCGCCCCCGAAGCCCAGGGCCCTCCGCCATCTCCCACAGCCCTCTCCTCTGCCTCCGACTCCACAACCTCCACCACCACGACCACCTCATCCACCACCACCACCACGTCCTCATCCAGCACTTCACCCCCCAGGCCGCAGGGGACACCTCCCAAACGGGCCCCCAAACCCGCTCCCACAGCGAGCAAGCCCGCCGCCGCCAAGGCCCATGCCCCGACGAGGCCCACACCCGCAACCCAGCCGAGACCCAGGACCGCCGCCAAACAGCCACCCAAACCCGTCAGCGCGCCACGACCGCAACCCGCAGCCAAGCCCAAACCCAAGTCCAAACCCGGCGCCACGACGGCAGAGCGGGCCCGACCCCCCCAGGACGTCCTCTATGACATTCGGCCCCAGCCGTTTCAGGCCCGGAGGCAGCAGCGCCCAGCACGGCGCCCCCCAACCGTCACTGACGCCGCCGCCACCACCTTCATAGCAGAGCGCGCCGTGGACGAAGCACGACGCACCTCGTCCCGCCACCTCTAAAAGCCCGCACCCCAGGTGCACCCACCGCTGCTGACCAGGCCAGAACGACGCCAGGGTCCGCCAGCAGCGTCCCCGCCCCCCTACCAACCCTCGATGACAGCCCACATACAGCGCATGCCCCGCTACCGCCGCCGCCGCGAGTCCCCGCCCAACCCCGAGGCGGAGACCGTGCGCGCACACCCGCGGGTCCACATCCGCTCGCGCCCCCACTCCCCGCGCACCCCCACGGTACAGGACTACGAGGAATCCCCCGGGCCCGCCACCGCCACCGGTCCCCACGACCCCGTCACACCCACCCACGCCCACTCCTCCGCCCAAGACCGCGGCCCCGCCCAAGGACAGTGGTGGCAGCGCTGGACCCACACGCAGCTCTGGGAGCTGCGAAAGTGGGCCCGGGGAGAGCGCTCCCTCGAGGGCCTGGTCCACCGGCCCCGCAAGGGGTCGGTGGAGAACTGCCGCCTCCGGCCGGCGAAGGGGTGGATGCCGCAGGCTGCATGGGAAGCCATGCTGGCCGATGCGCTCGACCTCCTGGGAGTCCGCCCCCGCAACCTCACCGCGCCCCAGGACCACCCGTATGTCCTCAGGCGCCTGCGGGAGACCCTCCAGGAGATACAGCGAGACGGCATCCGCCTGTGGGACATCACCCAAAGCCCAGCCCCGCACACACACACACCCTCACCACCCCACAAGCATCGGCGCACCGACACCGGCGGCGCCCACAGCACCCCAGGGGCCCTGCGCACCACACAACACGACGCGCCTGACCCCCCGGCCAGCGGCGCCGCCACCCAACCCCGTTACCCAGCAAACCACCACCACAGGGCGCCACGCCAGGCCCCGCCCAGAAGTCACCAAACGAACCGGACGCCGAACGACGCCAACGCACACGACAACAGGCACCACTACGCCCAAAGGCACCGAACCCAGGCCCGCTACCGTCGCAACCGCCTAATCGAGCAAAAACCCAAACACAAATCAAACCCGAGCCACACTCCGAAAACCGCTAACCCTTGACTCCTAACCAGGCCCGCTGAGGGAACAACGTAACCACAGCCCACACCCACAGCCCACACAGCCGCCTAACCAGCCAGCTCCAGAAGCAAAGAGACACCTAACCAAACCCACCCTGGCCCATGCCCGTGTTCATCAGGACGCGCGAGCCGCACCCCTGGGGCGCGACCGCGGCCACAGCACCGACGACACACGCCAGAGGACACAACACTATTGCACCGCCGCACCAGCTGCCCGTGCCTGTGCCTGCAGTGTACGCGCGCCCCTGTTTTTTCTTTTTTTTTTCGATCAAAAAAAAACCGAAAATTAGGGGGGGAGGAAGAGGGACACAACCACCAATGGCACACGCGCACCGCACACAGCGCGCACACCGGTGAACGGGCGCCAAGAGGGCCAGGACACCGCATACGCGTGTGCACCGAGGGCAACAAAGGGACGAGACACCACGGGCTGGCACACCGGTGAACAAGAGCCAAGAGGCCCGGGACACCGCACACGCAAAGCAACACACCGAGGGAGCGCACCGGTGAACAGGAGCCAAGTGGCCCAGGACACGGCACACGCAACACAACACACCGAGCGGGCACACCGCTGAGCGGGGGCCAAGGGGCCCAGGACGCCACACACGCAACACAACACACCGAGCAGACACACCGGTGAACAGGAGCCAAGTGGCCCAGGACACCGCACACGCAAAGCAACGCACCGAGCGAGCGCACCGGTGAACAGGAGCCAAGTGGCCCAGGACACCGCACACGCAACACAACACACCGAGCGGGCACACCGGTGAGCGGGGGCCAAGGGGCCCAGGACACCACACACGCAACACAACACACCGAGCGGACACACCGTTGAACAGGAGCCAAGTGGCCCAGGACACCGCACACGCAAAGCAACGCACCGAGCGAGCGCACCGGTGAACAGGAGCCAAGTGGCCCAGGACACCGCACACGCAACACAACACACCGAGCGGGCACACCGGTGAGCGGGGGCCAAGGGGCCCAGAACGCCACACACGCAACACAACACACCGAGCGGACACACCGGTGAACAGGAGCCAAGTGGCCCAGGACACCGCACACGCAAAGCAACGCACCGAGCGAGCGCACCGGTGAACAGGAGCCAAGTGGCCCAGGACACCGCACACGCAACACAACACACCGAGCGGGCACACCGGTGAGCGGGGGCCAAGGGGCCCAGGACGCCACACACGCAACACAACACACCGAGCGGACACACCGGTGAACAGGAGCCAAGTGGCCCAGGACACCGCACACGCAAAGCAACGCACCGAGCGAGCGCACCGGTGAACAGGAGCCAAGTGGCCCAGGACACCGCACACGCAACACAACACACGGAGCGGGCACACCGGTGAACAGGAGCCAAGTGGCCCAGGACACCGCACACGCAAAGCAACGCACTGAGCGGGCGCACTGGTGAACAGGAGCCAAGTGGCCCAGCACACTGCACACGCAACACGACACACCCAGCGTGCGCACCGGTGAACGGGAGCCAAGTGGCCCAGGACACCGCACACGCAACAAAACACACCGAGCGAGCACACCGGTGAACAGAAGCCAAGTGGCCCAGGACACCGCAGACGCAACACAGCAAACCGCGCGGGCACACCGGTGAACAGGAGCCAAGCGGCCCAGGACACTGCACACACGTAGGGCGGCCGAGGGACAGGAAAGAACCAACACCCCATGGGTCGGACGCACTGGGGCAACCCAGCCGACCCACCGGGCCAGTGGCAGAAGCGGTACTCCAAGGCCACTGGTCCGAGCCCGGCCAGGCTGCATCGGGGACCATGGCAAACGTCACCCAGAGCCATAGAAGCAACCGGTGACAGGCGAGCCGGTACACAGTCCAGGAGGGGGTCGCCTGCCAAGCAGAGTGGCGCCGCAGCTCAAGCCACAAGGGTGAGGCGGTCGTACCGTAGACTAGCGGGAGCAATACCCCTTGTGGTGAGAGATACTCCACACGGCTGGGCAGCCCCCAGAGCTGCCGCCCACAGGAAGGGGCATGTGGCCCTACTCATGGACACATGTGGGGACACCCTCCCATCTGAGACACATGGACCGGGTGGCCGCGACAATGCCTTCCCAAGCACATGCGGGAGCGGCTCAAGAGGCACCTGACATAGGGCAGTGGGAGGCTCAGGACGTCCCCTTGGTAAGACCTTCTTCCTGCAATGTCAAAGGAGGCATCCCGAGCTCCCGAAGATACCTACCTACCTTCAGGGTTCCTGCTAGTTGTTGGCAGTTCTGGACGCCAAGCTGACCCTCTCGGTTGCCTGGGTAGAGATACAGTGTCCGCCAGGTCCGTAGGTTGGCCGGAGTAAAGATGGGAACCCATGTCGGTATGTGGTGCGGATCCCAAGGCTTTGAGAGGTTCCTCTCCATCTTCCCCTCGGACGGACTTGTAGTACTCTTAGTGGAGCAGGTACTTGTCCATTCTCCACCTCAGTTCGTCGTGTTCCTCAGAGCCTCCAACTGCCGTAGACGAAGATGCAGGCCAGGCTGAGCGGGAGGTGCAGACAGCAACTCGGCGGCGGAGGTGCTGCAGGCTGTCACCACGAGCCGCTAAGGCCTCAGTGGTTAAGGGTATTGGTATTTGTTCGGGCGCTTCTTGTTCCGCCCTTCTGTGACCTGGATCTTAATGAGACCCAGACGCAACTCTGAGCTTGGGCTCACTCTTTGAGATGGACCCACTGCTGCCAACTTGTACTTGTACGCTCCGAATTGGCCAGGTCCTGGAGGACAGTTGTACTGATGAAGTGGACATTTTGTTTGCTGGGGTCGGCTTGTGTACTTCTCAGAGTCGGTTCGAAAGGTTCCCAAGGTTTGCCTCTGCTACCGGAAAGATATCCTTGATTAGTTCTCTAATAGTGTTGATGAAACCCTGCACGTTTTGGTGTTGAAAAACAGAGCCAATGCAGCAAGTAGAGCAAGAACAGGATGTGGATCGAATCAACGAGTAGTTTTGAAATCCAGTATATCACAGAAGGGCTGCAGATAGACAAAGCAGGCTTCAGTCCAAAGATTCAATTACAAGAGGATAAAACATGTGCTTTTTATGTGAAAGCTGGGATGACTCAGGACTCCAAATTAGCATCAAGCACCTCATGTGCACTCTTTTGGATGAAATGGAGTTGTGTAGGAATCTCGGGCATAAGAGTTCGGCCAGACACAGGTTATGCCTTGGCCAGCATGGCCAAGCAACTGAATTCAGAAACAGTTAAAACATAGAACCACAATAAGTGGTAGAATCAGTTGAGTAAAGGGGTCTTGAAGTGGAGGACCACTAGTCTTAACCTACAAGGCCTTAGGCAGGAAGTGCCCACTTTACTTTGGTATTACCTCCATGAAGGAAGATATCTCCGCTAAGCTGAGTGGTAGGGGTGAACTTCATGGGGGGCTAGGGTTATAACCCTAGTTACTTTGAGAAAGTGTACTTTAAACTTCAAAGGCGTGAGAAAAATGATTAAGTTAGTCTCAACATCAACACAAGGCTTTTAGGGGGGGCTTGGCCTGGATCACATCCCCCAAGAAAGACATGGCAGTGACTTTTTCTTACTCGTTCGCTTCGTGGAACTCTCAATTCTCTCTGAATCCTGGGCCTCGCAGTTTGGGAACAAACTCCGAAAATTAACTGACCAGTACATTGCGTTTTTGCGCACACTGTCACACCGCTTTGCTAACACTCTTTCGACCTATGTCGAGGTGGATATTACTCGTGCACCGCCCGAAGTCCTATGAGAGTGCCGCTCAACACCGTCTCCGTCCCCATTCTGGCAGCTACCATCCGCCGGCAGTTCGGCATCACTTTCTTCGGCAAGTTCCTCCATCTCAACCTTGCAGTCATCGACTGGGGAATCCACACTCTCGGGGCGTTTCTGGAAAGCATCGCCAACGTCTTCTTTCAGCTCCAGTACCGGTTCTTGTCCGCGGCCTTATGACATGCCTTTCACCCTCTCAACGGTTTCCGAGGATCTTGCCTGGCTGGTCGACCATAGCGAATATTGGACGCCAAGTGCGGCTGCTGAAGCCCCAACTCCCATTACTGCCGCGGTTCATGCGGCAAACATAAATAAATGTCTCTCGACGCGCACTTACACAGCACGTGCCTCCTGCTGGGGCTCTCACACGTCTGTGGTCGCTCTCTTCTTTGCTCGAGCAGTCTGTGACGATACGCAGACAGTTTCTGTCAGCTTATATAACAAGACACCCGGGGCCAGCACCCCAGCTGAAGGCCATCATCAGAACTCCGGTGAGCAGGCCTCCGTTCGACAGGAATTATGTAGTCAGCACCACATGTGCCGCCCGCGGTCTGAGGTCTGGGTAACCCATTGGGAGGGACAACCAGTGGTACAATGTCGGGCGACCTCTCCGTGCCCTGTAGCGCCCGTCTCACGGACAACACCTCCTACAGACCGCAGTACCAGTTTCCTTTGCTCTGAGCACCGGAAACGGCGCACTGAGCGCAACCTGGATTTCCAGCACTGGGCCTCCACTGGGGTCTATCGCTGTAGCTGTTCGAGTCTATGCCAATAAATTTTGCTTGCCCCCACACGGGAGCCGTGAGCCCGAGGCAGTCATATATTACCCAGCCGAACTTGCTGTCAGTACTCAGCAATATATGATCCCAGACCCATCCCTGAGCCATGCCCTGTGATTGCCAGACCGTGCTGTGCTGCCAGGCTGTTTTCCCCTAACGGTGAAACGCAAGGGTTTGCAGAACCAGCAAAGTTTTATAATGGCAAGACGGCAGCACTTGAGTCATTTCATATCTTTCCTGTCCAATGCAGGGCATTGATTTTCAGTGGCACTCAACCTATCTATTTTTTTCTCAGCTGAAGCAAGGGTCTTGGTGTCTCTTGAGGCGTTGATACCCATGCTTGAGCTCGTGAGGGGAATGTAATAGGTTTGAGTGCCTGCAGCGCAGAGCACGCGCGCAGAAGGCGCGCATAATATTGACAGCTCAGAGCGCGCTTACACAGTGCAGAAAATCAGCTTTTATTTTCGAGATTCCGATATGTGTGTAATGTAGTTAATTATAAAATTACATTATGCATTGTACTGCACAGGAACTACAGTTTTTAATTCATGCTATACCAAATTCACTGAGTTCCTGTGCTTCGACCCGCTTCGGTTTTCGGCCTGATTCCAGACAAACTACACGTGGACACACACCTCGGCAAATATAGTATTGTAAACATAGACTCACCTGCCCATGATACAAATACACCCGGAACGCCTTATGTAAATAGAAAATGGGGAAGCAGCCCATGGACAAGTTGTGAGCATTTATCATCATCATCAGCCGCCCAGTAGTACGTGACTTCATACCGAAACTGCAAGCATAGGCGGCGAATTGCAGCGATGCATTAACCTGTGAAGGCGAAAGAATGGAATCGGTCAGCGAGGCCCTTCTCATATTGGCAACGTAGGCCCGCTTGGATGTCCTCTTCCAAACTATGGGAAAAAGGTGTAGTGGTTGCACCAAAGACTACTCTGTAAGGGACACTCTGGATGTAACTTATCCTACCTTACTCATCCCCCACTTTGTGCAGAAACAACAGCCACCAGTGTGTTTGAAGAAAAGTATTTTGGCCTGCTGTCAAATGTGCTGACATTGGGAGGAAAAAAGAACGATATCCTTGATTTATGCCCTAATGGTGTTGATAACATCCTGCACGTTTTGGTGTTGAAAAACAGGACCAAAGCAGCAAGTAGAGCAAGAACAGGATGTGGATCGAATCAATGAATAGTTTTGGAATCCAGTGTATCACAGAGGGGCTGCAGATGGAAAAAGCAGGTTTAAGTACAAAGATTGAATCACAAATGTATAACACATATTATTTTTATATGGAAAACTGACATGTGTCTGGCCTCAGAAATAGTCTTAAGCACCTCATGTGCACCTTTTGGAATGCAATGGTGTTGGTTGGGAATCTGGGGCAAATAGGCTAGTCCAGACACAGGGTATGGCTTGGCCAGCCTGGCCAAGCAACTGAATTCAGAATCAGTTACAAAGCAGAACCACAATAAAACATAGAAACATTTGAGTATGGGGGTCCTGAGGTGGGAGACCAGTAGGCTTAACCTCCAGGGTCCAAGGCAAGAAGTGCCTACTTTTGTTTGGTATTGCCTGCATGAAGAAAGGTACCTCCGCTCCCTTGAGTGGTAGGGGAGAACTTCATGGGGTGGCTAGGGTTATAACCCTAGTTACTTTGAGAAAGCGGACTTCAAGCTTCAAAAGAGTGAAAAAAACGAATAACCTGTTAGTGTCAACATCAACCCAAGGTTTAGGGGCGGCGTGGCCTGGATCCAGTACCCCAAGAAAGACGGGGTAGTGACTTTTTCTTATTCCCCCCTGGAGTACTAGTTAATCAAGCTAGTAGGACCAAGGAAAGAGGCTCAAATTTGCCAACACCTACCTCAGAAAATGCATTAAACCGACCAATGACACTCCCATGACCTCATAGAATCTTATCACAACGTAGGTACCCTTGAAAAACAGTGTAATGTACTGTGAATGAGGGTCCTTCGATGGGGCATTCCTCAAACGTCGCCAGCCTGCGGCAAATACTTTTGCTGGAAATTTGGGGGTAGTGGGGTTTGAACCCAGGACTCCCTCCCTAGAGCACACATGCGTGCCCACTAGGGTACAGTCGAACGCTCTAATGTGGACGGCGATCGCTGTATAAACAGCATTTTAGTAGACGTCCTGACCAAGGGCCAGGGCGGAGCAATACTTTCAGTGGAGGGCACAAAACTCCAGGAACTGAATAAAAATAGAAAATGGAACCAACGGGGAATCAATCCCTTGGTTTAGCGAAAGGGTTAGCGATTTAAGAAGTCAAATCGCTAAAAGCTGACGAAAGGACCTCAGAAATCGTCAATTATAGTCCAAAACGTAGAGTCGCAGACAAGCGCAACAGGAGCGCACTCCAAAAAAAGAGTTGCGCAAGCGTAAACAGCTCTGAGAAAAGAAGGTATACGCCGTGCTTTTTGAAGCTTTTACAAGAAATGTTTGCACAATTGCACCAAATATTTTATAAACTTTAGGAAAACGTATTGAACAGACAGCCACACAACAGAGCACGTGGACAACCGACCTCTCAGGTATGTTAGTGTCATCTCACACGAATGCATCGCGTTCGTGTTGTTAGTTTCGTCAAAACGCTAGGGTTGTCACCGTTGCGTTCGTTGGCAGTTTGAGCGTTCACTTCCCTTGCTCTGTACAGGTCAAAACACAAATGAAAGGTATGTGAGATGAATGGAGCACGCAGCGCGCATGTAGGGCTAGTGTATACGCTGTGCTCCCAATGCATGTGCGTAATCCAGGCATCCACATGTTGTTGCGCTTTCCCTGTGCACCCACCTACTCTTCTCTTCTCTTCACAGGTCGAAAAGGAAAGTGCTTGCTCGTGCTTGCCTCGCCGTAGCGCTAAAATAGGGTTGTTTAACACGGTTAGGCTCCGTTTGCGCTGTGCAGTTGCTCGGCATTCACTCTCCTTCTCCTGCACCAAGCAAGGTAAGAAGGGCATGCAGGACACACGATGCATTAATCGTTTAGGGTGGTTTAAAACTCGCTGTAGGGTTGTGTAAATGCTTAGGCTTGCCCTTGCGTTCGTTTCAATCGGCATTGACATGATGCATGGTGAGTAAGGTGAGTAAGCCCAGGAGGAGCCCACCTCCTGGTGGAGTTTTGTAGTGATTGATTCAGTTGGGTTAAGGTTAGGGGAAAAAATTGTTGCTGATCGCCTCCCTTCCCAGCATACACACGATGCATTAAAGGGCTGTAGGCCACGCGCTGTGCACACGGTATAACCCTTTGTTAGGCTACCCAGGGCTCCGCCCCACGTTCTTTAAGACAACAGGAGGAGTCCTTAAGCTTGCTTGCTTGCAGGGCTGTTCTGAGACAGCGTATTTTTTACCAGCCGAAGACCTGTATATTACAGCGAGGCTGGTTAGGTTCCTCCGCTCAGAACAGTCCTTCATCCGCCTTTGCTCTCAGGTGGGAAAGGGTAAAGGGTGAAGTGGTGCAGCAGCAGTTGCCTTGCGCGACTTCCCTTTTTGTTTTGGCCACTCTGAAAATGGCGCAGATCACACAATCAAAATTGGACAATGAACAGCTTCTTCATGGACAACCCTTACTACACGCTGTGCACGCAGCACTCCTTCCCTCCAAGCCCTGTCACGGAAACGCGCGAGGGCGTCCCTGGCAGGCCACAGTTGCCTAGCTGCGCTCTGTTCCCTGGCCATCTCACATGGGAGCCAATCAGGCTGGTGACCTGTTCGCCATGGCCTTCCAGTAGCGTGTGTAGGGTTTAGAGTCAGCAAGCCTGGCAGGCACTGAGTGCGGTTGTGCTCACCCTGCCTTCGAGGGCTGGTGCTGGCATTAGTGAGTGTAGTGTAGTGGTGTCTGCTGCTCTTCATGCTTTTCCTCGTGGGCAGGGGAGTGTGTTAGCTTTTGGCCTTTGGAAAAATTGCCGTTTTGTATGCCCTTAGCACACTTGGCCACCCCTCCCTTCTAGTAGGTAGGGCTATTCCCGGTTTTTTCAAGGGATAGGCCCCAGCACAGACATTGGGCGCGGTAGGAGTGGTAATAGTACCTGATTAGGACCTTCGGTGCGACGTCAGCGAAGCCCGCTTCGCGGGAGCCACGCCGGGGAGTACAGTGAGACACACACAGACATACGTAGCACACTTAGGGGTATGGTAACACCACCAAGAAGGGTAGAACCCCATGGGTCTGGACCAGTTAGGGGTCCTAACTGTGGGCACGCTTGTCCCCAATGAGGGTGGACACACCTTGCTTCACAGCACCTTGCTCCTCATTCCCCACTGGAGTAGAAAGCCACCGCTCTTCAGTGATTCCCGAAGGTCATAACCTTTGGGCATATCTCATGCAACACGTGGTCAACAAGGCACATACTCGCTGGGTGGCTGCAAACCTGATAAGCGGCCATCTGGTTCACGCTGGTAACCACAGGCATGGGAATGCAGGGCACAGCCAGGGCAGGAGCAGGGCTCCGCAAGCAGCAGATGTGTAGGTGTCTGGAGCGCCGAACCCGATTGAGGGTGGGAGTTAGTACATTAACCGTAACTCGAGCTCTACAGGAGTCCTGAGTCTGTCCTGACACACACTGAGTAGGCCTACCTATCTGCACAAAAGTGCTCACCGCCCCTCGAAGGTTAGAAGACAGTAAATACATAGGCAAAAGGAGATTAGTTTTTCCTCGTTCGCTGAGACGCAGTCTCAGCACGGGTTAGTAACTGTCCCTCTTTGTTCTCAACGAGGTAGGAACGAAAGATGGAATTGATACTCCCATCTGGCTGTAGAAAGGCGGACATGGGCTCCCAGGTCGCCTCGAATAGCCCGTATCCATCCCACGGGGTAAGAAATTTCCAGCCCTGTTTATACTCGTGGCGGGCAATACCTGCAACCACGTAGTAGCCATCGACTGCCATCTCGTCGGCAGTCATTTCTTCGAGTTCGTCTGCCTCCTTAGGGCTGGCAGCGTTCTCCAGGTCGATAGGCTCCACCTCACTGTTGCTTAGGCGCCACTCACTCCAGGACAAGTCATCGGGGGAGTGGTAGTGCCTCAACTGTTTAGGAGGACAAAGCAGTTCACCACCTAGACGTGGACAACACCTGACATGGATCCTAGATCCATCTATCCTGATGATACGATAGGGCCCAAAATAAGGGTCCTGTAGTGAGGTAGGAGGCCATGAGGGTAGTTGTGAATGGTGAACCAAGACTAGGTCACCAACCTTGAAATTCGCGGGTCCTCTGAGAGCTCATGGTCAGCACTGCCCAGGGGACTAGTCGTACCTAATCTTTCGTACACTGCTGTTTCATCAGGATTCGCAGCTTCTGTTCCACCACACGGTTTTGTCTTTCGCAAAGAGGATTAGACCTGTGGGTATAGGGCACACCTGTGGTTACCTCAACATTCAGGGCGTTCAGCACTCGCTTGTACCATCCTGTGTCACTGTGGATCCGTACATCATCATCAGAGTGCACCTGTTTAGGTGCTCCGCATGGTTCGAACCAAAATTTTCACAGTCTGCTCACCTGTAATTTTCTTATTGCAAGGAAACACACGGGTGAAGCAGGACAGGCCACAGGTGAAAACTGGGCAGCTATCATAGCCACCGACGGGACGGAGGCCGTGGATGAAATCCAAGTACAGAAGAGAGTTAGTACAATAGGGTATGGGTAGGCGGGACATCCGTCCCCTATCCCTACTATCACTCTGCTTGCTGGCATGAAAGCTACAAGTACCAACAGTGGTCTGCATACGAGACCTCAGTTCAGTCAGAGTTAGACCAGAGTAGAAACAGTCACGAAAGAAGTCCAGTGAGCGATTAGCGCCAAGGTGACCTGAGCTGAGATGGGACCACTGTAGACACCCGTCGAGTGGTGCCTCAGGCACAATTATCCGATCCTCGTAGAAGAGATACTGGTTTTTTTTATACCACTGGTGCCCGTCAATGACACGGGGTGCGAGACCAGTGCTGAGAGTCTGGAGAATTTCTTTACATTCTGACTGATAGTTGGTTAGACTCCATCCCTCGAGGATTCCAGCTGTGCGCATAGACAGGTCCAGCTGGACGCCCATACGCTAGAAAGTCTCTTTGGCAAGAGCCGGAGAGCTCTCACCAACAAGCGCATCGAAGTTGTTGCGCGATATATAGTCAGACATTCATTTTTTATACAAGGGATATCATGGACTGTCAGCGTGAACTGACTGAGGTAAGTCCACCACCGTTTTAGTTTCGTTTTCTCTGGTGGTGGGCCCTTCTGAAAGGACTTCACCGGTTCCTGGTAACAGAGGCAGACAATGGGGCTAGATCCCAATAGTCAGGACTAGGATGAGAGCACCAACATACCGGCCAGGAGTTCATGGTCGTAGGTGCTGTAATTGGAACCCGCCTGGTTCCATTTCCCTTTCCAGTGTCCCAGCAGTACAAGTCGTCACTCACTGGAGGCATAGTCCTGCTTCAGGGAACCATCACGGTTCAGTCTCTTGGTGGGACCTACCTGGAGGTATTCGGAGAACTACCCTCTCCATCCTCATGTGACAAGCTGGTACAGATGGACCTCAAGCTGAAGCCCGAGTTCGAGGGTCGCAGATACGTAGGAGACCCTACCTGGCTCCTAAAGAGCAGGCCGACGAGATGGAGCGAAAGATACAAGAGTGTATTGACGCTGGCCTTGTCGCGGAGTACAAGGATGGGGACTACCGCCAACACTGCAAGCCCCTGTTTCCCGGTGGCTAAGCCTGGGTCTACAGCCAAACGGCTTGTAGTGGACTACAGAGAGCTGAACAAGAAGACGCTGAACCACTCAGGGTCCATTCCTAACATGGAGTCAACCCTCGAGACGATAACCTCCTGCCGCAACAAGACGACGATGGACAAGCGAAGTGGATTCTGGCAAGTGGACCTGACGCCCAATGCCCCGAATGCCCTTGCCTTCATCAGCCCTCAGGGGAGGGTGTTCGAGTGGAAAGTCATGCCCTTTGGCGTGGCTAACGCACCCGCTCTTTTTCAAGAGCTGATGAACAAGATCCTATCCATCCTACGTCGAAGACCTGTGGTGCAAGAACTCATATCCCGGGGCGCCCAGATGGAAGCGTACATCGAGGATGTATGCCTGGGAACGAATACCCAAGAGGACTACCTAATCCTCTTGGGCGAGTTCTTTGCGGTCTGCCAGGAGAACCACACCAGCCTCAAGCTGGAGAACTTTCAGCTTATGCAGGAGACCATGCAGCACCTGGGGTTTGACATTGGATATGGGTGGTGGACCCCAGCGGCCTCTAAGGCCAAACGCCTGACGGATGCTAAGGTACGACATGAAGACCCGTAGAAAGGACTCCATGATGTACGCACTTTCATTGGGGCCTGCAACTTCTACCGCCGCCAGATCCAGAATTTCACCTACACCAGCGCCATCCTGACGGATCTCATCAAGAAGAGTACTACCTGGCGCTGGCGCCCTCAAGAACGACAAGCGTTTGACGAGCTCAAGGTGAACGTGGCCAACGCTAAGTGCCTCGGCATGCCTAGAGCACAAAGGGAAATCATCCTGCTGACTGACGCCAGCAATGTGGGCAGAGGTGAAACATTGTTCCAGTGGCAGGCACTAGAGAACGAGGAGTTCGACTCGGCCATTTCCCAATGGGGTACTGATGGACTGAACCGAGACAGTACACTCAAGCACAGCTACCCTGACGACAAATGGGTCGTGATTCCCCTGGGTCGTTGGAACTCGAAATGGAACCAGTACCGGGGTAACTACTCTACCAAGGATCAGGAACTACTCGCGGGTATGCTAGTGCTATCCTCTCAGTCCCGACTGTTTGGGAGTAACCCAGTGGTTTGGCTGTGTGACCAAGAACCGGTCCGCACCTTCCAGAAGGGACCCCCACCTGAGAAGGCTAAGCTCAGACGCTGGCGGACCTACCTGAGCCAGCTACGACTCTCAATACATCACATCCAGGGCGTCAAGAACGAGTGTGCGAACTACATCAGCCGCAACAGCTTCGACGACATGATTGGTGCCAGGTCTGAGGAGCTAGCCAAGGAAGCATTCAGCCGTATGGATGTACACCTGGACCTGATCATGACCATGATCAGACCTCTAGATGGACTCCGACGAGTGGAGTACCTAAAAGAGTTTGGGGACATCTACAAACGCCTGGAGAAGCGTCTGCAACCCGTCCTGGTCAACCAGGAACAGTGGAAGCGGGATAGGACCTACCTCTGGCATGAGGACCGGATAGTCGTGCCTAGCGACTGTATCCCGGAACTCCCCAAGTGGACCCATGAGTCCAGTGGTCATGTGGGGGCTAACCGTACCCTGAGGTTGTTCAAGCAGTGGTTCCACTCTGCGTGGACGGACGACCAGCTGCAGAAAACCCTCCAGCCCTTCATGGACAAGTGCCCGTGTCGGTCCTGTAAACCTCGGCATATCAGGGACAGGGGTCTCGAGGGACAGGGATCTATTCGACTCTCCCTATCCCCCACTGTGCTAACAGTGTTCTCTACGTGGACTACACGGAGATGCCTAAGTTCGGGGGCTATGACTTTGCCCTAGTGGTAACCTGTGGGCTGACCAGGTTTACCAGGGTGTTCCCATGTACTAGACACATCACCAGCGAGGAGACCATCAAGATACTCCTGGAAGAGTGGTTCTGTGTCTATGGGGCACTCGAAGAGATTAACTCAGACAAAGACATCTGAGTACGCTCCGACACTTGCTGGTACAAGAGAGTCCTGAGGTCCCTCAAAGTCCAGGTGTCAACGGCCATTCCCTATACTCATACCAGTAACCCCCTATGTGAGCGGCAGATCCGAGTTCTTAAAGAGAACGTAAGGATATGGTGCAAGACTGAGCGCACCAAAGACTGGGTGAGACTACTCCCCGTCATATCCTTGCTGATGAACTCCCAAGAGGGTTCGGCAACTGGCTACACGACCCGTGAGCTGTTCATGGGACGGCTGGCGTGGTTCCTACAAGCTCCGTATCCTGAGGGTTCCTACTCCACTGTGGATAAGTGGGTGAAGGAGCAACAAGACAAGGTAGACAAGGCCAAGGCTATGCTCCAACGAGTGAGGGACTGCCAGTGGAACAAGAAGAACAAGCACCAGGTGCCCGCCTCCTACCAAGAGGGAGACTGGGTGCTGGTGCACCACAGTCGGCTACCCGCCTGGCCACGTTCCACCAGCGATGACCCCTACTTTGGACCATACAAGGTCCTATCTGTTGATGGTCATCGTATCACCGTGCGGTGTTCTCCCCGACTAGGGGGGACCCTGGTGTACGCTGCTCAACAGCTCAAGCGCTACTACGACCCCGAGGACCTCTGTGGGGAAGAACGGGAACTACACGACCAGGAGATCGCCGCTCTGGACCTACAGAGCGCTGCCAGCCACATGGGAGTTGAAGGAGAACTTCTTGACATGAATGCCGAGGAGATGGCTCAGGAAGGTTTCTACCTGGTGAAGTCGGTTATCTGACACCGCTATCGCTAAGGGTGGCGTTTCCTCACCCTCTGGGAAGGGTTTGGAGTTGAAGAAGCTACCTGGGAACCCTTCTCTGCCTTTGTTCTTCCTGAGGGACGCCTGAATTCCGTTCTGGTAGACGACTTGTCCCAGAACAAGCTAGGAGAGTTGCTGAGGCTCGCTGAAACGCTTGCCTCGCAGAAGAAACCTAGGGACTGAACCCTTCCTATACCTGCCTATGTGTTTGTGAGTGTGCTAGTCCGCAGGACCTATGAGCAAGCTGCAGAAATGGTGTCCTAAGTATACCCAAGTCTGCACGCTTGCTGAACCCGGCGAATGTCTTACCGGTGCCATGGGGTACGCCCTGGGTCTCTCTGCCCCTAGGTGCCCAATTTCTGTGCTGGCACCAGATTTTCCTGGGGGAATACCCCGCGATAACGCCAAGGTATTGGTTTTTCTACCTGCCTGCCTACTACAGGGGAGGGGTGGCCAAAAGCTATGAGGCATGGAAACCCCTGTTTGCTACGTGGCCAAAATCTAAACTACCACTGCCACTGCCCACCAAAGCCCTGATAACATTTCCGGAGACAGGCCGGACAGTGCCACACACACTACAGGTCCTGTACTCACTACAGTGGCACCAGCAATCGAAGGATGAGCGGGCTCTGAGGCCCAAGCCCTCACCCTCGTTTGCCACTCCTACACGTACACACTACTTGGTGTTGTTGATGAATGTGTCTCAGGCCCTAGTGGCCCACCTGTGAAAGGGACAAGAGAACACAGCGCTACTAAGCGACTGTGGCCTAACAGGGACACCACTACGTTTTCCCCTGTCAGGGCTTGGAGAAAAGGAGTGCTCAGGTTGCGTGCACAGCGTGGATGTCGAAGATGTAGGACTGCCATCGCCACTCCGGGCTGGGGCGCAGTTTGTTGATTGTGTGATCAGCGCTGTACGTTTTAGCACGGCATGGAACTGCACCAATTCACCCTGACCTGCCCACCTGTAAAGTAAAGGCAAATGGCTTGGGTTTGAGACTGAGGAACCAAGACAGCCTCCACGTATTGTACGCTTCTTAGTCTGCCCTATAATACGCTGTTCCCAAACCCAAGTGCAAGCAAGCAATTTTAAGGAACTCGACCCGTTCTCTTAAAGAACGTAGGGTGGAGCCCCTGCGTAACCTAAACAAGGGTTTTACCGTGCGCAACACGTATGGCCTACCCTTTAATGCGCCATGTGAATGCACGGGTATGCAGGAATCACCCAATCTCCTATTTTAACTTTCTCCTTTCCCACAATCCATACCACGATCACGAACTCTACCAGGGGGTGGCCCCTCCTGGGCTTAGTTACCTTACCTACCGCCGGAGAGCGAAGCAAGGGAGACAAAAATCAACACAAGCGAAGCAAGCGTTTATGCAAGCGTGTGTATGTTCTAATCACCCAATCTCACCTCTAATCATCATGCAATCTTCTAATCTGTCCCTCTACACTATGTTTGCGTTGCTACACGGCGAGTTCACGATAACACGAGACAAGCAATGTGCATGCTGCAGACGAAGCAAACAAGACCTGTATGTTTATGCCTTGTTCTTTGAATTCACATTGAGCTTTTTGAATTCTTTCTTCTTGATTGCTCCTAGAAGCAAACGTGGAATATCTGGGTTTATTATTTATTGTGTGTCTCGTCATTTTCTTATTCTTACGTGACATACTGTTATAATCTTATTATTTCTGTGTTTTGTGGCGCCCAATTAGGATGCGCTCCGGCGCGCCGCTTTTCTCTGCGTGTAAATCCAGGAGCTTAAAAAATCCTGTGATGAAATAAAATTGAGTAAAAATGTGCATTTAATGCACATGGAGATTCTGGACAGGTGTGTGCCGTCAGAAAAATTCTAGGCCGTCATTTGACGGGTTTCGGTGTTTGCGTCGATCGTTGCATCTTTTTCAGTCCCTCAACCCTTCGTCCTTTCTCTGCAAATATCCTGGAGCGCAAACAGTGGAGTAGGCCGTGTTCAGGCCGAAAGGCTGACTCCTGGACCACTGTCCTGAATCCCAAACCCCCCTGAGGGTAAATTAATTTTCAACGCACTAAGGACGGATCACGTCTGACAGCAGGTTCATCGAGAACCCAGACAGCGTGCCCTGATCGTATCTTGCGTTGGGTTTTGCGTATTGCACTGCGTTTTGCCATTTGGGGGAAGAGGGGTATGCACAAGTGGGTTGGCATGCCCATTCTAACCCCCTACCAAGCCACAGCTGCCCCAGCGACACCAATGAGCGCAGTGGGAGCTGTAGGTGTCTGTTATGACACGGCCAAACCTGGCAACTGCCCTGATGCAGCGCCCCCTTTTCAATGTTAGGGATGTTATAGGAAATCTTAAATAGATGTTGAAGCCATGGGGAGGCCAAGAAGAATTCCCTTTTTTTTTTAAAATGCGACAGTGGTGGCCACCACAGCAGAAGGGGGGGGTAAGAAAAAGTGTATTTACTTGCCGAAAGGCTAGCTTTAGTTGTTATAAAGAGGCCTAAAGGCATAAGACATTTTTATCTTAGTATTGGCCTATCTAAGAAGGGGTGATAAGACATTTTGACCTATAAAACCAAGCATTGATCTTTGGATGTTGTGTGGACCCCTGACCCTGCAACTGATTGGACTTATACACCATTTCCCGGACTAACTGAGGCGCTGACACTGATCCAGAGCCTATAAACCTTTCTATGTTTCTTCATGAATGCTTAGCTATCCTAGTGGTCTGCACCCCAGGAGGCTGTGGCACCTCTTTTTGAGAGATCCTGGGTTCAATTTCCAGTCAGCCTAGCTAAGTAGGAAGATCCGATGTGACATGGCAGTGACCTCAGCGCCACAAGCCATGCCACCGCAGCACCTATGGGACCCAAAACAAAGAGTGCACATCTCTAGATGGCACTATAAAAGAGAGGATGCCCATGTGGGCAGTTTTTCCATGTTTGTAGGATATTTTCTAAGTATCTTTTCCTAAATCTGTAGTTGTTGTGAGTTTCCTTTGTTGCTACATTATCTCCTTTGACTGCAGCCCTTCATGTTGTGGATTTGATCCTGTGTTCCTTTGCCTTGCAACTGTGGGTACTTATTTGTGGTTGATTTCATCAAAACTTATTTGTTTGGAAAACCTGAACTACATCAAGAAGCAGCATGAGCAGGCAGGGGTATCAACAAAACAATGTCATCAAAGCAATCAACAGTGAAAGCCTGTTCTAACTTTCTTTGATCCTACAGATTGCAGTCCTATCACCACCCTCTCCCGTTTTACTGAGTCCAATGGATCGTGAATGTTGCTGCTCAATCGCTGCCGCTTCTATCAGTGCGTCACAACCCCTGTCGTCTGAGTCCGTCACAACCCCTTTAGGTCATTCTGATCGGGCATGTGGTCGATCTGTTGAAGGCGCGCCCCGACTGCTTGCCAACGGAATTCGTGAGGTTGCCCTAGATGCCTCGGCACACACATGTGATGAGAACCACGTGATGTGAACTCGAGATGTCGGTGGCAAGTTGGTGACAAGCTATAATTCCTATAGGTTGGTCCGGTCAGTGCTAGGCATCTAGGCTGCCCACTCTCACTGACTGCGGCGTCCCAATGTTTGTTTTGCACGGTACACCCGTTTTCTGTGCCTTGGGCAGCCTGTTCAATCCACGTCTCAGGTTCTGTGACAAATGATGTTGCCTGGCTGTGTATATTATGTGACGTGTCGCCCACCTGCCTGTGGAGAGCTGTTGTGTCTGACAGCCTGCTCTTTTCACCAACGTCCAGCCTTGTTAATGCATTTACTTCATTTTGTGCTCAGTCTATTGGCCTTTTTCTGACCGGTCAGCTCCCAGATGCCAGATTCTAGTACCCTGCTCAGATGCGGTATTCAATGGACACAGACGGGTGGACTGCCAGACACAGAAGCAGATCACGCGCTGATTTGGGAGTACCCAAATTGCCCTTTTTGCAGTTAATATCTATTGGATTACTGGTCAACAAAGGGCGAACCAACATCGCAGTTAGGCCAATTCTTGGATTATTGCTCGGGCTCTTTCGCAGGTGCTTTCGTTGCGCAGTCACGTAGCCTGCTCCTTTCACAAAAGTCTGCTTTTCGCTGCATTTACTTCATTTTGTGCTCAGTCTTTTGTCTTTTTTTTACCAGTCAGTTCCCAGATGCCAGGTTCTAGCACCCTTCTCAAATGCGGTATCCAATGCAGACAGACAGGTAGGTTGATTGCCTGGCACAGAGGCTGTTTACACGCTGCTCTGGGAGTTCCGCAATTGCCCTTTTCGAATTCAAGATGTCATCAGATTACCGGTCACCAAGAGCAAACCAGGATCACACCCTAGATTGGCGTCTTAAGGTCAAAGCCGTTCTACTCAACTCAACCCTTTTCACACATGGGTACGCGTGAGGATGGATCCCACGTTGAGGGGTATTTGTGTGATGCCCAACAACATGGCGCTGTCTTTGATTCACATGCATTGCATGGCCCATGGCAATGGCGTGGTCGGAGGGTGGCACTCGTGTATTACACGCGTGCATTGCCGGAACACATGCGGGAAGAGGATGTTGCACAATTGCGGAGCCTTGCATTCCCGTTGGTTTGAACAATGTGAGTCATTGCTTTTACTTGCTTATGTGGTATTGCATGCATGTGAAAGGATATTTCCTTTGCTTTTGTCCGTTTGTGTGGCCTTTTCTGTCTAGAGCCTCAGAGTGAGTTTGAAAGGAGCCGTGGCAAGCAACATTGAGGAGGAAGCAAAAAAGGCGGAAGAGAAAGAGGAAGAGGAACCCACCAATGATATGGATGACCCAAGCGAGGAAGAGGAACCAACCAATGATGCGCATGAGGAAGAGGAATGCAAGGAATTAGAGAGAGTGGTTGAGGAAGATGGGGTCCCTCCAACAAGGGCCTCTCTATGTCTTAAAGACCTAGATAAATTTAGGGTTCCCATGCAATTGGAAAAGGAAAAGGATTCGGAGTTTGATAAGGAGTGGGTTGTTTGCTGTGGGTATGATGCCATGCTTTTGCGTGGCTCGGAGTTAAATGATGCTCCGAGGAGTGAATGGACAAAGGCCACCCGTCCCGGTTGGCGAATGCTCATCATGCCCCCGCAACTACTGGGGGAAGATGACATTAGCCTCGTGGCGGTGAAAAAAATTGATTGTGAAAAGACATGTGAGGAGGCGGAGGCCCGGAGGGTGCAATACAATGCCGATGCCAAGGTGTAGGACAAGTGTATTCATCAATACATGGTCTTCACACTGTTTTATGATACTGTTCATTCCATCGTATTGTGCGTGTTGCATCCTCTTGTTGTTCAGTGGAATTTTCAACTCCATCAATTGTGAGAAAAATGCATAAAATAGGGTATGCAATGTTCGCAAGGTTTTAAAAATCAATGGTAGGTGTTTGCCATAAATCTTGTGAAATGGTTGTCATGGTTTTGGAAATATGAAACGACATGAGGTGCCACTAAATGGGAATTAGACATGGTGGAAAGTAGTTGTTCAATTGAAATCTATGGTATTCAAATGAGTACACTTGATTGAGTTGAGTAGAACGGTTTTGACCTTAAAACAACAATCTAGGGAGTTAGGCCCATTCTCGGATTATTGCTCAGGCTTTTTTCTCAGTGCTTTCATTGCGCAGTCGGGTCATTTTGCCGGGCGAAGGTAGACTCCGGAAACGCTCGGTGTATGCCAATGTGGCTCTGAATCCAATGTTTGCGGTCCACGACGAAGGAGTGTTGCTGCGACATTTTCATTCGCAAGACACATGGAATTGGTCTTTTGACAGGCGAGGGTGAATCCAATACTCAGAGACATGTGATTGCTCCTTTTCATCGCATCAATCAACGTGCAGATCAAATTGCCCGCGGGCACGGAAGCAGGGTCTACTTTCTCAGAGTTTCGCAAACGCCTTGGCACCCCGCATTCTGTTTTGCAAAAATGCTTTCGCAATTTCAACCAAAAAAACCAGAGGGCATTGTCAGTAACACAGAGTTACTCCCCTCCCGCCAGTGCCAGCACAGCCCCCCTCCTTCCCCACGTGGAAAACAAACTTCTGGCTGCCCTCCACAGTGAATTATTTGTGGGGAAGCCCCAAGTCAGTGACATGACATCTGACATCTCCGGCCAACGCCAGGCACAGCTCCCCTCCCTTCCAAGCCTGAAAATACACATATTTGACAGCCCCCTGCCAACACGTTCCGTGTCGTGCGGCTCTCCAGTCTAACTTAGCAGCTTTTGCCCCGCCCCCCCGCCGAAGCTAGTCACAGCCCCCCCCCCCCCCCCCCTTCTAGCCTGAGACTATACATGTACCCCAGCTCCCTGACCAAAATTCAGTGTACGGAACCCCCCCCGGCCTGTGACCTTGCACCAGATCACCCCCTACCCCACAGTCACGGACGATTCGGGTCAACACAATCCTGCCAACCTACGATGCAGTGAGAAATGTCCCCCGACCGGTTAATGTCTGCCTCGATAGGATTCTGGGTCTGCAGGTTCAGTCCCGCCCCCAGCCCGGTTCCTCCCAACCCTTTTGTCATCCCTTCCCATCCACCTTTTCCTTTTTTTTGTGTTTCTCCTCCTCATCTTATCCAAGAGTACATGGACCAGCAAGCGTATCGGGCCAGATACCGTCCTGCCATGGTAGGCTGCGAAGCCCTGTGGACGGTACACGTTATCCCCGACCACCCTGGTCCTTGCACGTCAGCCCGAGGCTAGGCATGCTAGACACGGTCTCACCTAGGAAGGCTCATGGCCCTGTGGATGGCAGACCATGTCCATGTCATGCACCTCACGACTGGTCGTGTGTTCTTGGCTTCCAAAACTAATCGTCCTTACCTATAGAGACAGGAACACTCGTTGCTTCAGCGCCCAAGGGTACCTGTATGATAATCATTCCTGCAGCTGGTAATTAGTTTAATAAAGTGAGAGGCTAGGCGATTGAGGCTCAATGTGATGAATTGGAATCATCGGCATCCATGACCTCCTATGCACATGGAGCGGCTGTCCTTCGATGAACCTCGGCTCGTCACGAACGCTTTGCCAATGATCAGGCCGCTCATTTTGTTGAATTTCCTGTGTTTCAAAAAAAGAAGAAAAAAAAAGCATGTTGGTTTTGTTTTTCATCCATTTCTCCCTCCTATTTCATGCACCATCCATCTATGCTTTTTGAATCCAGTTCCCTCATTTCCATATTTTCATCTTGGTTATTGGCCACATGACAACGATCCTACCCCTCTTTCACATGCACAACCTTCCCTGCAAAACAATGTTCATCCATGTTCATTTGTTATTCCATCGATGGACATCAAAGGCAGGTTAGTTTTGTTTTCATCTGTTTCTCCCTCCTATTTCATGTCCATCTATCCTACTTTATCCATTTCTCTCATTTCCATTTTGAGATCTTGGTTACTGACCACATGACAGCGATCCCTGTTCTCTTTTGCCATGGACAACCTCCCCTTAAAAACAATGTTTATCCATGTTCATGTGTTATTCCATCAATGCACACCAAAAGCATATTAGTTTTGTCGTTCATCCATTTCCCCCTCGTATTTCATGTCCATCCATCCTTTTTTTATCCATTTCCCTCATTGCCATAATTTTCTCCTGGTTATTGGCCACATGACATGTATCGCTTCTCACTTTTGCCATGCACAACCCCCCCTTCAAAACAATGTTCATCCACGTTCATGTGTTGTTGCATTGATGCACACCAAAAGCATGTTAGTTTTGTTTTTCATACGTTTCTCCCTCCTATTTCATGTCTATAGATCCTTTTTTTGTCCCTTTCCATCATTTCGCTTTTTTGATTTTCGTTGCTGTCCGCATGACAACTATCCCGCCCCTCTTTTGCCATGCACAACGTACCTTTCAAGACAATGTTCATCCATGTTCATGTGTTATTCGAACGATGCACATCAAAAAGATGTTATTTTTGTTTTTCATCCGTTTCTCCCTTCGATTTCATGTCCATCCATGTTTTTTTAACCATTTCTCTCATTTCCGTATTTCGATATTGGTTACTGGCCACATGACAACGATCCCGGCTCTCTTTTGCCATGCACAACCTCTCCTTCAAAACAATGTTCATCCATGTTCATGTGTTATTCCATCGATGCACATCAAAAGATTGTTAGTTTTGTTTTTCATCCATTTCTCCCTCCTGTTTCATGTCCATCAATCCTTTTTTTATCAATTTCCCACATTTCCCTATTTCAATTTTGGTTGTTGTCTACATGACAACTATCCCTCCCCTCTTTGCCTATGCACAACTTCCATTTCAAAACAATGTTCCTCCATGTTCATGTGTTATTCCATAGATTTTGATTTTTGTACACTCATGTTTTGTTTCCTACAACCCTGTGAGAATACCACCAAGACCCGATTTCGAAAAGGACAAAAAATCACTGGCGAGCAAATGGGCAACTGGGGCTCACCACAGTGCGCCAGATTTCCGGGCCGCATCGGCGCGCGCTAGTCCAACAGGTGGGGTAATCTAACACGCAAGCAAGCCATTCACTGTGGTAGGGAATTACTTCTAAGTACTTTGCCGCATGACTCCTAGGATTCACCCCATTGTAAAAGGGAATACGGTTAGGATAACTGACCATAACTCGCCAACACTCGCCGACCCTGTTGACTCGCCGCCACCCAGCTAGCGCTGGGTTCCCTCCTATAATCAGTAACCCTCCTGGAGTAACCCTCCTGGAATCAGGCTGTTTTTAGGATCGGCACACACTGTTCTGCGGCACTTCGAAATACTTTCCGGGAATGGCTATGCAGGACTACGGCTTAGGACTACGCGTAGGACTAAAAGATCTGCCCACTTTGCGCAAGCGCATCCACTGTCCAATTTTGACAGAACTGAAAACCTTTTTGTTTTATCACGGTACCTTTCTGACAGGGGGGACAGATGCATCGCGTGCCAGGTTAAGGGATCTGCTTTTTGTGGCGCTCTGTAGCTCTTCAGTTCGCAAACCTATGTCTGTCAAAGCCACTGCCACTCCTACTTCGGACTGGAAGGACCCCGAGGCCGCAGACCAGGCTCCGGGTCCCCACGCAATCAGCGCACCCATCCAAGTACCCCCATCGCCGCCCCACGACCCTCATATGTTGCCCCCCGGTGGATTTAAGGCTCCATGGAAGGGAAAAGACGGCAGGGAGCCGGAAATCAAGTTGCCGAAGCAGGCGTACAAGGACGACGCGGAGCCTCCCACGGAATATTGTTGGGCCCACCCGGACGGTATGTGGTTGCTTCGCCATTTCAATTTGGTTGTGCGTTTCATGTCCTTTTCATGCAACATGGGTGCTTTCCCATGCATCCTACCTATTCTTTGTGTTGCAGAAGAGGATGAGATCGCCTTTCACGGGGCCCAGCCTTGGCATATCAATTGGTATGACGGCCTTGACGAACAAGAACGCCACCAACTTCAACACCAAGCGCAAAGAAAAGAAGAAGGGGAAGAAGCGCAAGAAGGAATGAAGACAGACGAAGACGAAGACCCATGGAATTTGGCATGGCGCGAAGAACCTCAACCAGAACCACACGACGCATACCCGCAATGGCAAAAGGAAATTGAGATTGAGCACTTGGCTGACATTATTGCCACTCCAAGTCCAAGTCCAACTTCACCGGGTACGCCAAAGCACTCCCCGCAACTACGAACAGAGGCGGAACGTGGTATGCACCGCTACGCACCATTGCACCATGGCACGTGTTACCTGGTTCCGTTCCTTCACCGTCAACCTTGTTTACAGCAACAATGGAGCAGAGGAAGATGGACTTGGAGGAGAGACGCCATTCGCTGGAGCCAGGCGCCGAGGGTGCAGCCAACACCCAGGCGGTGGGTGCGCCACCAAACGAGCGAGGTATCTCCGTGGTGGCGTCACTTGTTTGCTTGTCCTTTTTGTGTTAATTGTGCATTTTTTCTTGTGAGCCCCTTTTTTCTCCCGCACATGGTACATTTGTTGGTTGGTTTGTTCAGGGAGAAAGGGTGCGGAGGAGCTCCTTCAGAAGATGAAGGAGCACCAGGAAGCCAAGGACCGTAAGGAAGCGGAGAAACGTAAGGTGTCAGGTATGTGGCTTTCCCATCCTCTTTGCCGTGCCGTGACAATGGCCCATTACGGGCCCATATATGTATAGAAGCGGGTTTTGGTGTTGTTTGGGTTAGGTGACACGAGCTTGAACTGGTGTTTGGGAGCGCGCCTCTTATCGTTGAGGTCTTAGCAATGTCCCATTACGGGCCCATATATGTTTAGGAGTGTGCGCCCGCACCCTCACGTCCCCCAAGTCCCCCTTGTCCCAAAACATTTTGCGCATCGCCCGGCCCAATGGGTGCGCAACGGGCAGGAGGAGCTCGCATGGCACCTCCCAGTCCAGCTCTTCGTTTGCTCATGCGGGGAAACCCCGCTCTTCTCCGTCCTCCGTGACCTTGACGTTCGCGAAGTCAGAAATCCCGAACAAAACATGTTTCGGGTTGGCCCCCCTCCCCCGGCCCCGGAACATCGCGGAGTGTTCCTCCCTCCTTTTGGTGTTCTTTTTGGCGTCCCAAAAAGAACTAATGGTGACTTGAGGGCAATACCATTCCCCCACGAAGGTATTGCCCTCCTCGTCACCCACAACCACCGCTGGGGGGTCCCATGTTGGGGGGCAATGGGACCCGGGGGGGGCCTCCTCACAAAGGGGGGTCCCTGGCAGACCTGGCGCACGATGTACGTGTCCCGCGGGCGCGTGCTTTGGGGGCAGGGGACCACGGCCTGCAAGACCTTGACGTTTGCGTCGAAGGTCTCCCCCACACTGAACCGGACGAGCTTGCGGTCCTTGGGGTCTGCAATGGCCACCACCTCATCATCCTTCATGGTGCTGACCAATGCTGCAAAAGGGATACATGCAGTAAAGTGTGCTTACCACAAGAGACGCGCTCCCAAACCCCACTCGAAGCTCGTGTCACCTAACCCAAACAACACCCAAACCCGCTTACATACATATATGGGCCGGTAATGGGCAATGGCTAGGACCTCAAAGAGGAGAGGCGCACTCTCAAACCCAACTGCAAGCTCATGTCACCTAACCCAAACAACACTAAAACCCACCTACACGCGGCGGAGGTGTACCAAGCAGGGGAACATCTCCGCGTCCGTCAGTGGTCGCCCGACGACGTTGCCGACTACGAGGACCGCCTGCAGGAATTCGAAGGCGAGCATGTTTTTATGGGGGGGGGGGGTGGAGGGGGCCGAAGAGGAGGAGGGGAAGGAGGCCAGAGAGGAGGAGGGGGAGGAGGCCGGAGAGGAGGAGGTGGAGGAGACCGAAGAGGAGGAGGGGGTGGAGGCCGACGACGAGGACGGCGGGGAGGACAAAGAGGATGAGCGGAAGGCCCCGGTGGACATGGAACCGGAATTGAGTATTCCGGTGGACGTCGACCAACCCCCCGACCGCCCGCCCCCCGGCCGAAACCAAGCCCGAAGGGCGCGGGGGCCGTCCCCCCCCCTTCAAAACCAGCCCCCAAGCACGCTCCCGCCATGGCTGCGCCCCCCAAACCTCCCGCCAAGGGTGCCGTACACCGGAAGCCTCAGCCGGCGTACAAGTATGGGGGGAAGAAGCAGTTGGTGGAGAGTGCGAGCCATGGCACACTCCGAGAGGTCCCGGGTGTGTATTACATACCAGGGAGGTGGGTGGAGCGGTGCCACCCCCTGACCCTCCGGCGGACGGGTGCCCCCGTGGCGCTCCGGGTGTGGGGTACCTCGATGCCCTGTTTTTTGAGGCCCGACCGGACGGCAGGATGCGCACGCGCTTGTGTGAAACGGGTGGTGCGGGTTATGCCGAGGTGGAGTTCATATGTGCCCACCTCGGCACCCTGTTTGAGGGTGTCCCGGGGTGCACCAAAATACCCCCGGTCCACTTTTGGGTGTCCCCGCCTAAGCGGGGGACAAATTTTTTAGTGCAGAGGGACGGAAATAGGGGGGTTGCGCGATGTGCGGTCCTTTTGGCACGCATTCTGGCGCATTGGGTCAAGAAGGCACACTACATCTCCCTTGAGGATCTCCCCGGAGTCGGCGCGGGCGTGGAGTTCACGACCGTGGCCGAGATGTGGGAGGATGTTGCCATGTTCGCTGCATGGGGGGGGGACGTGGCGCGTAGGCCTGGCAAGCGCGTCTCCAGCAAGCTGGACGCCGTGTGTCGCGAGGTGACGGCCATTGTGGAGGCCTGGACGAATGAGCCTCCCCTCGTGCCATTGTCTTGGGTGGTGTACCTTGCATTGGCGCTTGCGGGTGAGGAGACGTTGCGCGTGCCGTTAGGGTGCGTTGTGCCCTACTCTTGGGGGGGGGGGCGTTTTCAAGAAATCCAAATGTTCGCGTCCGAGGGGAGGTGGGAGAAGGTTAGGGCGGAGGCCAAGCGCACCGGCAGGGTGCAACAAAGGGTGTGGTTGGCCCAATGGGTGTAGGGGGGTGAGGGGCGTGAGGGGGTTGCACACCAGCAACAAAAGGCGCGCGTGGGTAAGAAAAGGAAATTGACGGTGGGATAAGGGGAATGGGTACCACGTGCCCCTTGACATTGGCCCCCAGGCAGGGCCATATTCAACCCAATCCAGGGGGCGATGGGTGCAGTACGGGCCACCATGTGCCCTCTAACCCCATGCATGATCTCATTGCACCATGTGCCAAGGGGAAGACGCACGGTGGGAGCGCGCCCCTCGTCATGGGCCCCCAAGCGGGGCCATATTCAATCCATTCCAGGGGGGGGAGGGGTGCAGTACGGGCCCCCATGAGCTCTCCAACTCCATGCATGACTCCATTGCATCACGTGCCAAGGGGAAGAAGCACAGTGGGAGCGCGCCCCTTGTTATTGGCCGACGAGTGGGGCCATATTCAATCCATTCCAGGGGGGAAGAGGTGCAGTACGGGCCCCCATGTGCCGTCTAACTCCATGCGTGACCCCATTGCACCACGTGCTAAGGAGAAGACGCACAGTGGGAGTGCGCCCCATTTCATTGGCCAACAAGTGGGGCCATTTTCGATCCATTCCAGGGGGGAGGGGGGTGCAATACGGGCCCCCATGTGCCCTCTAACCCCACGCATGATCCCAATGACCCACGTGCCAAGAGGAAGATGCACGGTGGGAGCGCGCCCCTTGTCATTGGCCCACGAGTGGGGCCATATCCAATCCATTACAGGCGGGGGGGGTGCAGTACCGGCCCCTCTGTGCCCTCTAACCCCATGCATGACCCCATTGCACCACGTGCCAAGGACACGACGAACCAAGGGAGCGCGCCCCTTGGCTTCACACGACCTCACTCAGACTGCATTCAGTGGGTAAACTGCTACTCAAAGTCGCGAGTTTTCTCGCCCACGACAATGGCTTGGCCCATCAGCACTGACTGCCCATAGTTGTTGACCCCGTCGAAGGGGCCAATGTTCAGGTTATACCTATTACTTTGATAGGTATTGTCATGGAGGATTAGATATGGGAGACGCCGGGCAATAGCAATTTGCTCGACACTCATCCAGAAGACATGGGATAGTTTGCCAATGTCATCCTTCACCACATGGGTGTACCATCCATGTTTGTCCCCCTTTTCCTCAAGGCGGTTGACCAACTCACGGGTATCCAGCGCTGAGGAGTACCCTTTCTCATCATAAATATTTTGGACATGTTTTGCTATTATCTCGACTCCGCGGCTCCGCATGAAATTTACCACGTTGCGGGGGGGCATGAAGGCTTGTCCCAAGCTCATTATCAAATCGGCATCCTCACGGGACAAATTCACCGGACCAAGGATTTTTTTTTGCTTGGCCACTAGCGGTGGATGGTTATGGTGTAGGCGGAGTCCTTTGGGACTCACGGACCACACCTCACGCATGCCATTCTTCTAGCGAGAAATGTACACATTGAAGGGACAACAATCCGCCTTTGACTCCGGTGCATATGTTGGCACCGTCCTACTATCCTCGGGAAGGACCCCGGATAGGGCTGCGTTACGATTGTGCTGTTTTTGGCGGCCTACTTTGTGGCAGTAAGAATATGCTTGGCCTTTGTTTTTATCGCTACGACAACTAAAAACATAGCCGTTCTCATCCGCCCAATCCTCCATGCGGTCACAATCTTCTTGGTGACTAGAGCCGGCAAACGCATGCACAACCGGCTCCCAAGTGACACCCATCTCCGGAAACCTTATGCTGGCATCTTCCTCATCATTATCTTCCTCATCGGAGCACGCTTCATATGGGTTTTCTTCGAGGACTCCGATGGTGCCGGGGACAAGGGAAGGGGACTGTAGTTGACCTCAGATGATGTGTCTGACATCTGTGTCTGAATAATAGTAGAACAGATGCGCTTGATGCTGGCATTTACAAAAATACGCTGTTCAGCCCCAGCAATCAATTCAATTAGAAAATACATTCCTTGTTTTTCCCATTTTCAGCTAATGCAAGCGCAGGCCCCAGATGTGGGCAGATCCTTTAGTTTTAACCGTGGTCCTAAGCCGTAGTCCTGCATAGCCATTCCCGTACTTTCCTACCATTGATAATCCCCTACCACAGTGAACTCAGTGCCAACACACGGGGTTTTCCCTTACGCCCACTTAACCGAATGAAACGGCCTTCGCCCTGTCGAACCTCGAGCTTCAAACGGGATGTCAAAGGAAATTGTGAAAACCAAATCCGCAAACGAAGTAATATATGATCCAATTTACTCTCCAATGTACCCGGCTAAACCCATTACTCTGCCCAAAGGCTGGGTACCTTTGCTCAAATCGTAGCTAGGTATGTATGGGCACCAAGATGGGCACACGATAGTTGCTCCAACGATAGGCACACACACCCAAATTTCAAACAAGATCTCGAGGAATCTTTTGAAATTAAAATACGTAAACTAATAGGCATTTTACATTTTACTATCTATTGTTGTTCACTCTTTTTGGCAAGGGGGCCTTCAGAAAGTTTTATAGTGATTTCAACACTTTGTGTTTGTTGTGCCTCTCCTGCTGCTTGCTGCTGGTGTAGGGTTCCTGTTGCTTGTTTTTGATGAGGAAAATGTTTTATTGTTGAAACACAACCAATCCAGGATAACCCAAGCCAGATAAGCAAGTAGAAGAAGATCAGGATCAAAGCATGAAGGGCTGCAGTCACAAAGAGCTAGATAAAGAGAACTATCAACAATAGACCACACAAATTAGCATCCATTGCAACTCAGGATGAAATATTTTACATGTTTGAGAAACACTGATTGGAAAACTGCCCCAAGGGCTCACTCTCATCCACATTGCCATCTTGAGATGTGTACTCTTTGTTTTTTGGGTCCGATAGGTGCTGAGGTGGCATGGCTTGTGGCGCTGAGGTCACTGCCATGTCACATGGGATATTCCTACTTAGCTAGGCTGACTGGGTATTGAACCCAGGACCTCTCAAAAAGGGGTGCCCCAGCCCCCTAGGGTGCATACCACTAGGATAGCTAAGAATTCATGAGAAAACATAGATAAATTCATAGGCTCTGCCTTCAGTATATCAGTGCCTCAGCGACCCAGAAAAAGATGTTTTAGTGCCGATAGCTTGGGGATAAAGGGGTCCGGACCACATCCTGATTTAGTGTTTGATTCGATAGATCAAAATGTTTTATCACCTGTTTTGGTTGGCCCAATACTAAGATAAAAATGCATGAGTGCTTAGAGCACCTCTTATACAACTAAAGTATACCCTAAAGCATTGGAAAAGCACTTTTTCTTACTCCCCCCTTGTGCTGTGGTGGCCACCACTGTCGCATTTTCAGGAAAAAGGGATTTTTTTCTTGGCCTTTCCTTGGTTTCCACATCTACTTTAAAATACCTATAGCTTCCCTAACACTGGAAAAGAGCGCTTTACCATGGCCAGCGACTCTTGCTACATTGTTGATGACAATCTCCAACAGAAAAATCAGCGCTCTTGGCGCTGCCGGGGTTCCTGTGGCTTGATGGGGATAGAATAGGGCATGCCAAGACCATATGCATTTGCATCCCTCCCTCCAAGCTGCAGCGTAACACAACCCAACGCCAGACTCACATAGGACGCTCGACCCAAGTCTCATTGAACCTGATGGAGACACGTTTCCTGGTACTGGGGCGAGGGTGCGCTGGTTTAATTAGAATTGCCCCCTGGAGGGGTCTTGATTCTGGTTCAGTCTCCTGCTGCTGCTTTTCGGCCCGAACAGCGGCCTACTCAACGAGGCTTTGCGAGGAGGTCTGTACAACAGAGGAATGGGAGGATGAGGGACGAATCTGCGCAAACGCGAAGCGACAACACCTAAATCCGTCAAATGACGGCCTAGAATTTATCTGAAGGCACACACCTGGACAGAATTCAATTGTGCATCAGATGCACATTTTTATGAAATATGTAGTCATCTCTTGATTTTTTAAATCAAGAAATTCTTACGCAGAAAAAGGCGAGGCGCAGGAGCGGCTCCTAGCGAAGCGCCGAAAAAATAGAGAATTAATAAGATTATAAGCGTATGTTGCGCAGAATGACGAAAATGACGAATCACAAATCAATAGACTAACATAAAGATTCCACCCACATTGGCCGAAAGAATTCAAGATTCAAGATTTCAAAAATCAACAGAAGGACTTCCATGAATCAGGTATAAACCACAGGTGTGCTCGTCTCGTATGCAGCATGCGTATTTCTCGTCTCGTGTCTCCGTGAACGTGCCTGGTAGCAGCGCTAACAAACGATAGAGGGATAGATTAGAAAGATTGCAGATGATTAGACGTAAGTCCAGGGTGATTAGACATACACACATATGCATAGCGTCGTTGCTCGCTTGCGTCTTGTTTTTCCTTCACCTTGCTTCACTCTCCAGCGGTGAGTAAGGTAGGTAAGCCCAGGTGGGGCCACCCCCTGGTGGAGTTCGTGATTGTGGACAAGATTAGGAAGAAAAACTGAGGTTGACGGTAAACCCGTGCATGCTCGTGCATTCACACGCGTATTAAAGGGTAGGCCACACAAAATGCGCACGGTAAACCTTGTTTAGGTTACCCAGGGGCTCCACCCCACGTTCTATAAGAGAACGGGTGGAGTTCCTTAAGCTTGCTTGCTTGATAGGGGCGTTTGTGGACAGCGTATTATAGGGCCATCTGAGAAGCGTATAATACGTGGAGATGGTCTTGGTTCCTCCGCTGCAAACGCTGCCTCATTTGCCTTTGCTCTTCGG
Organism: Eutreptiella sp. 'Long Island Sound 2002'; assembly: GCA_964036045.1. Taxonomy (NCBI): domain Eukaryota; phylum Euglenozoa; class Euglenophyceae; order Eutreptiales; family Eutreptiaceae; genus Eutreptiella; species Eutreptiella sp. 'Long Island Sound 2002'. The sequence goes on from OZ038378.1 coordinate 47,192,198, forward strand.
GTGGGAAGGTCAGGGTGAACTGGTGCAGTCCCTTGGGCCGTGCTAAAATATACGGCGCTGATCACACAAACAACAAGCTACGACTCAGCCAGGAGTGGCAAGCGTAGCCCGACATCTTCAACATTCACGCTGTGCGCGCAACAAGAGCATCCTTTCCCTCCAAGCCCTAGCAGGGAAACACGTTGTGGCGTCCCTGTTAGGCCACAGAAGCTTAGTAGCTCTGTGTTTTCTTACACTCTCACAATAGAGCCGCTAGGGCTCTTGTCTTCTTCATCAACGCCACCCAGTAGAGCGTGCGTGTAGGAGTGGTAGTCCTGAGTGGGGGCTTGAGCCAGTTGCAGAAGTGCTCGCCCACCAGGATGGTGCCACTGTAGGTAGGGTGTATAGAGTAGTGGTGTCTCCTGTCCCGCGTGCTTTTCCGCGTGGGCAGGGGAGTGCGTTAGCTTTTGGCCTTTAGCAAAAATGAGAGTTTTGTATGCCCTTAGCACACTTGGCCACCCCTCCCCTCTGATAGGTAGGGCTTTTGCCGTCTTCCCCCAAGGATACGCGCCAGCACAGAAATTGGGCGCCATAGGAGTGGTACTAGTAACTGACTAGGACCTTCGGTCCGACATCAGCGAAGCCCGTTGATTCAGGAGCCACACCCGGGAGAGAGGTGAGACACACACAGACATACGTAGCACATTTAGGGGTAAGGTTCAGTCCCTAGCTTTAGTCTTCGAGGCAAGCGTCTCAGCGAGCCTCAGGAACTCACCAAGGTTGTTCTGGGACAAGTAGTCAACCAGAACTGAGTTTAGGCGTCCCTCAGGTAGAACAAACGCAGAGGAGGGTTCCCAGGTGGCCGCTTTGACTCCAAACCCTTCCCAGAGGGTGAGGAAGCGCCAACCCTGGCGATAGCGGTGGCGTAGGACAGACTTCACCAGGTAGAAGCCCTCCTTAGCCATCTCCTCGGCGTTCATGTCGGGGAGTTCCCTTTCAACTTCCATAGGGCTGGCAGCCCCTTGTAGGTCTAGAGCGGCAATTTCCTCCTCGTTCAGCTCCCACTCTTCCCCACAGAGGTCCTCAGGATCATAGTAGCGCTTCAGGTGTTGAGCAGCGCACACCAGGGTCCCCCCTAGACGGGGAGAACACCGCACGGTTATACGGTGTCCATCCACAGATAGAATCTTGTAGGGCCCGAAGTATGGGTCATCGCTGGTAGAGCGTGGCCAGGCGGGTAGTCGGCTGTGGTGCACCAGCACCCAGGTCCCCTCTTGGTAGGTAGCCGGTACTCGGTGCTTGTTCTTCTTGTTCCACTGACACTCCCTCACTCTCTGGAGCATAGGGTTGGCCTTGTCCACCTTCGCTTGTTGCTCTTGGACCCACTCACCCACGGAAGAATGGGTGTCCTCTGGATAGGGGGCATGTAGGAACCACGCCGGGCGCCCTAGGAATAGCTCATGGGGCGAGTAGCCAGTAGCCGAACTCTCTTGGGAGTTCATCATCAAGGATATGACGGGGAGTAGTCTCACCCAGTCTCTGGTGCGTTCAGTTTTGCACCATATCCTTACATTCTCCTTGAGGACAGGAATCTGTCGCTCACATAGGGGGTTGCTCGTGTGCGAGTAGGGAATCCCCGTAGACACCTGGACATTGAGGGATCTCAGGACCCTCTTGTACCAGCCGGTATCTGGACGCACTCGTACATCCTCATCGGAGTTGATCTCCTTGGGCGCCCCATAGACACAAAACCACTCCTCCAGGAGTATCTTGATAGTCTCCTCCCCGGTAATGTGCTTGGTACATGGGAACACCCTGGTAAACCTGGTCAACCCACAGGTTACCACGAGGGCAAAGTCATAGCCCCCGAACTTCGGCATCTCCGTGTAGTCCACGTATAGAACACTGTTAGCACAGTGGGGGATGGGCAGGGTCGAGTAGAGACCCCTGTCCCTGATATCCCCTGGTTTGCAGGACCTACACCGGCACTTGTCCACGATGGGCTGGATGGTTTTCCGCAGTTGGTCGTCAGTCCACGTAGTGTGGAACCACTGCTTCAATAGCCTCAGGGTACGGTCAGCACCCACATGACGGCTGGACTCATGGGTCCACTTCAGCAGCGCTGGGACTCTGTCACAGGGTACCAGGATGCGGTCCTCGTGCCAGAGGTAGCTCTTGTCCCTCTTCCACTGATCTTGGTTGACCAGGAGGGGTTCGAGGCGTTTCTCCAGGCGCTTGTAGATATCCTCAAACTCCTTCAGGTACTCCGATTGTTGGAGTCCATCCAGGGGGCGTATCATTGTCATGTTGAGGTCCAAGTGGACGTCCATACGGCTGAACGCCTCCTTAGCCAGTGCTTCAGACCGGGCACTAATCAGGGCGTCCAAGTTGTTGCGGCTGATGTAGTCTGCACACTCGTTCTTCACTCCCTGGATATGGTGTACCGTCAGCCGTAGTTGGCTGAGGTAGGTCCACCAGCGCCGTAGCTTGGCCTTCTCAGGTTGGGGACCCTTCTGGAAAGTGCGGACCGGCTCTTGGTCGCACAGCCAGACCACAGCGTTACTCCCCAACAGTCGTGCCTGAGAGGATAGCACCAGCATACCCGCGAGCAATTCCTGCTCATAGGTGGAGAGTTCCCCCTGGCCTGGTTCCATTTCCAGTTCCACTGGCCCAGAAGTACTAGGACCCACTTGTCATCAGGGTAGCTGTGCTTGAGAGTTCCATCTCGGTTGAGATCTTCAGTCCCCCATTGGGAAAAAGCCGGGTCGAACTCCTCCTTCTCTAGTGCTTGCCATTGGAACAACGTTCCACCACCGCCCACATTGCTGGCGTCGGTCACCAAGATAATCTCCCCTTGTGCTTCAGGCACGCCCAACCACTTGGCGTTGGCCACCTTGTCTTTGAGCTCGTCAAACGCTTGTTGCTCCTGTTGGCCCGAGCGCCAAGTAGTACTCTTCTTGATCAAGGCCGTCAGAATGGCGCTGGTGTAGGTAAAGTTTTTGATATGGCGGCGATAGAGGTTGCACGCCCCAATGAAACTGCGTACATCATGAAGTCCTTTCTTGGCGTCTTCGTGTCGTACCTTAGCGTCCATCAGGGGTTTGGCCTTAGAGGCTGCTGGGGTCCACCACCCATAGCGAACGTCAAACCCGAGGTACTGCATGGTCTCCTGCATGAACTCACACTTCTCCAGCTTGAGTCGTGTGTGGTTCTCTTGGCAGACCGCAAAGAACTCACCCAAGAGGACTAGGTGATCCTCCTGGGTCCCGAGGCATACATCGTCGATGTGTGCTTCCATCTGGGCCCCACGGGATATAAGTTCCTGCACCTTAGGTCTCCTTCGTAGGATGGACAAGATCTTGTTCATCAGCTCTTGGAATAGAACGGGTGCGTTGGCCACGCCAAACGGCATGACTTTCCACTTGAACACCCTTCCCTGAGGGGTGATGAAGGCTAGTAGCTCCTGAGAGTTGGGCGTCAGGTCCAGCTGCCAGAATCCGCTCCTCTTGTCCATCTTGGTCTTGTAGCGACAGAAGTCTATCTTCTCAAGGGTGGACTCCATAATAGGAATGGACCCTGAGTGGTTCATTGTTTTCTTGTTTAGCTCTCCGTAGTCCACTACCAGCCGTCTGGCTGTAGACCCAGGTTTAGCCACCAGGAAACAGGGGCTGCAGTGTTGGGGGTAGTCCCCGTCCTTGTACTCCAGGACTAGGCCAGCGTCGATACATTCTGGTATCTGTCGCTCAATCTCGTCGGCCTGCTCTTTAGGAGCTGGATAGGGTCTCCTCCGGATCTTTTGACCCACGAACTCGGGTTTCAGCTTGAGGTCCATCTGTACCAGCTTCTCACATGAGGCTGGAGGGGGTAGTTCTCCGAACACCTCAAGATAGGTCCTTATAAGCGTCTGCACCCGCGGGTCTAATACCTTGATCTTGTCCTCCATGTCCTCGTCGGAGTGTAAGTTGCTTGCCCCCTGAGTAATAGACGTCCGGAGGTGATCCTCCACCGACTCTTCGCCCTTGGTAGTATCCTTCAACCCTTGGTAGGCAAATAGTAGGTCTCGTTCAACCGTCTCCGGTGGACGATGGCAACATAGGCACGCTCGAGGGGGTTCACATACACATTCCTCCGAGAGGTCGTCATCCTCTGGGGTCCTCACATGGGCACCCCACACGCTCTTTATGAGCTTAAGATCTACCTCCCTTTGCCAGGTGGTGATCTTCTGTTCGAGGTCCTCCTTCAATTGGGATGGATCTCCCTTATGTCCTTGCTTCAGTGGCCATGAGCTGCGGGTAGGCTTAGCGTAGCATAGGTTTTTTGCCACCAACCTCCTCTTGGAGGCCACATACTCCCTTAGCCTGGATCTGGGGTCCAGCTCTTTGTCCACGGGGTCTTCAACCCTCATGGAGAGTAGGCGTTTCATTAGGGCGACGTACTCGGCGTTCTCCACTTCCTCCACGCAAGTCTGCACGAAGAAGGCATCATGCTCAGTTTCGTCATCTGAGTGGATAGAGCTGGGGAGCTCGGATAGTCCACACTCAGAGACTCCATCAGGAACAGGTACATGGCAGGGAGGGTTGGGGGCGTTAGTATTAGTCACGATGTATTCATCTCCTCCGGGTATAGTTTCAATAGCCTCTTGAGGTTGTAGTCGATCCTTCAAGTCACCCAAGGCGAGTCCATCGCTTTCTCGTTGTATAGCCTGGACCAGAGTCGAGTCCAGGTCTTCCCAGGGAAAAGAGGTAAGACCTCCTTCCACCACGCTGAGCATACCGCGCTATCCGGGTTTCCCGATAGGCGTCTTACGCCCCAGAGGCACGTAGATGGCCTCATCAGGTAACCGAACAGAGCTGATAGTCAGCCTGTCCAGGAGGGTTCGCCAGTACTCGTTGGCCCCATGGGCTCCCCAATCGGGGGAACACAGGACCATACGGGAACGTTCCAAGGCCACCTTGGTCAAGACCTTCCCCAGTTCATTGAACCTGGGGTTCCCATAGGCCATTCCGAAAGAGGGCCAGTAAAATTTGTAGCTGCAGTTCTTCCCCTTGCTGCAGTAAAGGTCCAGGACATGTTGCTTGTCGCTGGCGAACAACTCCACACTCAGGTCTTCTCTAGAGTAACCCAACTCCTTCAGACCTTGGTCTAGGACTTCCCCCAATAGTTGATAGTCCTCAGTTTTGGAGGCCGCCATCAAGTTCGAGGGCTCCTCCTTCGATACCCTCAAGTACCTCGAGGTGTGCTCAGACTGCTCCAGTGGCACGGACTCTCTGCCCTCGCCGTGGTCCGGGTGGAGGAGGTAGTGCGCTTGCAGTGTCAGGGATTGTATCTGGGAGTGCTGCACGAAGAAGTCAGTCCCCAATACAAAGTCGAAGGCTTCAGTGTCCATCACATAGAACCGATGGGCGATCGTTCGGGAGCCCATAGGTACCTCCACTTCACAGTCCCTGCAGCTGTGCACCACATGCCCATCCCCCATTCGTATAGCCGCGGTGGTCATGCTTTTCTTCAGACTCCCACAAGGTAAAATTTTCTTGGCCACTATAGGTATGGTGGCCCCTGTGTCCAATACCCCAAGGTATTCACGTCCCCCTAGTCGGATACGTACCCAGAACACCAAGTCCAGGGCCCCACCGGAGCGTCCCCGTCAGAACTCCGCGGGACAGGTCACCTCAAACCCCTTGTTCCGTAATTTGCGGGCCATCCTCATGAAACGGCTTCTGTTCTTAGCGTTGCCGTCATCACCGCCTTCATGCTCACGCTTAGCCCCTTGTTCTCGCTGGGCCTGCGTTCGTGAGCGTGTGGTCGGACCAGACTGCCCCCCAGAGGGCTCGGAGTTCCCCCCTGGATTAGGGTTGGGCTTGCCTCCGTTCTTGTCAGGGTTCTTGTTGTCCTTGTCTGGCTGGCGGTTAGCGCCTCCTCCCCGTCCACCTTGACTCTTGTCTTGCCCTTGTCCACGTCCTTTCAACTTGGCCTTGCCGGAGTCCTTGCCTTTGCCTTTGCCTCCACCTTTGCCAGAGCCTTTGCCAGGATCCTCACCCTTCAGCTTCACCGACAGGCGCTGCTTGTGGTAGCACTCATCCTCATAGTGCTTCCTCTTCCCACAGAAGGCACAGGTGATAGTACACCTGTAGTGATCCGGCATCTTCGCCTTGGCGCCGGTGTTGGTCTCCTGCTTCCTCCCTTGGACTACGAAGCAGTCTCGCTGCTCGCAGTCTGGGGCGTGCTGCAGGTGGCCCTGCTCATCTCTGGCATCACACCAGAAGAGCTCCTTGACGTTTTCCATGATACGGGCGTTTTTGGGTGTTATCCCCTGTCCAGGTCTGGATCCTTGGTACCCTTTGCCTTGGCTTCCGGAGCCTCCCCCTCCTGGACGGTAGTTGTTCAGGTGCTGGTCGCTTTCTTTCTCCAGCGCCAGCTCCAGGAGTATTACACATAAATCCTCGTAGTGGAGGGCTCTAGCCTTGCGCTCTGCCGTTGAACGGCACTCGTCCGAGAGCTCTCGGGGGAGCTTAGCCACCAACCACACCCGCAGGTCGTCACTGCTGTAGGAACTGGGCGTCCATCGTCCAGCCCAGTGATCCAGGTCAGCCAATAGCTCAGAGACCCTGCCAGGTTTGGGGTTGTTGGGCAGCACGGCCAGGTTCTGGATCTTGGCCCTGATGGAGAGATCGGTTTCATAGGTGGGGTACTGCCTCTCCAGGGCAACCAACACATCGGCAAATGTGGCGGACTTAGTCACGATCTGCTTGACCTGCTTCTACAGGTACTTGGTCTTGCAACACTGCAAGAGCAGATCGCACTTGACCTGTCCACTAGCGTGGGTTTGGCCGGTCAATCGAAGGAACCGGCCAAAATTCTCAGCGAACTCGCTGAGGTCCTTGCCTGTGAACTCAGGCAAGTTCACCACGATCTTGGAGGTGGCAATGGCCTTAGCCTCCTGAGACCTGCGTCCCTCAGGGCGCCGGGTCTTCCTCTTCTTCTTTTTCTTCTGCCCACTTGGGTTCTCAGGGTCCTCAGGGTCGTGGTCCTCCGAGGGCGAAGCAGAAGTCATCGACGGTGGCTCATCATCGGAGGGGTCTCCGCCTAGATCACTACAGCCATAGGGCTTCACGTCAATCATTGCCCTCAGGGCTGTCAGCCCCAGCCGGTCCAGCTCGGCTCTCGTAGAATTCCCCACGTGGTTGTAGGGTGGTTTGGCCGTTCTCGGTACGAAAAGGCTTCTCGGTATTGCTGCAGGGGTCGGCATCGGTCGGCTCCTCAGGCTCCTCAGGGTGTTTGTCAACCCTGTCACCAGGTGGTTAGCCTGTACTCGATAGGGTGAAATTCCCACCATGGTAGGTGACGCTTGGGGCGGAATCAGGGGCTCTAGTTTAGCCCGAATCTCTTGAGTGAGATCGCCCACAAGTTCAGAGGTGGCTCCTCGGAGAGCCTCTTTTATCTCCGATCGCGTCATGGACCTGTTGGAGGATCTCCCCGATCCTCTACTCCTGCTCCCGCATGACTCAGGTTTTCCCCCCTTAGCCCACTCAAGGTTGCATACCCAGGAACATCCACATAGGCTCCCGTAGCTGGTAGAGGATGGTGATAGTCAGTCGCATACCATCGCGGCGCAAAACTGGAGGCCACCGGCTCACTGGTAGTAGTTGCCTCCGGAAACGCAGTGGTAGGTTGGTTCACACCATAGGCACGGTAGGTAGGCATACCAGTAAGGCCTGTGCCCTCAGCCATAGGCGGGTTGGTTATGGGTGTGGATGTTGTATCGGCTGGGTCTGGAGTTGGGAGTGTGGTGGTTGTAGGAGAGGGTGATGCGTGGAGGCCAGAAGCCCTTGGTGCGCCCGCGAAGGTCGACTCACTCGTCGGGTCGTGCCCATGGTCTACTCCTTCGTCTGCCATGCTTTCTCCAGCATCCTTCTCTCTCTCTCTCTTTCTCTTCACAGGATTGGTGTCCACCTCCTCGACTGAGAGGGCCCGGAAGGCCGACTGAAGTCTTTCCAGCGAATCATCCGCCACGTCCACTGGCCCATGTAAGGGCACCGAAGGTACAGCGCTAGGTCCAGGTCCAGGTTCACCAGGTGCTGCCATTGTTGGTGCCTCAAGCGCTGTCCTCACGTCGGTGTCCTCCTTCTTTGTGTCAATATTCGCCCTTCTTGCTTATATATGACAGATCTCGGCGCACTGGATGTACAGCACGGGGTCGCTGCCGGTACGCAGAGACTGTCTGCCTCTTGCTACCAGAAGGTTTTTTAGTGATTTCAACACTGTGCGTTTGTTGTGCCTCTCCTGCTGCTTGCTGCTGGTGTAGGGTTCCTGCTGCTTGTTTTTGATGAGGAAAATGTTTTATTGTTGAAACACAACCAATCCAGGATAACCCAAGCCAGATAAGCAAGTAGAAGAAGATCAGGATCAAAGCATGAAGGGCTGCAGTCACAAAGAGCTGGATAAAGACAACTATCAACAATAGACCACAGCAATTAGCATACATTGCAATTCAGGATGAAATACTTTACATGTTTGAGAAAAACTGATTGGAAAACTGCCCCAAGGGCTCACTCTCATCCACAGTGCCATCCTGAGATGTGCACTCTTTGTGTTTGGGTCCCATAGGTGCTGAGGTGGCATGGCTTGTAGCGCTAGGGTCACTGCCATGTCACATGGGATATTCCTATTTAGCTAGGCTGACTGGGTATTGAACCCAGTGTAACCGCTGCATAGTGGCGGATCTTTCTTGTAATTGCGAAGCCTGTAGCCTTGATGCCCCAGGGGTCGTAACGCCCGACACTGCCCCTGATATCTCCGAACCCAACTGACCCTCTTCAGACCCATATCCAGCCTCTGGGAGCGACATATGTGAAGCACTTGTGAGCCCATTGAACTTCATGGTGGAATATGAATAGTCAGAAAACCTGGTCTACAAAAATGGAGCAGACATAGAATCTCATTGTGCATCCATCGCACATAATGACTCAACGTGAAGTCATTCCGAATAATTTAAATGAATCCGATCGGGAAATCACGAAAGACAAATGCGACTCGACGCGCGCTCACAGGCGTCATCTGGCGGCGAACAGAAAACATGAAAACAAGCGGAAAATTTACTGCACTAATCTACATCTGAGAATCATTGAAATTCTGATCACATTGATGTCTAAATTGAGTGCTGTCACTGCTGCCGTTACACTCCCCCTCTGAAAACATACGCCAGTATGTCAGGCTGGGTCAAGTGAAGTGAAAGAAACGGCAAAAGTGACCAAAAACCGACCAATCTATGGCAAAATGTGAGAAATTGAGCTGAATTGAGTAAAATTGTGCTGAGATCTGTGTTTCGCGATGGCCATCGACTTGAATGAAACGCATAGGTACCTTAGGGCACACAGAAATAGCTTAGATCAAGCTCGAAAACTCAAAAATTGAAAGTCTGAGGGAAGAATGTACACGCATGATCCAGATCCATGATCCATGATGAAATCAGGATCTGACATTCCACTGCCAGAAAACAGAAAACGAGTGTCGCCATGTCGTCGAGCGTCCAAAAAATAGGGTATTCCTTCATGGAGTCCAGGATATGTGAAACTGGTCGGTGTCATTTGCAGTCATGAGACCAGATGCCAGATTATGGTACAAAATGTGACTGAATTGAGACCATAATCAGTGAATCGCACACAGATTGAAGACGGCGAAGTCTACGGCAAGCCAATATAGGTCCAATTCAGTGTCGATAGATACTGTGTGTTGTGCTGAACGGAAATCCAGTTCTCATTCATAGCCAATCCAGGTCAAATCCTCATGATGATGATGATTCCCATGATGGAAATTCGATCATGTAAGTAATGATAGCCAAGAAAACCAAGTGAGTGATCACCACACTGTCAGTATTGTCTCCAGGGCTTCATGTTTAATGCAGTATGAGCCAGAAGGGGTAATTGAATCATTATAGTCCCAGAATGTATAAGCATCCAATGCTTGGTACCAGGAATGTGCCAAATTTGTGCTGATTCTGAGGGGGATTCCAACACAATCCACAGATGAGCAGCGAGTCGACACAAGTAAGAACACCATCGTCCTCACTTGGTCCTAATAAGCCCTTTGACAGCGGTCGATTGGAAAACAAACCAACAGTCTCAATGTAAGAGCTGATTGAAATAACATTCTCAGCAGATCTGTTAAACACATGAACTGCATCGGACTTAGTCATGTGCCAGAATCTCTGGAATGAGCACGAACTCGAACGAGTCCTTCCCAAGGCAAGTAGAGGGGCACAGTCGACAGCAAAACACGAGAGTGTCGTCATGGTTGAGGATAAAGGCCTTTCGGAGCTTCCGATGGGAATCATCTACAATGAAGCACATGATTCACATGATGACCATGATGAGAATGATGGACATGATGACCAGGATGATCCCAGAATGTCCCATCATCTGTTCATCGAACCACATAGACGATGCGCCAGGACTGTTTTGTCTCAAGGCCAAGGGTATATGTAGACCGTAAACCTTTTCGAAAGTTTCGGCGATTTAAATTCTGATCAGATCTTGTCTTGAATGGATTCTGCCAGGATTGGAGCTTCTTCTTGTGCTTGTAAGTCTTCCTTGGTGACACAATCCTTGATCAGCGAGAGCTCACGGTCAATCTCAGGGTGCTTCTTCAGGAAATTGATGAAAGTGTCCGTATACCCATGGATAAAGTTTGAAGCTGACTCCCATTTGTCTTCTTCTGGACCGAATCCTTTCCATCTGCACAGAAAGTACCACTTGTTTCGAGCATTTTTCTTGTAATCAAGGATCTTCTCCAACTCGAAACTGCTGGTGACCATCTTCCTGTCGCTCAGGTACTTCGAAGTCCAATAGAGAGGCTTGAACCTTCCTTTGGGGCAGGGTACTTCGGCCTTCAAACGGTCCCGATGTACCTCTTGATGTCTGCCCGGTTCAACCTCAAGGTTGAATGTAGTCTCACTTAGTTGACCACTGACTTGGAATGGGCCTTCCCACAAAGGTAACAATTTGTTGTCGTCCTTCAGGGTCTCGTCTGACTTACGAAGCCAAACTTGCTGGCCTTTCTCGAAGGGTTTTCCTAGTGTTCTCAACTGATTTTTGAATTTCAACCAATCTGCTTGACTCTCCACCTTGGCTTGGATCCACTTGGACTCTAAATCCTTGATCCTCTCAAACCATTGTGAGGCCTCGTAGCACTGCCTTGGATAATACATCACTGGTCCTGGACCCATCTTCTCACGACCAAAGAGAAGCCCGTTCGGACTTAATCCAGTGTAGTTCTTGGTCCGATGGTATCTCCTCCAGACACAGTAAATTGTCTCCAACCAATTGTAGTCTTTTTCAGTCGCCAGGAATTTTCTCAGAATGTTGATAAGAATTCTTCCAGCGCGCTCAGCAGGGAGGGCTCGATGGTCGTAGACTCGGGCACGAAGATGATGAACTCCCAATAGAGCACACATGTTCTACCACCAAGTCCCAATGAACTCCTTCCCACTGTCCGTCAGAATTTCACTGGGAACATCCCAGTTACTCATCCACTGACTTGCAGTCCACTTGGCAGCCATTTCAGAGGTGAGATGCTTCGTGTTGCAAGGGAGGACCTGGATGTAGCCACTGTGGCGGTCTTGAATTAACAAAACCCCATCAATTGGCTTCCTCGTGAAGAGACATTCCTCTTGGATTTGTCCCACCTCGAAGACATCCGCCGTCACCTTGTCGAACAACCTCTCAGGAATTGGCAGTCCCTTCAATAATCCTTCTGCCTTTTGATTCTTGGGGATGTTCGTCTGACATTGCTTGCATCCTTTGGCAACTCGCTCACAGGCACTCTTGAGGTCCCGTGTGTACACTCTGTGTCGTAGCTCCTGCTCCAGAACACGGGAGTGTCCGTGGGATGTCTCATTCCGATGCCAATGTTTGACATATTGGTCAATTAGACAATCAGGAACACAAATCCGTCCTTGCCAAAATAACATGTCGCCTTGGATCTTGAAATCAGACGTCTCTTCAGAGTCGTAAGGCTTGTCCCCTTTCAACTTGTGGTATACAGACGCAAAGAACCTGTCCTCCTTGTACATCTTCGTCCAATCCACATAGAGGAAGGAAGTTTCCTTGTCCTTTTGTTGTGGAGGGAGCGTGGATTTCCCCTTCGATCTTGTCACTGGAAACACATTCAGGAGCGGCAGCGACGACTCAGACTCGAAGTTAACCCTTTCAGTCTGATCTGCCTTGGTAATCTCCTTGCATCTGACCAATTCAACCTTCATCCGATTCTTAATCGAACATTGAAGACAATTTTTCTTGATCAGTGCTTGTTCCTCCTTATCAAACTCGATCACTTCCGCTTTATCCGTCGCTGTCCCATGAAAACTCACTTCAGAGTAAGCCTCTGAGGCTGGGTAGGCCCATCGACTCAGGGCGTCCGCCACTGTATTGTAGCGCCCTGGAATGTAAGTCACATGGAGGTCAAATCTGCCGAGAGTTTCATGCCAACGGCCTCTCCTCCCACCTGGTCACCAGGGGTATCCACATGTTCTGTCCTCCAGCTCTCCAGTGAGTTGTGGTAAGTCAGTACCTCAACGCGATGGCCCAAGATCCAACCTTCATAACGCCGTAAGGCACAAAGGATTGCGTAGGCTTCTTGTTCCCTTGGACTCCAATTTCGCTGTCTTGTTGTAAGCTTGCGAGACCAGAAAGCCAGAGGATGATGGTGTCCTTCGTCATCGACTTGTTTCATCGTAGCACCAATGGCGTAACGACTGGCGTCTGTACGAATATGAAAAGGTCTTCCATCCAACCACGGAGTCTTTAATCCAACCACATTTGCCAGTGCTTCCTTGAGAACAGTAAAGGCCTCTTCACATTCTGGCTTCCACTTGAGCTTGACTTGAGATCCCTTGTTTCCTTCTATTTTGCCAACCTTGAGTAACTCTGTCAATGGACCAGAGAACTTGGCGTAGAGGGAAAGGAACTCGTGGTAATAATTGCAGCAGCCTAAAAAGGCACGAAGCTGCGTGATGGTTTTCGGCCTTTCCCATAGCTGCAGGGCAGCCATTTTCCCTGGGGCCGGTCTTCTTGTCCCATCTTCCAAGACAGAGCCACAAAATTCCACACTCTGGAGGAACACTTTGCCCTTCTTGGGTCCACACACGAGCTTCTCTTGTCGAAGGACTTCGAGAACTTTGTGGACTTGTTCTTCGTGCAACCTCAGGCACTCATCAAAGTTTTTTCCCAACGGCGTGGCAATCAGAAGGTCGTCAATGTAGATGCTGCAGAATTCTTGTAAATCCAGAGACTTGTGCTTCTGGAATAAAATAGTCTCCATCATCTTCTGGAACATCGACGGCGCATTCTTCAGATCCATCGGCAGTACAGTCCACTGGACAGTGCCACAGGGCGTGCACATTGCCGTCAAATGCCTATCCTCCTTTCGAAGTGGCATTTGGTGAAAGCCGTGGCGCAAATCCAACACAGTAAAGAGCTTACCTTTGGCTCTCGCAGCAATCTCCTTCTCGATTAAAGGAAGGGGATGCGCGTCAGGTACCGTGGGGGCATTCAGAGCTCTGTAATCCACGACTAGACGCCAAGCATCTATGCTGGATTGGCCAGCAGGTGGGGGTTTTGGCACAGTAAATGGTGCTGAACACCACTCAGAACTCATGCAGCCCTCCAACCAACCGAACTCATAGAGATTGCGCTCAATGATCTTTCGCAGGGCATCTGCTCTGGTGCCGTGAAGGTAGAATGGACGTTGTTTGTGCACCTTTGAGCCTTGGATTATCTAAATCTTGGCTTCCCCATTTTCACATCGAAATGGGGGGTTCTTCCACTATTCCCACTCAGCACGTCATCTTTATAATCTTCGAACACTGCGTCCCTTCTTGCAGATATCTTGTCTCCGTCGACCTGATTCCCACATTTAATCACTGACATTATGTCCACCAATTTGCGAATTGTTGGTCGTGGTCTCATATTCTTGGCCACTTCATTCCAAACTTCTTCGTCCCATGGTTGGCGGATGAAGCTCACCTGAGCTCGCTCTTCTGTGGGATCCCACCAATTAAGGGGGTCCACCAATGTCTTAAAGGGATGGTCGGACGAATTCAGCTGCATTCCTGTCAATTGAGGTGAAAATCTTGGAAATTTGTCTTCATTCTTGCTTGAAATCTTGACATTTTTGGCTTGATTCTTCTCTGATGGGGTTGAATTGGAATGCATGGAGGGGTTCTCTTGAGGGACGCGGATTGTCCTTCCCTCCTCCCGCGACGATACGTCGGGATTCCGCTCTTGATCGTCTCGATCCACTTCAATTTCGTCGATTCCTGAGGAATATGATATGACCTCCTCTGTTCCCATTTCACTGTCATCTCGCCAATAATCTCCCAGATTCCCGTCAACTAAGCACGCCAACGTGCTCCACGAGCGCTGTGGCAAAGGCTTGCCATTGTCTTTGCAATACAGCTTCACTCCCTTGTGAGGTAGCTCGACAATGTCCATTAAAATGTCCATAATGTCCTTGAACCAAGATTATTTTGGCCACTTGGGGACAATTAAAATCGCCTTTGCGCCGGATTGCTTGAGCTTCTGCACTACACGAGGAAAAGCGTCGAAGGGTGGATTGATCCATAGAGGTTCAGACCAGTCCTCACTCCAGGCATCATCGTAGAACTTTGGAAATCTTTTTTTTCTGTTGTTTGCAAAGGCATCATCTTGTGGACGAAAATTGTGGTTCTTTTCGAAGTAATCAACCAGAATGTCCCGCCATTTGTCGACTACACGATAGCAAACTGACTTCCACTTCTTGCAGTTCAATGATTCCACCTTTCCTTCGTCGAATTCTTCTTGATTCCCTGTCCATTCCTGCCCATCTTGCTGAATATGCAGCTTATTTCGCTCCTTGAATTGGTGTATACTCTTGGTGTATGGGTGCAGATAATACAACTCGGACGGGTCGCTGGTCGACGGATCTTGGAGGAGACATGTCCTGTGTCCCATGGGCGACACACGGTGAGCGTGAGGGCCATGGTTGACCCAAGAATAAATCATACTTTATGGTGGCTTCATAGAATTATCCAGAAAACCACTCCTCCCTCACTGTCTCCTCCAGCCTCCAGACAGATTGTTTCACCAATCTGACCGCCAACTCTGCCTCTCTGTCGCCACCTTCAAGACGATGTCCGCTCACTCCCTCCAGCCGGACAGGTGTCGAGGACATCTTCGCCTCGTCCTCCTGCAGAACGCCTCTCCTCACCAGATTGACCTCTGAACCATTGTCAATCAGACATTTGGCAAGTTTAACCTTACCATCTGTCGTCCTGACCTGGATCCAGCAGACAAACTGGTGCTGCTTGCCCCGCCGGACAGCGCTGAGGACCCAGGCAGGGTAAAGGAGGCCGGAGGAATGCGCCAGCCGATCCCAGCAGCGTCCATCCACCGCCCCAACTACCCTGATGGGCTTTGTTTCCTGCCACTCAACCCCAGTGTTGGGAATTGGGTCAAGTTGGCTTCCCTATTGCCATTCTTCTTCGACGTTCGGCTGCACGTCCTGTACTTGTCCTTCGTCAACCCATTCTTCTCCTGCTTCAGCGGCATTGACTCCTTTTCCAAGTCCACGACCACCAAATGACTTTCCACCACCACCTTTCTTACCTCCTTGGCCTTTGTTGTTGGAGGTGTTGGAACTGGGGTTGGATTCGTTGGATCTGCCCTTGCCTCGACCTCCAGTATCCTTGTTGTTGCCGAAGGTCTTGTTCGCTGGCGGCTCCGTATACAAGGGATTGCCATTCACCTTGGAATCCTCTTGATTCCCGGACTTTCCTTGTCCCTTTCCACTCTTTTCGCCAGATTTTCCACCAGATTTTCCATCAGCATCGGTCCATTTTGAGCCGCTTGGATCTCTGCCTTGCTGCGAGTAATCTTTTGGTGTCCAATCCCTGTTCTTTCCTTTGGACTGCCCTTTACCCTTTCCCCTTCCATGCTGGTCAGCATCTCGTGCTCCATCATGCTGGGGATTTTTGGGAGAATTTCCCTTACCATCCATTTTGGACTGAATTGTCTTGAAATCTGAGGGCGTCCACCTGTGATCTGCGGTCGTGTGAGTCGCCGCTCGACCTTCCTTTCCAAGGGCAATGCACACGGAGCATCCCTTCTCACCAACGGAACTGACCTTGCCTCCAAAGCCTTGTGCATCCTGTGACTTCTGGCGTTCTAAGTTTGCATACTGTTCAAGTTGGTCGCAGATCTGCTCGACTCCATAGGAGAAGATCCACGGCCGCACCTTCAAAACTGTCCCCTTATACTTCACTTTTCTGTCCACCATGCTACAGAAAAACTCCGACTGTTCAGAATCATGGAAACCAACTCTCCATCTGCCCTCACGAATGGTGATGTCTTTCAATCCCGTAGCACTGATAGAGTGTAGCAACTCACGAACTGCCATTTTTCCCATAGTCTCCGGCAATCCTCAGACTTCAACCCAGTTGCCCAGGACTTTTTGGTCCGCCTGGGAGTCCCTGATCTTCTGCTTGGTCTCCGGCGTGAGCTGCCTCAGAAGAATCTTCTTCATCTCGCCTTCAGAAAGGCCTTCTCCCGAGTTCTCCGCCTCCTGCACCAAGAACTCCCAATCCTGCCTTGCTATTTGGATCTCTTCAAGAAAAAATTTCTTGATCGCCCTGAAGTTCTCAAGACGGTTCCTGTAATGATCCTCAGGGAGTCGAGAGCCTTTCTTTTTGAGACTTCGCCACAGCTCTTCATAAGTCAGGGGATCTCCTTGATTCTGCCTTTCCACATAAAGATTATATGTACTTTCCCTGAGTTTGCCAGTCAAACAGTCCATCAACCCGAGAATCCAGAGTTCCTTGTCCAGTTTCTCCGTCTGCAGCCAAACCATGAATTGTCTTTCGAAGGACGCCCAGTAGTTTGGGTGTCCTGAGAACTTTGGCTGCTTCATCACTGAACCTCTAAGCCTCATGCGCAAAGGATTGAGCAGGTGGTTCAGGTTGAAACCTGTGGATGTGCCAACCGGATTGACCAAGACTGGGTTGACGGCGGCGCCTCCCATTGCCTGTGCTTGAACAATTGCGGCTGCCAGCAATGCCTGATCCACAGTAGGCTGTACAAACGGCGTCGATTGCCCTTGATGAAGCCTCATCTCCTTCAATTTCCTCTGTTTTTCCTTCCTTTTGGCTTCATTTTCCTTCTTTTCCTTGCCTTTCTTCTTCAAGGCTATTGATCTCTCCTTCACGGTGGTCCTTGCTTCTCCATCAATATCACCAATGGTACCAACAGACAGTATAGACCTCTCTGACGAAGATTCTCCTCCTTCAGTACCCAGATTGAAGCCAATAGGACTTGTAATTCCAGTAGGGGGAATACCAGAATTTCCAGTAAAAGCTGGGAGTGGGCCAGTAAAAGCTGGGGGTGCCGGAGAATGTGGAACGCCGTAAGGCGTGGATGCAGGTGCAGCTGAGGAGGTAGGTGCTGGGTGACTTGCCATTGTAGGCGCTGGTCCAGTGAGCCCAGTGGTGCTCAGATTTTGTACCAGATTGGTCAATTTTTCCAGCTTCTGCTCCATCTCCTTCCACTTGCTGTCGTCGTCCCTCTTTTTCTCCTTTGCAGCCTTCTTCAGCTCCTTCACCCTGTCTTCCAGCGACGAAATCTGGCGTCGACAGGAGCCGTCCTTGGCACACTCACCACAGGACGGGCATCTCGTACCTTTTCCTTTGCTTCTTACTTCATCAACCCAAGTATCAACACTCGAGTTGGAGTTGGGAAGCTTGGACAATTGCTCTCTGGAGAGGTGAGAATGTGTCGAATCACACCTCATTTCGTCGACCTCTCCGTAGTTCGGACCCCAGGCGCCCGACGGACCAGCGTGCTGATGCACATTCTGGCGTCTTTCCTTGGCAATGATGGCCATTTGCACCATCACGGCAGCCTGGTGGTCAGACTGGTCCATCAGCTCCTCCCAATCCTCTTGTTTCTGCAAAGTGGCGTCGAATCGCAGGCGGCCACTGTCCCTGATGAACTGGCACGACGCCCTGGACCAGTCCCTCAGACGGCATCGATAGCCTGCCTCCGCCAGTAGCCAATTTTGGCGGTGCAAGAACTCTTGATTCCAGATTTCCTGGAAGTGGTTTTCCCAGTATTCACCACTAATTCCAGTATTAGACTGCTCTCCTTCGCTGCTGCTGTCTTCAAGATCAAGTAGAGCGTGAGAGCTGGAACCAGATTCACTTGAGGAGGGAGATTCTCGACCGGGTTTAAGGTTAGGTGGGGCGTTCATACAACAATCAGCACAAGTATGAACTCCAGGCCAATGTCTATGGCCACAGTAAGGACACTCTGAAGGTTGATCCTCGGTCTGCTGGGGAGAAGCCACGAATGTAACCTCAGGGGGAACACGCAGTGACCCTGAACGAGTGATAGCCCCGCTCAAGTCCGATGATCTCAGGGTGTCCGTGGAGATTCCAGAAGCAGAGTCATGATTTCCTCTGCTACCATGTATCCGCTGCATGGTGGCGGATCTTTCTTGTAATTGCGAAGCCTGTAGCCTTGATGCCTCAGGGGTCGTAACGCCCGACACTGCCCCTGATATCTCCGAACCCAACTGACCCTCTTCAGGCCCATATCCAGCCTCTGGGAGCGACATATGCGAAGCACTTGTGAGCCCATTGAACTCCATGGTGGAATATGAATAGTCAGAAAACCTGGTCTACAAAAATGGAGCAGACATAGAATCTCATTGTGCATCCATCGCACATAATGACTCAACGTGAAATCATTCGAAACAATTTAAATAAATCCGATTGGGAAATCACGAAAGACAAATGCGACTCGACGCGCGCTCACAGGCGACATCTGGCGGCGAACAGAAAACATGAAAACAAGCGGAAGATTTACTGCACTAATGTACATCTGAGAATCATTGAAATTCTGATCACATTGATGTATAAATTGAGTGCTGACCTCTGAAAAAGGGGTGCCCCAGCCCCCTAGGGTGCATACCACTAGGATAGCTAATAATTCATGAGAAAACATAGATAAATTCATAGGCTCTGCCTTCAGTATATCAGTGCCTGAGCAACCCAGAAAAAGATGTTTTAGTGCCAATAGCTTGGGGATAAAGGGGTCGACACCACATCCTGATTTAGTGTTTGGTTCCATAGGTCAAAATATGTTATCACCCATTTTGGTTGGGCCAATCCTAAGATAAAAATGCATGAGTGCTCAGAGCACCTCTTATACAACTAAAGTATACCCTAAAGCATTGGAAAAGCACTTTTTCTTACTCCTTCGGCCCCCTTGCACCCAACCCTTGTCTACAACAACTTTAGGCTAGGATGTTGTCCGCAATATGACAGCAACAATGTGAAGTGGAGACAGCTTTCCTTTTCAACGTTTGTGCTCCCAACCTACGTGGCAAAAGGAGGCCACAAGGGCCAACATTGATGTTTTTCAAGTCGTTTTGGTGCAAAGGAAGGGTAGTGGGTTCAATGCTTGAGCCATGGTGTATGACCATGGGCATGGCAATCTAGCATGTTAAGCGGGCTGAGCTTTAAGCTGGCATGGTAAGCGCACAAAACGACGAAACAGAGTGAAATATATTAAAATCCGAAAAACTTAGATCTCTGGCCTACCACCTCAACGTCGAATAACCCAAGAGTTGAATGAATTTGGTTTTGGAGCTTGTTTATGATTTTGGCATCCAAACTTGAGCACTGTGCATCAAGTTGCCAAATTGCGGATATGCACCGCCGATCGGGAAATCGCGCTGTTTCAGGCATGATAATTTCACAGGTGCTCATCTGTAAAAATTTGCACACAGCAATGCATTCAGATCGATTTCTGGCGGCAGAAATTGAAATCGCAAAATCCGCCAGATGCCAGACGACACGCGCGCGCGGCGCCTGTTCGCAATATAGACGGAAGCTGTATCATATATATATATATATATATATATATATATATATATATATATATATATATATATATACACACACATATATATATATACATATATATATACAACACACGCCCACCCAAGACACACTGGACCCAGACACCCAGGCCAAAATCGACCGCCTCCCTCGTGTCTTCAACCACGCCCAGAGGAGGCAACTGGAAAAGCGCCCCTTCACCATCCACGAAGTCCGGAAGGACATCGACAGTCTCTGGCAACACAAAACCCCAGGTTATGACGGCCTCCCTGCGGAAGCATACTACTACCTCCCCGTTCACCTCCTCGCATCTTCGCCCACCGCCTCTGGGACATCGTCACAGGGCAGGCCCCCCTGCCACGAGACTGGGCAAACGTTGTTCGCCCCCTCTACAAAAAAGGGGACTGGGCAAACCCGGACAACTGGCGCCCCATAGTCTGTGCGGTCACGGAGGTCAAAATCGTCTGGACCATCCTCCTAGGCCGCATCCGCCCCCACCTGGACCCCCACATACCAGCCAGCCTCTGGGGGGCCATCCCAGGCCGGTCCCCACACGAGGCCATCTTCCTTCAGGACACCATCGCCGACATGGACCCTGTGGACCTCATCATCGCCTCCCTCGACGTCAAAGGAGCCTTCCCGAACACCCCCTTGCTCCTTCTAGAAGCGGTGTGGAAACGCCTGGGCCCTCCTTCTACAACTTCGCCTCCGGCTATATCCGCACCCGCAGATACACGGTCCGCACCGGAGCAGGCCTCACCCCCTTCCTGGAGCCAGGCAGCGGGGTCCCCCAAGGAGGAGCAGAGGGCCCCTTCCTGTACCTTCTAGTGACGCTCCCCCTGGCCCTCGCAATCAAGCAGGATTACCCGGCCTACGCACCCTACCGCGTCCTCTGGCCCCTCCTGGGCTTCGCGGACGACAACAACCTCACCGTCGCGCACACCCCACACGAAACCCATGCCCCGCACCCCGGGCAAACGGTCACCCAACAGGCCAATGACTTACTGGACGTGACCGTCTCCTACCTCTCCCACAACAACGTCATCGTCCACCCCACAAAGTCAGTGGCCATGATCAAGGGGTCTGCCACACCCCCCACCCCAGGGCCACAAGGGCCCCCCATGCAAGTCGTGACAACCACCACACACCTGGGGTTAATCCAGGCCGCCAACCCTGAGGACACCACCCTCCCTCCCAAGTTGCAATCGCACCTCGCCCATCTCCCCAGATATGCGTCCCCGACCACCAAGGCCCTCTCCCTGTCCCACCAGAGCCTGGCGTACTACCTCACCGGGGTTTTGAACGCCTCCATAGGCTTCCAAGCACTCCACCTGACACACCCCACCACCGCCCTCCTGCCGGCCACACGCGCCGTGACCAAGGCATGGGCAGCACACGGGGGCTGGCCCACCTCCATACCCACCGGCGCCATCCGAGCGGCATGGCCCCACTATGGGGACGCCATAGGGGACGAGGTAAAAGCGGCCTACACCAGACACACCGCCCTCCTTCTTCACCGCATGACCCACAACCACTCACCGGAGGTCCGCGAGGTCACCACAATCCGCCTCCAAGCCGCACAACGGGCCCGCAACACATGCCCGCGCTGGGTACTCCACCAGACGGGCAAGCCCACCAACATGAACACGCGCCTGTAGAACCACCTGCAGCTTCTCCTCCCATCCCCACACCACGCCATACTCACCAACCACACGTGCCCAGAGGAAGGGCCTCTAGCGATCCTCTGCGGGGACCTCCACCATCACCCCAATGGCACCATCCACACCATAAACCTTGTCGGGGCCTCCATCACCGTAGTATATGTCACCCTCCCCCAAATGCGGGTCCTGCACCACAGCAAGGCACACCACACCCCCCTTGTACAGCTTCCCGAATGGCCTCAGTACCGCCTCTTCCACCAGTACCTCACGCAGACGGCACGAGCAGCGGGACACACTCTGCCAGGAAGCAAAGACATGCAAAGAGCCTACCGAGAGTTCACAAAGCAACACCCCCGACCCATCCCAGTGACACCACCCTACGCACCCACCGGCTCGAAACACGAACCCGTCCCCCCGGTGACGGACCCAGTCCCACCACTAACCCTACTACTTGCCCCGAATGAAGCCAAACCCACGCAGACCACTGTCATCCACCACGAGGCAGAATGGCGCATACCGAAACACCACATGACCGCCCGAGACCTACCACGGGTCCCCCATGACTCCCAGAGCATGCCACGCACATGTTGGGCCTGTGACCCTGAGGCACGAACCACACCATGGCCGGTACTACACCTCATAGCACGCGACCACACCCACCCCACAACCCACCTACCACCACAGGCCTACGCATGGGTAGCCCCATGGTTCCACCGCACCGACACTAACCCCACGGTAGCATGGAACCCCGACCACGCGCCCAAATGGCTCTTCACCACTACACCCACATGGCCCCGCCCCGACCCGGCAGGGGTCGCCATCTGTTACAGCATGTACGAGCCAGGCAGAACGGGCAAGCACGAGCACCCCTACTATCCGCTCCACCGTTCCTGCCACACACCGGAGCACCGAACACACACCCTCACATGCCACGACCTAAACCCAGACACAGCCTACATCCTCCACTACATCTACTCCTGACTCACACAAGGACAGCCGGAGCAGGGACTCATAGCCCTGTCCCCCCAAGCAAAACACATCATCTCCAAAGGAATAGGGGTGTACGCCACCCCCATCCTGCAGCCCACAACCCCAGTAGCCTACCTCGCCATGGGCCTCGCCATATACGCCTACCTGCCCATGAACCCATGCCGCCTCCCACAACCATCACCGGCGGACCGGCTCTTCTTCACCGACGCCTCAGGCGAATCCGCCCTTACGCCCATCACCGGGGGGGCCACCCTGACGCTAACCCACACCAGGGAACACTACCACATGGACCACCACACGGGCCACACCACCTATGGGGCCTCCTCCCACGGGGAGCTAGGGGCCATGGCCGACGCCATCATCAAGATCGCGGCCCACCTACCTGCCCAACTCCCGCACATCGTCCGGGTCTGGTTCGTGGTAGACGCCACTGTCGACACACACCTGCTCCTCCGCATAGCAAGGCAACCACTTCACAAAGCCAGCGCGATGAGCCTCGGCACCCAGGCACTGCTGCTCTGGAAAGCCCTTCGCAGCCTTCCCCCCTACGTCCAACTCCACATCGTGAAACAAGAGTCCCACAGACACCAATACGGAAATGGTAAGGGTGACAACCAGGCAGTACACCAGCGCACAACGCACCTACCAGCCCTCCAGATCCCTGACCTCGGCAGAAACCACACACACCTCCAACACATACCCCCCGTACCCGAGCCCCATCAGACCCCGGACTGGGAACCAGAGGATGCCCCCTATTCCTCCCACGACAGAGCATACCACTACCCCAACCCCATCCAACATCTCGCCCGCGTGCTCGGCGACGCAGACAGCCGGGCGCACATCCAGGAGCTCCAGGACAGACTGCAAATCCCCCTCTACCACTCAGCGCTACGCCCAGCACACGTCCCAGCCCACCTCGAAAAACGACGCATCCAGCTCCTCAGGGAACAACTACCATTCCTCACCCGGGTCGCCAGATGGCTCGCCCGCAAACACATCCACGTCCCCGAAGAACACACCCGTTGCCCGTGCGACCACACCACCCCGGAGGACTGGGAACACTTCAAGAAATGCTCCCTCCATACAGGCAGGGACACGCTAGTGGGCTGGTCCCCGGCAGAGACCCTACGACAACACAAAGGATGGCCAACCCACAGCCACGCACACCAGGCCACCGAACACCTCTTCCGGGATCCCCTAGTCAAAGAAGCCACCATGAGAGGGGCGGTGACACAGGCCCTGCACCGACACCTCACCAAACACACGGAAAGCCCCATGGAGGCAGCAGCGCACCTCCAGCTAGGGGCAGTCCGCAGAGCAGCGGCCCAAATGGTACACCGGAAACACCTCCTGCTAACACACGCGGAGCAACTCACCGACCCCACCGCCAGGGAACACATGCAGCTTCTCATCCATCACCATGCCGTGCATGACCCAGACGTCCACTAACCCACTCCGCGCCCCGAACGCGCCCCCCATCTCCATCCGCAGGCCTCCAAGACACCACCACAGCGCCCCGAGGCCCATCTCTCACCCAAGAAGCCTGCCGGCACCGCCCAGCCCGGCCGAGCCCAACCAGGGCCAACCATACGTTGACGTAGACGCGCAAGACCCCGGCAACCCATCCAGCCCACCCCCCCCCGGACCCGGGGCACACCCCCCTCACACCGGCCACCATCCGCGACCCCGACCTCCTCCGAGCAACCCTCCAAGGCAGGGCCCCGACCATCCCCCTGGGCTGGTACCGCCTACAAGAGGACTGGACCAAGCTCACCGTCAAAGCCCTCCGGGACCTGACCACCCCAGGCAAAGGCCTCCACGAGACCATCGTAGACCTCGTACTCTGGCGAACCCCCAAACACACCCAGGGCGAGCACGTCTGGATCCCCCCCATCGAGTGGGGCCAGGCCCTGACACACAACACCGATATCAACGTCACGCGTCGAGGGACCGTACGCCTACGACGAGCCCCAGCGGAGAAGGACCACCCAGCGGACCCGAACCGCCCGGAGCAGTGGGAACAGGCCACCGCACCAACCCGCCACACCGCCCTCTGCGTTGCCGGCCTCCGCACCCCAGACAACGACCTCCCCCCCCCACCTACAGACAGTGACCACCCCCCGCCGGAGGTCTGGGTTACAGTCCTCGAGCGCGGGCACTACTACGTTATAGCCGCTACAGCTACGTCCCCCGGCCCGCAATGGCTCGTCAAAGGGACAGACACCATGGTCGCCCCAGGGACCGCCCCGCCAGGGGCAGTAGGGGACCCCACCACCCAGCACAAGGTCCTCAGGGGCGTCCTCGAGCCAGGGGACAAGCCCCCAGCCCGCGCCCTGGCCCAAATCACCTCAGGGAAGGCGGGCTACCACCTGGGATTGGCCATGCTCTGCCTGACCCACTGGATCCAGCGCCGCTGGCCACCCACGGGGACCGTGCCCTGGATTTGGGCCATCCCCACCGCCCACACACAAGTCGAGGCGGGCCGGGACATGCGGCCAAGGGCCCCCCCCCACACCGCAGCAATCCCTCACCTGCGGGTACCACGCCATCCACAGGGTCCTCAGCCGCGTGGGTCTTAGTGATGCGTTCCCGTGGGGGGCCTGGCCACAGGACGCTGCGGTGGACACGCACAAGCAAGCAGGCAGGCAAAGCACTGCGCTCACAGGGGCATCATCACGCTCGTGTCATGTGACAAAGCGTTTCAGGATCCTTGCCACTCTGAAACAAGGGAACAAAAGTATGTACAGCAACACATCAGGATATGTACACATGGGGTTAAGACTGGACTGGGGTAAGGGCATCACAGAAGAATAGACACTCAATCCCGACTCATATCCCGATCCCAGGTCCGTGCCTCTCAGTGGCTGGCAGGGGCGGGGGCTCAAACACAACCCATGCCCTACTCAGTCCGGACCCTGAAACCCTGCCAATAGGGGAGGGGCTTCCGCCCAGCCACAGGCGAGTTCCTGGGAGCCAAGGGGCTCCAAGGCCTACTGACAATGGCTCCCTATGCTCCCTTAACGGCAGGTCCCTAATCCCCCCTGAGACAGAGATAAGGCCCCGCCTTTATCCCCGAGGAGTTGGTAGCTGAAAATGGGCTGTTTCAGCCCAAACTTATATTAGCTCCGAAAACTCCAAAATTGACCCCTAGTCCAGACCCGCGGGAGGTAGGGACGAGGCAACTGACCCTATGCCCTTCGAGGACCAGCTCCCCGATGCCCCCACTCAACCTGGTTCCCTCTGAGGTCCCGGCATCAGGGCACCACGGGTTTGTCAAGTGGGGTCATGATGCCAAAATCACCAAAATTGGCGTCATTCCCACACGTGACTAGCCCGGCCAGGGCAAGGCCAATGGCTCACAGGAAAGGAGGCAAAACCTAGGACCTACATCTGAGTGCACAACTTGCAATTAGGTCCGGCCTCCTTGTGGGCATAGAGATATGGGGCCGCCAATTGACCACACGGGGGGCTGAAATAGGGGTCCCAAAAGGGGGTCATTTTGGCTGCTCAAAATGAGCCAAAATCGGGGGTATCCCCAACGGCATATCTCCAGGCCGGCTTGGGGATCGGATGCGCCATTCCATATGCGATCCATTGGGAGTGCAACGAAGACCTACACGTACCTGGCTCCCAAGGATCTCCTTGGGCCTCGGCCTGGTGAGGATCCAAACTGGGTCCACAAATGCCAAAGTGGCAAAATCGTCCACACTCACTTTGGGCTAGCACCTTGACGAAGGTTGCTCCGCTTCGCCCACGTGGTGTGCGAACCATGGTGACCAATATCCATAACACCCATGTCATATTTGGTCCATTGGTCCATGTGTCCGGCGTGCACGAGGGGGCTGAACATGGTGCACAGCGGGCAGAAAATGTGGAAAATTGCTCAAAATGGCCGAAAATGCGCACACTCATGGGTGGGGCAAATGAGGCACATGCCCGACTTGGACCGGGATGTGCCATAGGATTGGTATCAAGTCATATGCATCCAACATATCTTTTGGGCGTCGCCCAAACCCCTCCGGTCTTGGGAATGGCAGGGTCGCCAAGTGAGCCCATGATTTGGGATCGTCCCAAATCGCCAACATGGCGGCCACGGTATGCCAAGCCCAAGGGGAGTTGTTCACCGGGTCCAAGATATATTGGGCACCGAAGTGTGTACCCCCAGAACATAACTGGGTCATGATGTCGATTGAGCGCAATGTTGAGATACACAGTCGCCACTTGACATCATGACGGGTAAAAAACAGCAAAATTAACGAAAAAAAAACGCAAAAGTGCCCTGAAAACTGCACAAATATATTATAATATCTTCGGCTTGGATTGAGTAATCGACCAATCCTTCTAAACACAATGACTCGACACCAATGACCTTCGATTCCACACATGTGCTCCACTTGGCGCGCTTTGGAAGGCCGCGTGCGCTGCCTCCCAAGTGGGCACATGCAAACATGGAATATTGCAAAAAACACACCTTGTTCGCAACGCATCGCTTCAGGAGCGCTCCACAAGCGTCCCTTCACGAAAGTTAGGCTTGCGAGTGTTGGTTGGGAGTACAATGAAAGGGCTTCGTGCGATATGGGGTCCATTGGCGGGTTAGTCTTGGAATGGTGCACCCGCCAAATGGGCACGTGATATGACACCAAATATGGCATACAACCCTACCCTCGCCATCTACACCCAGCCTAGTGGCCTAGAATCAAAGTGTGCCTATATTCTAGAGTAACTTTGGTCCCTTAACACGCATGCAAGTGCTTTGGTCGAAAATCGACCTCCCTTCGGAAAGCCGAATTTTAGCATGCACGCAAAATATATTGCCAATATGTATATGGAGATCATATATGTACTATCCGGGGAAGACAAGTGACATGCCCCGGATGTAGAGGCAAGCAAAGAGAGAGAAAACGCCAACTCAACATACTTCTACACGTACTTGGACGCCAAGTACGTGAGATTGCCCATTTCTTGGAAAACACTCAAAATAAATAACCCTTTGGGCCTATGGAGTTGGGATCCTTTGGCCTCATCCTATGACTATGGGGGGCAAAACCTCATACACAGTGCCTATGAGGCACGTTAATTCGTCCTTGGGCGCTTGGACGCTCGTAACCCTTGTTATTTCACTTGGGGGTTCAAAGCGCCTTCGGCCGCCCAGATTTTCTGGGAAAAATCTGGGACGCGATGCGTTTTATCAAGGAAAAAATTGCGGATCACTCAAAGAGTGTTTCAGTCTTAACTTCCAAAAAGATCGTTCTACAGAATCATCTATCGCAGTGCACGGAACGGGCGACGTCAGGCGGCGATTTCACGACAACTAGAAATCGCGGTAGAAATCGGGTATTTCACCGATTTCTAACCGCAAATCGACCAAGACAGTAAAATTATCGTAATTCCACATCCATTTAATGGTTAGAAATTGAATTCCAGACTTCGCGGGTTAGAGAACAGGGATATCCCGCTGACATCCGGTGTCAACGGCTTCCGCACGGGTGTGACGGCTCACAGGCCTCCGGGCCATGGGCCATAACGGGTGTGGCGGCTCACAGGCCTCCGGGCCATGGGCCATAGGTTCTGGGTACCGCTTCACCCCCCTCCTTAGAGCAAACCCTGGGGGGGGCTCGATAACACCCAAGCATGGCAGCGGGTACCCAGGACCATCCCCTGAAGGGAGGGGGGTGTCACATCCTCACCTCAGGCCGATTTGCGGGTTAGGCTGCCCGGTACAATCCCACAGGAAGACAGGTATGATGCTGTAGGTGCCTGTAAATGCAAGTATACTATCAAGTATCAGGTCCCGGGTCCTGGTGGTGATTGTGCGGCATCCAAAGGACCCGTTAACCAACACCAGGTGCACTGGGTGCCGGCTGCGACGGTCACTACCACAGTGGCAGTGGCATACACGGCCAACATAGGCGTCAAACGACGACCGAGGTGGTCCCACAGGTCGAAAGCGACCACAAAGATCCATCAGGCTACCCAAGGCTTCCCAAGGCCGCAGTCTGGGGGAGAGTCCCCACGGGTCCTTCCTTGGGCGCACCATGTCCATATCCACGACGCGAGTCCAGAGTGGTAAAGCCGAACGAGCTCCCCCATAAGGGATCGGGCATCAAAGCCGTCTTTTCCCTCGCCCCATTACCACGAAGGCCATGCATGGGGGAGTCCCCATGCAGTCTGGGCGGAGGCGTCGACTCCTCAAACCACCAGTTTCCCAGGCAGACTGACTGAGGTCAGGACACCGGAGGTCGCCACCCGACTGCAAGTTCGTCTGCGAGTCGGTAGGCTCACACTGGGACTGACAGTGGCGGACCGCTGGGAGTGTAGTCAGGCAACTGGGCTTCCCGCCTGGCGCCATCAGGATCTCAGCACATCACAGCCACTAGGGCACACGGTATCACAGGCACTCAAACAGAAGAATCTGTACTTAGGTACTGGTCCAGGCTGGACCTTATGTAAGAGCATGTGCACGGTGACTCAGGGCGCCTTCGTATTCGTGTTCGTTCTGGGGAAAACGGTCCATACTTCAGTGATGGGTCATTAACACTCAACATACAGATGCACATATCCTGGAGAACAGAAAAATAAGCAATAAGCGGGGTAAATAGGCGTGTAAACACACTCTGGATAGAGCGCCAAACCACGCCCCGGTCAGGATAAGGAATATGCAGGAGGGTGGACAGAAAGACGCCTTAGTTCAGGCCATATATAGTCTGCAGACACAGGTAGACTGGTCTGGATCCCGCAAGTGCCATGGGACCAGACCACACACCAAAAAATTGCAATGCCGATGACAGCGGCATCCGTTGCGCAACGTCGTATGGGCTTCAAGGCCCCAAGAGCTCAGGAAATGTCAAGGTCAGTTCCCTGCCTGGTTTCAGCAAGGATTCAGCAGGCAGGGAGTGACGAATAGGAGTGGAAGAGAGGGGCCATCCTCCCCTGGATTCAGCAGGGGGGGGTATATGGCCACTCTGATGGCAGGTCACCGGATGATGGAAGAAAGCAAGGAAGTGAGGGACGATCCGTCGACCAAACAAGTGCTCAAACTGCATCAGGGGAGAGCCCAGGGCGGTGATCAGGCGCCCCTGGCTGCAATCGCCCGGGTGAGTGCTGCCAAGTCCGAGACGTGGATCTTGGTCTTGTGCTTGCGGATGTAGTCCACGAAGTTGGTATTAAACCGCGGCACGAACGAGGAGACGGGTTCCCAGGTGTCGTGGGACGACCCATAGCCTCGCCAACGAACCTTGAACTCCACGCCTCCGGGTGCCGAGGCGTTCGGACGCTGGGCCAGGATCTTCTCGACGGTATAGTCGTCCTGCTCAGCATAGTCGTCGTCCGAATCAGCCTCATGTGCGGCATAGTCCAGGGACACATGTTGGCCACTGAGGTCGGGTTCCCGCACACGGAGTTGACTCTCCTGGCGCTCCCGGAACTGTCGGTGACCCACCTTGATGCGGTGGGTGTCGTCACCAATTCTGCGGACCACCTCTGCGGGTGTGAACCAGGTTTTGGTGCGGTTGGTGCCCATAGGGCGGGGTCTGATCACCCACACCGGGTCTCCCACCCTGAAATTTTGCGCTGTCGAGCTCGGGGCGGACTTCTGACGCTCAGCATGCTCCTTCTCGAGCTGCTGGCGGATGTCCCGCGCTGTTGCCTCTTGCCGCGCGAAGAATTCCTTGGCGTCCATGGCCATACCATCAGCAGACAAGGGAAGTCCCCGACCAAGGGGGTCCCTGCCGAACAGAATCTGGTGAGGGGACAAACCACCCGGAGTGGGGGTGTCATGATGCGCCTTCAGAGCGGGCCACATCTCCTCAAACCAGTTCCGACGTGGAGTGGTGATGTGAATCTTGCGCAGCTTCTCGAACAGCTGCCTTCCAGCCACTTCAGCCCGGCCATTGGACCGGCTGAGATAGGCGACGCTCTTGGCATGACGTATTCCCGTGAGAAAACACATGGTCTTGAACCAGCCACCAGTAAACTCCGGCCCTCGGTCACTGCAAATAGTGCGGGGGATGTCAGAGACGGTCAGCCAATGACGAATCATCATGACTGCCACTTGCTTGGCAAGCAACCCCCTTTTGCGGGCCGGAACGGCTACTACGTAGCCGCTGTGGCGATCCACACAAAGGACCACACAGTCAAAGGTCTCCTTGCCTATGTGAACTTCGGACATGGAGAAGACGTCCATGGCCACACTCTCCATGGGCTGGTCAGGCACCGGAGTCCATTGGGCTTCACCCTTGACGTTCTGGTTGTCGGTATTGCAGGCCTGACAGACCGAGCAACCCTTTCTGACCTTCTTGATAGCGCTGTAGAGACTGATCTGGTCGATTTCGAACCGGCGCTGCATGTCCAGGGCTTGCTTTTTGACCCCTGGGTGCATCATGTGGTGGTGCCAAGCCTCACATAGCTCGAGCACTCGGGACTCTGGGACCAGGAGCTTACCATTCCGGTAGAGCTTGCCATCCTCCTCAGTCAGCCCCTTTGGCCACTTCTGTCCGTCATCAGAGTCGGTCACAGCCCTATACTCGGCCTCAAAGGCCTCAGACTTAGCGTAGTCGTCGGTCCAGTCGTCCTGGAGGTAAGATTCAGGGAAGAGGTGCTTGTCGGACTCAGCTCCCTCAGGGGCGAGTACTCTGACCGCTCTGCGCATCCTCGTTCCGAGGGGGGCATCCGCAGCCATGACGACAAAGCATTTAACACCCTCCTCCTCCATCAGGCGCTCCATTTCTATGATCCTCTTGACCTCAGCAGTCTCAGCCTTATCGCCATGGGCAGAGACATCCGTCATGCCCTTGCTGGCGGGATAGGCCCACCTACTGAGACAGTCCGCCACGGTGTTGTCCTTGCCAGAAACATACACAACCGTGAGGTCCAACTTGGCCAAGGTCTCATGCCATCTTGCCCGTCGGGAGGCGGGACCAGAGGGGGTGTCCACGTGCTCTTTGTGCCACGACTGCAGACTCTGATGGTCGGTGCAGACGGTGACGGGATGGAGGGCTATGTACCCAGCCCATTTCCTGAGAGCCATGACGATGGCATACGCCTCCTTTTCTCGGGGCCTCCACGTCCGTCTCTGGCCTTCCGCCAGGACTCGGCTCCAGAAGGCCACTGGCACGTGCCTCCCATCGTCAAGCACTTGTTCCAACACAGCGCCAACGGCGTAGTCAGAAGCGTTGGTGCGCAGGACGAACCCTCGGTCAGGATCCACAAGGTGCAGGCCCACTGCGGATAGCAGCGCCCGCTTCATCCCCTCAAAGGCACGGTCGGACTCAGCATTCCAGACCAGAGCCTTCTTGGACCCCTTCTTGGTCTCCTCTCGGTTGCCCTTGAGCATGGTCGTCATGGGGGCTGCATACTCGGCATACATCTTGATATACCCCGAGTAGTAGTTGCAGAACCCCAAGTACGCCCGTAGCTCAGAGACCGTTCTGGGCGTTTCCCAGTGCTCGATCGCAGCCACCTTGCCAGGTATGGGCTTCCGCTGCCCGTTCCCAACTACGTGGCCAGCGAAGACCACCTCGCTTACCGCAATGGTGGCCTTGTCACTGCTGCCCGTGAGTTTGTGCCGAACCAGAAGGTCCAGCACTCGGGTGACGTCCCTCTCATGTGCCTCCAGGAGCTCCTCATAGCTCATATTGGGGTCCCAGGACGCGATGATCACGTTGTCCACAAAGGGGTCCGCACAGTCACGCACCGGCCCAAGCAGGTTCTCGGGCATCCGCTGAAAAGCTGCATTGCCGTGAGTAACGCCCATGGGCATCACCTTCCACTGGAGAGGTCCAAGTGGGGTGAACATGGTTGTGAAGGCACGGGACTCCTCGGCGAGAGGAATCTAATGATAACCATGTTTCAGGTCAATCACCGTGAAGATCCTCTGCCGGTGTTGTGTTTGCAGCATGTCCACAATGAGGGGCAGCGTATAGCTGTCATGCTGCGTTTGGGCGTTTAGGCCGCGGTAGTGGACGACGAGCCGCCACTCACCGGCCACCTTCTTGGGGACGACGAAGCACGGAGAGGCCCACTCGGAGTGGCACGGCTCAATGAAATCACGGAGGATCTTCCCCATGGCCTCCTTCCTCTCGCCCCTCAGGGCGAACTCCCGGTGTTGATACACACGGGGGTCCGGCTTCAGTCGTATCTTGGCCTCGCCATACGGTCCACGCACCGGTGGGGGAAGCACAGGTTTTCCGCTGAAGAAGGTATCACCATACTTCTGCTTCAGCCTGTCCCTCAATGCCTGGATCTTGGGGCACTCATCGGACTCCGCCTTGGCTTTTCCGGGCACCTGGACCACTGAGCTTACTTGAGGGGTAGCGATCCCACTCGGTTTCCGCTCAGGTGGTCTTCCCAGGTGGCCCAAAGGGCCATCTCTGGTCTTGCCTCGGAACAGGTCGCCGTAGGTGGGTGGGTTGCCGCCTATTGGCTCGTCCTGGCTGGACATGTGGTCCAGCACCCTCTTTACGAAGGTATTCCCATCATAGGAACCGGAGACGATGGAATCCACTTGCCACCAGGCTTTGTCCTGGCCCTTGCCCTCACGCTGGTTTCCCCAGTCGTGAAAGGGCTGATCCATATACCCCTGGACCAGATCCAACTCCTCTTCAGTGAGGAGGTCCTCCGATTCTCCGATGTCAACAGGGGAGACCGCAAATGATTGCTGCCATGGCTCCGCTAGTATGCGGTTGACACACACGAAGTCCGTGGTGTCGGCCTGTTCAAGGCCCCCATCCACATAGTGGAATTCTGTTGGCCATCTCTGGGGTGGCATGGGCTGTCCCTTAGCGTCCTGATAGACACTCTCTCCAGCCGGTAGGACAACCTTGTTTAAGGTCATGTTGGTCAATGAGACCACCCAATCTCGGGTGCTTTCCTCCTCGGTGCATCCCATAGGAACAACCAGCACTGCCTTGAAGCGGTCCTTGCGAATCTTCGCTACCGCCCTTGGAATGTCCCATCGGGGGCAATGGATCCACATCAAACCCGAGTGCGGACCCCAGTGCTTCTTCCACGCGAGTCCTGAGCGCTCCAATACTTCTCACAAACCGGAAGATGGGCGGAGGTTCCTGAAGAGAACGCATCCAGGGCCAGATCCGAAGCTCCCAGGTCCGCAACCACTCGGCTCGCCACTTCCGGCATTACGCCGTACTCCTGGTTTGCTGGCCCAGTTGGCTCAGTGCCCAGCGCGGCTACTTCGAGCTGATTGCGTTCCGGGTGGTTCCATTGGCACTCCACATGGTGCTCAGGTGACGAAAGCCACGAGAGCTGGTCATCCTGGTACAGGGTCATGGAGGCCTGGGCCGGGAGAACGCCGGAGTCCGTCTCCATCATGAAGTCGTACCCAACGATCATGTCCCAGTCCATCTCGGCCTCGTAGAAGCGACCTTGCACGAGGATATCCTTGCCGAGGTCCGGGCGGCTCAGCTCACGGTGGTTCACGAACTGCAGCACAATGGCCGCTTCCTTCGTGGCTCCCACCATGTACTGTCCGTTCGCCACCTTCAGCCTGACAGGCTTCCGACTGTCGGTCAAGCACTCTGGCGGAAGTACGCCAGCCTTGACCAAGCTAACCTGAGCTCCCGTGTCGACCAACACCTCGAAGACCTTCTCCACTTCCCCGCATAAGGCAGGGACCTTAAGGTGCAACTGCCGCTCACGCCCAACACGGTGCACGGCGTGCAAGCTCAGGACCTCCGGCCGTTCCAGAAGCTCAATAAGCGACTGGTGCAGGTCGTGGACAATGGGCTCAGGCTGCCCATCTGCAGCATCCAGCTGCGGTCCGGGTGATCCTCCGATACTCTCGGACAGATCTTGAAGCACATCAAATACGTTCTTGGTCGCGAAGGATGGACGGGTGCAAGGGTTCGTGCCTTCACTTGCCCTCACCCTGCCACCGCGACTGTCTTGCGTTTCGGGTGACGGACCAGGCCTTCCGCCCGCGGCAATCCCTTTGTGCTCACTGTCTCCCGACTGGGATGGTGCGGCGCTTCCCACGACACCATCCTGCGACCGCCCTAGCTGGGGCCCTTGGCTGCAGGGGCTCCGCTAAGGGGTGTCGGTTGTGGTAGTAGGGGTACTCTCCTCCGCATCAACCTCGTTGACAACCTTCTTCTTTCCCCCTTTCTTACCCTTCTTGTCCTTGTCCTTGTTCTTGTCGTTCTCTTTGTTCTCCTTGTTCTTGTCGTCCGACTGCGTGATAAAGTTCCTCTTGATCTCCTGGATCTCCTTGGCCAACTCGGTCCCCACCGACATCAGCTTGGAGAGCTGGTCCTTGGTGACCTCCACCTTGGTCTCCCGGATGCCCGCGGGTGCACGCTTCTTCGACCCGTGCACCTTCTTGTAAGCCTCCGTGTTGGCCTTGTGGATGGGGCATGTTCGGTGGTCATGGTTGGACCCTTTGTTCCTTCCATAACACACGAAACAGCCCTGAGGATGAGCTCGTACGAACTCCGCAAAGGACAGCGGAGGGTCGCCAATGCGGCGGGGGTCCCTCTTCTCCTTCTTCCTCCAACCCTTCTGCAGGGGCTTCCAGCTTCCCCGGTTGCTCCCCGTGTTCGGGTTGTTGGCCATGAAGGCACAAACGGCCACCTCGGCGGGCTCATCGTTGTCGTCATCGTCGTCGAGAGCCTCATCGCCATCGGCTCCCGCTGGGTCCATGGCAGCTTCCACGCCAGACCCCTCGCCAACGTAGTTGACGTCACGGTTGTTGGGCCTCAACCCGCAGGTGTGGTGGAGGTTCCGGTACTCCTTGAGTACCTCCTCTCCAACCCACTCCAGGATCTCGTCGCAGCTCATCCGCGCCGGGATGGCCTGCAGACGGATGGTCTGGCCGCTCACGTCACACTCATCAAGGTGTCACATCGAGGTCTTCTCGCGATTGTGCGTAACGGTGATGAAGAGGGCGTTCCGCAGGGAGTGCCGTTTGACATCCCGGGCCACGTTCTTCCTTGTCCAAGCCACCACGTTCGTATGATACTCCTTGGGGAGCATCATCTTGACCGTGTGGTTGGACTTGGCCCTCTTGGCTTCCTCCTTGGTGACTCTCTTGATCCATGCTTCCGGCAGCATGGAGAGCAGGCAGGCCTGCTCGTCACCCTCATTCCAATCCTCCACGTTGCGGCGGAAGAGGGTGTATTGCCCCCGGAAGTCTCGCCAATCCCGTAGGCGGATCTCCCGACCATCATGCTAAGGCTTGATGGCCTTCCACCGCTTGGCAGCCACCTGCAGAGCGTCCACCCGCTCCTGCTCGTTGAGCCACTTCTTGGCTTCCTTGAGGGTCTTGATCTTCCCCTCCTGGGTTACCACGAAGTATAGCTCTTGGATCACCTCCGGCAGGCGATACCTGAACCGTTTGAAGACATATTTCTCCGCATCTGCGGGATCCATGTCTTCAGTGACGGTCATCCCCCAATCGTCCAGCTTCTCAAAGAAGCGGTCGAGGTTGAGGGAGTAGCCATCGTACGTGGGGGGCTTGATGTCCTTCAGGTCTTCCGAAACGGCGGCATCCGCGGCCTGAGAGACCATGAACGCCGGCCGCGAGGTCGACCGAGGTTCCCATCGGCGTCCCCCACGGACTCCCACGTCCGCCACTTCCATCTTCTCCACGGTATCCGTGTGGCTACGCCGTGGTTCTTCCATGTACGCTGAACCTAGGTGTTCACGCCGTACTCCTTCCATGTATGCCTCCTCATCACGGCGCCGGCGGCTGCGTTTAGCGGCCTCCCGTCGTACACCACACGGCGGGGTAATGCCGAGCTCCTCCGGGTCTTCCTGACCTCCGCGGACATCCCACTCCACGTCCCCTCCGGGGACCTCGTCCCTGAGTCCACCATAACGCCGGCCAGCCATTGGGATTGGCTCCTGGGCTGGTGCGGGGCGTCGGGGGCGTACCGGTGTCCGCGGTGGAGCACGGCAGTTGTGGTACTCCGCACTGAGCCACTCATCACGCCACTCCTCACTGCCACTGCCGGGCGGCACGCGCTCGTTACGGCGGCCCGCGCTGTGGTGAGAGGGGGCGCTGAGAGAGGGGGTACTGGCGCCGGGGCGACTCCTGGGGGCTCCGCCGGGGGCGTGGGCTCCGCCTGGACCTTGTCCAGGTCCCCAGCCGTCGTCCGACGAGCCAGACTCCAGGGGTGGGTGGTCGCTGCCTACGCTCTGACGGCCTGCCAGCTCGTCCAACCTCTGCTGCAGGCCGTTAATGACCTTGTTCAGCAGCCTGGTCTCGCCTCTGGCAATGTCCAGCTCCCTCTGGGCGGCGGTGGCGACCTTGGCGATCTTGACCATCTCCGTCTTGGCGATGTCCAGCTCCTTCTGTGCGCCCGCGGCGACCCTGGCGATGCGGATCATCTCGCCCTTGCCCGTGTCTACCTCGCGCTCGAGGGACTGGACCCTCCTGCGAAGGTGGACAATCCATCGCCAGGTGGCATCCGGGTCATCGTTCCCTGGTGGGTCGTCGGGGTTCCCAGGGGGTCCTCCAGCAGGGCCTCCGCCAGGCCCGCCTGGTCCAGGGGGTGCTCCCCCGCCCGGAGGTCCGCCTCCAGGGGGTCCACTTGGTGGGCGTCCTCCAGGGGGTCCTGATGGTCCTCCGCCAGGGGGTCCCGGTGGGCCCCCGCCGGGTCCCCTCGGTGGGTCCGAGGATGGGGGCTTCTCCGTGTAGTCAAAGTCCATGGCATCATCCTCGTCCATGTCGCCCCACCTGGTTGTCTCGGTCTCACACGCGGAAGACTCTGAGCTCCGGTAGGGAGGAGGGAGATCCTCACCCTCACCTTCCCGCTCCATGGGGACGTCTCCGCCTCCTCCGCCAGCCACTCCTCGGCGATGTCGGCGGCCTCGTCCATCCCCGTCGCTGGCGGTAAAGAAGGGGTCGGAGTATTGGGGGTGTCTGCCCGCTGGCCTCAGTGACCTCTCGGGGGTCTTCCCCTTACCCCTCCTTCGTCGGTAGGCGGTGGGGCCACTGTCCCCACTGCTGCCCGTGTCGACCTCGTCCAGATCCAGCGTCATTTTGGAGGAGGCGTCCCCCTCGAAAAGCTTTCCAAGGGTCTCCACTCGGGATCCTCTCAAGGGAGTCTCGCGCTGGAGCTTGGCCTCCGCCTCCTCCATTGCGGCGGCCGTGGCTGCGGCAGCTCGCCTTTCGGCCTCCTCCCGAGCACGAGCAGCCTCGGCTTCCCAAGCCCGCTGCAGCCGAGCCTTCTCAGCCTCCAACGCTGCCAGCTCCGCCTCCGTCTTGGCCCTCTCCTCAGCGACCTTCCGTCGCGCGGCCTCGATGGCGTCCTTCCTGGCGGCGTCCGCTTGGGCCTTGGCCGTTGCCTCGGCATGGGCCCTTTCCTCCGCCTCCTTCTTTGCCCTCTCTTGGGCAAGCGCCTCCTCCAGCGCCTTCACCTCGGCCTCCTTGCGGACAATGGCCTCCTGGGCCAGGCGGGCTTCCTGGGCGGCTGCCGCCACCTCACCCCTGACCCGGGCAGTCGCTGCCTCCTGGGCAGCTGCAGCCGTGAGTCCGGCCGCAATGGCTGCCACGATCGAGGCGTGGAAGGCCATGCCTCTGCCCCAATCTGTGGGCTCCTCCTGGGCGATGCCGACGGCGCCCACCTCTGTAGCGTTTTGCTGCGTGGCCCGTTGCCGGGCACCCCGAAGGTTGCAGAGCACGCCACAGGCGCGCTCGCAGGCGCGGGCCACGTCCCTTTGGTCGGGAGCGACGCTGCTGCTGGAGCTAGCCTGGTCGGCCGGCCTCCTCCCACGGTGGACCGACTCCACGACGCTGCTGGGGCCTGACTTCCTCAGGTGCAGCGGACGGGGCTTGGCCTTGGCCTGCTTGGTGACTTCGAGGAAGTCGCCAAGGGTGGTGTGACCGGGGTGATGACCGCCACGGGCCCGTTGGGTGCTGGGGGCTGGGGTTCCGCCCTTGGCGGCTAGGGCGGCTTCGGCGGCCAGGGATTCCTGGTACTCCCGCCACTTCTTGTCCCGCGTCTTGTCCCCAGCGGACCGCTTCTCCTTCCCAGGAGACGCGCTGCTGCTGCTGCCCTGCAGCGTGCGCTCGTTTCCCGGCTCCGAGAACTTCTTTTCGATCATGTCCCACATGGAGGCGTTGATCGTGGCGCCCGATGGGTACTCGTTGGGGTTCTTGTCCTCCTCAATCGCGTCAGGGCGCAGCCCTTCGCCGGGTCTGTCCGGCCGGGTCGAGACCCTCCAGCGCTTCTGGCGGAAGCGGTAGGCGTATCCTTCCACCCGCAGCAAGTCTTCCACTGCCTGCAGGCGGTCGTCGCCCATGTCCTCGCAGAGCTTGAAGCTCCCAGGCATGCCGCCTTCGCACTGGCGATTGCTGTGGCGGTAGTGCTGCCCCCACACCAACCCACGCAGCGCACCGCATGGGGGTGGGGCAGCGGCCACGTCTTGCCAGCCTCCTGCCAATTCACCATTGTTCCCCTCGATGGACTAGTCCTGGGGGTGGCTGTTGAGGTGGGTGATGTAGCTGGGAGTGCGGCCGGTGCTGGTCGGCCGAAGGAACTCGCTGATGTCGGAGTTCCGGTCGCTACACCTCCTTCAGGGACTCGGTGCTGTTGCCGGGCGGCGCTCCGAAGCCCGTGGTGCTCGGGGGTCAGGTGGCCACGAGTGGCACGCGAGGGATGGGTAACCCCATGGCGGTGAAACGCTTTTAACGCGTTCCATTGGGGGGCCTGGCCACAGGACGCTGCGGTGGACACGCACAAGCAAGCAGGCAGGCAAAGCACTGCGCTCACAGGGGCATCATCACGCTCGTGTCATGTGACAAAGCGTTTCAGGATCCTTGCCACTCTGAAACAAGGGAACAAAAGTATTTACAGCAACACATCAGGATATGTACACATGGGGTTAAGACTGGACTGAGGTAAGGGCCTCACAGGACAATAGACACTTAATCTCAACTCATATCCCCATCCCAGGTCCGTGCCTCTCAGTGGCTGGCAGGGGCGTGGGCTCAAACACAACCCATGCCCTACTCAGTCCGGACCCTGAAACCCTGCCAATAGGGGAGGGTGTCCCGCCCAGCCACAAGCGAGTTCCTGGGAACCAAGGAGCTCCAAGGCCAACTGACAGTGGCTCTCTATGCTCCCTTAACAGCAGGTCCCAAATCCCCCCTGAGCCAGAGATAAGGCCCCGCCATTCCCCCCAGGAGTTGGTAGCTGAAAATGGGCTGTTTCAGCCCAAACTGATATTAGCTCCGAAAAATCCAAAAATCTAACCCCTCGTCTGGACCCGCCAGAAGTAGGGACGAGGCAACTGACACTATGCCCTTCGAGTACGAACTCCTCAGAGCCCTCACCCAACCTGGTTCCCTCTGAGGTCCCGGCATCAGGGCACCACGGGTTTGTCAAGTGGGGTCATGATGCCAAAAAAACCAAAATTGGCGTGATTCCCACGCGTGACTCGCCCGGCCAGGGCAAGGCCAATGGCTCACAGGGAAGGAGGCAAGACCTAGGACCTACATCTGAGTGCACAACTTGAAAATAAGTCCGGCCTCCTTGTGGGCATAGAGATATGGGGCCGCCAATTGACCACACGGGGGGCTGAAATTGGGGTCCCAAAAGGGGGTCATTTTGGCTGCTCAAAATGAGCCAAAATTGGGGGTATCCCCAACGGCATATCTCCGCGCCGGCTTGGGGATCGGATCTGCCATTCCATATGCCATCCATTGGGAGTCCAACGAAGACCTACACGTACCTGGCTCTCAAGGATCTCCTTGGGCCTCAGCGTGGTGAGGATCCAAACTGGGTCCACAAATGCCAAAGTGGCAAAATTGTCCACACTCACTTTGGGCTAGCACCTTGACGAAGGTTGCTCCGCTTCGCCCACGTGGTGTGCGAACCATGGTGACCAATATCCAGAACACCCATACCATATTTGATCCATTGGTCCATGCGTTCGGGCGTGCACGAGGGGGCTGAACATGGTGCACGGCGGGCAGAAAATGTGGAAAATTGCTCAAAATGGCCGAAAATGCGCACACTCATGGGTGGGGCAAATGAGGCACATGCCCGACTTGGACCGGGGTGTGCCATAGGATTGGTATCAAGTCAAATGCGTCCAACATATCTTTTGGGCGTCGCCCAAACCCCTCCGGTCTTGGGAATGGCAGGGTCGCCAAGTGAGCCCATGATTTGGGATCGTCCCAAATCGCGAACATGGCGGCCACGGTATGCCAAGCCCAAGGAGAGTTGTTCGCCGGGTCCAAGATATGTTGGGCACCGAGGTGTGTACCCTCTTAACATACTTGGGTCATGATGTCAATTGAGCGCAACGTTGACATACACGGTCGACACTTGACATCATGACGGGCAAAAAACAGCAAAAATGGCGAAAAAACACGCAAAAGTGCCCTGAAAACTGCACAAATATGTTATAATATCTTCGGCTTGGATTGAGTAATCGACCAATCCTTCTAAACACAATCACTCGACACCAATGACCTCCGATTCCACACATGTGCTCCACTTGGGGAGCTTTGGAAGGCCGCGCGCGCTGCCTCCCAAGTGGGGACATGCAAACATGGAATATTGCAAAAAACACACCTTGCT
Source organism: Eutreptiella sp. 'Long Island Sound 2002' (assembly GCA_964036045.1). NCBI lineage: Eukaryota > Euglenozoa > Euglenophyceae > Eutreptiales > Eutreptiaceae > Eutreptiella > Eutreptiella sp. 'Long Island Sound 2002'. Next base: position 47,233,297 of record OZ038378.1, read on the forward strand.
CGCAACGCATCGCTTCGGGAGCGCTCCACAAGCGTCCCTTCACGAAAGTTAGGCTTGCGAGTGTTGGTTGGGAGTACAATGAAGGGCTTCGTGCGATATGGGGTCCATTGGCGGGTTAGTCTTGGAATGGTGCACCCGCCGAATGGGCACGTGATATGACACCAAATATGGCATACAACCCTACCCTCGCCATCTACACCCAGCCTAGTGGCCTAGAATCAAAGTGTGCCTATATTCTAGAGTAACTTTGGTCCCTTAACACGCATGCAAGTGCTTTGGTCGAAAATCGACCTCCCTTCGGAAAGCCGAATTTTAGCATGCACGCAAAATATATTGCCAATATATATATGGAGATCATATATGTACTATCCGGGGAAGACAAGTGACATGCCCCGGATGTAGAGGCAAGCAAAGGGGGAGAAAACGCCAACTCAACATACTTCTACACGTACTTGGACGCCAAGTACGTGAGATTGCCCATTTCTTGGAAAACACTCAAAATAAATAACCCTTTGCGCCTATGGAGTTGGGATCCTTTGGCCTCATCCTATGACTATGGGGGGCAAAACCTCATACATAGTGCCTATGAGGCACGTTAATTCGTCCTTGGGCGCTTGAACGCTCGTAACCCTTGTTATTTCACTTGGAGGTTCAAAGCGCCTTCGGCCGCCCAGATTTTCTGGGGAAAATCTGGGACGCGATGCGTTTTATTAAGGAAAAAATTGCGGATCACTCGAAGAGTGTTTCAGTCTTAACTTGCAAAAAGATCGTTCTACAGAATCATCTATCGCAGTGCACGGAACGGGCGACGTCAGGCGGCGATTTCACGACAATTGGAAATCGCGGTAGAAATCGGGTATTTCACCGATTGCTAACCGCAAATCGACCAAAACAGTAAAAATATGGTAATTCCACATCGATTTAATGGTTAGAAATCGGATTCCAGATTTCGCGGGTTGGAGAACAGGGATATCCCGCTGACAGCCGGTGTCAACAGCTTCCGCACGGGTGTGACAGCTCACAGGCCTCCGGGCCATGGGCCATAACGGGTGTGACGGCTCACAGGCCTCCGGGCCATGGGCCAAAGGTTCTGGGTACCGCTTCATTAGCCCAAAGCTAGCATACCCCCTTCCCACCACTGACCAAGAGGTCCACCAGATACGCAAGCTCGTCTGCGAAATCCTTGCCGCGGCAGCAGAAGACGGCAAGCTTCTCCTCCAAACCGCCCGGCCTACAACAGGCCACGCAAGCGCGCCGCGGCGAGGGGACACATACACCGACACAACGCACCCCACCGCACAATCCCCGCCCAAGCCCCTCCCCTCTCGCTGCTCACCCGGAGACCCACACGCGCCCACCATGGCGCGCACCCCCGGGCCCCGCGACAAAGGCCTCCCCCACATGCCCCAACACCGGCACACGCCCGCCACACACCCAGCCGCCGGAACCCCCTCACCACCCCCCACACTCGACAACCCACACACACCCGCCAAAAGGAGCCCCGCGCCCCGCGGCACGCCCACCCCACCCAGTGGCCCGCCCACCCTCCCCGCACACACCCCAGAAGACCCAGGCCCAGCCCCCCCGGCCTCTGAATGCAGCCCACGCGAACTGTTCCCCTTCGCGGACGCCAACCCGCACAACCTCACACATTGCAGGACCCCGGCCCAGCCAAGCCCAGAAGGAGAAGGCCACAGGCCCGCGCCTCCCTCCCCCGCCGCTGCCGACCAGATCGGCCCGCCGGGCCGCCAGGTCACCACCGGGCCCGCCCAGCCGCCCGCCCCCTGCCTACAGCCCGAGGACATGCCCTGCATCCTCCCCGCCGTGGCCGCAGCAGAAGCCGCCGCCCGCAAGCCCGCCCGCATCACAGCCCAACCCGCGTCCACCACCTCCTCCTCATCCTCAGCCTCATCCACCTCCTCCACCTCATCCTCCGACCCCCCCCTCCCTGCCGCCCTCATCCTCAAGGCCACGGCAAAAGCCAAAGCTGCGGCCCCACGCACCAACCCCCCGACCCCCACACAGGCAACTCGGGCACCCCGGCAACGCACCGGGAAGACTCCCGACCCGACATCGGCGCCGCCACACTTCTGGACAGAGGTCTTCCTCAACCTGGAACCGGACCCCAACCCCAAACCCGACCCCAAACCCAAGCCGGCGCCCACGCGAGCACACACAACACCACAAACGCAACGACACAAACCCAACCGACACCGCCCCAAACCGGACCCTCACCCAAGCCAGGAACCCCCAACCACCACAACCCACGCCCCCTTCCCACCGGCAGCCACCACCACCGCAGAGGCGGTCACCCAACACAACCCCGTCCAAACCCTCGTCCACATCCCCGTCACCCAGCGCCCCGTCATCCATCCCCCACAAACCACCACCACCTCCGGCCGAACCGACCCAGGGACGTGGGACCCCTCGACCACCGTCACCGTCAAGCCCGGCCCCCGACCCGCCCCCCCTGCCCACCACATAGTGCAGCCCCAGGGGCTGCCCACAATGCCCAACCCCCCATCCCCACAATGGGGACCGGAAAACCCACAAGGGGTCCAAGGGCCATACCCGCAACACCAACCCAACCACTACCAACACCACCACCACCAGCGGCCCGACCACCACCACTACCAACACCACCCCCACCAGTACCACTGCCCAACACCCTACCCCACCGGGCCACAACCTCCCGTGCACGAACAGCACCAGCGAATGGGATGGCAGCCACCGAGCGCTCCACCCGCATACCCCACCTACCACAGAGGCCACCCCCCCGTACCAGCCACCCCCCCCGTACCAGGAACCCTATCCCCCCGGCCACCACGTCCACGCCGAAGGGGCCCCCCGGGCCCAACCCCGCCAAGGACAATCACTCGACCCATACCACCAGCCGCTGCCGCCACCACACCCCTACGTGGCGGATCCATGGACGACGGGGGACCTCCCCCCCCACCCCCCAGTACCAGGCGGCACCACGCGAAGCCCCGCAGGACCCGCCGATGCCTCCTGACTGGCCCGACTCGAGCGATGAGGCCCGGTCCGGCAAACGGCGGCGCTCCCCCTCCCCCCCCGCACAGCACACTCGCCCCCGGCGCCCACACTCCCCACACCGCCACCGCGCCTCAACCACCCAGTCGCGCCGCTCCCGCCCCCCCAGGTGCCACCACGACCCCCCGGGACCCCGCTCCCGCCGCTCCCGCTCCCCCAGGCGCCACCACGAGCGCCACCGCCGCCCCATGTCCACCTCCCCCTCCCCCCTCCGGCCATGCAAGGCCCCCACCCCCAGCCCCCGCCACCACCGCTCCCGCTCCCCCCGAGGCCGCCAGGCACGCCACCGCCGCCCCACGTCCACCTCCCCCTCCCCCTACAGGCCCCGCCTAGCTCCCCGTTCCCCCCGCCGCCCATACCAATCCACCACCCCAAGTCCCCGCCACCAGCACTCCCGCTCCCCCGGACGCCACAAAGCGCGCCACCGCCGCCCCATGTCCACCTCCCCCTCCCGTTCCCCCCTCCGCCCGTACTCGTCCTCCACCCCAAGCCCCCGCCACCGCCGCTCCCGCTCCCCCAGGCACCGCCACCCCCACCACCGCCACAGGTCCACGTCCTCCCCCCGCCGCTCCAGGACCCCGGGCACGGACCCCTCCCCCCCCCAGGCCCCCGCCCACCTCGCCTGGTGGTCTGCCCCCGCTTTGCAGGAGCTCCGCCGCTGGGTGAAGTGGGCCGGGGGAGCGGTAAGGCACGATAGGGTGCACATGGTGCATACCTTCGAGGAGATACGCATCCGCACCCCCACCGACCCCAACGAGGCCGCCCCGGAGGCCATCATGCCACAAGCGGCATAGGAGGCCCTCCTCCGCGATGCGGTCCAGGGCCTCCGCCCCCCCTACACCCCCCAAGCCCTCCGCCAATGGCTCCAGGCCACCCACCCCCAGGCCTGGGCCGTCGGCGCCCCCTCCCCACCCCGCCCCTCCCGCCACCACCACACCAGGAAGGGGAAGGACAAGGGCAAGGGGAGGGCAAGGGACACCAGGGGGCACTCAGGCAAGAGGGCACAGGGGGGCCCCAATTGAGGGCAGGCACCAATAGGGACAAAGCGCCGGAAGAGACACCACATGGGGGCAGGAAACCACCCAAGAACCAGGAAGGGGCAGGAGCGGGGACCAAGGCGCGGAGGAAAAGGGCACCACGGCAAACGCCACGACCCACACCCAGGAAGGGCATACCACGACAGGGGGACCAGCGCCGCGCCACCCCCACCGAACGCCCCACGCCTCCGGGGGGCGCACCCCCCAACACGCACCGCCGAAGCAAGCATCGGACGCCGTATGGATCACACCAGCGCACACCCACCAGCCACCGGAAACCACACGGGGAATAGAGGGCACAGCAACACGGGGAGAACGGGCCACACCCACAGAGGAAGGCGCAGGTAACGCCGCCCCACGGCGCACCACCACGCCCTCACCGCCAGACAACAACCCACGCCGCCACAAGGGCCACCTCACAGGCACCGGAAGAGGACGAAGGCACGGCCACAGCAACCAGGGCTAGGGACCGAAACCCCCAGAGGACACGGGACCAAGGCACAGGCCCCCAGGGAGGGCAACCCCACGGACGCCTACCCGACCCACCAGCCCGAGCGGCACGCCCAGGCCCCCACAGCACGGACCCAGCGAGACACCCACACCTAACCGCACCCCCCAGCAACCAGCCAGCCACACTCCGGCCCGCACTCCGCACCAGGACACAGGCCAGGCTGACCTCCACTGACCCAACGCGGCACAACGCGACACCACGGCACACCGCACCACAGCGCGCCACAGTGCAACGCGCCACAGCACGACGCGACGCGACGCGGCACAGAGCGGCACACCACGGCACGACTGATCCTAACCTGAAGGACTCACCGAAGCATGCCACCGCACACCCCGGAAGGCGCCGCACCAGCACGCCACACACCAGCAATGCAGGCCACACACGGGGCCACCGCGCGCCCGGCAACAACGTTGGCGGACCACCCAGAAGGTTGAAACCGGCACCACAGAGGGGAAAGGACACGAACAACCCCAGCCCCCTAACCCAGAGCCACACACAGCCGCCTGGCGCAGCCGCCCATCCAGCAGAGCCAGGACCTAACCCGGCAAGAAGGGGCGCCGAGCCCAACGTGTACATAGCCCACCCGACCCATGGGGCCGGAACACGGCCAAACAGAACGCAACCGCCAACAGCAGCCCGGAAGACAACACTGAATGCGGGCAAGGGCGTGCGCCAGCCCAGGGAAGGCAGAGGGAGGAACAGGCAGCCCCCCCCCCCCCAAAAAAAAACAGAGGGGGGAGGGGGGGGGCGCGAAAAACAGCCCACAGCCACCAAACCGCCCGCCAACACCACCAGAGGCGGCCAAACCCCCCCCAGAAGGCACCGAAGACAGGACCCCCAAAAGAGGCACAGGGGGACCACTCAGCCAAAACCGGCAACACCAAGGCAACAACAGCGGCCCACCGGGAAAAGGGACACCGAAACATGCAGACACACACCACGAAAAAAAAAAGAGCCAGCAGCCCAGCCCGAAAGAAAGGGGATGGGGGGACGGGGACCACAAGGCCCGGGACAGGGACACCCAGCAACCGACACCACAAAAAAAAAAGCGCAAAAAACACACCCCGACAACCCAGCCAAGAAGGGCGGGGCACAGCCGAAACCCGGGCCCAGCACGCACGCCCACACCGCACACCGGAACCGGAAACGGCGGGGGGCAATATATCTATATATACATATATATATATATATATATATATATATATATATATTACTACACCCCTCTCCCCTTAAATTTAGCTAACAAGCAAGCAAGCAAGCAACAACAACACGTCTCCGTGCCGTTTTGGCCATTGCACCTTTCCAACGCCTCGGGCCTGACCCTACCTTGACCATCTTACAGCCTAGGTGGTGCCCTTGCCAAATCCAAGTTTTCAGCCAAAAACTCACCAGTGGCAGCCCGGGGCGGTGGCGCGAAGTTGGGAGGTGCCCTCCCAAATCTGCGCAGTTTTGGGCCAAAAAAAGCCATTTTTCGCCCAAAACAGCCCTAGTAAGGGTTCAAAACAGCCAAACGAAGTCAAACGGCTGCTACACTGCACGTGCGGCTTGACTTTCCCGTGACCAAGGGACCTTTGGTGCCCTCTAACTCCACGATATGTCCGAGAAACGGCCCAACAAGGCGCCAAAAAGCCCCAAAAACTGCGCCATGTGCACCAGCACCCCGAAACCAAGATTGGGCCGTATCTTGGACTACGTGGCTCCAAACCGAATTCCGAGGGCACCTAGTCCACCCGCAACCCCCCACTTTTTATGGTTTCCAAGCCTCAGAATTGCCCAACGAGACACGTAGGCCCCCGTACCAGTGGTCACTAGGTGCAGCCGGAGGGCCGGCCAGCCCATGCACAGTGGGGGCCAACGGTGGGTCCACCAGGGTCCCCGGGGCGAAAAAAATGATTTTTTCCGAAGTTGTTCCTAGACCACTTGGGATGCTCAAACAAGTGTTTTTGGGCCGTTTGGAGCCCGTGGTGGCGCGTTTTGGGCCATGGAAAATCCCAAATTGCCTTGAAAATGGGCTGTTTTGGGACCAATGATGGGTCAAAATGAATCAAAAACGCGTTTTTCCAAAAATGATCCTGAACCATTTATGATGCTAAAACAAGTAGTTTGAGCCCATTTTGAGCCCGTGGTGACGTGTTTTGGCTCATGGAAAATCCCAAAATGCCTTGAAAATTGGCCATTTTGGGACCAAAAAGGGGTCAAAAATGGGTCAAAAATGCGCTTTTCCAAAAGTGATCCCGGACCATTTGGGATGCTCAAACAACTGTTTTTAGCTCATTTTGAGCCCGTTTTGACCCAAATTAGCCCCTTCAACCACATGTGTGCACCACTTTGTGCCCTTCGCACGTACCTTAGAGCCGTGTGGTGGAGCCACCGAGAGTTGGGAGAGGGGTGTAGATTGGAAGATATATATATATATATATATATATACATATATATATATATATATATATATATACACCATGTGGTGGAGCCACCTAGAGTTGGGAGAGGGGTGTTGCGTGCTTGCTTGGTTGCTTGTTAGCTAAATTTAAGGAGAGAGGGGTGTAGTAATATATATATATATATATATATATATATATATATATATATATACACATATATATATATACATATATATATGTATATATATATATATACATATATATATATATATATACATATATATATATATATATATATATGTATATATATATATATATGTATATATATATATATATATATATGTATATACATATGTATATATAGATATATATATATATATATATGGCATAAGGTGTGAAGGCCCCCCCCCCACCCCCGTGACTTGGGGAGGATTGGAGGGCAAGTAAGGACCACACCCCCTATTTTAAGGCTGGGGAACACAAACAAACACCTTTGAGAAGGTTTTTGGATAGTTGGGGTGGAGCATTTGGGCACACAAAGGTGTGGGTAGGGCTAAAAATAGGGTACGACATCACCAAAAATAGGGTCCTAACCAGTGAACTAAAAATAGCAAAATATGCAAGGTTGGCTCAAAAATTGGTACGCTAGGGTGCAGGCGCCCCTTCCCCTGCCCCTAGTGGGGCAAAAGGGTGATGAATGGATCCAAAAGAAGGCATTGACGGCAATGGTGTGGCGTGTTGGTGGGTTTTGTGATGTAGAGAGGGCTATTTTTAGGATTTTGAGGCTATTTTTAGGATGATGTCACTTGGTAAGAAATACCTATTTTTAGCAACTTTGAAGGGTCATAGCGGCACGTCACCGTCTCCAATCACTCTAATTCCTCTTTTTTTGAATTTATCGACCCAAAAATAGGGGGGGGGGTCCTTGGCCCCAACCCAACCGCGGCCGGTGGGTCCTTGGAGGGGGGGGGGGTCTTCACACCTTGTGCCATATATATATATATGTATATATATATATATGTATATATATATATATATATACATATATATATATATATATATACATATATATATATATATATATATATATATATATATATATATATATATATATATATATATATATATATATATATATATATATATATATATATATATATATATATATATATATATATATATATATATATATATATATATATATATATATATATATATATATATATATATATATATATATATATATATATATATATATATATATATATATATATATATATATATATATATATATATATATATATATATATATATATATATATATATATATATATATATATATATATATATATATATATATATATATATATATATATATATATATATATATATATATATATATATATATATATATATATATATATATATATATATATATATATATATATATATATATATATATATATATATATATATATATATATATATATATATATATATATATATATATATATATATATATATATATATATATATATATATATATATATAGTCATAGTATATATATATATATATATATAGTCATAGTCATAGTCATAGTCATAACCACTTATCATGCCGTCTACTGGAGTTACCGGGCATCTCGCACCGACAGGTGATTCCTGCCTCGCTTGATCCCGTGGGTCCCAGGGCTGCCTGAGGTGGCCCACAGCATGACGGAGGACCCAGAGGACCGGGGATACCGGTCAACCAGGCTTTGGGGGCAGTGGCAACTGCAGAGCATTAGCATTAGCAACAGCGACGGACGCTGGTCCGTTTGTTCGCCGGGGGTAAGGGGCAGGGCATGGCAGAGCAGCAGCACTGCAACAAGCAAGCACAATGCCTAGGGGGGCAGCACTGCAGCAGCCAAGAAACAAAGCAGCAAGCATGGGCACAAGATGAGATTGAAGATGGTGATGCAACCCACGTGCTGGCCCGTATGCCTTAGGGCCTGCTGCAGGCCCAGCACTGTCCCAACCGTAGTCACCAGGGTACTCACCGGTCAAGTAATCAGAAACATAGCTGTCCGCAGTGTTGGGGCCCAACCACCTCTTGCAGTCAGTGCCATACCAGCCAGACAAATCCACCTTGGGGGTGGCCTCCTGCTTCTTCCAAGCAGCTGCGAACAAGGCAACTGATGGCGTGGACTGCATGGCAATCTCAAGGATCAATATACATATACATTATATATATATATATATATATATACATATATATATATATATATACATATATATATATATATATATATACATATATATATATATATATATATATATATATTACTACACCCCTCTCCCCTTAAATCTAGCTAACAAGCAACAAGCAAGCAACAACAAGCAACAAGCAACAATCACTTCTCCTCAACGTTTTGGCCATTGCTCAGCCTCATCGCTCGAGGCTCTACTCTACTCTGGCCATCTTGAAGCGCAGGTGGTGGCCTTGTCAAATCCATTTTTGAGCTCAAAACTCAGCGGTGGCGGCCCGGGGCGGGGACGCCAAGTCGGGACGTGCCCTCCCAAATCTGCGCAGTTTTGGGCCAAAAACAGCCATTTTTCGCCCAAAACAGCCCCAAAACCCGGGCGAAACGCACAAACGAAGGGATACAGTGAGTACACCACACGTGCGGCTTGACTTCACCGTGTCAAAGACCTCTCTACTGCCCTTAAATTCCACGATATGTCCGAGAAACGGCCCAAAAGGGCGCCAAAAAGCCCCAAAAACCTGCGCAATGCGCACCAACACCCCGAAACCAAGCACAGGGCGTATCTTGGGTTACGTGGCTCAAATCCGAATTCCAAGGGCGCCTAGTCCACCCGCAAGCCCCCACTTTTTGTGGTTTCCAAGCCTCAGAATCGCCCAACGAGCCACTCAGACCCCCGTACCAGTGGTCACTTGGTTGAGCCGGAGGGCAGCCCGGCCCGCGCACGGTGGGGGCCAACGGTGGGTCCACCAGGGTCCCCGGGGCGAAAAAAATCATTTTTTCCAAAGTTGTTCCTAGACCACTTAGGATGTTCACAGAAGTGTTTTTAGGCCGTTTTGAGCCCGACGTGGTGCGTTATGGGCCACGGAAAATCCCGAAATGCCTTGAAAATGGGCCGTTGTGGGACCAAAAATGGGTCAAAAATGGGTGAAAAACGCGTTTTTCCAAAAATGATCCTGGACCATTGGGGATGCTCAAACAAGTTGTTTGGACCCATTTTGAGCCCGTGGTGCCGCGTTTTGGCCCACAGAAAATCCCAAAATGCCTTGAAAAGGGGCTGGTTCACCACCAAAAATGGGTCAAAACTGGGTGAAAAACGCAATTTTTTGAAAGTGATCATGGGCCATTTGGGAGGCTCAGAAGAGTGTTTTTAGCCTGTTTTGAGCCCAAGATCGGGCGTTGTGGCCCATGGAGCATCCCAAAATGCCTTGAAAATGGGGCACTATGGGACAAAAAAAAGTGAAATTTTGTGTCCCTTTTAGTACCGAGGGATGAGTCATCCTTGCTATTCTTTGCCGTTTGTGTGCTTCGTTCATTGTGCCCTTGGCTCTTAGTGAGTGGACTTGGAGTACAGGTGTACTCTTAACGGAGTTACCTTCACATTCACGCCATGTCTAATCATGGGAGCAGGACTTGCACAAATAGTGTGGAGTGTTTGGTACAAGAGGGACGAGTAGTTCCTTTTCTTTTTTTGCCGTTTGTGTGCGTTATTCTTCCGTGCCCTTTGCTCTTAGTGAGTGGACTTGGAGTACAGGTGTACTCTTAACGGAGTTACCTTCACATTCACGCCATGTATAAGAGGGACGAGTAGTTCCTTGTCGTGTTTTGCCGTTTGTGTGCTTTGTTCTTTCGTGCCTTTTGCTCTTAGTGATTGGACTTGGAGTACAGGTGTACTCTTAACAGAGTTACCTTCACATTCACGCCATGTCTAATCATGGGAGCAAGAGTTGGTACAAGAGGGACGAGTAGTTCTCTGCCGTGTTTTGCCGTTTGTGTGCTTTGTTCCTCTCTGCCCGTTGCTCTTAGTGTTTGGACTTGGAGTACAGGTGTACTCTTAACGGAGTTACCTTCACATTCACGCCATGTCTAATCAAGAGGCAAGAGTTGCAACAATAGGCTGGAGTGTTTGGTACAAGAGGGACGAGTAGTTCCGTGTCTTTTTTTGCCGTTTGTGTGCGTTATTCTTCCGTGCCCTTTGCTCTTAGTGAGTGGACTTGGAGTACAGGTGTACTTTTAACGGAGTTACCTTCACATTCGAGCCATGTATAAGAGGGACGAGTAGTTCCTTGTCGTGTTTTGCCGTTTGTGTGCTTTGTTCTTTCGTGCCTTTTGCTCTTAGTGATTGAACTTGGAGTACAGGTGTACTCTTAACAGAGCTACCTTCACATTCACGCCATGTCCAATCATGGGAGCAAGAGTTGGTACAAGAGGGACGAGTAGTTCTTTGCCGTGTTTTGCCGTTTGTTTGCTTTGTTCCTCTCTGCCCGTTGCTCTTAGTGTTTGGACTTGGAGTACAGGTGTACTCTCAACGGAGTTACCTTCAGATTCACGCCATGTCTAATCAAGAGGCAAGAGTTGCAACAATAGGCTGGAGTGTTTGGTACAAGAGGGACGAGTAGTTCCCTGCTGTGTTTTGCCGTTTGTGTGCTTTGTTGTTCCACGGGTACCAAAAGGTTAGGTTCCGTTTGGGCTGGGGTACTAGTGGGTAGGAATGGGGCTCATTTATTGGGAGGATAGGTGAGGCCCACCAACGCAAAACAAGATACTGCCATCCGGTTGGGTTTGAGGCTGTACAAGTATAGGCGTCACCAACATTATCAATGATGCTTCTACCCCCCAAGTAGTCACTTTGTTTTTTCCCAACTAATGTTTTTTCTTGCTCTCGGCAGTTGGATTTGGAGTATAGGTGTACTCTTAATGGAGTTACCTTTGATTTCGCACCATGTCAAATCGCTGGGAGCACGAGTTGCAACAATGCTTGGACACGGACATTGACTTCCCGGTGGCCGAGTTCATCAAGCTGCATAGCGAAGTCCCCCCGCCTACCATCCGTCGGTGACATGCGCAGTTGCGCGCCACGCTGATGAAGCGATTGCAAAAGTGCGCCGCACTTGGGATCCAAGCATCGACGGTGGCAAGTTTGAACACTCCTGAGTCCCAAGCAGCCAAGGGGTCTTGTGGAGGCAAGAGGAACACCGCGGAGTCCCAAGCCATCAAGGGCAAAAAGAACACCGCGGAGTCCCAGGCGGCAAAGGGTTCAGCTGGAGGCAAGAAGAACACCGCAGAGTCGCAAGCGGCCAAGGGGTCTTGTGGAGGCAAGAAGAACACCTCAGAGTCCCAAGCCGACAAGGGCAAGAAAAACACCGCGGAGTCCCAAGCGGCCAAGGGTTCCTTCGGAGGCATAAACAACACGCCAGAATCGCAACGGAATAAGGGCATCGTTGGTGGAAACAGCAATACGCCAGAGAAGCAGCACATCAAGGCATTGGGGCGTCGTCATTGCGGGGTTGTTCGTGCAGTGTCTCGGGAGTTGTTCCGTGTTAATGCATCATCGCCGTCCAACATTTCTTTGAAGTCAGTTCGAGAGTATTGGCTTGATGCTTTGAGCACTTTGTACTCACCACTTTTTGATGCACTTTGCTACCGGTGTCGTCAACTCCTTTGGGGCCCAATAGGTGGGGGACACAAGTTTATGGTTCCACGCAATACTGACGAGATACGTACACAGACTTTCTTTGGCGTGCCATCCACCAATTTGGTTACAAGTGGGATATTTGCATTCCGCAACGAGATGTTCGCCAATTACTTGAAGTACAAAAATGCACCGTTTCCAGTTCCCCCGCGATCTCCTGCACGTAGCACAAGTCACTTTGTGGTGTATGACACTCCTTTTTGGCACTCCACTACACGTATGTATGCTTGCCACGTTTGTAGCAAGTATTCCGCGAAGTATGACCCTATCAACTATGGCTACACTTTGGATGGGGACATCCATTACAATATCCCCTCAAAAATTGCGGACCTCACCGAGTACCAGAAGCGACAAATTGCACTTGGGGCCCTCTACTCAAATACGCTGAAGCACGTGGATCTTCGTCACAAGCAATGGCACCATGCAATTGGTACCGTTGGTGTCGGCCGCAAGCCAAGCCAACACTACAATGCACTTTATGGTTTCATGACAATGAAAGAGGATATTTTGCGCGAACACCAAAAGCCTAAGGACAGCGAGCAAAGCAACCGTCAAATGAACCAAGCGTTGTTGCTGCTCAAAAAAAATCACCCTTTTTATTCTCGATTCTTGGCGCACTACGAGACATTGTACCGATGCTTGGAGAATGCGGCCACCACCATGGGCACATTGACACAGCGTTCGTATGAAGACAAGTACGGGAAACGCTTGGAATACCATTTACAAGATGAGTACGTTGCTTGGGCTGTGGAGTGTGATGCCCGACGGAACATCATTCCGGATTTTGCTCCTCACTCGGACAAAGTGGGCTTCCTCCATCGGACACCCTTCCAGGGAGCGGGTGGGAACGTGACCACGGCCGCTCAATCGTTGGCCAATGACACTTATTTGCATTTTAACCACCCCAAGTTGGAACTGTGTGTATGGCCCGATTTGTATCCTGGCGGCGTTGGTGAATATACCGTAGGTTGCGGCATTGGATGTGCTGCCTACTACCGTAGTCGTTATCTTGCCTTTGATAACTGATGGCGTCGGGACCGGTGGTGGTCTTTTTTCCGAATGAGCAGAGAGATGAAAAACCAATTGAATTGGAATCAACAAAATTTCAAGGCTCAACGTGCGAATCGGGCAGAGGACATTACTGCAGCACATTTGAGAAGTGCAAGGATTTCAGCGGGTCCAAAACCGCACCAAACAAATCTACCTCACAATCACCAGCACCGAAAACATCTACCTCACAATCACCACAGTCGTCCTCGGAGTGTTCGCAAGGAAGTCAATGCACCCAGCCGGGTCAATCTTCACAATCCGCAACCCAAAGCACCCAACACCCTCCATCTAGTTCCCAATATGCAGCAACGTCAACAACACCGCCATCAACTCCGGCTACCAGTCAAGGCGAAAAGCCGCGTGCATGCTACCAAGACGGTGTAAATTCTATGAACCACAATCTCGAACGCGAGGGGACCGATAAAGGTACGGCCGAGCTCAACCCGTATTATCGGTATGGAACTTATGTACCTTCAAAATTGGTTGGAACCCGTTCTTATTGCGCCTCGCGACATTTGGATCTTACAGCCATGAGTCGTGAACTTGGCAAAGCGGACCTTTTCATCACGTTGACCATGAATGACAACTGGGCCGATTTGCAAGCTGCTGTGCAAAGAGGGTGCCGTGCAGGAGCTGTGTGGCCTGGAGAATACCCCAGAAACACAGGGCCAAACAAGCCAATCCAAGATGGTCACGATATGGAGGCTTGTGTGGCGTTTCACAAGCGGGTGGAGATATTCAAGCGAGAGTTCTTGGCTATTGGCAAAAATGGTCCATTTGGAAAGGTGCGGGATTATTGGTTTCGACTTGAATATCAAGAGCGAGGCCGGGTGCATTTGCATGGCGTGGTATGGTGTGAAGCCAACAGTATTCCGGACGATGTGGTTTGCGCAACAATGCTCCGTGAAAGTGACGGCTTTGATCCAAAGTTCACAGCATACCTACGGGATGTGTACAAGGAGTGCAACATGGTGCATCAATGCTACCCCGACAAATGTTTCAATATTGGTCGTGGGCGTGTATGCACCAAGTGCAAGTCAGGTTATCCCTTTAGTGTGCCGCAGGAGAGAGAAGAATTGGATGACAGTGGAGTCGGCTTGCTTTATCGCAGATATGAAGCCGAAGATGCATGTGTTGTTCCACACAATCGCCGTTTGTTGGTTCCACTCCAGTGCCACAATAATGTGCAACGGATAACATCTTTGGGTTGGGAATTATATCTCGCCAAATATCTCACAAAGCCAGCAAAGTCATTGACGGTGCCCATCACCATCTCGCCCCATGCAAGTGATGTGGAGTGTTTGCTCAATTTGCGTTCATTGTGACGCATGGAGAACGGCATGATGCTCTTAGGAATCCATCAATGTCAAGGTAGCCGAGAGGTGGTATGGATTTCTACAGATCCATGGCCTAAACTAGGACGGCTCAAGCGTCGAAAGCATCTCCCAGACGAAGATACGTCCACAGACGTTTGGTATTTGGATCGCTATGACCACTATTTGGAACGCCCCATTGCTGCCATACCCATCAAGTACACCGACTACTATTGCTATTATCGCCGAACACAACGTGAACCCGGAGACTCCACAGCTATAGCAAGCAATCTAGCAGAGGACTTTGCATATGATTCTCCTTCTAGCGATTCCGATGATGCAGTGAGCGGAGATCGTTTTCAAGCCAATGTACGCCCCGATGAGGGCAATAAACCATATTGGTGGCCATCACCACCAGAAAAGTTGGAGAAGACATTCACGGACAAGGTGGAAAAAGGAGTGGATTCTGCGAAGGCGAACTGCGATCCCAAGGTGGAACTTTTACCTCCCGTATGGAGAAGATGCAGAATTGTATTTCTTGCAAAAGATATTATTGTCGCAGCCGTTCACAGAAGCAGACCACGAGCGGAAATTCCTTTCATCCAACAATGTCACTAAAACATACATGGAGGAGTGTATTCATCGAGGATTGTTTCGTGGTTATGAGGAAGAGGCAAGAGAAACTTTAAACAATGCCCAAGCACGTGGCTATTCCGTTGAGCGTTTGCGACTTCTTGCACAAGTTCTTATGGCCGAAGAGATCATTGACTCCACCTTCCTCAATACCTACATGTCCGATTTAGATGAGCTTGAAAAGCACCGGTTTCGAGAAGATGAGCCAGCAATGGCCGAGGAAGCTGAACTGGATCCCCAATTGGCGGAGGAGGTTAGGGCATTCATGGATGCTGACGACACGCGTGCAACAGAGGCACTTGTGAATGCTTTGAACCAAGGGCAACGCCGGGTATTTGACATTTTTATTGCACATTTTCAACGGCAACCTCTTGAGAATGGTCCGGATATTTCCCCGCATTGCCGCACATCAAGTGGAAGTAGTGTTCCGCAATTGTGTGTTGTTCTCACAGGGGTTGCAGGAACCGGCAAGTCTTATGTCGTTCGCTTGCTAATTGCCAAGTTAAGAGCGCTTGGTTTCAGCATCCTAGTTTGTGGTTCTAGTGGGGTAGCCGCCCTAAATGTTGGAGGACGCACAATCCACAGCCTGTTCTCATTATCTTTGGACTTGGAGTGGCAAATAAAGGAAGGCACAACCTTGTGGTGGATGATTCGAACTGCCGATATGATTATTGTCGATGAGTTCTCCCTCTTATCCAACAAGCTCCTTCACACGCTCCATGATGTGCTACACAAGGTACGCCGCGACAAGCGCAATCCTTTTGGTGGCATTACAGTGCTCCTCGTAGGTGATCCATTGCAACTACCCGCTGTTGATTTGGATATCTCTGACAGTGCACTCTTTCGAAACCATTTTCTTCCGTTTCCGCTGACGGACGTAATGCGCCAAGACGATGCACATTTCATTAACTTGCTTAACCGTGTGCGGATTGGAGAGGAGAGTGACGATGACCACTTAATTCTGCAGCAACGCATAGCGCTAAATTCCGATGTGTCACTACAAGACTTCGAGGATGCCCCCATGTTGGTTGGCCGTAGAAATGCTATGAACCGATGGAATGAACATTTCATGGCTCAATTGGGGTCAAGCATTGTTACGTTCGATGTTAGCTACGTTGATATGGGTGGTGCCCCTACCAATCAAGCAATGTGCGACTACATCAATTCTCGCAATTGTCGTGTGCTGCCTCAGCAAGTGTGTGTCGCAGCGGGCATGAGGACACGGCTTATTCGCAATGTGTCCATCGAAAGTCGAATCATTAACTCGACACTTGTTGTGATCAAAAGATGGTCGAGTGATGTCATTGTGGTAAGCCCGGTGGGGCATGCAAGGGAGTACCCCATCTGCCGTTTCCAGCAAATTTTTCCGGTGTACAGCCCGTCCGTGCAAGTCAAAATAATCCAATTCCCTATGCTTCCCGGATACTCAGGTACCGTGCACGGTACGCAGGGCTGCTCTTACGACCGCGTATGGGTGGACATGGCAGCATTCTTTGCCGCAGCACACGCATATGTTGCTTTATCACGCGCTCGTTCACTTCAAGGCCTATTCATCCTCAATTACCGTCATGACGCTTTCCTTGTTGATCCGTATTACGTGCAATTATGGGATTGGTTCGTGGCCACAAACGTGTTGTCTCCCAAACCACCAAGCCAAATCCCTCCTTATCCACGAAGAACATTTACAACATCACTCATAATTGGAAGTATGTGTGTCCATCGTGCTTGGAGTGTCGTAAGTCAACTCCCACAGCGGTTGGATGCTCGGATATTGAAGGTCAACGTGCTCCACATTATCCAATATGTGTCATTTCCATACTGGTCGTATATTGAGAGACAATTGCGTGGAGACAAGCTGTCTTTGGACATTGATGATCTAAACGAGGATGGAACGGAGCAAATCCGCAAACAAGGACGACCGGTTGGTGCTACACGGCAACCGGCACAAGGCTTCAAACTATTGGACGCGTGTAATAACCTACGAGTGTTTGCGGCCCAAGACTTGGCCCAAATGTCGGTTGTGCAATTGCGGACATTGTGTGCTGCACATAAGCTATCAACTTCCGGAACCAAAGCCCAGTTTCCAGAACGCATCGTACAAAAGCAAAACCACATTCAACCTCCATCATCTACACCATCGCCTACACATTCACAAGGACCTGTACGACTGGTGCCGTCATCCATCGATGATTTCCCCCATTTGCAGCCACGACTTAATTACTTTGGAGAGGATTTTTGGCCACAAGAAAGAAGCGATACCACGGAGAACAATGTGCACTTATTGGAGAATGCATGGTTGTCTTGCGCAGTGAAGCCGGTTCGGACCCCCGTGGCCATCTTTGGGTCACTTGGGGTGTGTATCTATGTGCCGGCAAGCCGCCATTGGCTGATATCATACTCTCCCATCCGCCTGATCTAACCCGATGTGATAGTGTGATAAGTTTGGCCATTCCGGCTATGAGCGGCCATATTCAGTACCGAGGCGCCGCCAGCGGAGATTTATATATCGGAATATCAGGAATCAACAGGGTTTTTTTATCATAATGTTTCCGTGATTTTTCAGCCTTCCGTTCTGATGGTCACTGTATCGGCGACTGTCAGTTGGCTCGCGATTTTGCGGTAACCGATTGGTTAACTGTTGAAGCAGGTCACAACCCTACCCTGGCATTTTACCCCTAAGGGAGCATTATTTGGCCCTATATATGGGATATATGTGGGATAGGGTATATCATATTCCATTTCCTTGTTAGGAACATAGGATGTGGGATAGATAAGGCAATCTTGGATGTTTAGTAGTTATTGAATTAGTGGATGATAGGGTGGATTTCTCATATGTGCATATCAGGTATTTCATTGGCTATGTGTACCATATCTGTTTGCAGGATACTATTCAGTCAACACTATCGTTATGTCTTCGGTGCCAAGCAATGTTGCTGCCCATGCCACTGCGACCTCTGCTCCTGACCACCCCGTCTGGTTTCATGGTAGCAGAGGCGCAAATTTTTCGTCTCTGTTGGGCGTTTGGCATCGCGGAAAGCGATCGGTCCAAGACATCGTGGACCAAATTCAAATTAAAATCTCTTCCCCGGGAGGGATAGCTGAGGGTGTCCAGGTCCCCACTCTCAGGACCTCCTCGGCCCTGACCCCATCGACCGGGCAGGGGCCGCAAAAACGGGCCAAGCCCCAAGTGGCTACAAATCCTAAGTTTCCGAAATCCACGAATGTTCCCATCGGGGCCCCCCATCCTCGAAATCCAGCTGGTGTACCTGGGATTGTTTGGGGGGGAAATAGACGGCCACCCTCAGGGAGCGATAAGAGGACCACAATCGCCTATTATGGGCTCGGGAACCGTTACTAGCGCCGAGAATCGGGCAGTAATCGACCAATCTACTGGGCTGATCGAGCGTACGAACGCTGCGCCCTCACGCGCTGCCGACTGGGGTACGATGGCTTCGCCAATGGGGCCTATCGTGGTCGACTCTGGCACTCCTCCGTCGCTAGGGGGGTTGCCAGAGCCTCAGGTCAGAAAAAACCTGTTTGCGGCAGGGCCCATCAGCCCCATTGTTGACCAACTCGACGCTGAAAACCGTCGAGTCCTCGCGCTCACGCCTGATCCCCATGGCCATCTGGGTCCGGCTCGAGAGGCCGTGGCCCTGATCCAGCAAGCCCTGTCGGGGACTAGGCAGAACCCCACTGTGGTGGAATTGTCGCCCACTCCAATGAGTGGATCGCGGCGGTTTCCCTCCCTGGTGGTGGAGTCTCCTGCCTTGGGAGCGTATCCCAATCCCCCGAGCGGATCCAGGCTGAATCCTACGATCATCGAGGTATCCCCCACGCAAATCGAGGAGGATGAGTGTGACCAGTGGTTCCCCCTGGCGGTGGAGCAGTGGAACGACGATGAGGAGGAGGAGATTGGAGTGTTGGAACGTCATGAACTCCATCATTCCCCTATTTCCGTTGCCTCGTCGCCTGCACCTCCTGAACCTATGTCAGGGACCAGGGATCGCCCCATGCTTGTGGAAGAATCCCCGGCCCCCCACTACATCACGGTGGAGGACTCTCCGGCCCCTCAGTTCATTGCTGTGGAAGAGTCCCCGGTGCCTATGAGCGGCGTCAAAAACCGCCCGTGTCTTGTCGTGGAATCTCCGGAGCCTACGGAGGACCGGGCCGGTACTACATCTCCCATGCCTATGAGTGGCACGAAAGATCGTCCATCCCTAGTGGATGATTCTCCGGCAATGCCGACGGTCAACAATCTGTGCTGGGGGGGAGGGAATCAGGTGGAGGGAGGTTCAGCAACCCTCCCAATAAATTTGGTCTCTCCCCCCACAAATACATCTCCTACGGAGGACCCCCAACTGCCCAATTGGGGGGGGGATCCAGAGGTTGCAACGGGATCGGAGCCTGTTTTTGCTTCCCATCCGAGAGCTCGATCACCTATGGTGGTTCATGAGTCACCACAGTATATTGTGGTGGACGATTCCCCACCCCCACCGCCGCGACCGAATACTGTTGGTCATGTTCCCCCTCCGCCGTCACCCCGCCATCGCCAGGTGGCTTACATCGAGCACGTGCAAGGAATCCCGCACCTGGTTCGGCCATCTAGTGGTGGGGGTTCGGGGGGGGGACATCCCTCTAGTGGGGGGGCGCCAGCGCCTGTTGCTGCGCGCCCCACACCCCCGTCTCGCCCTGCGGGGGGGCCCTCTGGTCCCTCCGTGGCAGGGGGGGCTGCTGGGGGGGGCGGTGGTGGGTCATCTCCTCCTCGTGGAGGGGGGGGTCCATCTTTTCGACATTCTGGGGGCCCCACTCCTACACGGGGGGAGGAAGACCTACAGCACACCTGTGGCTGTCCCCGGTGTGTGGTGCACTACGAAACGTGCATCCAATCTCTGATGGCACAGGTGAGGGACCTGCGAAATCAGAATCTGGAGTTGCAGCGATCCCTTCAGGAACTTTCTCAGGCAGTAGCCTCTACCGTGGGCATCAGTCAGTCCTACGGGGACCGGATGACCCAAATCTTGTCTACATTGGCTAAATTTGACGCGGCGGTTCAGGGCTACCGCCGGGATTCTAAGGTGGTGGAGGCTAGCGTGGCAGATCATCTTAAGATGTCCAACGGCAACACGGCTAAGTGCTTTAGCGCAGTGGAGTCGCTCGCTACACGTTACGCCGCCGTTGCATCTAGGATGGATGTGTGGGACCACTGGTACTCCACGCCTGCGGAACCCGTTACGGTGGTCCTACCCCCGCCATCGGCGCCTCCGCCCGTTCCTGATCCTACACCGGCGGCGCCTACGGCGCCCATGGGCGCGCCATCCGGTTCATCCGGTGGTGGGTGTGTCCTCCCTTTCTCCGTCCACCCATCCCACGATTGCATCTACCATCCGAACGCTTGGCCGGATTCGGGGTGGCCGAGGGGGGGGGAAGAACACCACAAACACCGCCACCCCCAAGAACCTACATCGTGGAGGGGAATCGCCGAAAAGCAGAAGGAACGTGCGGTTCCCGAGTGGAGGGCGACGCCTAAGGGCGAAGAACACCCCACGGAGCCTACGGCCCCGTGGGCCAATGAAGAGGAGAACACCTCTTCGTTGGGGAACATTAATCCCCTCACGAAAACTGTTTTCACTTCCCCTGGGAAACCTTCGTACACGCCCTCTCATCCTACGGATACGTGTACAGTCTCTCCAGTGAAGGTTGCACGAAGTGCAAGTGGAGGTGCACCCCCAACCATGGCTCCCCCTGCTTACCACCCGTACCAAATGCCTATGGTGCAAAATAGTTACACCAAAGCGGTGGAGGATAGTGATATGCCTAAACCGCAATTTAATGGGCAGCTAGAGTGCTACGACGAGTGGGTGGAGAAGCTTCAACAATGGTTGGGGGGGTGTGATCCCATGTACCGAAAGGCCAACGAGGCAAAAATGATTTTGAGTACCTTGCCCCCATGGCTAAAGGCGATCATCAACGCCCGGGTTGCCGAGGCCACCCACCACACACGCACGGCCCCCACCCTCAAAGAGTTGTGGGACTTTTTGGAACAACGTTTCCACGAGTATGACCCCTCAAGGGCTGATGAAAGGTGGCGAGCCCTCACCCCCAGGGTGGTTAAAGGGCAAGTGACCCTCATCGACCTTGAAGATTTCTATGCTCGTTGGCAACGTTTGTTGCCTCTGAGCAATGAGACTCGTCCCCACGTGATCCGGGAGCAGCTCCTAAGCAAGCTCCCGTGGATCAAGGAGAAGGTCGTCAAGCAAGAGGCTAAGAATAGCCCAGACAGCTATGTGGTGGATTTTAGTGGCCTTGACCCTTCGCCGGGTCGCGCCCCGTTCGAAAAAGAACTCAGGAAATATAGCGCTCAACCTTGCACTACGGTTCCTGAGATTGTTTCCTATTCGGGGCCGGGGGTGATAGTTGACTGCAAAGACCCGGCTCTCCAGGAGTGGATCTTGAAACTCAACAACACACCTCACACACGCGGCTACACTATGAAAGTGGAGCAACGTAGGCCTCGTTTGAAGCCTGCGGAAATCTACGCCCTTGCCCATAAAAGCGTATCGGAGAGGGAAGCTCTCGAACGCCTCAATAAAGGAGACAAGACGACGGTGACGTACACTCATCGCCCTTCTCACAATAAAACCGCGGTGAATGCGGTTAATGCGGAGGCCACAGCGGACCCTGACACCTCCGAACCCGCTGACACCTCCGTCAACGCCGTGGGTCACTCTGAACCTCCGGCGAAGAAACCCGTCGACCCCGGGGCTAAACCGCCACCTACCTTTTGGGTTCCGTGTTCCAAACATTGGAAAACATGTAAACAAACGGAGATGGACATGTCTTGGATTGATTGGGGTGCCACCAATACCACCCTTTGGACGTGTAAGCCTAATTCTCCGTGCAATGACACTCATTGGAACATTGCGGGTAAGTCTAAAGGTGGTAAGCCTAAGGGTGGCGATAAGGGTGGCGGTGGTGATAAGGGTGGTGGTGGTTATAAGGGTGGCGGCGGCAAGGGCGATAAAGGAGGCAAGGGAGCGCCGAACGGGCGCGGACGTTGGTAGGAGTGCCCAGAGGCGCCCCCTTCGAAAGAAGAAAACCTCGGGCACCCCTGTGACACTACCGTGGCTCTCGTTCCATCGAGAGTCATGAAGGGGCATATAGTGACTAGTGAGATTCAAACCGAACTTTCCGTTCAGGTTGTTTTGCCCAATGGAGAACGCAAGGCCCTCCGTGTTTTGGTGGATTTTGGGTGCCAAGCGGTCGCTTTGGCCAACCCCAATGTTTTTGGAGACCAACTCTCCGAAAAATATGAATCCCCCCAACAGAGGCGCCTACTCCAAGCCGATAATGAGACGCCTTTGCCGGGGGGGGACGAGCAAATGGACGTCAAAATTCAATTTACGGGGGTTGTGGATGGTAGTGTTTCACTTCCTCGTGTTGCCCAGTATGGCGTGTCCCCGTACATTGTCCCGAATTTACCTTGGGATATGGTTTTGGGGCACCCATGGGGTTACGAACATTGTGTGAGCCATTTTGCCCGTTTCAATTGTTTGTACTCTCACCATCCAGTGCACCCCCGTTTTTGGATTGAGGACTTCCGTGAGGCTCCACGAACCAGCAAACCATTTTTGGTGAAACCCATTCATGGTAAGGTGTCACGTCAGTCCGTGTGGGGCCTAACCGTTCCAGTCATTGGGGCGGTCACTCCTACGCACCCTGCCCCGGCCATTGTGGTTACGCCCCCTGGTGGCGAACCGCCTAACCGTGTTGAGGCCGAGAAACACATATCCTATGCCTTGACCGCTTCCTCCGTGGCCCCCGTACAGGACCGGGCTTGTGCTTTGGAGCTCGTTGAATTTGCTCCCGAAGCCCTTGCCCGTGATGTTCTACCTACGCGGCGTGATGGGTCCATGTGGACCCAGTCTGACTATGGCCTCACGCCATATTGGGCCGCACGTGTCAAAAAACAATTTGGCAAAAGCCCCGACGTGGACGCCTTCAATAGGGTCCCGGGTATGGCCCAGGCTACCCGTTGGGTTTCGCCGCTTGAAGATTTTTTTTCCACTCCCGCGGACCCCTCCAAATTGTATTGGATGTGCCCTCCCTATCATCGGTTTTCCGATTGTGTTCAGAAAATTCGGCAAGAAAAACTACGAGCCATCGTCGTAGGGCCGAAGTGGACACATAGGGAGTGGTGGAAACCCCTTATGGAAATTACTTTGCAAGGGTACCACCTTCCTGGGCCAGAGACTAAAGCCTGTCTCTATCAGAATGACCACCTCACGACCCTTCCTCAACGGGGTTGGTCCACGGTGGCGCTATACGTGGACGATGGTATTGCGGAGGAAAATTTGGCGGCCACTAAATGTCATGTGGCCTCCGTTTTGGCACCGCCCGTCTCTAACCCCAACACGGATGGCGAGCCGGGGATGACCTCGGAGGAAGAGTCGGAGGATGAAAGGGTGCCTAACCATTTGGCTTCGGTGCGCACCCTCAACCATCAGGCGACCCATAAAAAACTCCTCGCACCCGTTACTCTTGATCCTACCCCCGAAGATTTGGAGGCACAAGAATGCGTGCGTTCACGCATTTCGAAAATTGAACGAGAGTTATTGGGTGGGAGGGCCACTACCGTTGAGCGTTACCGAAAACGTAAAGGCGCCACACGATTGTTGGCGGCTTCTCGTGTGGGTGGCGTTGTCACCACCCAAGAGCCTATTGTGTCTCCGGAGGTGGAGCTCATGAGGAAACGCATCCTCGCGGACTATGAGCGGGATGTTTTTAGTGGGGAGGTTCGTCTCCGTCCGGGCCAGGGACACCCTAAGGTCCGTGGTACGGAGCGGTTGGGGTTTGCTAAACTTGACCTATACCCGAACGCCAAACCCAAGTCCGTAAAACCTATACGGTTGGTGGGGGAGCGTGCCGCGGCGGAGCAAGAAATAGTGGAGGACTTTTTGGCTCGTGGCTGGATTGAGCCGTGCCCTGCCTCCGAATGGGCGTCCAACGGTTTCGTTGTGGTCAAGAAAGAGAAGGGAAAATGGCGTCTCGTGGTGGACTACCGCCAACTTAATGAGGCTACCTTGCCCGACGCACAGCCCCTCCCCCTCATAGAAAACATGTTGGAAAATCAATCCAAACACAAGATTTTCACTATTGTGGACTTGAGTAAAGGGTTTCATCAAATTCTGCTTCACCCTGAATCCCGGGCTAAGACCGCCATGAATTTGGCGGGTAAGCGATACCAATGGCGTGTTATGCCTATGGGTATCGAGAATGGGCCCGCTTTTTTTCAACGGGTCATGGACCATGTTTTGCAGGGTTTGGATTGTGCGGACGTATATATTGATGATATTATTATTGGTTCCTCCGGTGCGACGGAGGAGGAGCTATTGGCTAACCACGACCGCGACGTGCGTGCCGAGTTGGATAGGCTACGAAAAGAGGAGTTGGTTGCTTCGGTTAGCAAAACCGATTTCTTTGTTCGTTCGGTTGAGTTTTGTGGCCATGTGTTGGAAAATGGCACACGTCGGCCGGCGCCAGGGAAAATGTTGGCGCTTGAGCGTTGGGACAAACCAGATAATGTTCGGGAGCTCCGGGGGTTCTTGGGGCTCGCCAACTATTATTCGGGCTATGTCCAAAACTACGCCTCCATAGCTACCCCTTTGATTAATATGTTGAAGGATTTGCCTAAGCATAAGAATGGCAAAAAGATAGGCCTAACATGGAATGCTTCGGCTAACGAGGCCTCTTTGAAGCTCAAGCGTGCTATTACGGATATTGTTCCCTTCCAACTAGCCGATTGGGATAAGGACTTTGTCCTCACCCCGGACGCTAGTAATTGGGCGGTGGGGGCGGCCCTACAGCAGGAAGGTCCCGATGGTGCCCTACGCCCCCTTGCCTTTTTCTCCCGCAAATTGTCAGGCAGCCAATTGAATTGGAGCCCTCGGGAGAAAGAATGCTACGCCATAGTGGCGGCGCTTTTAAAATGGCATGGTTGGGTGGGGAACAAGCGCGTGGAGGTCCGTACGGACCACCGTAGCCTTGAAAATTTGGCTACGGAGGACCTCAAAACCGTGGGGGGTCCCTCTCCACGCCAAGCACGTTGGCATGAATTGTTCTCTAAATTCGACCTCCATGTGGTTTACACTCCGGGGCCAGTGAAACCCGTGGGTGATTTCTTGTCCCGTTGGGGTTACCCTGCTAACCCGGCGTTGGGTGATGTGTCCATACATGGGACGGCCCAAGCGGCCGGGGATGTGCGGGACATGATGGCGGCCGAGAAGGAAGAACTTCTCGCCCGCCCCCTTGTATTTAGGGCGGTTGTGGCGCCCGTTGTTACTAGGTCTAAAGCGGCGCCTCGGGCTCAAGGGGCACCCGCGTGTGATCCACCCCCTCTGGCTTCGCCTCCAGTGGGGGGGGGGACGAAGCAAAAGAGAAAGCTTCGGAGACTGGAGCGAATTGTCAAGATAAAAAAAACTTGGAAGTCCCACAAGAAAGCAACTCCTATACATGGGGAGGATGCTCCCAATGCTTTTGAGATAAATTGGGCTAAACACTACCCTAATTGTCAACGCTACAAACAAATGTGGCAAGATGCCTTGAATGGGAGCTTCCAGGATGGAGTGAGGTTGGTGGATAACAAGCTCGTCCGTAATGGACGGTGGTGTGTTCCTACGCCGCTAGTGCATCGTTTGGTAGCCGAATACCATGATGCATTTCACTTAACTACCTCCAGTGTGGAAAAACACTGGAAGGAAATTAACCATGGCGTGGAAGGTGAGGGGTTGTACAAAGCAGTGGAACTGCAATGTCAAACGTGTCCCTCATGTGCCATTCACACGCATGACACCAAGCGCAAGCAAGGGTACATGACCCCTATGCCTATACCTATGGAGCCCATGGACTCCATAGCGCTTGATGTGTTTCACTACCCTTCTACCTCCCACGATGGAGAGGTGTATGACCGAATGCTCCTATGTGTATGCCGGCTTTCCGGCTACCTCATCGCGATCCCTATTCCTAAACCCCGTCATGGAGACAAGGATGAAGGGCTAACGGGGAGAAGAGCGGCCCATGTGGTAATGGAGCGCTGGGTGGATAGGTTCGGAGCCCCTCGTGAAATATGCTCCGACCGTGGGCCACAATTTGTGAGCCAATATTTCCAAACCCTTTGTTCTAAGATTGGTGCTCGCTCGACTATGTGTCTCGCGGGTAGGCACCAAGGTAATGGCAAGGCCGAAAATACTGGCAAGCAGCTAAGGCGTGCCGTTGCTAAAGCCATTACCTTGAAGAAGAAGAAAACTAATTGGGTAGAGGTTTTGCCCGCCGTTGTACGAGCGTGGCATGAGACTACAGGTCCTTCAGGGTATACACCTAACGAGATTGTGTTTGGTAAACACAACCGTACTAAGGGGCCTCCTCTTGCTGAGCCTAAGGGGGTGGCCCAAGACGCCGCTCACTACTTCCAACGGCGTGAGGAGCTTATTGCTCTTGCACGGAGGGCTATGATTCAAGTGCAAGAGACAATGGCTCGTAAGTATAATAAGAGTAGGAGGATGTCCCCCAATTTCTCAAAAGGGGACCGCGTATGGGTCCGTCGCCAACGCAAAAATCTTGGCGATAAGACTTGTCCCTATTGGGATGGGCCCTATGAGGTTGTGGCCAAGAAGGCGCACGACCTCTATGTTATTCAAGTGGACCAACGGAGGTTAGTTGACGTCCACGTTGATTGTTTAATGAAAACGGTCAACTCCCCTCGCTCCCCCGTGCCTCTAAATTACACGGAGGAGGTTGCTAGAGTGCCCTCCCAGTTTGAGGAGGACACCTATAATGTCAAGAAAATATTAAGTCACCGTACTTACCGCAAGAGACTTCTCTTCAAGGTGCGGTGGGAGGGTTATACCAAAGATTGGGTTACCGAGGAACCCGTTGAAACCTTCTTACCGTCCTACAACAAAGTTTGGAGAGATTACTTGCAGAAACAGAATCTCACCCAAACCGTTGACATCCTTGCCCACCTTGGTGGACCGCTCTCATGAGCGTGCCACGAAAAGAAAACCCTAACCAATATGGATATATTATTGTTTGGGGAAGGGAGGAGAGAGCGAGAAGCTGTGGGAGACAGGAAAGAAGATGTGCATGCACGGCGCGCTCCTCGGTTACAAAAATCCCCACCGGAGCAGGGCGGTGGGTACCGCAGGTTTACCCCACCGTCTACCTCTCTCACCGCTAAAGGCTTGAGAGTCCTTGGGGTGGGGTGGCGTGGCATATAGCCTGGGGCGGAAGTGGGACGTGTTCTTTCGGGGGTCTTAATGCCATTCAAACCCCTATCCTTGGGTCTTACTGGAGCACTCCTACCACCACCAGGACTACTGCCGTCAGTCCTGCCCACGATGACGCCCCCTGTCAAGGGTGCTAACAACGTGGCAAGCACTTCCCGAAGACTCTACCGGGTTGTGCGCATGGTGGTGTTTGCAAGGTTTCGGAGTGCCGCCCCGTACCGAAACCACGACCCCACGACCGTCCCTGACCCGTGACCCAAGCCAACGAGCTAAATCATTTGCTCAAAATGGCGAAGGCTTGACAACTTCGTTGGGTTGGCGGGTACAGCCCATTTTCCCTTTTTGTTTTGGGCGTGATGGTTTACCACCGATTTGCCCTTGTCCACACGAGGGTAGGTATACAAGGTACGAAGTACTCGTGTGGCTCACATTACGTGGAAAAAATTTCGTGGCGTGCAAAATTGCCACTACATACGGCGAGGACTTAAGCCTAGAGGGAGGGGTCGTCCTCTACAATACAAGTATTCTAATATGAATTGCAATGGGTGCCTTTGCCCCGTCACTCTACGAGTGGGTGGGGTCTTCAAAGACAAAGAGTGGCGTTGCGGATTTGGGCCGTCTCCGCCGCCTGGGTATTTGTCCTAGGTCGCTATGCGTGCCCGGGTTGGGAGTGGGTACCCTCCATTGCCATTGCATGGGGCCGCATGCTGGCTGGGTGTGCTCTTCATGTCCTTGATCAATTTCGCGGGGGAATTCCTGCCTGCAACGAGAGGGAACAAACAATATGATGAAAAGGGCGAGTGTGCACATGCATATGTTTATGAGAGAATATGTATATTAATGTTTTCTCTAGAGTTCCCCACGAGTGGACTTGGATTTCCACAACACCCGAGGGGTCCTCTATCCCAACACCCAACCAAACGGGTTGGGATATGGGCGTGGCATTTTTCTTTATAGAGACCCGTGCGTGGACTTGGATTTCCACAACACACAGGAGTCTCTCTGTCCGAGACACACCAAAACCGGGTGTGCCCGTGGCCAATGGTAGCGTGTGTGTGCGCATGCCATTAATTTAGTTACGGCATTATATGGTTGCCTATTACGTTGGTTATCACCCGCCCCCCGAACAAGCAAGACCTAGGTTGACACCTACCTTTGGGGTTTTGTAGCCGTGTACACCGGCCCAAGTTTACACACGGAGGTGTAAACATGAACCGTCATACACGGTGTAGAGGGGTTGGGGGAGTAAAACTGCTTCGGGGCGTGTCATCGTGCCCCCGGGGAGCAGGGTGGGCTGATACACCAGCGGGACCGTACGGGCGACCTCCCCAATTTGCAACCTGGAGGTGACCCCCTGCGCTACGGCCCGCCGGTGGCACACCCACCGACAAAGGTAACACGCAAGGTAACCTAAGTGTTTATACGCACGCCCCCAAGACAGACACGAACCCCAAGCAACAAGGTGGCGTATCTATACACGTGTTCTATTGTGGATATGCTTACTGTTTCTTGTGTGTACGTGAGTAGTTTGTGGAAGCTCTTGCACGTGCCGTATGTGTGGAGTGCCCCCATCACGTGCCCCAAGGCCGCCACCGCGAGACCCACACTCTGTGATGCCCTCCGGGCGAGTGTGTGCCTCCGGGCCCTGCCAATGGGTGTGCGCGCACAAGTGTGTCTTGTGTTTGTCGGTGTGCATCGCTCTATTATGTGTATATATGATATATATACGTAGTATGGCTCCTAGGTGAGGGGTTAGCAGTGAGGTCAGGTTATTATTACATGGTTATGAGGTTTGTCTCTTTAGGTGTGTCTACTCACACCCTCATCCCATCTCCGTACCTCCTCCTTTACCCTCTATGTGGTGCATCACGTGTGACACACATGCTAAGTTAGACATCCACACGGACACGACCCTTGGCTGAGCCGTGCCCGTATCGTACAGTCACAACCGTGACTGGTTCATTCCACACGATCATCTTTCTTTGGTGTCTGGTCTGTTTGACAAGTGGGCCTTTGGCTAGGCCTTGTCTCGGTCTTTTGCAAGCAAGTAATCAAGCAAGTTTACATCTTACAAGCAAGAGCTCACTCGTTACTACAAGCGTTACGGGCAAGCACATCAAGAACATCAAGCACATCAAGCCCTCATAAACGATTTGAAGCACGTGGGTGCAAGGTGTGGGCATCGTACCCGTGTTTATCTTTGTGCCTAGTGTTTTAAGCGGTTCTTTTACCCTGAGGCCATCGTGACCTCTTTCCTCTGCTTAGTGAGCTACCGCGCGCACTGTGGGGCCATCGTGGCCGTGTTTATTAGTGGCCCTAGGCATGCACAAGACAGAGGCGGGCGCAAGACAGTAATGCATCGCAAGGCAACAATAAGACACAATCACAGTGTTCACTGTTCCAGGTTGTGAAAAAAGGGCTGTGGTGGCTGTAAGGACTGTTACCACGGTTGCCCCGCGTTGCACTACAGGACAGGACCGTTAGCCCCCCGTGGTAACAGTCCCCTGGCCGAGGGCCATCAGATGTTGTTGTGTACGTTGTGATCCTTTCCCTGGCCTCTATCTCTACTATCACTCGTGCTCCCTTGTGCAGGCACAGTCCTACGTTGCTGTTTGACTCTCGCGTCAATTCTCCTGGCAGTTTTTTCAAAAAGTGAATTTTTTGCACTTTCGCGTCGCACCGCTTCGCATGTACCATTACCTTCAGTTTTGTTTGAAAGTGTGATTTCACTTTGCCTTTAGTTTTAATTCGTTGAAAAACTACCTGCCCTTACCTGCTGGACCCCACATGCCTCATGCGAAACGCAGGTACCAGACTCTACGCGCAACAGCTCGCGATTTCGCCTACTACTTATTGCGGGACCTGCGGGATCCCGTTTGTCAATTTCTGTATTTCGGCTGTGGTACGATTCCCACTGATCGGAGCTACTTCAGCGGTCGTGCGGCCGGCTCCGAGATTGCCTGCGTAGGTTCGATTCCCTATGGGAGGGAATCTGCTGACCTGTGATTTGCTGCTGTTTGTGACTGCTACGTTCCTCTTGGGCATGTACTTCCTGCCCGTGGCAGTCGTTTTAAGTGGGGGGGTGAAGCAGGTCACAACCCTACCCTGGCATTTTACCCCTAAGGGAGCATTATTTGGCCCTATATATGGGATATATGTGGGATAGGGTATATCATATTCCATTTCCTTGTTAGGAACATAGGATGTGGGATAGATAAGGCAATCTTGGATGTTTAGTAGTTATTGAATTAGTGGATGATAGGGTGGATTTCTCATATGTGCATATCAGGTATTTCATTGGCTATGTGTACCATATCTGTTTGCAGGATACTATTCAGTCAACACTATCGTTATGTCTTCGGTGCCAAGCAATGTTGCTGCCCATGCCACTGCGACCTCTGCTCCTGACCACCCGGTCTGGTTTCACTGTTATTTCCAGATATTTTGGCGGAAACTCCGATGAAGGGTCAGATTTCATCAGTAAAGGGTTCGTTGCTTCCGCAATTTTCTAAACAAGCACTCGAAATTTTAATCTGAATTTTTCGCGATGTCGAAATCGGATTTTCGACTTCGACGTCGCCGCACTTGATTTGGTCTTCTTCGAGTGGTCATACTCCTTTCCCTATGCCTAAATCAGGTTTCCCTTATACTTGCCACCCATTTGACTTGGAGATATAAGGGAAATAAAAGTGAATCGTGGGACCACTTTGAAGGGCCATATCTACGCGCGAGTGTGAGGAAAGAGAATAAGAAAGGTTGCGTTGCAAGCGCCTCAGTCTCAACTTTTTTTTAGTAGGGTCCAACACCTAAGTCGTCACACACACTCGTTGTATCATAGGATCATGGGCAACATGGTAGAAACTTGTTTATAACTTGTTGACCATGTGTCCGGACTTGATATTATGACTTTCGAGTGTAGCGCATGAGTATTGCGGTTGCATAGCATCTTTCTTTAGGTTCCCACGTCCATTTAACCCAAAGTTATGACCATGGAGGGGCATGGCATACCATGGTGGGAGCCAATTTTAAGGGCTATGTGTGATATTGGTAGTATATGTCTTGATATGCTCACGCCCATGTTATATATCTTCCTGTGGCCGAAGAGATGGAGAGCCACACGTGACAAGGGCTTTGCCCATGTCCCAATTGTGGAATTCAAAGCGCTAGACTAAGTGTACCGCGTATGTATTGCTCATGGTATGTTGGGCAAAGAGATCCATGAGTGCACTCCCATTTTCACCGGGCATGTAGATATGAGTGGCGAAAGTATCTCCATGCGCCCGATTGGGGATCCAAGTGGGTGAATTGTTTGCAAATGGTTTCAATCATTTGTGTATTGAACCATGAGCGGATATCATGGGTGAGCATAGAGATATACTATCTTGACAACTTTGTATTTGGACATATTTTCATGTTATTGACCTCAATTTTTGCTCATTTTTGCGTTTTGTGTACTTACCTGGTCGGCAAACAGCAAGAAGCCTATGGAGAGTCGAACCATGGTATGTTGTTCATATGTTGGCATATGCTTTGGAGTTGAACACCACCATATGCCGGATCGCGTACTCCATTTGGCTTGGCGCACGAGAGATTACAAGAATTGCTCTCAAGATCATGGGCTGACTTGGGCAGTGCGTGGCGCCCACTTCCGAAGGGGTTTCCAGGGTAAAGTGGGGATGTACATGGGCATTGGCCTTTGGTCTCTATCCTCCATGAATACTACACTTCGAATCCAGGCCTGCTTGGAGCCTTCGGATAAGTGGTAACTTCAATTTTGAGCATATATTTGATATATGGCCAATATGGTGTGAATTGGCAGTTTTTTGGCATGTTATGAGTTCAAACTCATGGAGCATATATCTAAGCCCATTCGACTCCAAGTCCAACCAAAGTTATGTCAGGGTAGGGCATGGTCCTGAGTGCTACTCTAGGCCATGACACGCCACCTCCCCTATTGGGCTAGCATTCAGAGGCTTGGGAGTGAACACATTTTTGGGGTTTAGGTAGTGACTTGTGATACATGGCATTTAGCCATCTTATTTGACTGGGTTCAGGGCATCATGTTGGTGAGTCAGGACAAGGTCTTGAGTTCAGGGAATGAAGGGTCTATGGCTGAGTCTGTGTATGTTTACCTCTATCCCCAACTTTGCTTCATTTGTGTTCATATGCCAATTTCAGGGCTTTCCTCTTTGGTGCAATTCTTGTACATGCCCGCCACCGTGGGACGACCGGTGTGCTGAACGGAAGCCCGCAGCGTGTATTGCATTGTGGATTGGGTTATTGCTATACTTGTGGGATCTGGTTGCTGTTCAGGGTTGAAGGAGGATTGTATTTTCTATATTTTTGGATTTTGGACCCTGGATTTTGAGAAATGCAAGCGCTGATCCGGAGCAAGTCAGCAGGGATTACAGGCGGAAGGGGCACAGCAGGGGCCGGTCCTGGTAGGGACCTTCTTCATGGTAGCAGAGGCGTACCTGCTGCCCCTACCTACCGCCGACCCGGGGACTTGGGCCCCTATGAGCCCTGCCAAAGTACGCCCCGGGTGCGTATTGTGGACTCGGTGGAGACCACGCCGGAGATTGGAGCCAGAGAAGAGTCGAGAAGCTCAAGAGCATGGCGAACTCCGGAAGTGGAAGCCCGAAGAGAAGTACGACATTCGGGAAGAGGAGGACTTGACATGGAGGACCTGGTCTCCATGTGCGAGCGTCGCTGCCGCAAGGCATGCAACCTCCGCTCTGCCGCGGAGGACTCTGAGGAGGCCTGCCATTCAGGCAGCAGTGGAGGACGGGCCCGGCGCTACCGGAAGCGCGGGTCACCCAAGTCCGCGGCAAGGGACGCCGGGGCTATGGATACGGACCCCAGCCCGGTCAGGCCGTTGGAATCCGAGGGGCACCCCGATGGGTATCGGACCTGCTTCCCCTCGGAGTCGGATGAGATGTCCGCGCCGACCGCCAGGGCGCTTACGGCCCCTGGGACCGCCCTGAAGCACGACGCCGAGGGCTTGGAGAGGCCAGCCAGGGCCAGGACGGCACCTGTGCCCCGGCACACGGGACCAGAGATGGACGCCGTGGGCGATACGCACATGGGCGATGAGTCCGAGGCGCCGGGAACCGCGGGATGCGCCGGATCAGGTGGAAAGCAAGCTGAGTGCCACTGCAAGCACGTGTCCTTCCTCATGGGTAAGTACCCAAAGATGGGGATGGACGCCATCGTGCACCGACTCGACAGCCTGGACAACGCGAAGGACGGCCTAGAGGAGGACGTCGCCGGGATCCTGGATGACCAGTCGGCCGCGGAGAAAAACATGGAGGAGCTGCGAGCGGAACGGGACCGGTACCGGAGGAATCTGGAGCTGGCCCTGGTGAAGCAGCAGCGAGTGGTGGACAGCCTCCTCCACCTGGTGGAGGACATGTCGGGACGCCTGAAAAGGCTAGAGGAGCTACAGCCCCTCGCCTCGGGTCCGGAGCTCCCGGCAAAGCCGGCAGCGGCAGAGCTGGTGGAGCGGGTTAAGACCCTCCGGAGCGCCATGGATAAACCCATGGGCGGCCCGGCAGAGGCACCCTACGCGCCTCAGCGTGTTGACCCGGGTGCGCTGCCGTTTGTTCCCATGTTCAGCGAATCCACAATGCTCGGGGAACACACGGCACCGGCTGGGTCCATGCGGGAAGGGCACGTAACCACGGACCCGAGGAGCCTGACGGTACAGATGTCCCATGCCGCCCAGGATCTACCGATCACTACGACTGCCCATGCAGTTTATGCGGAAGAGGAGATCCAGAGCCAGACCATGCAGGGGCGAACCATGGGAAGCGCCGACGGACATGGTCGAGGTCACCCAGGCGGAAACCTGTGGGCGAAGGACCCCAATACGGGGATATGGACGGCCGATGGAGCAAGTCCTTCCCGCATTCCAAACCCCATGGGTTCAGGCCCAACTGGACCGCACTCCATGGAGGAGAGGGATGTACGGGGAGTGTACTCCCATCCCCCGGCCACAGGTGGTATCCGTCTCGGTGGAGTGGTGGCTGGCGACGTCGGAGACGCCATGGGGATTGACGACCTCAGGGGAATCAAAATCCCCTACTATGATGGCAACCCCTCCAACCTGGACGACTTCATCCTGGATTGGGAGGACTTCGCCGAGGAGGTCGTCGGCGAGATGCGGGGAGCGCCGCGGGACAAGTGGGTATGTCGGACATTCCCACAGCGGCTGGCGCAGGACCTGAAGGAGGAGCTGCAGGATCAGATCCGGGAAGGATTGATCTGTACGGAGCAGGCCCGCCTCCAGTGGTCCGAGGATGAGGAGCGGGTGGACGCTCCGAACCAGAAGCTGGAGGACATGTGGTCCATCCCGCTGCCGCTGGACCGCGGTGAGTTGCGGGTCCGGGAGTGGAACCGGTACCTGCGAAAGTACCGAAGATGCCTCAAGCTGGTGCAGGACTGGAATGAGGCCAGCGAGATCCGCCACCTGCTGAAGGACGTCCTCCCCAACAACTGGAAGAGGAGAGTGGAGGACGAGGAGAAGAAGGGAGCCAAGAAGCGGGTGGCGGTGAGGATCATAGCGGCGGAGGATACCCATGCGGGTATCATGGAGTTCTTCAGGAGTTACTTGGGCGAGCCCAACCGGATGTTGGGACTGAAGAACGCCGTGTACGTGGAGGTATTTGGAGACTCAATGGGGCAAAGGTTGCTGCGCCTCAACAACGTGGAGTGGAGGCGCGGGGAGCCGCTGAGGATGCAGGTCATCTTCGCCCGCATGAGCCTGGACGAGATCGTGAAGTACATCACGGTGGAGTTGAAGCTCAATGCGAAGAACGAGGCCCACGTGCAGGATCGACATGGTCATGGACAACGAGGCCACCGGGAAGACCGCCATCATCGGGAGATCCAGGAGGACACGGCCAACTCCGCGGAGGATGGTAGTGGAAGTGGCCAAGACCACGGGTCCCCGGAGGATCACGAGGAGGCCCATTTCTTCGCGTTTGTGGCACACAACGTGAGGGACCATGGGCATGATCGGTCCAGATGGAGCCGGGTGGGACCCAAGAAGGCCAAAGAGCCAAGGAGGATCGGGAACCCACCGCTCTCGTTCCGGGAGTACAGGTCTCAGCACGACGGGTGCTGGGTCTGTTATGGCAAGGGAAACCTCCATGCACACGACCATCGTCAGTGTAAGGTGTATGAGGCGGACAAGAAGGCCTACTTCGCCGCTCACCCCGAGAAGAAGCCCAAGGAGCAGCGGATTTCCGATTGGAAGGCGAAGGGCGGAGACGGGGGAAAAGGCCAAGGCAAAGGCCAAGGAAAAGGCGGAGGAAGAGGCTATCGTGGTGGACCTGGCCAAGACCGACGAGTGAGGTCGATCGAGGAAGTTGCTGAGGACATGTGGAGGACGTTGGAGGAACTCAAAGCCCAGCAACGTGGTGGATAAAGTCCTGGGAATCGCAGCCGGAAGGGGCTGCGGGAAGTCAAGTCTAGAGGAGCCCCCACGGGAGTGGGACCTGGGAGGTCTCTCCTCCGAAAATCAACGGAATCCCTGAGGAATCAGAGGCACATCGGGTGCCGAAGAAGGCTCCGGAAGAGCCAAAACCACTGAGTTTCGCCACTCCCAACCCCTGGAGCGCCCTGCCAAGGGAAGTACATGTGGGTACGGGACATGGCGAGAAGGAAGGAGCGACCACGGAGAGCCCCGTGGACGGGCAGGACCAACCCAAGATCTACACCATCCGTGACCATACCCTTGAAGTCCTGATGCACCCAAACGTGCTAGAGTTGCATGCCGTGAGAGTCGTCCATACACCTCATGGTGACGAGCGGCAGTTGCACTTGAAAGTGCGAGTACGGTGCCGACGAGAGGAGAAGGTGGTGGATGTGTTGGTGGACACGGGTGCCCAGGTGAGCCTGGTCCGGAGAGGGTTGTTCAAGGAGGAACTTCTGCAGCGCAGACGGAGACCGGTCCGCCTGAAGGTCGCCAACGGAGAGATCATGGGTGGGGGCACCCATGAGGCCACTATCAGTATGGAATTCTGGGAACATGAGCGCTTAAACCGCCCTGATCTGGCGAAGAGAAGCACTCTATCCGGGAACTTCTATGTGGCCGACATTACAGATCGGGATATGATCATGGGGTATGACTTCATGGTGGCAAACGCCATTGGAGCCCTTTTCCATCGTGCAACGCTGGTCCGGGAGGATGATGAATGCCTCACATGGCTGTCCACGGACTATGCATGCGGATCATCCCAATGGAATGCTGAGGAAGAGGACCGGATCGTCCGAGCGGTGCAAGCTGTGGGGGCAACGTCCAGAGGAGACCGCGGAGTTCAGCTCACGGAATATGGAATGGCGCCACAGGTGTACGACAGGATGATCCAGACGCTGGGAGCCGAAGCGCCCAAGACGGACGTCTTCGCTTCCCGGGATGCCCCACTTCTGCGGAAGTGTAGGAGGCATTGGCATCGAGGAGACTCAGCCTGGCATAGGCATTGGGGTTTGAAGGAGTGGGGGCCCATGTATTGGCATGGCTCCTTGGACAATACCAGACGTACGGTGGAGAAGATCATCGCGGATAGGGCGAAGGGGATCCTGGTCATAACCGGCATAGGATCCACCCCTTGTCCGCTGGAGGGTCTCAAGTCGACACTGGACTCCATCACCCTGAACGAGATGTCATTCGGGCCAGAGGAGGAGTTGTTCATCGACGCCAAGGGTGAATCAATGCCCTCCCCGGGTCAAGCGTGGGGTACCAAGGCTGTCCTGGTGAATGGGGCGCAAGCCCAGCCCACGGGTGATGAAGCATTCATCCGTAGGGTGGAGGCGGTGCCCATGAAGGTCATGTTTGAGCCCAAGGAGGGGACGGATCAGCCAATTGATGGCATTGACGTCCTGTCCCACGCCGAGATCGACAACGTCGTCAACTACATGCGGATGGGGATGCACGACCGTGTGGCAGCCAAGAAGAGGCGCGCCATGGTCACATCTCCGCATTGGTGGGATGACAAGATGTTGGTCACCGGCAAGTACGAGAAGGACGAGTTCGTGGCGAGGGTCATGGATCACATCGCGGACCAATACGATGGTCCGGTTGGGTCGGACCCATCGACATGGGATTTTCCAAGAATGGGTGCCAATAGCGACAAGAACCAGCCCGACGCCGCAAATTTCCGAAGATTATCGGTGGGAAGCATGCCCCACGACGATGAAGACGGCATATCGGACGAGGAGAAGTCGGACTCGGACACGGAAGAGGCCTACACCGCAGTGCGGTCGGTTGTATCGATACCGAAGCAAGCGGCTGAAGAGGCCCAGGAGAACCCGAAGGTCGCCGAGCTGAAGGAGAGGCTGATCAATGCCTATCCGCGGCCATTCAGTGGCGTCGCCAACAAGAACCCTCCAGATCGTGGGAGGTTTGGCACAGGGAAGATCAAGCTGAAGCCGAACCCGAAGATCTATCGTCATCGGGAGTACCAACTTCAGGGCGATCGGGCCGAGGCCATGAAGAAGTTGTTGGCCGAGTTCATTGAGCGAGGATGGATCGAACCCTCCGACAGTGAGTGGGCCAGCCCAGCCTCCATCGTGCCCAAGAAGGAGAAGGGCGAGTGGAGGTTGGTGGTGGATTACAGGGGTTTGAACGAGCAAACCGAGCACGACTCGTACTCGCTTCCCCTGATCGACTCCATCCTCCAAAAACAACAGAAAAAGCGGATCTTCACGGTGTTGTACCTGAAACACGGTTATCACCAGATGCCGCTACACCCGGACTCCAGGCCCTGCACAGCGATGTCAACGCCGCTGGGGCCCATGCAGTGGAAACTGGTGCCTATGGGCGCCAAGAATGGCAACGCCGCTTTCCAGCGCATGATGCAGGATCTACTCGGTCCTGTCCGGGACTGTGCCGATCCCTTCGTGGATGACATCATCATCGGGTCCGGCACGGAGAACACTGAGGACGAGCTCATCGACGTGCATGAGAAGGATCTGCGCCGAGTGCTCAGCGAGTTGGACAAGC
Source organism: Eutreptiella sp. 'Long Island Sound 2002' (assembly GCA_964036045.1). Lineage (NCBI taxonomy): Eukaryota > Euglenozoa > Euglenophyceae > Eutreptiales > Eutreptiaceae > Eutreptiella > Eutreptiella sp. 'Long Island Sound 2002'. The sequence continues at coordinate 47,272,273 of OZ038378.1, forward strand.
ACAACATGGTGTGCAAGCCCACCAAAGCCTCACTCTTCGTGAAGGAAGTGGAGTTCGCGGGTCACGTGGTTGGTCATGGGCAACGCCGTCCCATGCCTGGGAAGCTGGCGTCCCTGCACCACTGGGAAAAGCCCCAGACCATCAGCGAACTCCGATCCTTCATGGGGTTCTGCAACTACTATTCGGGCTATGTCCGAGTGTATGCAGAACTGTCGGGGCCGCTGCACAAGATGCTGTAAGTGGGCAAGTTCGATGGCCGGAAGGGGAGCAAGAAGAAGCTTGCCTGGACCCCTGAGGCCGAAGATGCGTTCAGACGCCTGAGGGAGCGACTCCTGGGGCAGCTGGGACTATTCTTGGTGGACCCGGACAAGGGATTTGTGCTGCAGACGGACGCCTCGGATTATGCTGTAGGGGCAGTCCTCGAGCAGATCCGGGACGACGGGTCACACGTACCCGTGGCGTTTTGGAGTCGGATCCTGGCCGAGGGCCAACGCCGCACCTGGACCGCGAGGGAGAAGGAGACGTACGCCATTGTATGGGCGCTCAGGAAGTGGTCTGGCCACATCGGATTGCAACCGGTGGTGGTTTGCACGGACCATCAGTCCTTGCAGAGCTGGCACAAGGAGCACATCGACACCTCCTCGGGACCGGCGGCAAGGAGGGCCCGATGGCATGAGACGTTCGCCAAGTTCGACCTCAGCGTCGTATACGTCCCGGGGAAGGACAACACTGTGGCAGATTGCCTCAGTCGATGGGCCTACCCCGCGGGCAAGGCTTGGATGGACATATCCAGCCATGGGGACGCGGAGGAAACCGAGGAGGCCAAGCGCATCATCGAGATGGAGAAGGCCATGGAGCAAGAGGGGGTCAAGTGCTTTGTGGTGATGGCAAACCGTACGGACCTGGCCAAGTTCCGGGGTGCCCGCGTCCAAGCTATTCGAGAGGAAATGCTCGAGCAATGGATGGTGGCCCCTGTAGAGCTAGTCAGGTCGGTGCTCACAGAGGACTGGTCGGATGACTACGCGGCATCCAAGCACTGGAGCAAGTACTGGAATGCCGTGAGCGCCCCGTCGGACGACGCGGGGCCTGAAGGCTTCACCGAGGATGGAAACAAGTTCTTCCTCAAGGACAAGCTGCTGTTGCCCGAGAACCGGGTGGAGGAGCTCATTGACCATTGGCACAACGCCCAGCTCATGCACCCTGGCCGAGACAAGATGCAGCAGGACCTGGAGTGGCGCTTCAAGTTCCCACCGGGGTACTACGCCATCCTGGACAAGTACTGCAGCGACTGCGCCGTGTGTCGGGCCACGAAGAGCCCCAACCACTCCACAGCGGGCAACCCGGTGTATACGGCTACACCGGAGGCCCCGATGCGGTCCGTGGCCATGGATGTATTCGCCATGCCTGAGGTCACCGTGGAAGGAGAGACCTACAACTGTGTCATCATGTCGGTGGATAGGCACAGTGGGTATATCGTGGCGGTCCCTGGCAAGAAGTCCAAGAAGAAGGACAAGAAGGACAAGCATGGAGTGGGGCTGCAGGCCAAGACCGTCGCTAATGCCATGATCAGGCATTGGCTGGCGATTTTTGATGTCCCGGCAGTCATCTGCAGCGATCGGGGCAGTCAGTTTGTAGGGACGTGGTTCAAGTTGATGTGCAAGCACATGGGGATTCGGCACGCCAAGACCGTGGTGTACCACAGCCGGTCGAATGGCCGAGCTGAGGTGGCCGGGCGGCAGATGTTCGAGAAGTTCCGCCAGCTGCACATTGACGAACCGGGCCGGAACTGGTATAATTCGCTGTGGAGGGTACTCCAGGCGTATCACGGCCTTCCGGGCCCCACTGGACTGTCGCCCCATCCTATCCTGTTCCTACGGGATCGAGTGTCACGCACTCTCCCGTGTTTTAACCATGGCAAAGTGGCCCGGGATGCGAACGCTATGATGGCTGAGGCGGACGACACGGCGGCGAAGGTGTGCAAGGCACTTCAGGACGAGCATGACAAGAGGGCCGAGTACTTCAAGCAGGGAAAAGTCCAGAAGTATGCTATCCAAGACACCGTGTGGGTGGAGCGGCACCACAAGGATGTCCTGTCCAGGCATCGGCAGGCATCTTGGTATGTGTCGGGGGTAATCGTGCGGAAGGTCGGGCAGGATGTGTATGCGGTTCGTGTGGGGATAACAAGATCCTGGACCGCGACCATACCCAGCTTCGTCCCCGAGCACCAGACCCCAGCGGACGTCCCGTCACCTTCGAGTTCACGGCCGGCGATGTGGACTCGGACGATGAGGGTGAGGACGACGACTTCACCGCCGAAAGGGTCCTGGCGGACAAGCCGGACCCGGGGACGCCTGGGGGGGGGCTTTATAAAGTCCGTTGGAAGGGATTCGCCGCATCCAGGGATTCGTGGGAGCCTCCGAGCAGTTTCGTGCCGAGGTATACCACGGTCTGGATGGACTATCTGAAGAAAAAGAATATTTCTTTGGATGTCAAGGACGTGTTGGTCCATTTGGTGGCTGCTGTAGCACCGTAATGGATCCCCCTTGGCCTTTTTGTTTGTTTCTATGCTTGGGAGTCGGGTGAGGGCGTTCATCCGGGGATTTTTGGGCCTTGATTGGCCATCTACACCCTTCACCTGATCTCCACATATATATTTCATTGTGGTATACTTATTTAGGTCGACCGACGACGTTTCTCTATCTTTGATCCCCTTGGTCCATGTTGTAGATCAGGAGGAGACCGGATATGGCGTAGGGCACCGATTATGAGTGTCCTCACCCCTCCCTTGGGGCGTCGTGGACGCCTACGACGTGTATGGGGCCTCCATGTGTCCTTGGGACATGGGGGGGGGGGGTTGGAGCCCATTGGGGTCCTCCCGTCCTCTCTTCAATGACTTCCGAGCGGTAACAACGCTCTGAGAAGGGGGGTGAAGCCGGTTCGGACCCCAGTGGCCATCTTTGGGTCACTTGGGGTGTGTATCTATGTGGCAGCAAGCCGCCATTGGCTGATATCATACTCTCCCATCCACCTGATCTAACCCGATGTGATAGTGTGATAGGTTTGGCCATTCCGGCTATGAGCGGCCATATTCAGTACCGAGGCGCCGCCAGCGGAGATTTATATATCGGAATATCAGGAATCAACAGGGTTTTTTTATCATAATGTTTCCGTGATCTTTCAGCCTTCCGTTCTGATGGTCACTGTATCGGCGACTGTCAGTTGGCTCGTGATTTTGCGGTAACCGATTGGTTAACTGTGATTTCCAGATATTTTGGCGGAAACTCCGATGAAGGGTCAGATTTCATCTGTAAAGGGTTCGTTGGTTCCGCAATTTTCTAAATAAGCACTCGAAATTTCAGTCTGAATTTTTCGCGATGTCGAAATCGGATTTTTGACTTCGACATCGCCGTACTTGATTTGGTCTTCTTCGAGTGGTCATACTCCTTTCCCTATGCCTAAATCAGGTTTCCCTTATACTTGCCACCCATTGGACTTGGAGATATAAGGGAAATAAAAGTGAATCGTGGGACCACTTTGAAGGGCCATATCTACGCGCGAGTGTGAGGAAAGAGAATAAGGAAGGTTGCGTTGCAAGCGCCTTAGTCTCAAATTTTTTTTAGTAGGGTCCAACACCTTAAGTCGTCACAGACACTCGTTGTACCATAGGATCATGGTCAACATGGTAGAAACTTGTTTCTAATTTGTTGACCATGCGTCCGGACTTGATATTATGACTTTCGAGTGTAGCGCATGAGTATTGCGGTTGCATAGCATCTTTCCTTAGGTTCCCACGTCCATTTAACCCAAAGTTATGACCATGGAGGGGCATGGCATACCATGGTGGGAGCCAATTTTAAGGGCTATGTGTGATATTGGTAATATATGTCTTGATATGCTCACGCCCATGTTATATATCTTCCTGTGGCCGAAGAGATGGAGAGCCACACGTGACAAGGGCTTTGCCCATGTCCCAATTGTGGAATTCAAAGCGGTAGACTAAGGCTACCGCGTATGTATTGCTCATGGTATGTTGGGCAAAGAGATCCATGAGTGCACTCCCATTTTCATGGGGCATGTAGATATGAGTGGCGAAAGTATCTCCATGCGCCCGATTGGGGATCCAAGTGGGTGAATTGTTGGCAAATGGTTCCAATCATTTGTGTATTGAACCATGAGCGGATATCATGGGTGAGCATAGAGATATACTATCATGACAACTTTGTATTTGGACATATTTTCATGTTTTTGACCTCAATTGTTGCTCATTTTTGCGTTTTGTGTACTTACCTGGTCGGCAAACAGCAAGAAGCCTATGGAGAGTCGAACCATGGTATGTTGTTCATATGTTGCCATATGCTTGGGAGTTGAACACCACCATATGCCGGATCGCGTACTCCATTTGGCTTGGCGCACGAGAGATTACAAGAATTGCTCTCAAGATCATGGGCTGACTTGGGCAGTGCGTGGCGCCAATATCCGAAGGGGTTTCGAGGGTAAAGTGGGGATGTACATGGGCATTGGCCTTTGGTCTCTATCCTCCATGAATACTAGACTTCGAATCCAGGCCTGCTTGGAGCCTTCAGATAAGTGGTAACTTCAATTTTGAGCATATATTTGATATATGGCCAATATGGTGTGAATTGGCAGTTTTTTGGCATGTTATGAGTTCAAACTCATGGAGCATATATCTAAGCGCATTCGACTCCAAGTCCAACCAAAGTTATGTCAGGGTAGGGCATGGTCCTGAGTGCTACTCTAGGCCATGACACGCCACCTCCCCTATTGGGCTAGCATTCAGAGGCTTGGGAGTGAACACATTTTTGGGGTTTATGTAGTGAATTTTGACACATGGCATTTAGCCATCTTATTTGACTGGGTTCAGGGCATCATGTTGGTGAGTCAGGAGAAGGTCTTGAGTCCAGGAAATGAGGGGTCTATGGCTGAGTCTGTGTATGTTTACCTCTATCCCCAACTTTGCTTCATTTGTGTTCATATGCCAATTTCAGGGCTTTCCTCTTTGGTGCAATTCTTGTACATGCCCGCCACCGTGGGACGACCGGTGTGCTGAACGGAAGCCCGCAGCGTGTATTGCATTGTGGATTGGGTTATTGCTATACTTGTGGGATCTGGTTGTTGTTCAGGGTTGAAGGAGGATTGTATTTTCTATATTTTTGGATTTTGGACCCTGGATTTTGAGAAATGCAAGCGCTGATCCGGAGCAAGTCAGCAGGGATTACAGGCGGAAGGGGCACAGCAGGGGCCGGTCCTGGTAGGGACCTTCTTTAGCAGCAGTGCAATGCTTACTAGAGGTCTTGTTGCCACAGGGCAATTCCTCCGTTAAGCCGGTCATCCAAAATGTGACATTGGCAGTAATAATGCAACATCCTCCGACGTCGCGGGTTGTGTATACTCTGGGAGATGCCCTACCCGTAGTACTCATCTCGCAGCACTCCACTGTTGGAGTTCACTACGTGTTGGTCACGGACATTTCCATTGTAGACAAGACCTTGGTGGTCCACGATCCTAAAGATAACGCATCTACCTGTGGCGCATGGTTCCGGGCAATTATGAGTAAAATGGGATGGTCTTTTACATAGCATCATTATGGAACTCAACCCGATTCCGATACATGTGGCTTCCGTGTCGTCATGCTCGCCATGCAATGGTGTCAGACCAATCGACTCACCGGGCAACTGCCACGGTGGTTTTTGACGTATTGTGCAAGCGTTCTCCAGCTTTTTGCCGACGATACGAGCAGCTTGCGTTCTACGGTGAATACGTTTCAAGATTGGGCATTTGAAGATGCTTTGAGAGAGTATGATGAACCAGTGGACTGGGCAATGACGGAGGGTGGGCCGCTTCCTACCGTCAGCAGCAGCGACATGGAAGCTGCAATTCGCAACCCCCCATCGAATTCAGCAAGTGGTCCGTCTTCGACTTCCAAAGCGCCGCAGCCTCCGCATCCGTCAACCCGTAGGAAGAGTGGGACAAGTAAAGGGACTACGGGGGCAAACCACAAACCACACCGGCACAGACCACTCCTACAAGAAAAATTCCAAAGTCAAAAAAGACAAAAATGCCTCCACGTACCCGAACTTGTGAGCCACCACCCTACCAATCGCACCGTCAACCACATCCCAAGAGTGGACACGAGGCCGACCAAAGTTGTCGCAAACATTCCTCAAAGAAGCGGTCATCCAACTCCGAGTCCGGGCCAAGTTCCAAGAAGAGTCGACCAGAGGACCACGAGCAGTCAAATACTAGACGCAAGAGATCCACTTCGAGCCGTCCTTCCGAATCAACAAGCCAAGAGCCGCCAACAGAAAAACAACGGCAAGAAAAAGCTCCGGTAAATCATGCTACACTATCCGAGAACGAGATCAAGAAGTGGTTAATCCTTATCACGGACGAAAATTTAAGTCGACGAAAACGCCGCGAGCATGCTTTGCACTTCTTGGGAGCCGCAGATAGTACCCTGGTAACATTACAGTACCGCACTCTCAGTCTCCAACTGCATCCCGACAAAAACCCGTCGGACGCACTAGCAAAGCAACAATTCCAAGTTCTTGGGTGTGCAAGAGACATGTTCCGTTAGCTAACTAGTTGCCATACATGAGGCATCGTCTTTATATTATTTCTTCCAAACTCGCTAATGCTCCTTGTATGGCGCCCACCAACACGGACAACTTCTTTTGCATGTATTACACATTTCTTTCATTCTTGCGTGCAATTGCGTGTCCTCTAAAATTGTAATTTTAATTAGCATTCAAGAGGTACGATTAACAGACTTGCAATCAATTCCGCTACATTGCAAATTTAACAAACCTACATACAATTAGTGCACAACGTAGGTTGCAGGTGTACTCTTAGCGGAGTTACCTTCACTTATTAGTACACAAGGCAGGATGCAGGTGTACTCTTAACGGAGTTACCTTCTCTTAGTTGCAGCAGAACTACGACTCAAGGTGTCCTTTTCACGGAGTTCCTCTCATTTACAAGCAGCAAGCGTACAAAGCAGTCATCCACGTTGTGCGCGCACCTTCAATTGTTGCAAACGGTTTGTTAGAATCCTCTCACTGAAGCCGGTTCGGACCCCCGTGGCCATCTTGGGGTCACTTGGGGTGTGTATCTATGTGCCGGCAAGCCGCCATTGGCTGATATCATACTCTCCCATCCACCTGACCTAACCCGATGTGATAGGTTTGGCCATTCCGGCTATGAGCGGCCATATTCAGTACCGAGCGCCGCCAGCGGAGATTTATATATCGGAATATCAGGAATCAACAGGGTTTTATTATCATAATGTTTCCGTAATTTTTCAGCCTTTCGTTCTGATGGTCAATGTATCGGCGACTGTCAGTTGGCTCGCAATTTTGCGGTAACCGATTGGTTAACTGTTATTTCCAGATATATTGGCGGAAACTCCGATGAAGGGTCAGATTTCATCAGTAAAGGGTTCGTTGCCTCCGCAATTTTATAAATATGCACTCGAAATTTTATTCTGAATTTTTCGCGATGTCGAAATCGGATTTTCGACTTCGACATCGCCGCACTTGATTTGGTCTTCCTCAAGTGGTCGTACTCCTTTCCCTATGCCCAAATCAGGTTTCCCTTATACTTGCCACCCATTTGACTTGAAGATATAAGGGTAACAAAAGTGAATCGTGGGACCACTTTGAAGGGCCATATCTACGCGCGAGTGTGAGGAAAGAGAATAAGGAAGGTTGCGTTGCAAGCGCCTTGGTCTCAACTTAATTTAGGAAGCATCAAACGCCTTTGGTGTGTACAAATGCCCGGTGTGTCAAGGGATAAGGGCCAAGAGGGTAGAAAGTAGTTTACAACTCTTGGGCCATGTAACCGAATATTTTATTGCGACTTTCGAGTGTACCGCATGAGTGTTGGGGTTGCATAGATACTTTCCTTGGGTTCCCACGTATTTTTAACGTGAAGTTATGTCCATGGAGCGGCATGGCATACCATGGTGGGAGCCACTTTTGAGGGTATGTGTTATATGCATGGTATGTGCTTCGATATGCTCACGCCCATGTTATATATCTTCGTGTGGCCGAAGAGATGGGGAGCCACACGTGACAAGGGCTTTGCCCATGTCCCAATTGTGGAATTCAAAGCGCTAGACTAAGTCTACCGCGTATGTATTGCTCGTGGTATGTTGGGCAAAGAGATCCATGAGTGCACTCCCATTTTCATGGGGCATGTAGATATGGGTGGCGAAGGTATTGACGCGTTCCCGTGGGGGGCCGGCCACGGGACGCTGCGGTGACACGCACAAGTGAGCAGGCAGGCAAGGCACTACGCTCACAAGGGCATCAATACGCCTGTGTCATGTGACAAAGCGTTTCAGAATCCTTGCCACTCTGCAAAGAGGGAACGAAAGTATGTACAGCAACACATCAGGATATGTACACATGGGGTTAAGACTGGACTGGGGTAAGGGCATCACAGAACCATAGACACTCAGTCCCAACTCATATCCCAATCCCAGGTCCGACCCTCTCAGTGGCTGATGGGGGCGGGGGCTCAAACACAACCCATGCCCTGCTCAGTCCGGACCCTGAAACCCTGCCAATGGGAGAGATGTCCCGCACAGCCACAGGCGCGTTCCTGGGAACCAATGAGGTCCAAGGCCAACCGACAGTGGCTCCCTATGCTCCCTTAACGGCAGGTCCCAACTCCTCTCTGAGACAGAGATATGGCCCCGCCATTATCACCCAGGAGTTGGTAGCTGAAAATGGGCTGTTTCAGCCCAAACTGAAATTAGCTTGAAAAACTCCAAAATTGACCCCTCGTCCGGACCCGCCAGAGGTAGGGACGAGGCAACTGACCCTATGCCCTTCGAGTACGAACTCCCTGGAGCCCTCACCCAACCTGGTTCCCTCTGAGGTCCCGGCATCAGGGCAACACGGATGAGTCAAGTGGGGTCATGATGCCAAAATCACCAAAATTGGCGTCATTCCCATGCGTGGCTCGCCCGGCCAAGGTAAGGCCAATGGCTCACAGGGTAGGAGGCAGGACCTAGGACTTATATCTGAGTGTACAACTTGGATTTAGGTCCGGGCTCCCTATGGGCTTAGAGAAATGGGGCCGCCAATTGACCACACGGAAGGGGGAAATTGGGGTCCCAAAATTGGGTCATTTTGGCTGCTTGAAATGAGCCAAAATTCGGTGTGCTCCCAATAGTATATCTCCACGCCGGCTTGGAGATCGGATCCGCCATTCCATACGTGATCCACCGGGAGTCCAACGGAGACTCCCATGCCTTTGGCTTCCAAAGATCTCCATGCCACTCGGCGTGGTGACGATCCCAATTGGGTCCACAAATGCAAAAATGGCAAAATTGCCCATACTTAATTTGGCCTAGCGCCTTAACGAAGGCAGCTCCGCTTCGCCCACGTGGTGTGTGGACCATGGGGACCATTACCCATAACACCCATGTCATATATGGTCCATTGGTCCATGCGTCCGGCGTGCACGAGGGTTAGAACATAGTGCACGGCGGGCAGCAAAAGTGGAAAAATGCTCAAAATGGCCAAAATTGCGCACACTCATGGTTAGGGCAAATGAGGCACATGCCCGACTCGGACCGGAGTGTGCCATAGGATTGGTATCAAGTCATATATGTCCAACATATCTTTGGGGCGTCGCCCAACTCCTCCGGTATTGGGAATGGCAGGGTCGCCAAGTGAGCCCATGATTTGGGATAGTCCCAAATCGCCAACATGGCGGCCACGGTATGCCAAGCCTAAGAGGAGTTATTCGCCGGGTCCAAGATATGTTGGCTACCGAAGTATGTACCCTCATAACATACTTGGGTCATGATGTCAATTGAGCGCAACGTTGAGATACAAGGTCGCCACTTGACATCATGACGGGCCAAAAACGGCAAAATTGGCACAAAGACAAACCAAAGTGCCTTGAAAGGCGCACAATTATATTATAATATCTTTGGCTTGGATCGTGCAATCAACTAATCCTTCTAAACACAATGACTTGACACCAATGACCTTCGATCCCACATATGTGCTCCACTTGGGGCGCCTTGAAAGGTTACGAGCGCTGCTTCCCAAGTGGGCACATGAAAATATGGAAAATTCCAAAATACACACCTTGCTCCCAACGCATCGCTTCGGGTTCACCACACAAGCTTCCCTTCACGAAGGTTAGGCTTGCAATTGACCGTAGGGAGTATGGAGAAGGGGCTTGCACAATATGAGGTCCATTGGCGGGCTTGGCTTGGAGTAATGGACCCGCCAAATGGGCACGCAACACAACACAAGGCACATGCTCCATATTGCCTAAAAAAGTGGCTCCCACCACGATATGTCGTGCCCCTCCAAGGGCATAACTTTGTGTCAATCGCTCATAGGAACTCAAGGAGAGTTCCTATGCAACACCAACACTTGCGCGCTACACTCGAAAGTTATCTTAACGCACGCAATATCATGGCCAAAGAGTTATAACGCAAACTCTACCCTCTTGACCATGATCCATTACACTAGCGCGCATGTGTAGAAACGCAAGGCATATGAAGCTTCCTAAATTACGTCGGGAGTATTGTGAATACATCCCACGTTTCCTTATCGTCAATACTCGCAAGCAACACGAGATATGACCTTCACAAGTGGCCTCACGAATCAACTTTGTTTTGCCCATATCTTTAAGACAAATGGAGGGCAGGATAAAAGGGAAGTTGATTCGTGCATACGGAAGCACGTAGGTCCACTCGAAAGAGGTCAAATCAAGTGCGGGGATGTCGAAGTCGAAAATCCGATTTCGACATCCTGAAAAATTCGGATTAAGGTTGCGAGTATGAATTATGAAAATTGCGGAAGCATCCATGCAGTTCCTGGCGACTTTGGAGCCTTCGTCGCGGATAGCGTTAAAAGTTCCATTATAAACAGTTAAACTGGCGGTTACGGTAAAGTCACGAACCAACCGCCAGCAGTCAAAACAGTGAGTATCGGAACGGAAGCATAAAAATTGACGGAAACAATATGAAAATAAAACCCTGTTGATTCCTGATATTCTGATACACAAATCTCCGCTGGCGGTGCATCGGTTGCCGATGCGGGGCTTCACGGCACGAAACACGCCGTGCATGGGGTTAGTGGACCGGAGACCGGCTGTATGCCGTAACCTGGCCATGGGGTTCTGGGTACCGCTTCACCCCCCTCCTTAGAGCAAACCCTGGGGGGGCTCGATAACACCCACGCATGGCAGCGGGTACCCAGGACCATCCCTGATAGGGGGGGGGGTGTCACATCCTCACTTCAGCAAGTCACAGTAAGATAGGTATCCCACAGTGGGATAGGTATGCTGCTGTAACAGCTCGTAGCACATGTATAGTATCAAGTATCAAGTCCCGGGTCCTGGCGGCGATTGTTCGGCATCCAAAGGACCCGTTAACCCATACCAGGCGCACCGGGTGCCGGCTGCTACGGTCACCACCACAGTGGCAGTGGCATACACGGCCAACATAGGCGTCACACGACGGCCGAGGTGGCCCCACAAGTCGAGAGCGACCACAAGATCCGTCAGGCTACCCCAAGCTTCCCAAGGCCCGCCAACTGGGGAGAGTCCCCACGGGTCCTTCCTCGGGCGCACCATGTCCATATCCATACGACGCGAGTCCAGAGTGCCATAGTCGAACTCCTTACGAACCCCAAATCGTAAGGGAACTCCTCCTGAAGGGATCGGGCATCAAGGCCGTCTTTTCCCTCGCCCTACTACCACGAAGCGTGGCCATACATGAGGGAGTCCTCATGCAGTGTGGGCGGAGGCGTCGACTCCTCAAACCACCAGTTTCCCAGGCAGACTGACCGAGGTCAGGAGCACCGGAGGCCGCCATCCGAATGCAAGTGCGTCTGCAAATCGGTAGGCTCACACTGGGACTGACAGTGGCGGACCGCTGGGAGTGTAGTCAGGCAACTGGGCTTCCCGCCTGGCGCCATCAGGATCTCCACACATCACAGCGAATAGGGCAACACGGTATCACGGGCACTCAAACAGTAGAATCTGTAATCCAGTACTGGTCCAGGCTGGACCAGGCTGTAAGGATATGTACACGGCGACTCAAGGCGCCTCTGTATCCCGATTCGTGGTGAAAAACAGTCCATCCCTCAGCGATGGGCTGATGACATCAACATACAGATGCACATATCCTGGAGGGCAGAAAAACAAGCAACAATTTGGGTAAATAGGCGTGTAAACACACTCAGAACAGAGTGCCAAAACACGCCACGGTCAGGATAAGGCAAATGCAGGAGGATGGACAGGATAACGCCTGAGTTCAGGCATATATAGTCTCGAGACACACGTCGACTGGTCTGGATTCCGCAAATGCCATGGAACCAGACCACACACCAAAAAATCGCAATGCCGATGACAGCGGCATCCGTTGCGCAACGTCGTATGGGCTTCAAGGCCCCAAGAGCTCAAAAATATGAAGATCAGTCGCCCTACCTGGTTTCCCAAGGATTCAGCAGGGGGGGGAGTGACGAGTAGAAGAAGAGAGGGGCCATCCTCCTCTGGATTCAGCAGGGGGGGGTATATGGCCACTCTGTCACCGAAAGATGGAAGAGAGCAAGCAAGTAAGGGACGATTCGTCGGCCTCACAAGCGCTCATAACACATCAGGGGAGAGCTCAGGGCGCTGATCAGGCACTCCTGGCTGCAATCGCCCGGGTGAGTGCTGCCAAGTCCGAAACGTGGATCTTGGTCTTGTGCTTGCGGATGTACTCCATGAAGGGAGTATTGACCCGCGGCACAAACGAGGAGACGGGTTCCCAGGTGTCGTGGGACGGCCCATAGCCTCGCCAACGAACCTTGAACTCCAGACCTCCGGGTGCCGAGGCCTTCGGACGCTGAGCCAGGATCTTCTCGACAGTATAGTCGTCCTGCTCGGCATAGTCGTCGTCCGAATCGGCCTCATGTTTGGCGTAGTCCAGGGACACATGTCGGCCACGGAGGTCGGGTTCCCGCACACGGAGTTGACTCTCGTGGCGCTCCCGGAACTGTCCGTGACCCACCTTGATGCGGTATGTGTCCTCACCAATCCTGCGGACCACCTCGCCGGGTGTGAACCAGGTCTTGGTGCGGTGGGTGCCCATGGGGCGGGGTCTGATCACCCACACCGGGTCTCCCACCCTGAACTTCTGCGCTGTCGAGCTCGGGGCGGACTTCTGACGCTCAGCATGCTCCTTCTCAAGCTGCTGGCGGATGTCCCGCGCCGTTTGCTCTTGCCGCGCGAAGAACTCCTTGGCATCCATAGCCATGCCATCACCAGACAAGGGAAGTCCCCTACCCAGGGGGTCCCTGCCAAACAGAATCTGGTGAGGGGACAAACCGCCCGGAGTGGGGGTGTCATGATGGGCCTTCAGAGCAGGCCACATCTCCTCGAACCAGTTCCGTCGTGGATTGGTGATGTGGATCTTGCGCAGCTTCTCGAACAGCTGCCGTCCAGCCACTTCAGCACGGCCGTTAGACCGGCTGAGATAGGCAACGCTCTTGGCATGTCGTATTCCCATGAGGGAACACATAGCCTTGAACCAGCCACCAGTAAACTGGGGCCCTCGGTCACTGCAAATGGTGCGGGGGATGTCAAAGACGGTCAGCCAATGACGAATCATCATGACTGCCACTTCCTTGGCAAGCAACCCCTTTTTGCGTGCCGGAACGGCTACAACGTAGCCGCTGTGGCGGTCCACACAGAGAACCACACAGTCAAAGGTCTCCTTGCCAATGTGCACTTCGGGCATGGAGAAGACGTCCATGGCCACGCTCTCCATGGGCTGGTCAGGAACCGGAGTCCATTGGGGTTCCCCCTTGACGTTCCGGTTATCGGGATTGCAGGCCTGACAGACCGAACAACCCTTCCTGACCTTCTTGATGGCGGTGTAGAGAACGATATGGTCGATCTCGAACCGACGCTGCATGTCAAGAGCTTGCTTCTTGACCCCTGGGTGCAGCATGTGGTGGTGCCAAGCTTCACACAGCTCGAGCACCCGGGACTCTGGGACTAGCAGCTTACCATTCCGGTAGAGCTTGCCATCTTCCTCAGTCAGCCCCTTTGGCCACTTCTGCCCGTCGTCAGGGTCGGTCACAGCCCTATACTCGGCCGCAAAGGCCTCAGACTTGGCGCAATCGTCGGTCCAGTCGTCCTGGAGGCAAGACTCTGGGAAGAGGTGCTTGTCGGACTCCACTCCCACAGGGGGTGCCGGGCCGGGCCTTCCGCCCGCGGCACCCACAGGGGCGAGTACACTGACCGCTCTGCTCACCCTCGATGCGAGGGGGGCATTGGCAGCCATGACGACGAAGCATTTAACATCCTCCTCCTCCATCAGGCGCTCCATTTCAATGATCTTCTTGGCTTCAGCGGTCTCAGCCTCATCGCCATGGGCAGAGATATCCTGCATGCCCTTGCTGGCGGGATAGGCCCACCTACTGAGACAGTCCGCCACGGTGTTATCCTTTCCAGGAATATAAACAACCGTAAGGTCGAACTTGGCCAAGGTCTCGTGCCATCTTGCCCGTCGGGAGGCGGGACCTGAGGGGGTGTCCACGTGCTCCTTGTGCATCGACTGCAGACTCTGATGGTCGGTGCAGACGGTGACGGGATGGAGGGCTATGTACCCAGCCCATTTCCTGAGAGCCATGACGATGGCATACGCCTCCTTTTCACGGGGCGTCCACGTCCGTCTCTGGCCTTCCGCCAGGACTCGGCTCCAGAAGGCCACGGGCACGTGCCTCCCATCGTCAAGCACTTGCTCCAACACAGCGCCAATGGCGTAGTCGGAAGCGTCGGTGCGCAGGACGAACCCTCGGTCGGGATCCACGAGGTGCAGACCCACTGCGGATAGCAGTGCCTGCTTCATCCCCTCAAAGGCACGGTCAGACTCTTCAGTCCAGACCAGAGCCTTCTTGGACCCCTTCTTGGTCTCCTCTCGGTTGCCCTTGAGCATGGTCGTCATGGGGGCTGCATACTCGGCATACATTTTGATATACCCCGAGTAGTAATTGCAGAACCCCAAGTACGCCCGTAGCTCAGAGACCGTTTTGGGCTTTTCCCAGTGCTCAATCGCAGCCACCTTGCCAGGTATGGGCTTTCGCTGCCCGTTCCCAACTACGTGGCCAGCGAACACCACCTCGCTTACCGCAATGGTGGCCTTGTCACTGCTGCCCGTGAGCTTGTGCCGAACCAGAAGGTCCAGCACTCGAGTGACGTCCCTCTCGTGTGCCTCCAGGAGCTCCTCGTAGCTCATGCTGGGGTCCCCGGACGCGATAATCACGTCGTCCACGAAGGGGTCCGCACAGTCGCGCACCGGCTCAAGCAGGTTCTCCAGCATCCGCTGAAAAGCCGCATTGCCGTTGGTGACGCCCATGGGCATCACCTTCCACTGGAGAGGTCCAAGTGGAGTGCTCATGGCTGTGCAGGCACGGGACTCTTCGGCGAGAGGCATCTGATGATAACCATGTTTCAGGTCAATCACCGTGAAGATCCTCCGCCGGTGTTGCTTTTGCAGCATGTCCTCAATGAGGGGCAGCGTATAGCTGTCGTGCTGCGTTTCGGCGTTCAGGCCGCGGTAGTCGACCACGAGCCGCCACTCACCGGCAACCTTCTTGGGGACGACGAAGCAGGGAGAGGCCCACTCGGAGTGGCACGGCTCAAGCCAGCCTCTCTGGATGAAGTCACGGAGGATCTTCTCCATGGCTTCTTTCCTCTCGCCCCTCAGGGCAAACTCCCGGTGGCGATACACACGGGGGTCCTGCTTCAGTCGTATCTTGGCCTCGCCATACGGTCCACGCACCGGTGGGGGGAACACAGGCTTTCCGCTGAAGAAGGTCTCGCCATACTTCTGCTTCAGCCTGGCCCTCAACGCCTGGATCTTGGGGCAGTCATCGGACTCCGCCTTGGCCTTTCCGGGCACTTGAACCACGGAGCTTACTTGAGGGGTAGCGACCCCGCTCGCTTTCGGCTCAGGTGGTCTTCCCAGGTGGCCCAAAGGGCCATCTCTGGTCTTGCCTCGGAACAGATCGCCGTAGGTGGGTGGGTTACCGCCAGGCGGCTCGTCTTGGCTGGACATGTGATCCAGCACCCTCTGCACGAAGGTATTCCCGTCATAGGAACCGGAGACGATTGAGTCCACTTCCCACCAGGCTTTGTCCTGGCCTTTGCCCTCACGCTGGTTTCCCCAGTCGTGAAAGGGCTGATCCATATACCCCTGAACCAGATCCCACTCCTCTTCAGTGAGGGGGTCTTCGGCGTCCGATTCTTCGATGTCAACAGGGGGAACCGCAAAGCATTGCCTCCAAGGCTCTGCTATGATGCGGTTGACACACACGAAGTCCGTGGTGTCGGCCTGATCAAGGCCCCCGTCCACATAGTGGAATTCTGTTGGCCATCTCTGGGGTGGCATGGGCTGTCCCTTAGCGTCCTGATAGACACTCTCTCCAGCCGGTAGGACGACCTTGTTCAAGGTCATGTTGGTCAATGAGGCTACCCAATGTCGGGTACTTTCCTCCTCGGTGCATCCCATAGGAACAACCAGCACTGCCTTGGAGCGGTCCTTGCGAATCTTCGCTATCGCTCTTGGAATGTCCCAACGGGGGCAATGGATCCACATCAATCCCTGATGCGGACCCCAGTGCTTCTTCCACGCGGAGTCCTGGGCGCTCCAGTACTTCTCACATACCCGCAGATGGGCGGAGGTTCCTGAAGAGAACGCATCCAGGGCCAGATCCGACGCTCCCAGGTCCGCGACCACTCGGCTTGCCACTTCCGGCCTTACGCCGTACTCCTGGTTTGCAGGACCAGTTGGCTCAGTGTCCAGTGCGGCCACTTCGAGCTGATTGCGTTCGGGGTGGATCCATTGGCATTCCACATGGTGCTCAGGTGACGAAAGCCACGAGAGTTGGTCGTCCTGGTACAGGGTCATGGAAGCCTGGGCCGGGAGGACGCCGGAGTCCGTCTCCATCATGAAGTCGTACCCGACGATCATGTCCCAGTCCATCTCGGCCTCGTAGAAGCTACCGTGCAGGAGGATTTCCTTGCCGAGGTCTGGGCGGCTCAGCTCACGATGGTTCACGAACTGCAGCCCAATGGCCGCTTCCTTCGTGCCTCCCACCATGTACTGGCCGTTCGCCACCTTCAGCCTGACAGGCTTCCGACTGTCGGTCAGACACTCTGGTGGGAGTAGGCCAGCCTTGACCAAGCTGACTTGAGCTCCCGTGTCGACCAACACGTCGAAAACCTTTTCCACTTCCCCGCATAGGGCTCGGACCTTAAGATGCAACTGCCGCTCGCGACCGACACGGCGCACGGCGTGCAAACTCAGGATCTCCGGCCGTTCCAGAAGCTCAACAAGCGACTGGTGCAGGTCGTGGACAATGGGCTCAGGCTGCCCATCTGCAGCATCCAGCTGCGGTCCGGGTGATCCTCCGATACTCTCGGATAGATCCTGTAGTACATCAAACACGTTCTTGGTCGCGAAGGACGGACGGGTGCAAGGGTTCGTGCCTTCACTTGCCCTCACCCCGCCTCCGCGACTGGGCGCCGGACCGGGCCTTCCGCCCGCGGCAGTCCCCTTGTGCTTATAGACTCCCGACCGGGATGGATCGGCGCTTCCCACGTCACCATCCTGCGACCGCCCTAGCTGGGGCCCTTGGCTGCAGGGGCTCCGCTAGGGGGCGTCGGTTGTGGAAGAGGGGGTGTTCTCCTCGGCCTCAACGTCGTTGACGCCTTTCTTCCTTCCCCCTTTACCTCCTCCTTTACCCTTCTTGTCCTTGTCCTTGTTCTGGTCATTCTGGTTGTTCTCCTTGTTCTTGTTGTCCGACCTGGGGACCCAGTTCCGCTTGATCTCCTGGATCTCCTTGGCCAACTCGGTTCCCACCGACGACATCAGCTTGGCCAGCTCGTCCTTGTCCACCTCCATCTTGGTTTCCCGGATACCCGCGGGCGCACGCTTCTTCGACCCGTGCGCCTTCTTGTAAGCCTCCGTGTCGGCCTTGTGGACGGGGCATGTTCGGTGGTCATGGTTGAAGCCTTTCTTCCTCCCATAACACACGAAACAGCCCTGCGGGTGAGCTCGTACGAACTCCCCAAAGGACAGCGGAGGGTCGCCAATACGGCGAGGGTCCCTCTTCTCCTGCTTCTTCCAACCTGGCTGCAGGGGCTTCCAGTTTGCTGGCTTGGTCCCCGCGCTCAGGTTCTTGGCCACGAAGGCACACACGGCCATTTCGGCGGGCTCATCGTCGTCGTCATCGTCGACGAGAGTCTCATCGCCGCCGGCTCCCGCTGGGTCCATGGCAGATTCCCCGCCAGGCCCCTCGCCAACGTAGTTGACGTCGCGGTCGCCGGGCCTCAACCCGCGGGTGTGGTGGAGGTTTCGGTACTCCTTGAGTACTTCCTCGCCAACCCACTCCAGGATCTCGTCGCAGCTCATCCGCGCCGGGATGGGCTGCAGACGGATGGTCTGGCCGCTCAACTCACAGTCGTCAAGGCGCCAAATCGCGGTCTTCTCGCGATCGCCCGAGACGGTGATGAGAAGAGCGTTCCGCAGGGAGTGCCGTTTGACATCCCGTGCCACGTTCTTCTTCGCCCAACTCACCACGTTCGTATGATACTCCTTGGGGAGCATCATCTTGACCGTGTGGTTGGACTTGGCCCTCTTGGATTCCTCCTTGGTGACCCTCTTGATCCATGCTTCCGGTAGCATGGAGAGCAGGCGAGCCTGCTCGTCACCCTCGTTCCAATCCTCCACGTTGCGGCGGAAGAGGGTGTATTTCCCTCGGAAGTCACGCCATTCCCGTAGGCGGATCTCCCGTCCATCATGCTCAAGCTTGATGGACTTCCAGCGCTTGGCAGCCACCTGCGGAGCGTCCACCCGCTCCTGCTCGTTGAGCCACTTCTTGGCGTCCTTGAGGGTCTTGATTTTCCCCTCCTTGGTCGCCACGAAGTATAGCTCGCCGAGCACTTCCGGCAGGCGGTACCTGAACCGTTTGAAGACATATCTCTCCGCATCCGCGGGAGGTTGGTCTTCAGTGACGGCCAGCCCCCAATCGTCCAGCTTCTCCAAGAAGCGGTCGAGGTTGAGGGGGTTGCCGTCGTACATGGGGGGCTTGATGTCCTTCAAGTCTTCCCACACGGCGGCGTCCGCGGCCTTAGAGACCATGAACGCCGGCCGCGAGGTCGACCGAGGTTCCCATCGGCCTCGCCCACGGACTCCCACGGCCGCCACGTCCATCTCCTCCATGGAATCCCTGTGGCTACGCCGCGGTTCCTCCACGTACGCTGAACCGAAGTGTTCACGCCGTACTGCATCCATGTACGCATCCTCATCACGGCGCCGGCGGCTGCGTTCAGCGGCCTCCCGTCGTACACCACGCGGCGGGCTGATGTCGAACTCCTCCAGGTCCAGGTCCAGGTCCAGGTCCCCACCTTCACCGACATCCCACTCCACGTCTCCTCTGGGGACCTCATCCCTGAGTCCACCATAACGTCCTCCAGCCCTGGGGATTGGCGCCGGGGCTGGTGGCGGGCGTCGGGGGCGCACAGGCGTCCGCGGTGGAGCACGGCGGTTGTGGTAGTCCGCGCTGAGCCACTCATCGCGCCATTCCTCACTGCCACTGCCGGGCGGCACGCGCTCGTTGCGGCGGCCCGCGCTGTGGTGAGAGGGGGCGGAGAGAGAGGGGGCACTGGCGCTGGGGCGACTCCTGGGGGCTCCGCCGGGGGCGTGGGGTCTGCCTGGACCTGGTCCGGGTCCCCAGCCGTCGTCCGACGAGCCAGACTCCAGGGGTGGGTGGTCGCTGCCGACTCTCCCACGGGCTTCCAGCGCATCCAGCCTCTCCTGCAGGCCGCTGACGACGTTGGTCAGCGACTTGGTCTCGGCCCTGGCGATGTCCAGGTCCTTCTGCGCGCGCGCTGCGACCGTGGAGATGCGAGCCATCTCGCTCTTGCCCGTGTCTACCTCCAGCTCGAGCAACTGGACTCTCCTGCGGAGGTAGACAATCCACCACCAGGTGGCATCCGGGTCACCGTTCCCTGGTGGGTCGCCGGGGTCCCCAGGGGGTCCTCCAGGAGGGCCTCCGCCGGGTCCGCCCGGTCCAGGGGGTCCTCCCCCACCCAGTGGTCCGCCTCCAGGGGGTCCACTTGGTGGGCGTCCTCCAGGGGGTCCTGAAGGTCCTCCGCCAGGGGGTCCCGGTGGGTCTCCGCCGGGTCGTCTCGGTGGGTCTGAGGATGGGCGCCTCCTCGTGATGCCGAAGTCCATGTCGTCATCTTCGTCCATGTCGCCCCACCTGGGCGTCTCGGTCACGGAGGACTCGGAGCTCCGGTAGGGAGGAGGGGGATCCTCATCCTCACCTTCCGGTACCATGGGGACGTCTCCGCCGCCTCCGCCCGTCCAAGCCACCACTTGGCGATGTCGACGGCCTCGTTCATCCCCGTCACTGGCGGTGAAGAAGGGGTCACTGTCGTGGGGGTGCCCACCCGCTGGCCTCCGCGGCCTCTCGGGGGTCTTCCCCTTGCCCTTCCTCCGTCGACGGGCGGTGGTGCTACCGCTCCCACTGCTGCCCGTGTCCGCCTCATCCAGCTTCATCCTGGAGGAGGCGTCCCCTTCGAAAAGCCTTCGAAGGGTCTCCACTCGCGATCCTCCCGGGGGAGTCTCGTGGCGGAGTTTGGCCTCTGCCTCCTCCATTGCGGCGGCGGTGGCTGCGGCAGCTCGCGCTTCGGCTTCTTCCCGAGCACGAGCCGCCTCGGCTTCCCGGGCCTGCAGCAGCTGCGCCTTCTGCGCCTCCAACGCCGCCAGCTCCGCCTCCGTCTTGGCCTTCTCCTCCGCGACCTTCCGTCGCGCGGCCTCGATGGCTTTCTTCTTGGCGGCGTCCTCCTGGACCTTAGCCGTTGCTTCGGCGTGGGCCCTTTCCTCCGCCTCCTTCTTTGCCCTCTCTTGGGCAAGCGCCTCCCCCAGCGCCTTCACCTCGGCCTCCTTGCAGGCAATGGCCTCCTGCGTCAGGCGGGCTTCCTCGTCGGCTGCCGCCAACTCACCGTTGACCTGGGCAGTTGCTGCACTGTGGGCGGCTACGGCCGTGAGTCCGGCCGCAATGGCCGCCACGGTCTGGGTGTGGATGGCCATGCCATGCGCCCAGTGCGCAGCCTCCTCCTGGGCGATGCCAGCGGCGCCCTCCACGGCAGCGCTGTACTGCTTGGCCCGTTGCCGGGCAACCCGACGGTTGCAGGGCACCCCACAGGCGCGCTCACAGGCGCGCGCCACGTCCCTTTCGGGAGCGACGCTGCTGCTGGAGCTGGCCTGGTCGGCCGGCGTCCTCCCGCGGTGGGCCGACTCGATGTCGCTGCTGGGGCCTGCTGAGGCCTGCCGGGCCTTCAGGAGCAGCGAACGGGGCTTGGCCTGGGTCTGCTTGGCGACTTGGATGTAGTCGCCAAGGGTGGTGGAGCCGGGGTGGTGTCCACCATTGGGCCGTTGGGGACTGGGGGCTGGGGTTCCGCCCTTGGCGCCTTGGGCGGCTTCGGCGGCCAGGGACTCCTGGTACTCCCGCCACCTCCGCTCCCTCTTCTTGTCCCCGGCGGACCTCTTCTCCGTCGCCGGAGACGCGCTGCTGCTGCCCTGCAGCCTGCGCTCGCTCCCCGGTTCAGGGAACTTCTTCTCGATCAAGTCCCACATGGAGACGTTGATCGAGGCGCCCGACGGGTAGGCGTTGGGGTCCTCGTCCTCCTCAATCCCGTCGGGGCGCAGCCCTTCCCCGGGCCTGTCCGGCCGGGTCCACGCCCTCCAGCGCCTTTGCTGGTGGCGGTACTCGTACCCTTCCGCCCGCAGCCAGTCCTCCACGGCCTGCAGGCGGTCGGGCGCGATGTCCGTTCGGAGCTCGAAGCTCCTGGGCATGCCGCCTTCGCACTGGGGGTGGCTGTGGCGGTAGTGCTGGTCCCAAACCAACCCACACAGCAGGCGTGCTGCATGGGGGTCGGGCCGCGGCCACGTCCTGCCCGCCTCCTGCCAATTCACCATGGCAGCGGGGGCGTAGATGATCTTGAAGTCCTTGATGTGCACTCGTTCAACTCAACGAACTGGTTGTGGTTGTTGAGGAGGGTGCTGCAGCACTGGATTGGAAGTGCGGCTGGTGCTGGTCAGCCGGTGGTTGTGGAGGTGGTTGACGCGGCCTTACTGGTCGGCCGTTGGGACTCCGGGTCGGCCGATGGGGCTGATGCAGGAGTCCTGGTCTGTGCACCTCTTCCACGGGCGCTGCGCGGTCAGGACGATGTTCTGGACGGCGCTGCGGGCTCCGTGACGAACTCGGCGCTGTCGCTGAGTGGCGCTGCGAGCTGCTGCGCTGCGCTGCGAGACGCTGCGCTGCGCTGCGAGCTGCGAGCTGCGCCGCGCTGCTGCGACGCGCTGCTCGGGGTTGGTGGCCCCGAGTGGCACGCGAGGGTTGGGTAACCCCGCGGCGGTGAAACGCTTTTGACGCGTTCCCGTGGGGGGCCGGCCACGGGACGCTGCGGTGACACGCACAAGTGAGCAGGCAGGCAAGGCACTACGCTCACAAGGGCATCAATACGCCTGTGTCATGTGACAAAGCGTTTCAGAATCCTTGCCACTCTGCAAAGAGGGAACGAAAGTATGTACAGCAACACATCAGGATATGTACACATGGGGTTAAGACTGGACTGGGGTAAGGGCATCACAGGACCATAGACACTCAGTCCCAACTCATATCCCAATCCCAGGTCCGACCCTCTCAGTGGCTGATGGGGGCGGGGGCTCAAACACAACCCATGCCCTGCTCAGTCCGGACCCTGAAACCCTGCCAATGGGAGAGGTGTCCCGCACAGCCACAGGCGCGTTCCTGGGAACCAATGAGCTCCAAGGCCAACCGACAGTGGTCCCCTATGCTCCCTTAACGGCAGGTCCCAACTCCTCTCTGAGCCAGAGATATGGCCCCGCCATTATCACCCAGGAGTTGGTAGCTGAAAATGGGCTGTTTCAGCCCAAACTGAAATTAGCTTGAAAAACTCCAAAATTGACCCCTCGTCCGGACCCGCCAGAGGTAGGGACGAGGCAACCGACCCTATGCCCTCCGAGTACGAACTCCCTGGAGCCCTCACCCAACCTGGTTCCCTCTGAGGTCCCGGCATCAGGGCAACACGGATGAGTCAAGTGGGGTCATGATGCCAAAATCACCAAAATTGGCGTCATTCCCATGCGTGGCTCGCCCGGCCAAGGTAAGGCCAATGGCTCACAGGGTAGGAGGCAGGACCTAGGACTTATATCTGAGTGTACAACTTGGATTTAGGTCCGGGCTCCCTATGGGCTTAGAGAAATGGGGCCGCCAATTGACCACACGGAAGGGGGAAATTGGGGTCCCAAAATTGGGTCATTTTGGCTGCTTGAAATGAGCCAAAATTCGGTGTGCTCCCAATAGTATATCTCCACGCCGGCTTGGAGATCGGATCCGCCATTCCATACGTGATCCACCGGGAGTCCAACGAAGACTCCCATGCCCTTGGCTCTCAAAGATCTCCATGCCACTCGGCGTGGTGACGATCCCAATTGGGTCCACAAATGCAAAAATGGCAAAATTGCCCATACTTAATTTGGCCTAGCGCCTTAACCAAGGCAGCTCCGCTTCGCCCACGTGGTGTGTGGACCATGGGGACCATTACCCATAACACCCATGTCATATATGGTCCATTGGTCCATGCGTCCGGCGTGCACGAGGGTTAGAACATAGTGCACGGCGGGCAGCAAAAGTGGAAAAATGCTCAAAATGGCCAAAATTGCGCACACTCATGGTTAGGGCAAATGAGGCACATGCCCGACTCGGACCGGAGTGTGCCATAGGATTGGTATCAAGTCATATATGTCCAACATATCTTTGGGGCGTCGCCCAACTCCTCCGGTATTGGGAATGGCAGGGTCGCCAAGTGAGCCCATGATTTGGGATAGTCCCAAATCGCCAACATGGCGGCCACGGTATGCCAAGCCTAAGAGGAGTTATTCGCCGGGTCCAAGATATGTTGGCTACCGAAGTATGTACCCTCATAACATACTTGGGTCATGATGTCAATTGAGCGCAACGTTGAGATACAAGGTCGCCACTTGACATCATGACGGGCCAAAAACGGCAAAATTGGCACAAAGACAAACCAAAGTGCCTTGAAAGGCGCACAATTATATTATAATATCTTTGGCTTGGATCGTGCAATCAACTAATCCTTCTAAACACAATGACTTGACACCAATGACCTTCGATCCCACATATGTGCTCCACTTGGGGCGCCTTGAAAGGTTACGAGCGCTGCTTCCCAAGTGGGCACATGAAAATATGGAAAATTCCAAAATACACACCTTGCTCCCAACGCATCGCTTCGGGTTCACCACACAAGCTTCCCTTCACGAAGGTTAGGCTTGCAATTGACCGTAGGGAGTATGGAGAAGGGGCTTGCACAATATGAGGTCCATTGGCGGGCTTGGCTTGGAGTAATGGACCCGCCAAATGGGCACGCAACACAACACAAGGCACATGCTCCATATTGCCTAAAAAAGTGGCTCCCACCACGATATGTCGTGCCCCTCCAAGGGCATAACTTTGTGTCAATCGCTCATAGGAACTCAAGGAGAGTTCCTATGCAACACCAACACTTGCGCGCTACACTCGAAAGTTATCTTAACGCACGCAATATCATGGCCAAAGAGTTATAACGCAAACTCTACCCTCTTGACCATGATCCATTACACTAGCGCGCATGTGTAGAAACGCAAGGCATATGAAGCTTCCTAAATTACGTCGGGAGTATTGTGAATACATCCCACGTTTCCTTATCGTCAATACTCGCAAGCAACACGAGATATGACCTTCACAAGTGGCCTCACGAATCAACTTTGTTTTGCCCATATCTTTAAGACAAATGGAGGGCAGGATAAAAGGGAAGTTGATTCGTGCATACGGAAGCACGTAGGTCCACTCGAAAGAGGTCAAATCAAGTGCGGGGATGTCGAAGTCGAAAATCCGATTTCGACATCCTGAAAAATTCGGATTAAGGTTGCGAGTATGAATTATGAAAATTGCGGAAGCATCCATGCAGTTCCTGGCGACTTTGGAGCCTTCGTCGCGGATAGCGTTAAAATTTCCATTATAAACAGTTAAACTGGCGGTTACGGTAAAGTCGCGAACCAACCGCCAGCAGTCAAAACAGTGAGTATCGGAACGGAAGCATAAAAATTGACGGAAACAATATGAAAATAAAACCCTGTTGATTCCTGATATTCTGATACACAAATCTCCGCTGGCGGTGCATCGGTTGCCGATGCGGGGCTTCACGGCACGAAACACGCCGTGCATGGGGTTAGTGGACCGGAGACCGGCTGTATGCCGTAACCTGGCCATGGGGTTCTCGGTACCGCTTCAGTATCTCCATGCGCCCGATTGGGGATCCAAGTGGGGGAATTGTTCGCAAATGGTTCCAATCATTTGTGTATTGAACCATGAGCGGATATCATGGGTGAGCATAGAGATATATTATCATGACAACTTTGTATTTGGACATATTTGCATGTTTTTGACCTCATTTTATGCTCATTTTTGTGTTTTATGTGCTCAACTGGTCGGCTAACAGTAAAGTGCCTAGAGATCCGTGAACTATGGTATGTTGCTCATATGTTGGCATATGCTTCGGTGTTGTACCTCACCATATGCCGGATCACATGGTCACTTTGGCGTGGCACACGAGGCCTCACAAAATTAGGTCTCAAATTCATGAGTTGACTTGTGAAGCATGCCATGTACATAACCGGAGAGGGTTCGGAGCCAATGATGGGATATTCCTGGGCATGGACCTTTGGTCTACATCACCCTTGTATATTACTTTCCGGTTTGACACATGCATGGAGCATTTAGGTATTTGTCGTATGCATTTTTGAGTATATAATTGAATATTGGGCACTATGGTGTGTTTTGCCTGATTTGGTTAGGTTGTGAGGTCATCCTCATGGGGCAGTTCTCCAATCCCATTCGACTCCAAGTCCAACCAAGGTTATGTCAGGGTAGGGCATGGTCCTGAGTGCCACTCTAGACCATGACACGCCACCTCCCCTATTGGGCTGGGATTTAGAGGCTGGGGGGTGAACACATTTTTGGGGTTTATGTAGTGACTTGTGATACATGGCATTCAGCCATCTCATTTGACCTGGTTCAGGGCAATATGTTGGCGAGTCAAGGGAAGGTCTTGAGTCCAGGGAATGAGGGGTTTATGGCTGTGAATGTGTACGTTTACCTCTTTCCCCAACTTTGCTTTATTTGTGTTCATATGCCAATTTCAGGGCTTTCCTCTTTGGTGCAATTCTTGTACATGCCCGCCACCGTGGGACGACCGGTGTGCTGAACGGAAGCCCGCAGTGTGGATTGGATTGTGGATTGGGTTATTGCTGTATTTGTGGGATCTGGTTGCTTTTCAGGGTTGAAGGAGGATTACATTTTCTATATTTTTGGATTTAGGACCTTGGAATTTGAGGAATGCAATCGTTGTTCCGGAGTAAATCAGCAGGGGTAACAGGCGGAAGGGGCACAGCGGGGGCCGGTCCTGGTAGGGACCTTCTTTATGGTAGCAGAGTCGTACCTGCTGCCCCTACCTACCGCCGACCCGGGGACTTGGGCCCCTATGAGCCCTGCCCAAGTACGCCCCGTGTGCGTATTGTGCACTCGGTGGAGACCACGCTGGAGATTAGAGCCATAGAGAAACCGAGACGTTCAAGAGCATGGCGAACTCCGGAAGTGGAAGCCCCAAGAGAAGTACGACATTCGGGAAGAGGAAGACGTGACATGGAGGACCTGGTCTCCATGTGTGAGCGTCGCTGCCGAAAGGCATGCAACCTCCGCTCTGCCGCGGAGGACTCTGATGAGGCCTGCCATTCAGGCAGCAGTGGAGGACGGGCCCGGCGCTACCGGAAGCGCGGGTCACCCAAGCCCGCGGCAGAGGACGCCGGGGCTATTGATACGGACCCCAGCCCGGTCAGGCTGTGGGAATCCGAGCACTCCGAGGGCTATCGGACAGCCTATGAGCAACCCTCGGAGTCGGAGGAGACGCCCGCGCCGATCGCCAGGGCGCATACGGCCCCCGAGCCCGCCCTGAAGCACGACGCCGAGGGCTTGGAGAGGCCAGCCAGGGCCCGGACGGCACCTGTGCCCCGGCACACGGGACCAGAAACGGACACCATAGGCGATACGCCCATGGGCGATGAGTCTGAGGCGCCGGGAACCGCGGGATGCGCTGGATCAGGCGAATAGCACGCTGAGTGCCACTGCGAGCACGTGTCCTTCCTCGTGGGCAAGTACCCAAAGATGGGGATGGACGCTATCGTACATCGACTCGACCGCCTGGACAGCGCGAAGGACGGCCTAGAGGAGGACGTCGCCGGGATCCTGGATGACCAGTCGGCCGCGGAGAAAGATATGGAGGAGCTGCGAGCGGAACGGGACTGCGCTGCCGTTTGTTCCCATGTTCAGCGAATCCACAATGCTCGGGGAACAAACGGCGCCGGCTGGGTCCATGCGGGAAGGGCACGCAACCACGGACCCGAGGAGCCTGACGGTACAGATGTCCCATGCCACCCAGGATCCACCGCCCACTACGACCGCCTATGCAGTTTATGCGGAAGAGGAGATCCAGAACCAGACCATGCAGGGGCGAACCATGGGAAGCGCCGACGGACATGGTCGAGGTCACCCAGGCGGAAACCTGTGGGCGAAGGACCCCAATACTGGGATATGGACGGCCGATGGAGCAAGTCCTTCCCGCATTCCAAACCCCAAGGGGTCAGGCCCAACTGGACCACACTCCATGGAGGAGAGGGATGTACGGGGAGTGTACTCACACCCCCCGGCCACAGGTGGTATTCGTCTCGGTGGAGTGGTGGCCGGTGACGTCGGAGACGCCATCAGGATTGACGACCTCAGGGGAATCAGAATCCCCTACTATGATGGCAACCCCTCCAACCTGGACGACTTCATCCTGGATTGGGAGGACTTCGCCGAGGAGGTCGTCGGCGAGATGCGGGGAGCGCCGCGGGATGAGTGGGTATGCCGGACATTCCAACACCGGCTGGCGCAGGACCTGAAGGAGGAGCTGCGGGATCAGATCCGGGAAGGACTGATGAGGACGGAGCAGGCCTGCCTCCAGTGGTTGGAGGATGAGGAGCGGGTGGACGCTCCGAACAAGAAGCTGGAGGACCTGTGGTCCATCCCGCTGCCTCTGGACCGCGGTGAATTGCGGGTCCGGGAGTGGAACCGGTATCTGCCGAAGTACCGCAGATGCCTCAAGCTGGTGGAGGACTGGAACGAGGCCAGCGAGATCCGCCACCTGCTGAAGGACGTCCTCCCCGGCAACTGGAAGAGACGAGTGGAGGACGAGGAGAAGAAGCGCGCCAAGAAGCGCGTGGTGGTGAGGATCATGGCGGCGGAGGATACCCATGCGGGTATCATGGAGTTCTTCAGGAGGAACTTGGGCGAGCCCAACCGGATGTTGGGACTGAAGAACGCCGTGTACGTGGAGGTATTTGGAGACTCCATGGGGCAAAGGTTGCTGCGCCTCAACAACGTGGAGTGGAGGCGCGGGGAGCCGCTGAGGATGCAGGTCATCTTCGCCCGCATGAGCCTGGACGAGATCGTGAAGTACATCACGGTGGAGTTGAAGCTCAATGCGAAGAACGAGGCCCACGTGCAGGATCGACATGGTCATGGACAACGAGGACACCGAGAAGACCGCCATCATCGGGAGATCCAGGAGGACACGGCCAACTCCGCGGAGGATGGTAGTGGAAGTGGCCAAGACCACTGGACCGGGTCCCGGGAGGATCATGAGGAGGCCCATTTCGTCGCGTTTGTGGCGCACAACGTGAGGAACCATGGGCAGGATCGGTCCAGATGGAGCCAGGTGGGACCCAAGAAGAGCAGAGAGCCAAGGAGGATCGGGAACCCACCGCTCTCGTTCCGGGAGCACAGGTCTCAGCACGACGGGTGCTGGGTCTGTTATGGCAAGGGAAACCTCCATGCACACGACCATCGTCAGTGCAAGGTGTATGAGGCGGACAAGAAGGCCTACTCCGCCGCCCACCCCGAGAAGAAGCCCAAGGAGCAGCGGATTTCCGACTGGAAGGCGAAGGGCGGAGACGGGGGAAAAGCCCAAGGAAAAGGCCAAGGAAAAGGCGGAGGAAGAGGCTATGGTGGTGGACCTGGTCAAGACCGACGAGTGAGGTCGATCGAGGAAGTTGCTGAGGACATGTTGAGGACGTTGGAGGAACTCAAAGCCCAGCAACGTGGTGGACAAAGTCCTGGCGGATCGCAGCCGGAAGGGGCTGCGGGAAGTCAAGTCTAGAGGAGCCCCCACGGGAGTGGGACCTTGGAGGTCTCTCCTTCGGAAATCAGTGGAATCCCAGAGAAAGCGAAGGCACATCGGGTGCCGAAGAAGGCTCCAGAAGAGCCAAAACCACTGAGTTTCGCCACTCCCAACCCCTGGAGCGCCCTGCCAAGGGAAGTACATGTGGGTACGGGACATGGCAAGAAGGAAGGAGCGACCACGGAGAGCCCCGTGGATTGGCAGGACCAGCCCAAGATCTACACCATCCGTGACCATACCCTTGAAGTCCTGATGCACCCGGACGTGCTAGAGTTGCATGCCGTGAGAGTCGTCCATACGCCTCATGGTGACGAGCGGCAGTTGCACTTGAAAGTGCGAGTACGGTGCGGACGAGAGGAGAAGGTGGTGGATGTGTTGGTGGATACGGGTGCCCAGGTGAGCCTGGTCCGGGGAGGGTTGTTCAAGGAGGAACTCCTGCAGCCCAGCCGGAGACCGGTCCGCCTGAAGGTCGCCAACGGAGAGATCATGGGTGGGGGCACCCATGAGGCCACTATCAGTATGGAATTCTGGGAACATGAGCGCTTGAACCGCCCTGATCTGGCGAAGAGAAGCACTCTATCCGGGAACTTCTATGTGGCCGACATTACAGATTGGGATATGATCATGGGGTATGACTTCATGGTGGCAAACGCCATTGGAGCCCTTCCCCATCGTGCAACGCTGGTCGGGGAGGATGATGAATGCCTCACATGGCTGTCCACAGACTATGCATGCGGATCATCCCAATGGAATGCTGAGGAAGAGGATCGAATCGTCCAAGCGGTGCAAGCTGTTGGTGCCAAGTCCAGAGGAGACCGTGGAGTTTCCACTCACGGAGTATGGAATGGCGCCGCAAGTGTACGCCAGGATGATTCAGACGCTGGGAGCTGAAGCGCCCGAGACGGACGTCTTCGCTTCCCGGGATGCCCCACTTCTGCGGAAGTGTAGGAGGCATTGGCATCGAGGAGACGTAGCCTGGCATAGGCATTGGGGTTTGAAGGAGTGGGGACCCATGTATTGGCATGGCTCCCTGGACAATACCAGACGTACGGTGGAGAAGATCATCGCGGATAGGGCGAAGGGGATCCTGGTCATAACCGGCATAGGATCGACCCCATGTCCGCTGGAGGGTCTCAAGTCGACACTGGACTCCATCACCCTGAACAAGATGTCATTCAGGCCAGAGGAGGAGTTGTTCATCGACGCCAAGGGTGAATCAATGCCCTCCCCGCGTCAAGCGTGGGGTACCAAGGCTGTCCTGGTGGATGGGGCGCAAGCCCAGCCCACGGGTGATGAAGCATTCATCCGTAGGGTGGAGGCGGTGCCCATGAAGGTCATGTTTGAGCCCAAGGAGGGGACGGATCAGCCAATTGATGGCATTGACGTCCTGTCCTACGCCGAGATCGACGACGTCGTCAACTACATGCGGATGGGGATGCACGACCGGGTGGCAGCCAAGAAGAGGCGGGCCATGGTCACATCTCCGCATTGGTGGGATGACAAGATGTTGGTCACCGGCAAGTACGAGAAGGACGAGTTCGTGGCGAGGGTCATGGATCACATCGCGGACCAATACGATGGTCCGGTTGGGTCGGAACCACCGACATGGGATTTTCCAAGAATGGGTGCCAATAGCGACAGTCACCAGCCCGAAGCCGCAAATTTCCGAAGATTATCGGTGGGAAGCATGCCCCACGACGATGAAGACGGCATATCTGACGAGGAGAAGTCGGAATCGGACCCAGAAGAGGCCTATACCGCAGTGCGGTCGGTTGTATCTATACCGAAGCAAGCGGCTGAAGAGGCCCAGGAGAACCCGAAGGTCGCCGAGCTGAAGGAGAGGCTGGTCAATGCCTATCCGCGGCTATTCAGTGGCGTCGCCAACAAGAACCCTCCAGATCGTGGGAGGTTTGGTACAGCGAAGATCAAGCTGAAGCCGAACCCGAAGATCTATCGTCATCAGGAGTACCAACTTCAGGGCGATCGGGCCGAGGCCATGAAGAAGCTGTTGGCCGAGTTCATTGAGCGGGGATGGATCGAACCCTCTGACAGTGAGTGGGCCAGTCCAGCCTTCATCGTGCCCAAGAAGCAGAAGGGCGAGTGGAGGTTGGTGGTGGATTACAGGGGTTTGAACGAGCAAACCGAGCACGACTCGTACTCTCTTCCCCTGATCG
Organism: Eutreptiella sp. 'Long Island Sound 2002'; assembly: GCA_964036045.1. NCBI lineage: Eukaryota > Euglenozoa > Euglenophyceae > Eutreptiales > Eutreptiaceae > Eutreptiella > Eutreptiella sp. 'Long Island Sound 2002'. The sequence continues at coordinate 47,303,856 of OZ038378.1, forward strand.
ACTCCATCCTCCAAAAACAACAGAAAAAGCGGATCTTCACGGTGTTGTACCTGAAACACGGTTATCACCAGATGCCGCTACACCCGGACTCCAGGCCCTGCACAGCGATGTCAACGCCGCTGGGGCCCATGCAGTGGAAAGTGGTGCCCATGGGCGCCAAGAATGGCAACGCCGCTTTCCAGCGCATGATGGAGGACCTACTCGGTCCAGTCCGGGACTGTGCCGATCCCTTCGTGGATGACATTATCATCGGGTCCGGCACGGAGAACATGACTGAGGACCAGCTCATCGATGCGCATGAGAAGGATCTGCGCCGAGTGCTCAGTGAGCTGGACAAGCACAACATGGTGTGCAAGCCCACCAAAGCCTCACTCTTCGTGAAGGAAGTGGAGTTCGCAGGTCACGTGGTTGGTCACGGGCAACGCCGTCCCATGCCTGGGAAGCTGGCATCCCTGCACCACTGGGAAAAGCCCCAGACCATCAGCGAACTCCGATCCTTCATGGGGTTCTGCAACTACTATTCGGGGTATGTCCGAATGTATGCAGAACTGTCGGGGCCGCTGCACAAGATGCTGCAAGTGGGCAAGTTCGATGGCCGGAAGGGGAGCAAGAAGAAGCTTGCCTGGACCCCTGAGGCCGAAGATGCGTTCAGCCGCCTGAAGGAGCGACTCCTGGGGCAGCTGGGACTATTCTTGGTGGACCCGGACAAGGGATTCGTGCTACAGACGGACGCCTCGGACTATGCAGTAGGGGCAGTCCTCGAGCAGATCCGGGACGACGGGTCACACGTACCCGTGGCGTTTTGGAGTCGGATCCTGGCCAAGGGCCAACGCCGCACCTGGACCGCGAGGGAGAAGGAGACGTACGCCATTGTATGTGCGCTCAGGAAGTGGTCTGGCCACATTGGATTGCAACCGGTGGTGGTTTGCACGGACCATCAGTCCTTGCAGAGCTGGCACAAGGAGCACATCGACACCTCCTCGGGACCGGCGGCAAGGAGGGCCCGATGGCATGAGACGTTCGCCAAGTTCGACCTCAGCGTCGTATACGTCCCGGGGAAGGACAACACTGTGGCAGATTGCCTCAGTCGATGGGCCTACC